>OX328275.1:33586523-34323236 GCA_946814005.1 Chamaenerion angustifolium
ACATGGTGGGCAATCATAATCAAATGGTGGACCACTGCATGAAGAAGATCTTGATTTCTCTGGATATCGCGGTTCTGGAGAGAGAGAAAAAAGAGAGGCTCAACAAAATGGACAAGAAAAAACAAAACCCCAACCCATGAAGACTGTATAAGCTTTTCCTTTGTCAGCAAAGGTAGAAACTTTACCTGAATAAGGATCTGAGAATCTCCAATTCTCGCGAACTTCATAAGGAGGTGGTTTCGTTCTATCGTGATTGTTGTAATAATTTCCACTGAACCTGTTATGCGAATATCGGCTGGAATAAGGCGGTGGACCCTCCTCCCTATGTGGCAGGCCTTCCCTATGTGGTCTACCGCGGTGCTCTCCATATGAATACTGATTTGATGGAGCATCATAAGGTGGCCTGACAGCATGTGCCTTACTGCTATTATACCTAGATCCATCTAAATGCTGCCCATTTTCCATGGATCTTCTGCTATACATGCTGTTGGTAGTAGAATCTGATGCCTGCACATGCTTTGACCGACCAAGATTGTTCCGATTATCCTGTTTGTCCATAAGGAAATTAGTCTAATAAGTTACGGTTCTAACAAGAAAATACAAGGGACAAACTGCATTTTTACACTTTTTGGCTCTACCATTTACAGCAATTACATGGACATAATAAATAGAACTTGATGTAGTAATGCCGTTGATGTAGTAATGCCGATGAAAAGATATCCAGAGCACGTGATACAGGCTAAGTTGGTACACAGAAACCTATAAAAATCTGTCAGACAGAAACTTAAAAGTAAGGAAATGCAGGTCCTATTCTTGAATGCGACAAAATGATTGGCTGTTTTATACCAACTCGTCTATATCAGTCTCCTCTCTGGATAGTTTCTCAAAGGCCATGGTTGTGATGGATACCCAGAATACTTACATGAGAATTTTGATCAAGCCCATTGACATGAGAATCTGAACTCGTAGGTGTAACATGATGCGGTGGACGGGAATGTGAAGGTGGTGGTGGAGGTGCAAGGGAGGACACTAGCATGGAAGAAGTGGAAGGCTGATCTGGCAGGGCAGGAGGGGCCATAGGCAGCGAAAAATTCTGCTGCCCTGCATTTTGTGGATTTTCTGATGAACTAACAAAATTGCTCAGTGAACTGATTTCTGCCTCTGTAGGAGCAACATCCTCCATCTCAAGTTCACCATCAACATCTTGCAGGATATGTCTGTGCTTTCCAACAGGGGGAGTTGTTTCCTGCTGAGGAGTCTCAGGGGATCGCTCAGGTGTAACAGCCTCAAAACTGCCATCAGAATCACTTCCTTCATCACCAACTTTCAGCATTCGAGGCATACAAAATCCAGGAAGCTGGAAACTTGAATTGCTGAGGTTAATTTAAGAAAAGGAAAAGTTAATGACCATATATTTACCAAGTAAGCATTTTATTTTACAGAAAATAGAGCCCTTCTGCAGGGTGACCAACTCGAGCAAACAAGGAAAACCAGAACCTACTATAAATTTAAAAGATAACTGTTAAACTTTGCACCTTCCATATTCATCAACGAGCATTCCCTCCATCTCCCTAACAGGATCATCAAAAGCTCTTTCAGTTCTTGCGGAACGCCTAGAGTAGGCACCGTTTGATGATGAAACATTATGATTATCAAGCTCTCGCATATGATGGCGCAAAATGGAATCTGGAAAAACTTTTCTTTCCATCCAAAGCCTCAACACCTATAACCTCGAAATGAAAATTGTATCAGGCCAATTATGGTTAACATTAACTACAAATAAAGCAATTGAAAGGAACACATAGGCAAGCAAATTGTCTCACCTTCAGACACTGCCGACGATTTTCATGTGCAGCACTGCCAGGTGGGGCAGCAGCAGAAATCATCCGTGGCAATGATCGCTGGATAATATACGGATACGATGCTCCCTCAACATCTCCTGTATAGAGGGTATAGTATAAAGAATATAAAAAAAACTGTTTCAACAACAAAAAGGTCAACAATGGCGTTAAAGCTGTAATTTATTTTATTTTTAACCTTTTAAACCTCGAGAAGATTGGATGATCGAATCAACAAGGAAGAATAAGTCCACCCTGCGGTTTAAGCTTGGCTCGTCTTCCAGGCTACATCCAAGTCTCTCAATCGCCTGCGGATAAGTAACTCAACAGTTAGGCCAATTATTATAGCTGTGAAATTTACGAAGTAATAAAATAAAAACGTAAGAAGTTACTGAACGTTGAACAATGAGAGATCAGAGATCAGCATTTTATAGGAACGAGATAGACATACTTTTCCTTTCTTTACACGCCTTTAGTCGGAATATGTAAATATAACCAAATAGAAAATGAAAGATACGAGATTCAATAATTGTGTCAAACCTTTGTAGCAAACCCAAACTTTGCGCAGTCAATAGCAATACGTGTCGCTCTACCAATACTTTCTTTCGTCCTTGTTAAGGCTCCAAGAGCAGACTCAAAGAATGATAATGCAGCCCGTGCTTCTGAATGACTGTTGCAGTTACCCACAGGTTTTTGCTTTGCGCTGGATGATTCAAGATTTCCATCACCATCGATCGTATCATGTCTGGACTTCTTGTGATGAAAATTCGTAACTGGACTACAACTCCCATTGTTTTGGGTAATTACACCATCAACTGAATCAGATGTGGGTTTCTTGTAATGAGAATTCAAAACAGGACTACAACTCCCATCATTTTGGGTAATCATATCACTACCCGAGGTGGATGGCTGGCAGTACGAGGCATTGACTGGTGACACATGTACAGGAGTATGTGCTCTATCAGTTCCAGAAGGAGAAGCACTGGAAATGTCTTTACTGTATGAATGTCCGTTGCCACACGACAGGAAATTATCATCACTTGCCAGTTGAACACCTCTCTCTTTATTCAGCTGGGACCTGAGAAAGCAATCAGAACTGCCGCTTAGTTCTTTAATACCAAGATCGGTGAATAACCATCAAGCAAAATTCAAAAGCATAGAAATTAACAACTTTGTCTATTTATATTTTTTGCCCTCTTTTATCAGGACAGACTCTTTAAAACAATTAAATAAAACCTTAACATGGAGTCCATAGCAAGCTGAGATATTCTTTACTGTCACTTTATGTTTGATCCAAAGCATTAAAGAAAAGTTATGGAAATTGGAAAGTGAAGAAGAGGGGAAGGAGAATTGTGTATTTCCATTGCTTTACTATATCGTTTTTTTTATGTTTATTATCAAGAGGGAAAATAAATGGTTTGTAAAAATAATTGCAGTTCGAATTGGATGTTAAATAAAATTCTTTCTTAATAGGATTACAGGCGAAACTGAATCCTCGTTTTTGCTTAAACCAAATGAAAGGGGAAAACCTTTTCCTTTTCCTTATCCTAACGTTTTCATTTTCTTCCAATTATTCCTAATCAAATTATCAAACAAAGCATTAAGGTGAACCATAGCCAATTTAACAACCTATGCTTTAAAAGGCAAAGGGGATTTCTCTAGCGAGCTCATGCAAAAGAAGAAATAATAGCAAGATCAAGACATAGTTGACAACTCATACAATAACAATGAGAAAGTGTAGAGATGAAGGAACATACACGCTGCTACTTGTTTGACTTATATCTCCATGTTGAGGTTTCAGATGATCTACTTCACAATCAGATCCCAGAGTTTGCTGAAGCACCCGACATTCACATTTAGTAGAATCTGCAGCATTTTTCATCTCTTGTTGGGGACATGGGGTTTCTTCTGATGTACCGTGTCGTTCAGGATCACTTTCTTCAGTAACATTAGCACATTCCTTTTCTGGTGATTTTGAACATTCACCACAATGAACACTTACTTTTGCCTTGCTGCACACAGAAGGATCCAAATTTTGATCGAATTTCAAACTTAGTTCGCTAGCTTCACATACAGGAGATGTAACATGCAAAGCAGAAGATGAAGGACCATCTCGTTCATCTATGTGTCCGACATTTGCAATATTTTGCAAGTCGACCAAACTCTCAAATTTCTCTGTTGGTTTCTGACAAATGTCCATTTCCTCCGTTATCTCTGTCTCCTTGATTTTTTTCTGATTTAAATGGGCAAAACAAGAAGATATACTTGAAACAGGATTCTTCACTATGGGGTCAGAAATCTGTTTTCCCAACTCATTCCCTGCTATATTATCCATGGCTTCAACAGGAGAGATCCTACTTGAAAGAGATCTGTCTAGACTAGTCAGTTCATTTGTTGATGATACTCCATTAGATGCAAAATCTTGAACGGCATTGTCTGACATAGCCTCAAAAGCACGATGCAGGCGTTTTGATGGAGGCAAAGCAGCTTCACCACGTGCTGATGAGACACCCAATTGGTTTTTGTTGACTTTCCAAAGGCAGTATCTAGTATCTAAAGATTTAGTGCAATCCTCCAAGAGGTAAATACCATCTGAAGCTTCACTCCTCACAGATGAACCATCCTCATGATCATCACAAGCATCCTGCATGATACAGTGACCAACATCATCTAGATGCTCTTTTGTCATATCCGGAGCTAGATGTGTATCCTCAGGAGTACTTGAGCAATTTGTGACTTCTGTAGGATGTTTATCTCCTACAGGAATATCTACAGGATGTTTACCGTCTACATGCAAAGTACTATGCTCCTCCTCCACTGACTCTTGCTTACTCATTCTCACTCGCGCTCGTTTCAACAAAGGCAAATGTTCATCTCCATCATCCTTAAAGCAACTTTCAATAGTCACATTTTCCAAATTCCCTTCTGTTATCTTCACTGCTTCTACAGTTGCTCCAATAACCCTGTTAGGATCGGGATCAGCAGCATCACAGGTCACTCTCCTTCTGTTATGTTTCCTTTTTTTCTTAACAAAAACAACACTGATGTGCATATCCAGCCCTTTCTTCAGTTCAACATCTCCATCCACACATTCAACAATAGCCTCTTCTTTTTCTTGTTTACAACAAGAAACTACAGCACTCTCTTCTTTTAAATTAACAGGGTCACTGCGTGTACTGACTATTTCAGAGCCATTGTCGTCAGTGCTACCATTTTGAACAGAATCTAGGGATCCCATATCATCCTCTTTAGAAGCATCTGAAATATTTCGAACATGTCGACCTCTCCTCAAAGAACTCTCGTGAATCAAATTAGATGACAACCCGACCACATTTTCTCCATCGTTAGTAGGCATCATTAAGTTCCCTGTTCTGCTAGATTTTCCCCGGGATGAACTCCTCGATCTCCTAAGCGAAGGTACTCTTCTCCGTTCTGTGCTATTCTCAAGCTGGGAGTTTCCAGACTTCTTCCTCAACGAATAAGTACACAGAATAGGTGGTTCATCAACAGTTCTACCAGTAACGACTTCCTCCAATTCTGGCTTTCCAAGTAAACTAGTAACTTGCAGAAAATCTTTAGCTTCTTCCATAGGAACACTACCCTCATCAGAATCAGAATTTACCTTTACTGGAGAGCATTTTTCTAGTGAATCAGAAGCTTCTACAGGATCATTGCATGTCTCCAGTAATTGCAAGTTGGTTGATGACTCTAGTGAGTTCCCTACAATTGCTAGAGTAGCTTCAGTTCCTGAGTTCATATCATTAGCTTGTTCTTGAATCTTCAACTTTTCGTAGCAATCAATGATCTCTTGTACTGCCCGCATAAAATCAGCTCCTTTTCCGTGTCGTTTGCCCAAAAGAGTTTGTTTTTTCTCTTCTGTAAATGCTTCAACATCAGCGTGATTGCAGAAGGCTCTGCATGACAATTCGCAAGCATGCCAATCTAAGGTCAGTAGTCCTTGAAGCAGGCGGGTGATCAAGACAGATAATCTGGTTATTTTTTATTCAAAAAAGGTGTTGTGCTAACTGCTAACAGCAGAAAAGAGAATACCTCATCATCACATGGTTGGAATTACTGATTGACCTCAAAAGGCATGAGACACAAGAGCAAGACAAAAGTTTGAAAAATATTAACTTGGACATTTCATCACAAGAAAGTGTATTATGGAAGTGCGATAATGGAAATCTCCCCGCAAGTATAACAACAATAAGATTAATACAATAAACCCTAGTCGAAGACATGCTACACTGAAGTTTAATGCTTCAAAAAATTAACAGCCACAAAATTACACTGGTAGTGCCAAGAACAGTCAATCATGCCTAGGACTAATTAGTAGATCTGACGAAGGAAAGACCAAATTTTCTAAGTTCTTTCAATTTTAGAAAATGCAGTAACATCTGTTGCATGAGTGATCCAACACACACGAAAGCTTATAAAATAACCGGACCAAAGAGCAAGTTCTTCCAAAGTTAGCAATTGGTCGCATTCCAAGTAGATACATTAATCAAAATGCCATTGAATGATCTATACTTCTTCATTCATAAGGATTATGCTACCATGTTACATTACATCCAAATGTATTAGTAACTTTAAGGGACAAGTCACAAAGAATTGCCGATAATAAAATGTTTTTACACTAATGGATCTGTTCTATTTTCATATTTTGCCATATTAGACTGTCATGTCAATTTAGTAAGGCATCAAATTTCACCAATATTAATCTCCACTCAAAAAATCACAATTCATTGAATGTGAAAGAACACCTTCTTAGAATTGCAAAAACAGTACACAGGAAGCTAAAAGAGGCAGAAATTAGAACAATCATCTAACAAAAGCAATACTGCCTACTTATATCTGAGAACAGCCCAATAAACCAAGAGATGAATGCAATTCAAACAAAGCAAGTTTGCCTTTCTACTTGACCAGACACAAACTAATTGGAAGTGCAAAATCACCCACAGATTCATATTTCTCAAGCCTTTAACAAAGACATTTTACTCACAGGCCGCAACATACAGCTAGAATCTCCGAAGACACCAGTACACCATGTTACGTGCTTCCATAAACAATATGCTACTTACAAAATTTGGGCACTATGCAAAATTTAGTTTTGTGCATAGTGAGAACAAGACACTCCTAGACCAATATTTTTCTATCAGCATATGTCTGGCTGCTAAACCTCTACATAGATATCTCTTCATACTACATGCCATTTATAAATAATAACCCAACTCCACAGGAATTTGTTTTCACCAAAAAACAGAAAGCCGTTCACCAAGCAAGGCTCCAGCAAAAACGTTTAATGAACCAACTCCCAAGCTCCAATCTAAATTAGTAGCTTCAAAATTATCCTCTTGACTTCAAGAATTTTGGATGTTACTCGCTATTCAACCAAAAACACTTTTTCATTATACTTGCCACTCTTTGCATCCCTCACAATAACAGGAACGTACAATGAAATCCCTGCCCCATGTGGAGAAAAATATAACATTTCCTACAAGTTACAACTAAAACTTGTCACAAACCTTCCCGCAGGGACTCCCTTATAAATCCTGAAAGGTCTACAGTGCACCTTTTCTGCATTTCCATCAGCTAATATACCCTCTACAAACCATCACCCACCCTCAAAAAATATAGCACAGCTTTTACTCTAGGAGTTTCTGATGAATTTTCCTTCCCATATGAGACTTTTAACATTATCACTTTTTCACCTTATTATGCTACTTTACAGGTATAAACTTCAAAAGTAGCTTCACTTGGCTTGAACCCCACCTAGTCATGTCACCAAACTTAACATCTAATCCCTTACTCTCAGAACCCCAACAAAGATAGTAAAACCTTCAAAAGCAAAACTAAACCCAGTGATATTTCTAAAACAAGGTTACTACACATCCAGAAGCACAAAAAATCTGGTAATCAACATATTGTACTATTCATCTATGTATTAATATATGTTAAAAGTAACACCATGGCTAAAACTTTCCTGGAGCTTGGAGAAAAGGAAAGGATTTTCTCAACTCTACGAGATTTCACTTAAAGATAGCATGGGGTCTGAACTTGCAACAAACACCAACAAACAAACACATTCAATAGGTCGTCATTAGAAACCTACTTCTTGAGTTTGACTTGTACAAAAGACAACTGTACCTAGATCGATTGTCAACATCAAAGCTACATGAAAAAGAACCCAGATACCCCTGACTAACTTGCAAATGAGCTTAACCCTTGTGAACAGAAGGCACGGGATCGGTCACTATAGCAAATATAAGCCAAAACAAATTACCAAATCACTTTGTCATGGTCCTACGTAGTTTTTTGTTATGATTCCCCTTCCTTCTGTAATTGAATTAACACCATCCTTACCTACTAGCACTTTAAAAAGTTGAGGGAAATGTCTGAAACTATCAACTTCAGATTCTAAAGTTTTCACTTTTGTAAATGTGGTATCGGGACAGACAACATTTAAACACTAATATCAAAATCCTAAAATGAATGACATCAATTAAATCTAAACATACTAACATGAAAAGGAAACATTCCCATAATGCTTATAATTTCTAGAATGTGCAACTTTTCAAATGAAATGATAATAAGAATAGCATATTTTCCGCAAACAAACTAGAAAACACTGGATGCATGTCAGTACATATGGTGAGCATTAATTCACTCTTTAAATGCATCAACTAACTCATTTTCCAAATGCATTAAAAATGAATAGGGGTAGGGCCATCATAAACCGACAGTAAACGGATTGCCAAATAGGAAGCAAATTAGTTTATTTATATCACATTACTGGACAAGTTGTCTTCAAATGAAAAAGGGTTATGTCATCCTTATGCAAAATTTAACATTAAAAATACATAACAGGGTGGTTTTTAGTTGCTTGGCAACGGTATGACTACAAAAAGGGTTACATTTTATTGCAAAAGTTGCCATGTCTACTACACCATCTCCAAATCTCAGAATTTTGGAAGGAACTTAACAATAACATGTGAAAATTTCCAACATAGCCTGCACAGCACATTTTGGCTGCCTCTATTTTATCTAGGGTCACCCACCTCTCCCCACCCGAAGAAATGAAAAGAAAAACTAGGAAATCTAGACAGTAGCTTCCTTTTTCCTCCATATTTTGGTTTTCCTCTATTTTAAAATGTACGTATACACCTCCTATGAGCAGTTGTTTAGGAAGCACATATACCTACCAAACATCAGAACAAACAACCTTCAAGAAATTTACAGTGCTTACATTTGTTGGGTGCCAAAGAAGTATACAAGTACTTTTTTCCAGTCAGCAGAGTAGCCCCATTTTTCTGGCTCACTTACCTATGACCATAAAACAATAAAATGATCAAAAGCAATAGACTACTTAAAGCATAATGATAAAGAAACATGAAACTAGAGAACCGCAACAGATAACAAGTGTACACAATATTACAAAAATTTAACAACTTTCAAGATATACCATAGGAAGCAGATCCAAAGCCAAGAAAGTTAAAGAGACCAAGAACAACAACATCATCAAGCTAAGTGAAATTCTACTTATCCGTACTTATAGTAATAAACAGTCAGAAGGTTTGACCTTTCAAGACAGCAGTTACTTCTGTCAATAGAAGATCTCACCTGTTAGAGAGAATCTTACGCATAGAAATTGGTATAATCCTAACTTCAAATTCAGATCCCAGAGGATGAACTTTTATAGTGACAATGAGATTGCAAAACACCGTTAGATAATAATGTGATCTGAAGGAAATTAAACCTAAAGTGTTCTACAAAGATTTATGTACAGACATTTTGATTGCAAACATATAGCCATCAAAAAAAAAAATACCAACCTAGTTTTCTTTCAACTCAACTAAAGGGAAGGTGCATGAGAAACTGAATCAAACGGAAAAAATAATCATTATACACCAAATTAAGAGAGGGCAATATCGGCTGCAACTAAGTTTGCATGGAAGAGTATTTCATACCGTAGCAGGCCATGCTGGAAATCCTTTGACCTTTGCCAGCACGAGATCGCCGACCTTCCACTGCCGGCGAGCAGCTGCAGCTTCCGCTGCCTTGCTTGAACCCTTCCTACGGCTAGGTGCCATCGCATAACCTCAGGACGAGCGGTAAGCTAAACTAGACTAGCGGAAAAGCAAATTCACTGGAGAGAGAGCACGGCAGTGTGTGCAAACTGTTCATGAAGCTTGGCGTGTGGTTATCGTGGCAGGGCGAGGCAGCAGCAGCAACTGAATGCATTGAAACGCGCAGAAATCACAAACACAGCACCCACAAATCCATCTAGAGGGAGATTGCCATGATAGAGCGGGAAAGAAGCAGTCACTGAGCTGACGAAACCCTAATTGCGAAAGGAACTCTTGCCGAAGTGTAAGAACAGAAATGAGTTTGGCTGGGTTGAGACCGGCGCAAAATTGTTTATTAAATTTATGGTGCGATGGATAAATATTTGGCGGAGACCGCTAACATGCGCCGTGTGCTGACGTAGAAAAATCTGTTGGTCATGGAATTGGAATTCGGGAGGGAAGAGAGTCGATTTTTTTTTTTTGGTAAAACAGAAACTACTACAAGTCTACCATCAAACTAAATACTAATTGTTTTTAACTATTCTAGTCTTGAATTTTCCTTCACTATCAAACATCAGGAGCTTCAAAATGTCCGATGGAGGATTCGTTAGAGTATGAAAGGGCTCATCCAGATTAACAGCTTCCTTAGCCAAAGCATCCGCCACCCCATTAGCTTCCCGGAACACGTGTCTGATTTTGAATTTGTTAAAATTCAAAATAAGTTTCCTGCAATCAAATATGAGAGGCATTAGTGGTCTATCTGCATCTGGATCCTCAATTATCAAGTTAATTGCTTCTTGAGCGTCTGCTTCGACGTGAAGATCATGCACTCCCAAATTCGCTGCCATGGTTAACCCATCTCTTATAGCCCACAGTTCCGCCACGAGACTATTGGTGATTCCAATACGCCTTTGGAAGCCTTTTATCCAACCTCCCCATTCATTTCGCATAACCCCTGCACCTCCTGCCGGGCCTGGGTTCCCCATTGCTGAGCCATCCGTGTTAAGTTTAACCCATCCATGTTCCGGAGGCGTCCAACCCACTTGGATGGTCTTTCTTCTCTGATGAATCTTTTCCCTCTTGAAGTTGTCTGAGATGCTCTTAGCCTGAATCAAACTTAAAGTAGGGACATCAACTGAAATATGAGGGTTATTGAAAACATAAGAATTTCTGTTCTTCCAGAGGAACCAAATGGTCGATGGGAAGATAAATCTCCATTCAATTCCTTTCGCATGAAAATGTTTGAACCTGCAATTCAACTCAAGCCAAGATGAGAGATTAGACAAATAGAAGTCATTTAAACCATAAGGAATACCAATATCATTCCAGACTTTCCTCGCAACCATACAATCCCGAAGGATGTGTATAATGTTTTCCTCATGGATACTACAAACCTGGCAAATAGGGTTAATGTTCATGCCCCTTTTATGAAATAACTGCGCTGTGGAAAGCCTATTATGGTTACACAACCATAAGAAGGATTTTATGCGCGGGATGGTATCACACTTCCAGATCCAGTCCCAGTTTCCTGAGACCAGCTCTAGATTCCTGATTCTCTCCTGCTTTATGAAAAGATGGACAGAAGACACAGATGGGATACCTTTCGGGTCTCCCATCCAAACTAACTTATCCTGAATAACAACCGAAGAACTTCTCGGAATTGCCCAAATTTTCTCTTTGACTCCATCAGGAAGATTGAAGGATAAATTAGAGAAATTCCATTCCCCCGATTCCCCCATTAAATCTTTTACAAGAAGGTTTTCCTCTTTATGATTCAGGGGCCCACTAATGATCGATCTAAGATTTGTTTGACCCATCCACGAGTCAGACCAAACCTTAACTTTATCTCCATCACCAATAACCCAACCCATACCTTTATCCATGGTTCGACTCCCCTGAACCAGTGCTTTCCCATTCATGGACCCCAATCTGATGAGTTTCCGATTTGGATTCAAATATTTGAACTTCAGAATTTTAGCCCAAGGGCTAGTGTTATTCTGACATCTCCAAGCAAAATTGGCAAGTAAAGCTAGATTCCTTTCTCTGGTAATAGGAATATTCAAACCTCCAAACTCTTTTGGGATCGTCACAGAATTCCAATTTAAAGCATGGATCTTCCTTTTATCCTCTGTAGATCCCCACAAGAAATCTCTGTTTAACTTGTCCAACCCCTTACAAATCCCAATCGGAAGAGCTGTGCATTGCATAACATAAGATGGAATAGAGGTCATAACTGAATTTATGAGTACATTTCTGCCGGCCATAGATAGTAATTTGGACCTCCATCCTGAAAGTTTATTCCTGATTCTGTCCAAAATGAAGTTAAAAGAGCTAACTCTTTTGTTAGACAAGTTCATTGAAAAGCCCAAGTAAGAATCCAATTTGTCCACTTTTTTTAAGCTCAACACCCTAGACAGAGCCAGAGCTGAGGCATCATCCAAATTTTTTGAAAATACAACTTGGGATTTATCAAAATTCACCTTTTGGCCCGAGATAGAACAAAAATTATCCAAAGTTCTTTTCATAGTCTCACAATTCTGAATAGACGCAGTTCCTAGAAAAATCAGATCATCCGCAAAAAGGAGATGAGATAAAGCAACTGATCCCCTACCCAACTTTAAGGGGATCCACCTACCCTTTGTAGTTTCCTCCTCAATGAGGAAGCTCAGGTATTCCATGCCCAAGATGAAGAGATAAGGAGATAGAGGATCTCCTTGGCGAATGCCACGGGATGGAGAGAATTTCTCCAATTTACCCCCATTCAGAAGAATCGAAACATTGGTAGAAGAGACACAATTCATGATAACTTTTGTCAAAGAGACAGGAAATTTAAAATGAACCAAAGTTTTATAGAGAAAATCCCATTCAAGCCTATCGTAAGCTTTTTCCAAGTCCAGTTTTAAGACCATCAAAGAAGATTTACCTTTTTTATTCTTAAGAGACTCCAGAACTTCTCTAAGAATGACCACATTATCAACTGCTCTTCTACCCGGGATAAAACTCCCTTGAAAGGGAGAGATGAGATGCTCCATGAGGGGTCTCATCCTATTGACAATCACTTTGGAAATCATTTTATAAACCGTGTTGCAAAGACTGATGGGACGGAATTGGCTAACCAAAGAGGGGTTGTAAAACTTGGGAATCAAACAAATAATAGTGTCGTTCAAACCCTTAGGGATCGGGTTACCCTGAAAAATGTTGGAGATGGTGTTGTAGACAGAGCTGCCCACAATCTCCCATTGTTTTTGGTAAAAAATAGGGTGCAAACCATCCGGACCCGGAGCTTTAAAAGGGCTAAGAGAGTCAAGGGCCTTTTTAACTTCTCTAATAGAGACACATCCCTCCATAGATCTTATCATTTGGGGCGAGAGAACATTGACCTGGTTGAGAGACCAGTCAGACAACAGGGGAACCTGGATTTTCTCAGAGGAAAAAAGCTTAGTAAAGAAGTCTTGAAATTCAAATTTGATAAGCTCATGATCACAAACCCAAGACCCCTCCCTATCTTTAATCCTACTAATTTTTGATTGGTTTCTCCTAATGATGGTGGTGGCATGATAATATTTGGTGTTTCTATCCCCATCTGAAATCCATTTTGTTCTAGATTTCATCGCCCAAAATTTTTCTTCTTGCTGCAAAAGATCAAGATAATCATTTTTCAAAACCCCCTCACGCTCAATCAAGATCGAATTGGGATTTTGGCCAAGATTCTTTTGAACTCCCTCAAGCTGAGCAAGAATTTTTTTCTTTCTTATGAAAATGTTTCCAAAAGTGTACTTGTTCCACTCTCTTGCCCTATCAGGAAAAATAGAGGTAGCAAACTCATGATTGTTCAAAGCATACGTCCAAGTATGATTCACCAAGTTTTCAAAATCGGGGTGATCAAGCCACATAGTTTCAAGTCTAAAAGGTCTCTCAGAAGCCACTACATTTTTCCCCGATAGGGACAAAAGAATAGGGCAGTGATCAGACTTAGTTCTAGGCAGGTGAACTACTTTGGCCTCAGGGAATTTAATGAACCACTCCGGGTTGGCAACAACCCTATCCAATCTTTGCTGGACAAAATGACCACCTTTACACATCTTAGCCCAAGTAAATCTCGAACCCGAAAACCCCAAGTCGACGAGGGAGCAATAATCCAACATGTTTTTAAAATTATTAACCCTATTCAGGTTAATTTTTTCCCCCCCTTCTTATCTAAATGACTGACAATGTCGTTAAAATCCCCCATGACAACCCAAGGCAAATTCATGGTATCAGCAATATTTTTCAAATTCTGCCAGAGCACTAATCTTTCAGCAATGTCAACACTAGCATAAATGGCAGACAAGACCCAAGAAAAGTTAGACAGAGGTACCTTAATGATCGCATGAATTTCCTGTTCCGATGTTCCAAGAATTTGAAGATCCATATAATTTGAGTTCCACATGAGAAGAATCCCCCCACTCAGACCCCTAGCATCGACTGCTTTAAATTGATCAAAGTTCAGCTTTTTTGCTTGCGCAATAAGTTTAACTCCACTGAGCATGGTCTCCGTAAGAATAACCAACTCCGGCTTGAATCTGCGAATACAGTCGTTAACACAGTTTATGGCAAGATTACTTCCTAGCCCCCTACAGTTCCAAATGAAAATATTCATATTCAGCTTTACCGGTTCTGAAGGCAGATTAACACTAACCCTCTTACTCCTAGCATCCCTTAAATTTATATTAGTTGTACTAAACATGGAAACAATTGGGTAAAAAGATGAATAAAAAGATAGGAGAAATTACTGTCCTCCTTTCTGAGATGAGAAGACCGCTGAATCCAAATCACGAGTGTCGTTCAGACCCTTAGGCGATCGACTCCTTTTCCTTTCTTGATTCTCTTCGTGCACTTCCATCTCCATCCTTCTTGATCTTTGAATAGTTAGCCTTTGCTCTCCCGGACTTTGCCTCTTCGACTGACCTTGGGTTCTACTTTCTCCTGACTTGCCCGATTTCACCGTACCTTGATTTGTACTTTGACTCTTTGTTCGAGTCGCTTCCCCCAGAGGAGGAACCAAATCTTCATCCATATTAGACTCTTTATCCTCAAAATGAGAACTCACCTTGTCCTTAATATCATGAGAACTCACCGTGTCCTCAAAATGAGAAGTCACCTTGTTCTTCAACTTGTCGCAAGGAGGGACAGCTCTTGTACTTTCTGCCAGCCTTTTGTCACCTACAGATAACAATTTAGGAAATTTCACATCTTTGTGGGCTTCAGCCGAAATTTGGCTAAGTGGGCCATTATGGGCTTCAGCAGAAATTTGGCTAAGTGGTCCATTGTGGGCTTCGGCCGAAATTTGTATAAGTGGGCCATCTTCATTAGATGGGTTGTTGAGTTGAATGTCCTTTCCAGTCGGAACCCGATTTCCAGCTGCAGACCGATCCGAATCCACATTGTCTTCTCATACTTGCTGCTGACCCCTATTCCCCCACTGAGAGTTTTGTGTCTTCCCGTTAAAAGCATTTGAGCGCCCCCGTGTGTAATGATTCGATTGAATCTTCCCGTTGCGAGCATCAGATTTCGAGGCAGCGCCGGCGACAGCCTTGGGAGAAGAGCTCCGGTGGACGTACTTTTTGTTCGGAAACCTTTTCCGGTGGCTCACTACCATCCATGGTCCGTAGCCACGGATTTCGTCCACATTCCGGTCTTGACTGTCAATTTCCGATCTAGTATCTTCCAATCGGCGAATCAGGTTACGATCTTCCCTATCAAGGTTTGATTGACTCCGTTCTTGTTCCTTAGTAGCATCAATTGTCCCCCCTTCACCAATATTTTCGCTTGGATTGACCGGTTGTTCACCCAATTTTTGTTCCATCTTTTTCCCACAAGCAATTTCCCGATGACCCACCATGCCGCAATAGTAACATAGAGAGGTAATCCCTTCATAGACTAGATCCAGGTGCAAATTGTCCATCTTGAGAAATACAGGCAAGGGTTTCATTAAGTTAACTTGCACACAAAATCGTGCAAATTTCCCCCTCTCCCCATTAACTGTTGCGAAATCGATTTTCAGGAGGGTCCCCAGTTGATTACCTATCTTTCTCAGATATGTCGGTTCATAATATTCAGAGGGGAGCAATGGAATTCTCATCCATATAGCTGCTGCAGTTAATTTGGCTTTTGCCGGTTGGAACTTTGGTTCCCACATCCTCATGGTGAGGAATGTTGCGTTGATGAACCAAGGGCCATCCCTCAAGACCAAGTCCAGATCCTCCTTAGTCTGAAATGCGACTTTGAAGAATCCGAAATCAAGATCCATAATTTCAAAACTCCCTGCCGTCTTCCACAGAGACCTCAGCCTACGACAGAGGAACAGGTACTCCACCGATTTGCCAAGGAGTTTGATAATTATGTGTAAAGCGTGTTTTTGCCTCATATTCCTCTTTTCTTCTCGTGAAGAGAAGATTTTGATGCAGTTCATTTCTGGGAATTCATCCACTTCCTCTTCAACATCGTCGAAGAGAAGTTGATCACAATAGAATGCTCTTTCAAAAGCCCCTGGAATAACACCTGTAAGTTTGGATTTGTAGGATAATTTCGGCTGAGTATACTCCATCACCGGAGTATCTTCAGTCTCCATAGAGTCTTGGTATGCAGAGGAGGAGGAGTTCCCACGGTGGATGAGTCCCATGGGGGGACCTGATGTGGGAACCAAACCAGATGACGGGATAACGGAGATGTTCATACTGAAAGTTGAATGTGAATCATATTTCCACGAGATATTCACGACAGAGGGTACTGAGGGGATCCCGGACCAGTTGCTCAGTGTACCAGCAATGGTAACCCCTACAGAGAACAATATTCTGACTAGGATGGTGTGTAGGGAAGAAGTGAAAAGAGCAGTATTCCAACTGGGAGGGAACAAAGCTCCGGGCCCAGATGGCTTCCCGGGATTGTTCTATCATCGTTTCTGGGACGTTTTGGGTGAGGACGTTTTCCTATCTGTTAGAGGCTTTTTTGAATCGAATGTA
Source organism: Chamaenerion angustifolium (assembly GCA_946814005.1). Lineage (NCBI taxonomy): Eukaryota > Viridiplantae > Streptophyta > Magnoliopsida > Myrtales > Onagraceae > Chamaenerion > Chamaenerion angustifolium. Next base: position 33,603,429 of record OX328275.1, read on the forward strand.
TTAATGCCTGGATACTGTTATACTGATATAGTCTTAATCCCTAAGATCCCCAACCCGGTCAATACGACCCACTTTAGACCAATTAGCCTATGCAATTTCAGCTATAAAATCATCTCTAAAATCCTTTCAAATAGGCTTAAATTGGTACTACCTAAACTTGTAACCCCTTATCAAAGTGCTTTTGTCTCAGGCAGGTTCATCCACGATAACATCCTTATCGCTCATGAGGTGTTCCACCACCTTAGGACGAACAAAAGGAGAGGGAGTGAGGAGTGTGCAGTAAAACTGGATATGAGCAAAGCATACGATCGCATTGAATGGGAGTTTCTCTTACAAACTCTCAAAAGGTTAGGGTTCTCAAGTAAATGGTGCAGCTGGATTGAGGAGTGCGTGACCAAGGTGCAGTACAGTGTGGTAATCAATGGAACGAAGACACCTAGGTTCAGACCGACTAGAGGTATCAGGCAGGGAGACCCACTCTCCCCGTACCTCTTCATCCTCGTTGCGGACGTTCTCTCACGCCAGATCATGCGAGACGTGGAGGAAAATAGGTATGAAGGGATCAGAATGAAGAGGGAGTGTCCGGAGATACACCACTTGTTCTTCGCGGACGACTCCATTTTCTTCATGAAAGCGACAGAAAGGAACGCACGAACCCTCAAGGAATCAATTGAAAGGTATAGCAAGGCGTCTGGCCAAAAGATAAATTTGGAGAAGTCTTGTATTCAGTTTGGTAGGATGACGAGTCTGGACACGAAGCAACAAGTGGCCACCATTCTCAACATCCCAGTTGTTGAGGATGCGGGTAAATACTTGGGTCTTCCTACCAACTGGGGGCGATCCAAGAGGGAGGCCATGCAATACCTCAAGGAACGGGTTATAAAGAAGATCCATGGGTGGAAAACCATGTTTCTCAATACCGCAGGAAAGGAGGTCCTAATCAAGGCGGTAATTACCGCCATCCCGACCTATGTCATGTCTCTCTTTAAATTACCAATTACGTGGTGTGCAGATGTGGCGAAACTCATAGCACGGTTTTGGTGGAATGGTCGGGATGATAGGAGGAAGATTCATTGGGTCAGTTGGGGGAAATTAACCCAACCAAAGGACCTAGGAGGTATGGGCTTCCGCGACATGACCGATTTTAACAAGGCCATGCTGACCAAGACAGCGTGGCGCCTTCATACGGACAACATAACTCAGATGGGTGGTTAGGGAAGAGAGTCGATAATGAATTGAATTCGGCGTAAAAGGAATAATAAGTGACCCCCGACTAAATTAATTCGAAGTGATGATGTCAGCATTTTGGGCCGTTTGTGGGGCCCACTGGGCAAGCAATTGAAGCAAATACATGGTTAGGGCCATGGGTTTGGATTCTATCCTTTTCTTATCCAAATAAGAATGTAGGGGTTAGGGGTGTCAAAAATTGACCCAACCTGTGGACGATCAGCCCACGAGTCATTTTTGGGTCAGACTTTTTGACTCACAAGTCATTTTGACACGATTCATGAATGACCAGTGAAAACACGAGTAAGTAGTCTTGACCCATGAGTCCACCCATGACTCGTCATGAATTGTATATTATATTAAACATATATAATTTTGACTCATAGGTCAGTTTGTTTCTAGTTTTTTATGTACTGGTGGATCGAACGGGTCAAACTGACCTGCGGATCATAGAGGTCGAACGGGTCAGTCTGACTCAAGCTTTACTATTCCTGACGGGTCAGGTATGAGTTTCAAAAAGCTGACTCATACTATTACACATGTCAAATTTAACTCAGAGGATCTCTAACACGATCCATGACCCGTTTTGACACCAGTATATTTACTTGATTAATGTCTTTTATTTACAAATAATTTCAAAAATTATAATTAATGTTGAGCCCTAGCCGTGGTTTTGGGCCCACTTTCCGTGAGCAGAAATCTAGCCCAATCAAATCCGGAGCTAGTAATTGGATTTGGAGTAGTCCAAGACTCCAAACACTTTTTCCCATTAATAATAATAATTAAGGAAATTTAAAAACAAATTCTCTAAAAAACAAAATGCATGAAAAAGAACGTGGGTCCAATACCAATATAATCAACGGTAGATATGGGCTTATTAGCAAAGATTCCAGAAGGATCCAAAAGCCCCCCATAGCAAGAGACGGAGATTTCTTCTTCTTCCTTGTCGTATCGCGGTTCCAACCTGGCCGGCAACCCTGAGCCACAGAGTTCCCTGAACTCCAGATATCGAAATCAATCCACCATTGGATTTGGATCCATACAATTCTAAATCTCGACTCCAAATTCGCAATAATAATCCCTTTTTCTTGGATGCCACAAGACCGAGCAAAGGAAAAACAGAATCTTGGTTTGGTTTGTTGGGATTAGGAGATGGGTAAGTCTGTGGTGCCTTGACCCGCTGGAGCGACCTCCATACAGTACGAGAGACATTTGAGGATCAGAAATTTCGATTGCTGAGAATTAATCTGGGGTTGTTGCGGACATGGCTGAGCTATGTCTGATGGCTTCTCATGGCTACCCTCCTGGCCTTCTCTTCAATCACGACCATGGCACCAAGCTCTTTAAGGTTAATATCTCCTCTCTCTTTCTTTCTAACAGACTGAAATTTCTTGAACCAGCAGCTAATGAGATCGATTTGCAATTCTGGGTTATGGATTGGATGTTATTTTCTCCGTCAAAGTTTCTTCCTTTATGCTGGTTATACTTAGTTACACAATTTCTGAACGTAGTTATTATGATTTCATAATGTTAGAACCATTTTCATTGCTTGTGTATGTGTTCGCCAAACCCCATCCAAACCTTTCTGAGCTTGTTGTCCTTTCTTAATTTCAATATGAGATTTAGACCCTGCAATTCCGTGCCATATCATTAAGATATGAACGACGGGTCGTGACGCTTTCTCTAACTGTTCTTCCTAATAAACATGCAGGATTCTCAACAATTTTCTCCCCAATCAACCCACCCGAAACAAGATATCATCACTGGATCTGCATTATTTACACTTGCTCCGATTCACGATCAGCGATTTGATCGTGTCAATGGGATGTTGGAACCAAGGCAGTGGATTAACCCAACCGTAAATACTCCAGTAATCATTGACAGGCAAGGTAAAAAGAAATAATCAACTCAGTTCTGCTCTAAAAATACTACAGATTTCATAGATACTAAAGTAAATCTCTGATCTTTCTACTTCCAGATGCTATTCCAAATACGGAACTCATTGGCTTTGATATATCAAACGCTGATCCTGATGAAATTCTGCGGCTCTCGATGCCAATGCCAATGCCAAGTGAGAGAGCTCAAGAAGATCTGATCCAGTTATCGAGCTTTGTGGCTGCAATGAGAAAACAAGTGATTTTGCAGCCACTTGCTTCTCTTGTGTACCCTAGCAGTAAATTTGAATCGCAGCAGCTTCTTTTAGACTTTGTTGGGGATTTGGCTCGGAATTCAAAACTTAAGATTCATTCTGATGGTCGAGTTGAATTCACGGGGAGTGGCACAGAGATGAAGGATTTACTATCTATTATTGCTGAGTTTTACTTATCGAGGAGCTCTGTTCAGTTCGAGAGGCATTCATCGCTTGTTCCTCACTTCAATTGGTACGAAGAGACAATTTTCGTATTTACATTAGAAGTTATCCTTGTTGTCGTTCATGTAATTATGTTTTCTCGTTCTGCACTATCTGATGTTCTGCAAAATTATGCAGGTTAAGCACAGAAGAAGCACGAAGCACCATTGATGCATCTTTGAAGTTTGAAACTGCTACACTTCCAGTGAAAAGGTATGTGTATAGTTTGATTTAAGGTTTCAACGTGATTTAAGGGTATATTTTGGTAACCTTGTGATTCTGATATGATCTTTTCCTGGCAGTCCCAACAAGATCAAGATCAAGACCCCAAGGAAACAGAATAGCAGAAGGCTCGGTCAAGACCGGAACCTCTACAAAAGAAATTACTTCCATGCCTGCGAGAGCCTCCTCTCTATAATGCTCGACAGAAGACAGCAGGGCAAAACCGCGATCCTCACCCTCAAGAACGCAGGTCCCGAGCTCCCAGACCTCCTGAACCGGTTCTCAGCTGGTATTGCCGGAACCGGAATCACGGTTCTCTTCAATGTGATGGTCCAGCTGGCTAGCGGAAGAGTCCCCTTCTGCAGCTCAAAGGTATTGAGCACGGGGTTAGGGGTTGGTTTGGTTTGGCTGTCGTGGGCAGTGAACAAGCTCGGTACCACTGTGGTCCATCTAAAAAGCAGGAATGGAGGTAAGTCAGGGTTGAAGGAGGAGAAGATGGTGATTGAGAGGGTCGACCAGAGTTTGAAGGAGATATATTTCAGAGCCATAACCGTAATGGTGATAGGTGTTCTGCGGCTAGCTTAAGACCCACGGTTTTGGCCCGTTTATTTTGGCTATATCAACAAATCAATCTGTGCAAATTTTGCCTAGGGGTTCAAACAGTGAGCAGCATAGATGCAAAGATTGTGCTCAATAGCATGATCATAACAATATATGGTAATTTATGTGACAACATTCAAGCTTTACTCCACATTCATATAAAGATGAAGATGTACTTTCATTCTATCATTTCTATGTTGTGATCCTACCAAAATCAAAGAATGTGCAGAGAATCAAGACAAACTATAACTCAGCTTGGTCCTGTGATATTGACATGAACGAATAACTGTTGCTCGAAAGCTCAATTAGTCAATTCCACAGCTCAATTATTCTTTAACTCATTGGTGTACTTAACTCGGCCTGCTTACTCGTTCTAATAAAACCCTACTTGATGATATTGTTGTGTATTCAAAGCACAACAGTGCAAGTCATTACCTTTGAAACGACTCCAGCACCGACAGTTCTACCTCCCTCTCTCAAAGCAAATCTTTGACCTGTAAAAAATGATCAGCAAAAGCACCAAACGTTTTCAGTATCACATCAGCTGAATTATAATGTAACATCCAATACAGACACAAGAAAATAAGTGTCCAATTATAAACGTTATGAATACTCAATCCAATTGAACTACAATTATTATGTACTAGTTAAACTACTATTATGTAAATACAATTGGCACAAAACATCCAATAGTGATATGCCAAGCAGTGCCTAATGAAAAAATGTGGTCATATTTTTTATGTTTTGTTGAATTGTTGTTGTTATATGCCAATTCAGCTATATATCATGCTCACTGAACATTTTTCAGTAAACTAAGTGATAATGAACAGTGAAAAATAAAAATGATTCTAGGATAAACAATTTCAAAGTTCCAGATGAATTGCCCAATGCTCTGTCTTCAAATTTGCTTTTGGCTAAAAGAACGCACTATCATGAATCGCTCCACATATGAAGGAATAACATAAACGTTTCATCTCAAAAAGTAAGGAGAAGAGAACAATAAAATAGCAGACTCAAGCAAATTAAGAACCAGACGTGAACAGGGAAGAGATCATTCCGAGACTCAATAACTCACTTTCGTGTAAAAGTGGCCATGGATCTGGACCACGGAGCGAGCACACCGAAGCTGCTGCTGTCATCTCCGGAGTGTGATGATCCAATGAGCAGAGGCTGAATGGAAATAGAACCATGGCAACAGGAGTAGATTTGACAGGATAATGGACGGTACATTAATTTCGGTTTTTCGGTTTTAATTCGGTCTAGACCATTTGGACCGTTAGACATAATATTTTATATATTTTTCTATTATGTATGTATATCGATATACAAGAACACAATATAAAAACTTAATTTTATTACTTCTTTATAAAATATATAATGTATCAAAATAATATTTTATTCAATTGACATAAAATTGACATAATTTCATTCTAAATTGAAATCAACCGATTAGACCGACTTTTTAAAAATCAAAATAACTATACTATCCAATACAATTTAATATCATAATATAGAATTATATAAATTACTATAACATGATAGTATCTAATATAATTTATTATTGATCTAAACGTTTTTCATTCAAGTTATATTATATTTTTTCTCGAGCGTTTTATAATTAATTATATCGAAATAAGACCATGGTCTCCAATAAATTCACTAAAAAATAGTTAATATATGGTCCCCATGGTCTTAACGGTCTATGACCGAAATAAGACCAAGACCGAAAAAGACCATAAGTCAAAACCATTGGTTTCGGTCCATAAATGGTTCGGTCTTTTTGGTTTAGTCTCGGTCGGTCTCGGTTTGGTCTCGGTCTTCGTGGTCTTGTCGCTCACCTCTATAAGAGGGGATCAGCCCCAAGGGTTAGACCCACCCGGACCATTGCATGATCAAGGGAGTGACGCCAATGATGGACTAATAGAAGTGACACTGAAGTACGCTTATGAAGTCACTAGTGTGTATTCCACACCATTATTTGCTCGTCATAATGGATTATGTTGCTCCATTACCGAGACTGGATCGATTAAGACCGAGACCGAGCGGGTGAGTTTTTTCCTCTAAGACCGGGCTCGATCTCAGTATTTTCTCAACAAAAAAAAAAAGATTAGGATCAGACCGAATTATATTAAAACCTAATACTTAGTAATTTACGTTGTCATGTCTTCTACGCTTCTTCCGTTCTTCTATTTTGTTCTCATTCTGTGACTTCAGTCTTCACTCCAAAACTCAGCAGCCACCAGCAGTCCAACATGCCTCCGTCATTCGTGGCCTTCTGAAGCATTTGTCTCGCCTCCGCCATCAACGTCTCCCCTCTCGTCATCGTCGTCTTGTCGTAAGTGTTCTTAACTTCCTTCGCCGAAGTTGTTTCCATTGTTCCGAAATTGCTTCGATTTGCTTTGTGATTGTTCTGATTGCCACGATTTATGTCACAATTTAGGTTCCAGTTTGAAGGATTAGGTCACGAATCTAGGTCACAATTGAATGATTCAACTAATTCAACACTTAACATTGACCCCGAAGAAGAGTCAGATACTTTTCTTCAAATTATAATTTAAGTAGGGTGATATTTACCTACTCAATTGTATTATACTATTATTTTAATTGCAGAATCTGATGAGGTGACAGACGAGTTGGAAAAATTATTTCATTGTCTAATCTTGATTATGAAGACTAGGGAAACATGTAAGTAACTCAAATTTGTGTAATATTCTTTGTTTAATATTGTGTTTAATGGTTGGTATATTGTTTAATATTTGGCTGAGAAGTGACAGGTATATTGTTTCTTCACTGGTATATTGTTTAAGGGTTAATGATTAAAGTGCCCCTAAAGTTTGGCCGAAATTTAAGAATCCTGCTTAAAGTTTAAAATTCCCCCTAATGTTAAAAAAATGATGAAAAATTCCCCCTAAAAGAGCATCTGACAAGGGGGATTTTTCATCATTTTTAAACATTAAGAGGCACTTTAAACTTTAAGGATGTTTCTTAAATTTCGGTCAAACTTTAGGGGGCACTTTGACCATTTACCCATTGTTTAATGAGTTATTGAATTTGGATGTATTTGGTGATATATTGTTTATAGTGGCTTTGGGATTGAGCTTCCTCTTTAAATTTGGATGTATTCGGTAATGACACGTATTCATAATCCTCTAAAACAATTTTACTTTCAACATGCAATTTGGGTGTTGCATTGGGTCTTTAGATCGGTTGCTAGCAGATCTTTGCAACTAAAAATTTAGGTTTCTCATTATTTGGAGGTAAGACAAGTAATCTTTTGAGATATTTGTTCATTTTGTCGATGTTAATTTATACAAGTTAATCTACCTTGTAGACTTGGATATATAGCATATATATTGGAGAGAAGTTGTATGCTACATTCACTTTGAATTTAGATGTATTCGGTACTTTGTATTCGGTGGTTGAATTTGTACTTATGGGTTTGTAATGTTTAGATTTGTACTGCTTTGGGACCGAGCTTCCTCTTTGTAATACTTGGATTTGTACGTATAGGTTTCAATCTTTTTGGATTTGCATTGATTCAGTTTTTTTTCACAAAAATTTTTGGTACAAGACCGAGACCGGCCCGAGTCAAGCAAGACCGACTCGGACGGACTTTTTAGACTAAAACAGGTCTCGGTCCTCCAAAGGTGAAAACTAAAATTTCGGACTCAGACTCGGTCTTGCAAAAAAGACCGACCTCCTAAAAAAAATACTGAGACAAGTTTAATTACAAATAATATCCCTCATATAGTTATACAAAATGTTCTCAGTAAATCCCCAAAAGAGTTCGTCTTCAAAAGGTTGACCACGAACTTCATTTCACAAAAAAATAGCGATTCTCCTTCTACGTACTTTTAGGGCACAAAAAAGGATTTTAGGTTTTTTCATATTTTCTTTGTTTTCCATACGTGCATGGTTTTAATTTGCATGCAGAATCTGTCGTTTTCTTTCCTTCTACTTTTCCAAACCTCCATTCCCACACAATACCATCAGCATAAACCCTAGTTTTGACCGTTCCGATCATTCCTCGAACGAATGCGTCGCAGGGCGATAAAGATCGTAGGGAGCCCATAGATGATCGACAATGCACGGCTTCCTTGAGTCAAGCCTCAGCCATGGCTTCCCCTTACCGCTCCAATGAAGGAGGCTAATGGGTCCAGGGTGGAGGCCTCTGCATTTACCCTCAAGGTTGTCCCCTCCGAGGCCGTGCTGGTTCCACCGATGATCGACCGCCTTAATGTTTCCGGCAAGGACTAGCAAAAAAGGTGGCAACGAGCCGAGGTGGTATATTCTCTTCCGCTTCTGAACCGACATCCAGTCCTCGACTTTCTGGGTGTAGCCTCCTTTCCTCCATTTGTGGATATCGACGACCATCACGCCGGTGTTGAAGTAGCAGGGGGTCCGACCTTCAAAGGTCTTGTAGAGGGTCGGATCAGACCAGAAAAGGTTGGTGAAGTACTTGGTGAAGTTGGCGTTGCAGTATTCTGGTGCAGCCAATACCTGTAATATATAAAAATGATCATTTGTTAAAGAAAAATTCTTACTTTATGAGGTAAAAATTAAAATGTCAGGTTTCTACCTTGTCCTCCAAGTTAACTTCCCATAGCTCGGCAATATCGTCCACCACAACCAAATCCGAGTCGAGGTAAACGACTCGATTCACATGCACCGGTAACATATCCGCCAGGTAAATCCGGGCATAATTAAGCGGTTGATCCAACGCTTGCCTGATCGATTTGGATATCTTCCCTCGAACCCGGTTTGAATCGAACCGATATACCTTGAATTTGAGGTAAGGGAAGGTGGAGTTGATGCTGGAGATGATCTCGGACTCGAACCATGCACAGAGGAAATGAAACTCAAAGTTCTCAGGACAGGTAGAATGTTGCAGAATGGATAAGACAGCAGCCATGGTTCCTCGGAGGTAGTTGGCGTCGAGGGTCATCGAGACATGGATGGTGGACGTGTCATGGGGCCCGCAGGTCTGGCCGTTGCGGAAGGCTGGGGCTTCACGGAAGGATGGGACGTAAGGGCGGCCGGATGGTTTTCTGATGAGAGTGTGGTGGATTCCGGCTGAGCAGACGGTGGTGGTAAGGTGGCAATGGAGGATGAGAAGCGAAGACAGGAGGCCGAGGAGCGGAAGAGGCGCCATCCTGCCCCTTGTCGTCACTGGAGTTTTTGTTTTTTCTGGTTAAGTTTTTTTCTTTTTCTCTTTAGGGAAAGTGAAACAGAAGATTGGCAGCCATTGATGGGCTGGCGGAAGGGAAGAGAGAGAGATGGCAATGGAAGAGAAGGAGAGAGAGAAGGTGGTTTGGTCGGAATTTGAAGGACGAGAATGTTTTTCGGCGAGGATTTACTGTTGTCTATGAAATAAGAGATTCAGATTATTTAGCCGCAAAAACGACACGCCTCCATTATTAACATGAATTTTTAGACACATTTAATTCTTATCATACATAGGAATCAAGACTAGTTATAAAAATAAATTGACTCAAATTCGATGGATTTAAATATGACCATGCATCATGCATGCATGAGAAATTCAAAGGATTTTATTCTTAATTTGTTAGCTATAAAATGTAGGGGTGAAATAAAACCCGGGGGTTCGGAAAATCCGGTGAAACCCGAACCGGTCCGAAAATGTATGGTTCGAATGTTCGATTTATGTTCGGATATTTTTTGTTTGAAACGGTTTTTAGACCATTCGGTCTACAAATATAAAAGACCGTGAAGTTCGGTCCGACCGTTTCTGCGTATATAATTTTATATATTATATTAATTAATATAATTAATCAATGAATACAAATAAATAATAATTTTCTTATTTAATAGTTATTTTAGTTGTTTAATCGATTTCGTAGAAAGTTATATAAACATTGTTAAATCGAGTTATTTTGTTGTTTAAATTGATTTTAAATACGTATTTTGGTTTTGAATTTTTTTTCCCGGTTTAAACCGAAAATCCTAAATACGAATGGACGGTTTATTTTTTCTTATACGACCTTTTGGTCAGATTTTTTTTGAAGGAACTTTTGTCTGAAAATATAGATACCCGACCGAAATAGTTAAAAAATCGGTCCGACCGGTTCGGTTTCATCCCTAATAAAATGGGCGGACGGGACGAACTAAGTGAATGCAATGGTGAAATTTAAAACTTGAGGACAAAAATGACATAAAGGAAGAGTTTGAGACCGCATTTAGACTTAAACCCAAGAAAAAACAGATAAAAAAAACAGTTTTCCAGCTCATATGCTACGTGTCAGCAGCGGAGACTCTCTCTTTCTCTCCATGTTATCCATATCATCACTGTCGCCGGAGAATCAACCATACGAAGAGCTAAATGCTCCAGAGCGTTGTGGTGGTTGGAGCCGCGAAAGATTGGTAGCTGTCGCCGACAGCATCAGCTCCATGGCTTCTCTTTCCTCGAGCTCAGTCCTGACCCAACGGTTCTCTCCTGTTCCAGTAAGTACGCAATCTGTTCCCCTTTGATCCGTAGTTTAAAATCGAACATGATGCTTAGTTTACCGCATTCTGCCATTTTCATTGAGCTTGGTCTGCCCTAGCTCAACAATGCTATGAACAAACCAAGTATTGGAAATGATGATTCTTGATTCAGAGGATTCTTATACGTAACTTCAAAAGATTAAAAAAGACATATTTTTCACATCGGGTTCCAAATTCCAATCCTACTATAAGTGCAAACAATGGGGTGAGTGAAAATTTCATGGGCTTGTCGAAACCAATGTCTCTCGTTACCAATTATAAGAAATATGAGATTCTCTGTGTTTCTCTGTTATATTAACTTTGGATCAATTGATTGAAAAGAGAAAAATTTGGAACTTGCTGGATAGACAGAGTAGAGATCAATTATTAGAAACAGCAAAAGACAAACATCATTGCTGGGGATGATGATTCTTGATTAAACAGATGGTTATATCTTATTAAAAATCAAATTTTTATGCTCTTGACACCAAGATACGAGGAACCCAGATCATATTTTTCTTATTGCACCACAATTTGACCATGTTTTGTCTTTCATAAACTTGTGCTGCAGAAAAGCTTCAAACTTTCAGACAGAAGAAGCCACAGATTTGAACATACAGCACGTCGTGTCTCCCTGTCGTCTGCCTTAGAACTTGCATCCCAAGAAACCACGCTATCAGGGCAACCCATCGGTGCACTTGATCATATAATGAAAAACTACCTCAGACCCGACTTCCCAGATCTTCCAATCTACAGATTCCTAGTTGCAGACATTGATCCTGCTACAGCCAAGCTGGCGATCAGTATCCTAAGCCCTTTCCTCTCCGCATTTGCTTCCTTGTTCGTCTTGAGAATCGTGATGTCTTGGTACCCAAAATTGCCTGTTGGTAAGTTCCCTTACGTGATTGCTTATGCTCCGACAGAGCCGATTCTGATCCCTACAAGGAAGCTGATTCCTCCTCTGGGTGGAGTCGATGTGACCCCTGTTGTTTGGTTTGGGTTGGTGAGTTTTATGAATGAGATCTTACTTGGCCCGCAAGGACTCCTTGTGTTGGTCTCTCAACAAGTTAGTTAATGGTGGTTTTGTACTGTGTACGATGATGTAGGGAACAAATTGTGGAACATTAAGGGAACAAAGTATGAGAAAAAAAAATTACTTCTTAATTTTCTTGTTTCATCTGTTAGAGAGTTGTGGTCTAGTGGTTGAAAGCGCTCGAATCCCCAAAGTGGTCTTGGGAAAGGTTCAACTTGTGTCCGAAGGGCCGGCCTCTCAACTCTAGGCTGTCGGTGGGGCTACGTTGACGGGGTCAGTGCATGCGCTGGTTGTTCGGAGGGATGTAGCTGCGACCGTACAGTCTCCCAAAAAAACAGGAAAGCTCGGACATTACGTAGCGGGATGGACCTAGGGTCGCCACTACTAGCCCATTCCTTTTTAAGTGATCATAAAAAACAAAAACTATTAGAGGGTCTTACTGCTGGTTATGCATTTTTTTTCTCTAATTAAGAATTAAGAGATGAAAAGTTCAATTGTTTTGCAGTTTTTAATCAAAATAATATCACTAATTTAGACATAATAAAGTGGTAAGAATCAAATTATGATATTTATAGTTTTGGGTGTGTGGATGAACAATAAATTGCTAAAAAAAATATTGTTGTCTTTATTAGAGCCCTTGGTCTACTGTAATCTGTAGAAAATAATGAACATATTAGCATTAAAAAAAAAAATTTTAAATAACAAAAAGATGTACCAAACCACAAACAATTTATGTAACATAATTAAATATAAGATCCTGTTTTTATGTTGATGTAATGAAACAATACTGTAGTGAATGTATTTTGTTAATAATATAAAATGTTCTGTGTATCAACTTTTATGAAGTTTCTTGGACGTAAAAAAAGACAAAAAATATATGCAGAAAAGGTGATCAGTGTTGGTGAAGCTTCCTCTACACTCTCATGATTACCTACTTAGTTGCGATTTTTAAATATTTATAATGTATTTTATTATATAAATGAGTTAAATAGCAAATAGATACATGAACTTTAGACGTAATGCAACGAGCTAACCGAATTTTAAAAATTCAAAATGGGTTACCTCAACTTGGACAAAGGTGCAAATACCTACATCCATCCAATTTATTGTCACATGTTGACATAATTTCGTCAAAAATTCGTCAGAAATTGAACGAAGATAGCTATTTGCACATTCGTCCAAATTAAGTTAGCATGTTTTGAATTTTTAAAGTTCGAATAACTAATTGCAAAACGAAAGTTCATGTAGATATTTGATATTTAATCATATATAAATACATGAAAATGAGTTACGTTTCAGTCAAAATAAAATATTTTATGTAAACATTTTTATGATGAATAAATAAAGGGTTAATAACCAACCAGCTACCCGAACTTTGAGTGTTTTGCAACGAGCTACCCGAACTTTGAATTTTCAAAACGAGCTACCCGAACTTTGGATGGAGGAGCAACGAGCTACCTCCGTTAAATTTTCCATTAAATATGGACGGAAAATGACATGCCAACACATGATTGGTCAATAATTTTAAAAACTATACTATTTTTTTAAAATACTAAAAAAATTAGAAATTTTTTTTAAAAAACTTGAAAATTAATAGAAAAAATAAGAGTTTTAAATATATATTTTTTATTAAAATTGTGAAATAAAAATAAAAATAAATGATTAGTTTTTTTTTTTAATTTTGTTTCATATTTTTCATTACAAAAATTATATTACAAACTCTTATTTTTTCTATTAATTTTCAAATTTTTTAAAGATTTTTAAATATTTTTTTAGTACTGTTTTCAAATAATATAGTTTTTATAATTATGGATCAATCATGTGTTGCCACGTCATTTTCCGTTCATATTTAACGGAAAATTTAACGGAGGTAGCTCGTTGCTCCTCCGTCCAAAGTTCGGGTAGCTCGTTTTGAAAATTCAAAGTTCGGTAGCTCGTTGCAAAACACTCAAAGTTCGGGTAGCTGGTTGGTTATTAATCCATAAATAAATAGTATTGAGTGTATGTAATATGTATGCTTTCTAGAAAGTACGGTAGTAAGCCTAAGCTAGTGATATTTCTTGTCGGATAATAAAAAAAAGAAAGAAGGGAGGGAGGGTCGAAGTCTTGTCCTTTTCTTTGTCCCAAAGTCTTATTATTATTAATTTTATTATCTTCTATTTTGACCAATTTATATCATACGAGACGCAATCTTTTCTTTTTGGTTACTTTCACAAAGATAGATAAGAAAAGAGTTTGAGAATATATATATACATGGTGACTTTTTTGGGAATATATAAAGCTATGGTATATATTAAAGTTGTAATGATATAAAATTCAAACTAAAAATTACGAACAATTCGAAAGTAAGTAGGAAGAACAACGAAAATTGGATTTGATTGTTATAATTTAATTTTGAATATAACCAATGGGATGAGATTCAGTAGTATTTTGGGATTAATTAACATTTTGTAGTATTGAAATGTTTTTATATAAAAAATATATTTTATAATTAATTCTGTTTATGCAGAATTTAGTGTAATTATAATTTATGACGATTATAAAATAGGTTTCGAAATTCGTTATTTTCTAACATCTAAAATTTGCTTCCGAACGAGGAGATGATAGTATTATTAACACCTTAATCACCGTTTACAATCACCACGGAACCAACTAATTCTTCACTCCGAACCTCCATAAAAGGTAATTTACGAGTAGGCTCGGACACAATTAAATACAGTCCTGACACGTTGCCGATGAAGAAACCAAAGCTAAAATTGCAACCTCAATATACAATTATAAAATATAAAATTAATTTAATTATTGTTGAACCATGTGATAAGTAGTCATTCATAAGCGGATAATAATTTATTCACACACATTCCTATAATAACAAGTTCACAAAGTGACGTAATGGAAAAACGGGTCATGGGTCATAGGTCGTGTTAAGGACCTCTTGATCCAAATTCAATTCATGTAATAGTATGAGTCAATTTTTCAAACTCAAATCTGACCCGCGGTTGGTGGATCAACTCGCGGGCTAGAATGACTCGCCAAAAGGGTTGGTTAGCTGACTCATTGGATTCCTATTACCCGTGGGTCAGTCTGACCCGTTCGACCTATGCATATAAAAAAACTGTTATTTTAATATAATATAAAAATGTCATGCGTCAAAATTTCATACTCAAACCTTACCCATGGTATCACATGTCATCTACGAGTTGAGTCAAAATGACCCATGGGTTAAAAACTCTAACACAAACACGACCCATGGGCGGGTCACCCATGGGTTGGGTCAGGTTTTGCCACCCTAAAATTCATAGCATAATTTATTTGTATTTTTTTTTTTATTTTAAACAAATTTTTATCTACGTATTTTTTATTGTTTAAAATTAATTTTTCTCTCGTACATATATATATTGTTACGTTTTTTTCTTAGATTTATAACATTTCTTTAATAATTTTTTTTAACAGCTTGTATTAATTATATTTAACAGAAAAATTAATTATAAACTAATCATCCGTTAATATCATGCAGTGTTTAGTAATACTAATGCCATTACGTCTTCTCTGAGAAGCCCCCAATTCTTCTTCTCCAAGACACATCTCTTAAACCTTAGCTTATCTCATCGTGTAGAAGCGAAGCTCTCCCACTACTTTCCCTTCCGCCATTAAAGCTTTCACGCTTCCATTTCAAAGCTGTTCGGCACTTGTGATTCACGGACAAAGCAGCTTACCTCGCCTCTCCTTCTCGTACTATAAGACAAAGTCGTCGTTCCTTTTACAGTCACCACCTTTACCTCACCCATGGCGTACATGCGTCTGCTGCTATCATCCGCCTTCATCGTAATCTATTGCCTCCATTGCTGCAATCTCAGTGCTGTCGCGATTCTCGATCCCGTAGATTTCTTGGCGCTTCAATCGATTCGTAAATCGCTGCAGGATTTGCCGGGATCGAACTTCTTCTCGTCGTGGGACTTCACCTCCGACCCCTGCAACTTTGCGGGAGTTTACTGTTCCGTCCAGAAGGTGGTTTCACTTAACCTCGGCGACCCGAGGGCGGGTTCTCCGGGGCTAACTGGTCGGATCAGTCCGGCGATAGGGAAGCTGTCAGCGCTGTCGGAGCTCACCGTCGTGCCTGGTCGGATTTACGGGCAGCTGCCGCAGACAATGTATCAGCTCAAAAAGCTGAAGTTCCTCGCCGTCAGCCGCAACTTCATCTCCGGCACGATTCCATCCAACCTTGGCCTTCTCCGTGGGCTGAAGACGCTCGACCTCAGCTACAACCAGCTCACCGGACCGGTCCCGCGGTCGGTCGGAACCTTGCCTGAGCTCACCAACGTCATCCTTTGCCACAACAAGCTGTCCGGTTGGGTCCCACCGTTTGTCTCCCCAACTCTGACCAGACTCGACTTGAAGCACAACGGTCTCTCCGGCTGGCTGGGCCCTACCGTCCTCCCTCCTTCCCTTCAATACCTCTCCCTCTCATCGAATCGGTTGTCCGGACCAGTGAATCGGGCATTGTCCCGATTGAACCGGGTTCGTTACCTCGACCTCAGCATGAACCAATTCACCGGTCCCATCCCGGTTCGTATCTTCAGCTTCCGAATCACAAGTCTTCAGCTTCAGAGAAACTCATTCTCCGGCCCGGTCTATCCAACCGAACCAGTCACGATCCCAACTATCGATCTGAGCTACAACAAACTGTCTGGTTCGATATCACCTCTGTTCTCCACCGTGCAGCGGCTCTACCTAAACAATAACCGGTTCACGGGTGAAGTTCCGGTTATCTTCGTGGACAAGTTATTGTCAGCGTCTATCCAGATTCTATACTTGCAGCACAATTTTCTGACCGGGATTCAGATTAATCCAACGGCCGATATTCCTCTACGCAGCTCGCTGTGCTTACAGTACAATTGCATGGTTCCGCCGTTGCATGCTCCCTGCCCATTGAAGGCCGGGAAGCAGAAGACCAGGCCGAGTTGGCAATGCAAGAACTGGAGAGGGTGAAATTGGAAAGTGGATGCATGTTTTGAGGTCAAAAATGAAAAAAAAAAAAAAGAATATACACGAATTATATTATTCGTCTTTATATATATATTTGGGACAAAAGAGAAAAAACAAGAAAGGGAAAGCCAAAATTCATTTTGTTTTTGTCGGGTAGCTTCTTCTATAGATTCCTTTGTTTATTATTACTTTACATGGTGAAATATTTGTGTAGGGTAAATAATAAAATTTTGGTAGGCAGAAGCAGAAATATATTTGGAATTAGTATATTTACACTATAAAATTTAATTAATATTAAAAATACGACAGGAAAGAATGTGTAGAAACTGTTAATATTACAAAAAATTGTCTATAAATGTGCAAATTTAGGCCAATTCTCTCAAAGGTGACGACTTCATTTGGATTCGTACTTCATTCGCCCAATATTCATGTTCCCGTTGGTCGAACCAATTTTGGGTGACCATTTTTTAAAAGGTATTGTGCTGACCAGGCCAAGTTGGCCTCCAACCAAACCGAGTATTGATCGGAGGGACCGTCCCCTCTAATTTTTTTTCCCAATAAAAAGAATGAGACTAGTAGTAGCTACTGTGGCCCCACCCGCTGTAATGTTCGGTTTTTTTGCTCTCATTCTTCTGTAGCACTTGAGAGAACCAACGCTTTGCACTGGTCCGTTAATGTAGCCCCACCAGCAGTCTGCGGTTGAGAGGCTGACCCGTTAGATCCAAGTCGTAATCATTTCCCCACTTTTTCCGTAGGGGGATTCGAACTCGTGACCCCAGAGCCAAACCACGTAGAAATCAGCGCTCTCAATCACTAAACCACCGCTTCCGGTGGTCAGTCCCCTCTAGTTTAGGAACTACAATCGAACTGCAGCCTTGAAAGATCTATGTAAAATGTGTATACGAAATTATGAATGGGTGACAGCTCAGCTCAGCTCAACTCATGCATTATTCATCCGTACCAGCTTTTTTCAAGCACGGGTACTCTACAACCAAAATAAAGTGGTATCCAACTAACAATCATTATGCTGCATCAACCACACTACACATTTAGTAGTTGTAGCCCTTACTAACAACCTTGGGGAAGAGTTTTATTTAATTTTTGTGTAAGGATTTTAGCAAGAGGTGGACACAACTACAGCATAATCAACAAGACAACAACAGGTTAAGAAGAGCATCCACAAATAGCAAGTTCTCTCCACTCGGTTAAGAAAGGCTAACCTGAAATACTTCACAAAAACAACAACCATGATTTACCTTCATGACTGCCTTGGCGTGTTCCATTGATGCACTACTTCTTCTCTGCCACAGACCTGCAGAAGCAAAATAAACAGAATGTCAAGTACAAGTGCCTCTTTCACAGAAACCATTCAACTACAGTTGGTCTCTATGTCAGGGAAGTATATATGATTATAATTATTGAAGGAAAGTGTTCGGGACTCTTCAGGATACTGATAACAGAGAAATGGTGTTTTTTAGTCAGTGGCGTATCCCTGATTTATGAAAAATGTATGAAACTACTGAATATGAAATATATAAACGGTACCCATTTCAAAGTTGAAGAACAGAACTTCAGCCCTAGCCAACAAGTTGTATATGTGATTACAATTTGTGAGCATAAGAACTTTCTTCTCATGTTTGTATCATATTCTAATAATTGCTTGGATTATACACAAATTCGAAAAGTTGCATCCATTTCATGTGATGCAGAACAGAGCACACAGTGCTGTAGAGCTCATGGCAGGTGGTAGCTCATGCTTCAGTATAAATAATTATAGCTTCTCATGATGCACATGTTTGCTTTTGCATGGGACAAACTGAAGGCATGG
Organism: Chamaenerion angustifolium; assembly: GCA_946814005.1. Classification (NCBI taxonomy): domain Eukaryota; kingdom Viridiplantae; phylum Streptophyta; class Magnoliopsida; order Myrtales; family Onagraceae; genus Chamaenerion; species Chamaenerion angustifolium. The sequence continues at coordinate 33,622,158 of OX328275.1, forward strand.
CTCAGTATTTGAGTGGAAACATAAAAAGTATTCAGATAATTTCCCAGACCACACTTCCTTCTTATCAGGATACCTAGAAAGGGAGGAATATGAGGGATGGTAATGGGCCGAGTAATCACAATCTAAACCAACGATCAACTCTTTATTTTGTTCTTGAGCACTCTTGAGTCTTGAATGTACAAGCCTGATTGTTTTGCATATGTTTTCTGTTACAGTTTTCTTGGTAATGCCCTCTAATTATATTTGTTACTTAAAGAACTTCACTAAATAAAATGGCAGAGCGTTTAATGAAAGGGAGTCCAGAATCAAATTATCAATCAAGATCTTTAAAGGATAGGTAGAAAATACATAAATATGTACCTTAGAATTAGCAAGGGGATTATATTCCTTCACTGAGAAGTGAACTGGTTGCATTGACTAAGAGGAATTTCTCCAAGCGGATAACAGTTGACAGTGTTGAAAGTGCAGATATCAAAACGATGAATCCATAGGAATTCCGTAACCATGCTTGCACATCAATCCCATTACTTGGTCAACTTTATATTTTTTCCCACATTTCGAGTAAGCCTTGTACAATATTAAAAATGTTGTTTTTGTGATGGCATACTTGAAATTTTCCATCTCACTAAGAACACCTTCCATTTCCTCAAAACGATTTGCAGATCCATACATAACCAACTTACAGTGAAAGAGGGACCTGCATATTTTCCATCCAGCAGCTTCGGCAAGTCTAACAAATTTTGAAAGCTTGTCAACCACATTGCATCGGTAATAACAGCCAATAATTGATCGCATTATACCCACAGTATGTACAGAAGTCTCGTGTTCAAATGCTTCACTTATATACTTCTCCATCTTCTCTAACCTATCTTCTTGCGCATAGAGACGAATCAACATAACATTTAACCAAGGTCTATACTCATTTTCGGGAATAAGCCTCAATAATGCCTCAATCCTTTCAACTCTATTATTTACAGAGCTCCAACAATATGCAGTAATCATAAGTTTCATCAAGGGTATGAGCTTTTCCTTGCCAAGACATTGTACCAATTCATACATTTCTTCCATCTTCTTTATATTCCTTGAATTTGCATAACCACGAAGCATCAGTGCGTACGTCCTAATATCAGGTTTAACCCAGCTTGCCTTCATTTTCTGAAAAGTTCTTTCCATATGGTCCCACATAAAAGCAAGCAAATATCCCTCGATTAAATTGTTGTAAGTTCCTATGTCTGGGGACAGTTTCTGTGCTTCTATTTCCTTGAATGCCGTCTGCATGTGATTTACTAACATGGAATTTCCAAAAACTGATATGAGAATGTTATATGTCACTGTTGTTGGTTCGCAAGTCCCATCCCTTTTAAGATTTCGAAAACATTTCCGGCAGTCTAAATACTGACCATTGTACATATAAACACCCATAAGAGCATTATATGTCCCGGTTGTCTTTAATCCCTCATTAGCAGCCTCAGTAAAAAGTTTGACAGCTAGATCAAGATTCTTACATTTTCCAGCAGCTTTTATTCCCTTCGTATACTCCTCTGATGTCATAGGCAAACCATTTTCTGCTTGTTTCCTTCTCCAAGTTAATACCTGATATAGAAATGAAATGCCAAGGAAATGATATCCGATTAACGCCAATAAGTCCAATGAAATAAATTGGTTGCAAAGCATGTTCATGCTGTATTTTGCAAATTAAGAAAAAGACATAACATAAAAGATAAAACCATACTGATATAAACATCAAACTGAGAAAATCAATTATACAATCTTATATGTAATACCAAAAATAGGCTTGTCCTGCAGAACAACGATCCACAAATCTAGAGAGCTGAAGGAATGATATGGGAATTCAAATTACTTTATAGAAGCGCCTCTTCTTTCTAGTGAAAGACTTACACATTTGTCGCTGTGATGCAAGTTTCTCGAGTAATACTGTAACAAAGAAATCTATGCATATGAAATCCATGTACAACATGAAGTATATCTCAACTCAACTTTGCTGTTTAATGGTGTGCAAATAAGGACGCATATGAGATAAACATAGCTTTAACAAAACACAAAGAGAACAAAGATGTTAGAATGTTTGTTGCATAAATAAACTCAAATATGTGACATGCGGCACACCACCATTTAAATTAAATGATATCCTAAAATGCTAATCATATCCCGCTCAAGCAAATACAACAAGTGTAAATGACCAAGACCAGAAAAGGACACCAGTGAACCTACTTGAATGAACATGATATATAATACAACAAAAGAGACACTCAACAAGGAGAAGCATGTCAAAGCTCATCTGACCATATTTCCGTTTCTAAGTGGCAAGCAACCATGAGTTGGCATTTTGTCGAACTGGTCACCCCAAACAAAAGGGACAAAATCAAGACTTTGAGCAAGCAAACCACGACACAAACGAATAGACAACATTATTCAGTAATAAGAAACATAACGTATGAAGAATCTCTTACTTCAAGAACTAGATGAGGCGATGAAGACGACAGCAACTGCTCCAACAGCTCAATAAAAGCATATGTAGGATAACTTTGAAGCAAAGGGAGAGCAGTTTCATCCAGTAATCTCGAAATCTCACCTGGATCCTCAGCATTCATCAACAAATCCTTCCTCAAAATCGTAGTTCTAACCCGCATGTCCTTACTACAGTTATAATCATCATGATAAGAGAATTTCGTAAGAAATAAATTAATGAAGTCCTGTAGTCCAATGTAGCTGGAAGTCGTCGACGCGAGAGTAGAAGCATCAGCAGAAGGAGCATCAGGCTGCCAATTTGATTGTCTGACGAAGGTGAAGGAATGGGGTGTGGCTGTTGAGGATCTTGCATCGAGGCATGACCGTGCAGCTGAACCTGAAATCCTCCAAGCGCGCTTCATTAGATGCGTAGGAGGATATGGTTAATTGATGAAATCACACAATGAGGAAAATAGCATCGGAATCAGGGTTTAGGATTTTCGGAGGGAAGCAGACCCACTGAGAGACGGAGACGAAGAGAGATGTGGAGGCCAACGAGATGTGGCGGCTATGGCTGCCAAATTTGGTGGATGGGCTCTTCAGGCGCGCGCATGGGCCGATGCCCACAAATTAAGATGCTCTAATGGAACAATTTTGCACGCGAGACACACATAACAAAGATTATTTTGCAGGTTCTAGTTTGGGTTAAGATAGGATTGATCAAAAAATACATGCTGAATCGAATTCCCGACAAGATCGGTTCAACTAGAACCGAGACCGAGCGAGCCTTTTAAGCCCGACTAGGACTGGACTGACCCGACCTTGAAGAAAACCCTAAAATTCATGATATAACCCTTGAAACACTAATAATTCATGACATTGAAGCATTCAGCAACCCTTGTACCAGTTCCATAAGGGAAGTGTGATGGAAGACGAGAAGCGAGCGGATTCAATACCCAAATTTCAGTGATTTTTTTGGTCAATTCAGGTGTTTTTTTTTTACCAAAAAATTCGGTCCAAGACTGAGACCGACCTGAGTCAAACAAGACCGATTCGTTTTTTTTTTTGCCAAAATCGATCTCAGTCCTTCGAATGTCAAGACCGAGTCAAGCAAGACCGACTCAGACGGACTTTTTTTGGCCAAAGTCGGTCTCGGTCCTCCAAATGTCAATACCGACAAGTCGGTAATGGTCTCGGTTCTACCTCCAAGACCGGGCCTCCCCGCCCATGATCAGACCTAGTTAAGACCATCGGTGAGGAATGTCTCAAGTTATAAACATAATATCTTGCAATTTTCCCGAAAATAAGAAAAACAACGTCACGGATCCTCATCGTCAATGAAAGAAATAGTTCTATTATGTGTACAATGTATCCCAAGTGACTTCTGTTATTATTGCCTGAGGCCATTTGTACCATCACCAATCACATAAGACTCTAAAATGGCACCACAAGGCAACAAACATTTCACTTAATCTGTTATTTTCATCATGATCAACACAGAAATGGCCATCTGAGGAAAATTAAGAACTACTAGCAACAGACTCGATCAATAGCTTGTAACCATCTGGGACTTGTTCCTGTCTGCTCACACACCCTGCTAAAGCCGGGACATCAGCATTGATGTCCAGAAACCTAGAAAGCAACAGCAGTAAATGGAAGTCAGAGATTCTCTTCACGAATGGAAGGTTCTTTGTGCGGTCTAGATGATTCTTCAGTGCCCTTGTTGTCACTGGAATGTTCCGATTCTCGATGGGGAAGGCTGTTGAGAGTGGACCCTGCGAAATATTTGGAATGATTAGATAACAGTCTCAGACTAGGAAAGTACAGATAATTGAACTTGACTTTCAGAAGCCAATTAACAACAATGAAGAGTTTACAGAAAATATAAACCACTGATGTCAGAATTTAGACAAACCCCACTTAAGTTTTTCATAACCGACTATGTTTTAATACTTCATACATAGACTTTTAACTAACATTTTCGTATTGAAGCAATAGATAATGTTCAACGGGTCTAGTAAATCACAGAGCAAAGCAAAAGATGATTCAACTTCTGTGCAAGCAAAGTACAGTGTGCATGTAGACACACCTTCTATGTAGTATATTAGTAAAATTAGAAACAAAAGTACAAAATGCACAGCCACAGCTTAAGAATGTTGAGAAATCAATTTTTTACAGATTCTACTGAAGTATCAGGACTAGTTCAAAAATGAGATTTTGAGTTAGAAATTACTATTCATCCCATGTAAAGCAACTGTCTTATCCATCCATGATCAAGCCTTTTGATCATTCTAAAGAATATCATGCAATATAATCCAGCAAAGTTCACTAAAACTGAATGATTTGTGCAACTGGTACTATACTCACCTAAAAGCCCAAAACATCCTAATCAGTAGACTATAAGGGGCCAATACATGCAAGTCATCACAAGCATTAAAACATTGAGTGATACGTCACAATAGAAAGCAGGCTAAGCAAAACGTCAAATAGAACATAACACAAAAGGGAAAGCAGCAAAGCTCCTATATACATTCTACCACTCTACCAGTACTGGACAGCTTCAAAATCAAATTGTCAAACTTAGCTTTTGCGAAGTAAACATACCTGATGATCGAAAATTTTAACAACCACCAAGAAGAAATCATTATCCACCTCTTTGGTATCCTTCACACCAACCACCACATCCTTCTTCATTTTCGAGAGCTTTGGAGCGACTCCACCTTCCTCCTCACTAACAATCTCAGTCTCGAACCACCCTTCTTTCCACAGCCTAATGCAAATATCACTCATTTGAAAGGCCTCAAAATGCACATCAGCTCCTCCATCCTCATTCACTTCCAGCTTCACCAATGCTGTCACCCACTCCTTCAAGTCACTCTCAGCATGGTACTCTGCTGCCTGCAGAACCTCCCTATTCGACAAGGTGTAGTCTCTCTTGCTCTGACTAACACTCTGTGTAAATATAAACCCTACCCTCCTCATCCCCAATCCAATTGCAATAGCGTCCACCAACTTCTCTTCCTCTTGATCTCTGAAAAATAACAAAGTTTCCTCCGTCCCTTGCTGTGGAGGCTCATATATGAAATCAACCTCAACTTTCCCAGCATCACTCACTGTCCCATACATGAACCCCCCTCTCTTCACAGCAAAAGCAAGCGAATCATTCACGTAACTCTGGAACATATTAGCGCAATCACGATCAAACGATACCAGCTCACAATGACAATTTTCCTGCCGAGAGACCCTCATCTGCTTGGCGATGAGATCGTCCATTGTCATCTTACGCCCAAAGGAGCCCGCTGGGTGGAACGCCGGCCCCGACACCGTGCGCTCAATGCCATCGTAGTGAACATAGACGAAGGAGCCGTGCGAGAGGTTCAGGGCGGAAAGCAGTGCGTTAGGGTTCGACATGTCGGTGAATTTTGAAAGATCATCGGTGGTTTTGGCGAGGAGAACGTTCTGGTTAGTAGATAGGGTTTGTTGGAGAATCGGGATGTTGAGCTGTAATTGGATTAGGGTTTTGAGCTGGGCCACTGTGGCGTTCGGATCGTCGACCCTGAGGCGTTCCAGTCCGTCTCTGGATCGGATTCTCAGCAGCATCGTTCCGATATCGGTCGGCCGAATTAGGGATTCACAGATGCAGATTGCAGAGATTGAAGAATCGAAGAATTTGGGAGGATGGAAGAGATGAAGTACGGAGAAGCCTCCTGAGTTTCTTGCTGTGAAGAAGGAGAAGTAGGCAATTGACAGCGTAATGAGTCGCCCGCAATGGAGGACCGGAGGTTACTCGTTACCCAAGTCTACTCGAGAAAAGGAATTCCTTTATATTGAATTAATTTCCAGAATACATTCGGTACATATGATTGCTTTAGTCACAAGGCAACATTATCTTTACCGAATATTTTCCATTCAAATTTAATAAATAATAATAATAAATATATTTTGTGACACAATTTTAAAACGGCTTAATTATCAATTTTCCCCTAAAGTTTGAACCGAATTTAAGATTTCTTTTAATGTTTAGAATTTTAAATTTTAGTTCTAATATTTAGACAAAATGAAAATTTCTCTCATTCCGTCATATTTTCGTTTAATTCAGACAATTTATGAAATATGTGTGGGTCACATGCGTTTTCTAAATTGGAAATGATCAAATTGCCCTCATTTCAACCCCCGCCCCGCTTCATCTTCTTCCTTCACGTGCGGTGTTTCCCTCTAATGGATGCATTCAGACAACACTGCATCTCCGACGATGCCGACAAGCCGTCTTTCGAGCCGATCAAGCTCATCAAGTCAGACGGACATGTTAGCATTTACCACCGACTGATTCACGCGTCGGAGCTGATGACGGAGTTCCCAAAGCACCTCATCTGCCACTCATACGATTTCTACATTGGACGGAAGATACCCGCACTCTCTGAGCACGAACAACTCCAGCCTGGCCAGAAGTACTTCTTCCTCCCCAACCACTTCTTCCAGTTCGTCCTCTCTTTCGTCACTGTCGCCTCCTTCATGGCATCCAAGCCACAGACAACGACAATCTCTGGCGCAATCAAATGAGTCGCTGCGCAAAAGCAGCTCTTCGACGTGCAGAAGACGCTGTCAGGATTCCTCAAGATCCGCGTCTCCGACGAGTTCGTCTCGCGACTCATCGAAGGAGGAAAGGGGATCTACGAAGATGCACCCGACGACGAAGGTCAGAGGACGGGGAATAATAGCAGAGTGTGTACGACGGCGCAGCTGGAGAAGGACTACGAGCAGATGGTAGTCGGATCTCGCATGCGCCAGTGGAAGCCAAAGCTGGAGATGATTACAGAAGGGAAGGAGAAGAAGCATAAGAGAAGATTCTCGAATTCGTTCTGAATCAAAAGAAGAAGAAGAAGCAACTCTTCCAAATTAGATGAAGGAAACCGCACGCGAAGGAAGAAGATGAAGGAAGAAGGTGAAGCGTTTTTTTTTTAAATGAGAGCAATTTGGTCATTTCCATATTAGAAACTGCATGTGACCCGCACATGTTTCATAAACCGTCTCAAATAAAAGGAGATATGACGGAATGGGGGAAATTTTCATTTTGTCTAAACATTAGGCCTAAAATTTAAAATTATAAACATTAAGGGGAATCTCAAATTCGGTCCAAATTTTAGGGGGGAAATTGACAATGAACCCTTTTAAAAGTATAAATAAAAAAAATAGAATAGATTTTAAAAGTTATCAAAATTCAATTACTTTTAATAAAAAAAATAATATAATCTGTTTGTACAATTTTTTTTTTTTAATTTAAAATGGTCTAACATGTGTTAAAAATTATGTAATTGATACTTACATTACATCAATCCAATAATTTTTTTTTCAAATTAATCGAATATTTTTTCAATCGATACAACTAAATTCTACAAGCTTACATTAAAGTTACTATTAAGTTTCAACTCGATTCGAGCTATATCAGGGTTCTTTAGCCCTAGTCTGTACCCAGACCAGGTCAGCCAATGGCGAATACTTGATTTGACTTTGGACCTAGGTCAGAGAACCCCCGATTGAAGCTCAATTAGAGCCTTAATCGGTTGGACTAGATTCAGTTTGAACTGAGTTCCCAAACATGAGTCTGAACTTAGACTAAATCCCCAACCTAAAGGAAACTAGTCTGGATTCAAACCCTATCCAAGGTACCCTCGATATGATTCGAATCAAGTAGTAATTTGTTAATAATATTAACGTAAATTTGTAGAATTTAGTTGTAATATTTGGAGAAGTTTTCAATTAATTTTGTAAATTTAAAAAGTATTTAACAAATAATTAATGAAAATACCGATTACTATCATTTTCAAAGCATAAACCACACGTTCTTGACAACCGCAAGTGGCGGAGAAGACCATTCAAGGACCATCATTCCGTATGATAAAGATGATGGTTGGCTTCTGCAACAGTTTCTGTCCAATGATGGAGAACATCTTTAGCCCTTAAACTTTAGTTTCTTCCAACGTTGTACATTAGGTTGTGTTAGAGATCATCATGTTCAGCTCAGTGTTGAACATGAACTTGGTCGTGTTTCTGCAGCTTGTTTACACAACCAGAACAGATCAGCAAATCTAGTTTCATAACCATATAAGACCATGTTATAACGTTAAACTATGATATGAAACGAAAGAAAATGAGAAAAGTATGAAAAATCACCTGAATGTTTGTCAATTTTGGTAATTGCACTCATATAGTTTGTTTTCACACCCATATCTTTCCAATTGTTGGTAATTCCACCTTTCCGTCACGGTCGTTGACACTTGTCTTTGTAATTCCTTTTCTATCCGAGCTATTGATTTGATACGCAACCCTCCGGCGTGACGATCAACACTCAAGTGCAAACCCAGTCGAGATCGAGTCTTCTATCGTGACGACCAGCACCAGTCGGGACGGGAGAAACCACTTAGGGTACGGTTGGGTTTCGGGGAGACAACAGGGGATTTGCAGGGGATGTCGGGGAGGGGATTTTTTGTTTGGAGCTTCGGTCCTATACGGTTTTTGGGAGGGAAAAATGAAAAAAACAATGAAGATAGAGAGACAAGATGATGGGATGTTAGGGGTACACTAGTCATTTTACAACATTCGATTCAAAACTAATGGTGTCACGTGCAAAACACATGACAATTAACCGGTCAAATTGACGTAAGGTGGTGTTACAAACAAAATGAAACATACACGTTTTATTAATAGCGACAAAAAACATCCGGGTGCAGTTGCTAAAAAATTTAAACATCCGGGTGGTTTTCAAACTTTTCCAAAAAAACAGTCATATCTTCTCTATTCTTCGAGCGATCAAATCGATTGCAGCATTTGCAGAAGAGAACGCACCATGGAAGCTATCTTGGTAGGAAATGGTCTCAAGTTCTGTAGCCATGCTCAACAAGATATCACCCAAGTCAGTTCTCTTCTTCAACAGAGACTTGTAGTAAGAATTTGCAGCAATCTTGCTGATATCAATGTTGGTTTCTTCTGGGCAGTACTCATCATCCAACCATTTGTGTAGTGTAATTCTCAGCCACTCAGATTCCTAAACAAAATAATAATAATGGCTTAAAAAACAAAACAATCACATAAATAAAGAAAGACAGAAAACATTCCACACCCTTTTTGAACTCAGAAATTAATGGTCTGATTTTCGTCGATTATGTTAGAAAAAGTTATGTTCTTAATCGACTGATTCTTGAATTTACATATCACCAGTGTGAGGAACTTTAATATTTTTTTGGATTCTCTTATCATTACAATTCCTATGTTTTTTTCCTCTTCTGAATTGACTTTGTTCTTGTTTGATTGAAGATAAGGAATAAGATTAAGAACACACTGCATTCAACATTCAGCGGCAGTTTCAGGGATATTGCGAACTAAATTTATCAGCAAAAATACAAATTTGAGAGTCAACTTTCGAATTCTTGTCCAGATTAACTTAATCAGGAAAACCCACATTCAGGACAAGAAGATGAACCTGTATTCATCAATAAATTAATTAGAATACCTCCAAGGCCTTTGAGGGGAGCAACCAACTGTCGGGCACCCTAAGATCCTGAACCAACTCATCTTCTTCTTCCGCGTTCCCATTCGAACTGCTCAACGAAGACTGCAACTTTACGACAGAAATTAGGGCTGACGTGTACCTTCTTGGAGAAATGGAAGCTGGGAATCGAACAGGAGAGATTAGGCAAGATGAAGGAATTGACGGATTAGAGTGGAAGCTGGAAGAAGATAGAAACCGTGGAGTCGAGAGCTGGAGATGTAAAGAACCCATTAGTTAGAGAGATATTTATGGTTATTTTAAATCATCGGAGTGGAGGAACATGGACGGAAGCGAAGGCCGACGGAGAAAGCTATCGGAGTCCGGCAGCGATTTGAGATGGTGGCAGAGAAAGTGGATAAGAAAGCTGATAAGAAAGAAGTTTTTATTTTTTAAAGGGTTAAATATGTCATTTTTCCTGCCAATTTTAAAATTCATCTTAAAATTTAAAAGGGTTAATTACTTAATTGATTACACATGTTTGACGAATGTTCAAAATGATTACACATGTTTCAAGATGAAATATATTTACCTTAAAAAGCATATCTCATTAATTGGTAATGGGAGATTTTTTCTTATTGTCAACCAATAAAGTTAGTTTTTTTTTTGTAAGATCGGTATGTTATTTGGTTATTAATCGAATTTTAAAATTAATATAAATTTTAGGGGAAATGTCGTATTTGATCAATTTTTAAATAAAAAATAATGCTTAACTTTAAAAAAATGTGTGTTTTTTCGTATGCTGATTTTAAAAAAGTTTAAAAAAAAACAAACAAAAAAACTTAAATTTCTTTCTGATGAACATTATTGAGCTGAAATCGAAGTTCTTTTATTCAATAATCATCATAGAAATAAAAACACAAAGCTTTACTCGGTCTCAAGAACATGTCCTGATCAGATCCAAGAGCATCACAAACTTTATTACAAAAGCAAAACACAAACAGGACATCATAAAAGAAAAACTACATCAGCAGCTGCCGCAGATTCATCCAGACAAACGGGAATCGAGATTCAAGCAGTGCCGCCGCTAGGCCCGCCATGAGTATGATCCTTGGGGCAAATGTCGATCCTTTTCACGGCAGATAAAAACTCACTGCAAGAAACAACCACACTACATCATAACGTCACCCATTAAGGTTGTCGAATCAAAGAAGCCATGTAATATAGGGTACTTACTTCCACATGCAATCCCCGACAAGAACATCGAATCCATCGGCATCGACATACGTCATGTGCCATTCGCTGCTGCCATCTCTCAAACTTCCGGAGAAATCAAACATTGCATCGATCTCAAGAATGAGGTCGTCATATCCGGACATCTCTGAGAGATTGATGAATCGGGATATGGAGGTGGTGGTGTACTTGATCACCTAATTTGATTACAAAAACCAAACAAATTACATTTAGTCGTCTTCGAGAAAAAGCTAAGGTTTGTTGAGAGACAAGCCATCAAACCTACCTGCACCTGACATCCTTTGTCACAAGCTTGTTCCTGCTGTCTGCTGCTCGATTGTATGTCTCCCAAGTTGTCTGCCGCGCAGGGCTGAGGAGAAGGATGATCAGAAGGACTTGGAGTCTGGTGATCGGCATTGGCTACCTGCACCTGACATCCTTTGTCACAGGCTTGTTCCTGCTGTCTGCTGCTTGATTGTATGTCTCCCAAGTTGTCTGCCGCGCAGGGCTGAGGAGAAGGATGAGCAGAAGGACTTGGAGTATGGTGATCGGCATTGGCTAGTGAAGGGAGTTCCTCCACCCAGGGAGTTCCCACTATATTCTTACCAAAAAGGGTGAAACTTTTAAAACTTTGAGGGTTTAAAAATTTGGGTTCAATATCATGAAATTTGGGTCTGTATCGTAAACCGAACCCTGGTGACGGTCCCATTCTGAGCGCACCATGGAAAGACGGGCCCTGATATTCGGGAGCCGATGCAGCTTGACTAGATCGAGAACAATATGGGATCCATCCAGGGTCTAGAAGATGCACAGAAACAAGAAATTGTGTTAGGTTTTGCTTATAAAAGATGTTACTTGTGATCCATGAAATGCAGAACGGACCACTGTATGCTGCTGAGGACCCTCCTTGAAACCCTAGATTGGGTTGGAAAGGCTTCTTTCGTTCGAATTCAATATGGACTTCTTTTCTTTTGTCGGATGAGACAAGTTCGATCTCCCACGGACTAACTCGTTCGGGTTTAGGACAATGCATATTGGGAGGAACATCCCATGTCACCTACGACAGGGTTTTAGAACAACTTTTCAAGGATGTAGGGAAAGACAAACCCTAATTAATGTCAAGTTTAATGTATTTTTTCCTCCTCAAATACCTTAAGGCACTTCCATTTTGATCCGGGCCACCTTACAGGATCTAAATCTTCATTACTGTCAATTCTTCCTTTGAATCTTCATTTCAAAGAGTAGATGTTAGGTAATTAGATCATGGCTTGAAAAAATGGAAGAAACAAATAATTAGGGTTTGAAATCACCGTCGCTCTACACATTCATCGTTCTCGAAGCACATCCTGAATCTTGCCCCATCAGAGTAGTCATTCTTCATTGAATTCAAGTATTGGTGAAGAGGGACGACAAAAGATGAACAATTTCTCCTGTAACGAATCATTCATGAAGTTTCAAGCCATTACATTCAATACCCAGATAAGGAAAACTTGTGTCACATGAAACAACGCCTAACAGGTTGTCAAGAAATTCAATTACCATGGTCGGCAGTAAACGCTGAACATAGATTTGGTATGAACTGCATGAGCTACACTTGCGAGTACTCCAAATTGCAAGCTCTGGCCTGAGACGATTGAAGCCATTGCAGACGCCCTACTCTCCGACTTGGTTGATCGGCGGACTCCGATTCGGAGCTCTCCATTTTCCCCTCTGAAAAAAGGGTTTGAAAGGGTTGAAGTACAAGTAGTACGTAGTATCTCAGCAACACAAAGTGATAGAACAAGGACAACCTTAGATAGACAAGTGTGTCGCCTTTTATTAGCCGCTTCGCTTCAAGAAATTTGCTCCAACCAGTTGAGAACAAGTGTCGTTTCGGATTCCCTACGCAAAAAATTCGCAAAAATATGAAGTCAGAAATGCTAAAATTTGCAGCAATTCTGAATCAAAATCTTCAGTCGGAGTTGGATACCGCGAAGTTTATGACGAAATATCCATTTCTTTCCGTGCAAGTCATACATAGCAACGCTTTGAGTGGCTGGCTTCTCAGTCGCGTTCTGCAAAAAACATGAAAGTTCTTTTTTTGGATCACTAGAATTAATAGAAGAAGAGTAGAATTCCTGGAGAAAGGATTCTGACCAGTGGAGGAAGCAACCCTTCGGCTTGAGGCTTCGGGATAGTATATCCTCCATGCGTGCTTACATCCGAAGCCGTCAACGTTTTGCTGTAGAGGCGGACTCGAGAAACGTTTCGACAGTCGGGTCTTGTGGCTATAACAACACCCTCTTGCTGCAAACAAGGTGGGATTTTTCCAAGAATCCAACCAAAACATAAATCAAGAAACAGTTTTTGTCGCTGCTTAAGTCATGTTTTCTTGTTGTGTGAGTCGACATATGTTGTGGTTCAAGAAAACAACTTGATACTACATTAATTTCTTGCTTTTTTTCTTTATTATTCTGCAGTAAAAAAATGTTTCTTGAAAAGGCAAGTTATTTATTTAATTACAAAACTGGTTAAATGCCAAGTAGCTACATGAATTTTGATTCAATTGCAACGAGATACCCGAACTTTGAAAATTCAAAACGGACTACCTCAACTTTGAAGAAGGTGCAAATAGCTACCTCCGTCCAATTTTTGACGAGTTTCCGACGACTTTCCAACGACTTTCCGATGACTTTCCAACGACTTTCCGACTACAGTTGACAGAAAATTAGACGAAGACATCTATTTGCACATTCTTCAAAGTTGAGATAAACCCTTTTGAATTTTCAAAGCTCGGCTAACTAGTTGCAAAACGTCCAAAGTTACTTGGTATTTAACCTTACAAAACGGTCATTTCTCAGATTTTGTATAATTGTCAATTAAAAAAAGTGTTACCTGCGGAACGAGTGTTAACCCGGCAATGACCTCGTCTGTTTCGGCTTCGGCCTACCAAATCAACACCATTTTTATGATCAGAACAAGAAATCATGCAGAAAGAATGGTGACCACACTTTTTTTCTGTGATTGAACATGTCAAGAAATGATTTTTTTTACCATAAGCTCAACATTCGCGACACTACAATGGATCGCGGGAGGCAAGTTGTGAGGCACGTCAACTAGATCATCTGGGTCTGCATATGCTCGAACCTACAGAACCCAACGGCAAAATATTTTATCTAGATCCAGTAACTTTTTAAATACAAGATTTAAAAGAAAAAAAATGATCACCTCCTCAATATGTGGTTGAGGCAAGTAAATAACTTGATCTCCTTGCTTTGGAATATAGAACAATTTACCAGCACATGCTTGCCATAGCTCTCTATAAAGGTTATCTTTCTCAACTGTTAAATACGGAAAAATATGATTACAAGAACCAAGCTAAGTAAGAAAATAAAGAATTTGAGCTAAAAAAACACATTTTTTCTATAGTTGTACTTCACCTATGTTGCTGATAACTTGTCTTCTAGAGTTTTCGCAAGAACTCAACATCTCTAGTCTCTCCCAAACTCGCCGAATATTGCTTGAACATAGAAATGGATGATGCTTAAGAGACTATAGAGTCTCTCAATATAAAGGAAAATCAAGGGCCAAGATCAAGATCAAGAACCAGGTATTAGGGTTGCCCTTCCAGATGTAACAAAACCCGAATCATCGGATGGTGAAACACCCGCCCGGGGTGGTCTGTATCTCGTGTCCCTCTTCGTAACGCATAACCTTCTAAGTTCTAATTAATGGCAGTTTGTGTTTTTCCAAAACACCGCATCATCGGGCTAGTGTCATTGCATGCACTTGAAAATGCATGCATTATATTCAACCCTGCACATTTATGATGATTTTATGTTCAACAGGAACATTTATGGTAATTTTCTGTCATTTTATAAGTAAGTTTACTGTTGGCGTTTCTTCTTGATGTGATCGAGGCAATGCAATGTTTGTATATGGATGTAGTTGACAATTGTCTTTCTTCTTAATGTAGAATTTTGTCATATGTTTGCTGGCGACAGTTTAGTGTTTAGACATCTCCGTCTAAGAATATGATGGAAATTTCGGTATCTCTGCAATTTTATATGTTCTGTCCCAATGGATGTTTGAAGGGATGAAAATAATTTGGTCATTCGACACAATCCATGAACAAGATGACAGTGACATGGGCAATAATCCAAGTAAGAAATCCAAACAAAATGGATCCTTGTAATCCTTTTGATGTTGGAAACACCAACAAAGAATTAGGTTAAGTTTGTTTCTTTCCTTTTCCACTACTTTGAAAAGAGTCAAACATTACCACAAGAAAAATCCTGTTCTTTAGAAGAAAAAAAATGAGCTAAAATATATAAAGAATATTATTGGTATTTTGACAACATAGTTTGAATGTTTTTCAGTGATTAATGAAAGATTGATGCTGTTATATATCGATCTAGCTAGTAATAAAATAAACTAGATAATTGAACAACCTAAGATAGATGGATCTTGTTCCCATCGACAAGCTTCTTGCACTACTGAAAAAACCGTGTTTAATGGCGTTTAGTTTTTTTACCAGTCGGTTAGTCGATGGTTTTTTGTTGACATTATTGGATGATATCGTCAGTAAATATATCTATATTATTAAGGCAGAAGTGGTTTTTGTAACCGCCGCATGTAAATTGACACAAATACCCTTTAATAATTTAATTAGTTTATATTTATCATAACTATTTTGGTCATTTAAATGTATTATCAAAAAGGTTATAAAAAGTATCTTCACGAAGACTCGAACTTATGACCTTATAACTTGAAGACATACGTATTAACCGGCTACAAACGTATGCAACATTATAAATTAAACAAGATGATAATTATATTTTATTTATCACTATGTCTTTCTCTTTTTTCATGCATCCATTTTTTATATCTATATCTATTTATATTATCTATATCTATACTATTAAGGCAGAAATGGTTTTTGCAACCGCCGCATGTAAATTGACACAAATACCCTTTAATAATTTAATTAGTTTATATTTATCATGACTATTTTGGTCACTTAAATGTCTTATCAAAATATTTATAAAATGTATCTCCATGAAGACTCGAACTTATGACCTTATAACTTCAAGATATACGTATTAACCAGCTACACACGTATAGAACATTAAAAATTAAACAAGATGATAACTATATTTTCTTTATCACTATCTCTTTCCTTTTTCTCATGCACCAGTTTTTGAGATATATATTTATATCTATTTGTGTTATCTATATTTATATTATTAAAGCAGAAGTGGTTTTTGGAACCGCCCCATGTAAATTGACACAAATATTCTTTAATAATCTAATTAGTTTATATTTATCATAACTATTTTAGTCATTTAAATGTCTTATCAAAGAGGTTATAAAAAGTATCTCCACGAAAGACTCGAGATAGACATGCAAAAGGCATACGACCGGATAGAGTGAGACTTCCTACTCGAAGTATTGAGGAAAAGAGGATTCAGCGACAAGTGGGTACAGTGGATCCAGGCATGCATATCCACGGTTACCTACAGAGTTATAGTGAACGGGGAACACTCCGATATCATCAGGCCTTCTCGGAGCCTAAGACAGGGTGACCCTCTTTCCCCTTACTTATTTATTCTGGTAGCTGACGTATTATCTAGAATGCTTGAGGATCAGGTCTCCAGAGGCATCATTCAGGGGATTCGGCCAAGGAGAGGGTGCCCGGTCATCCAACACCTCTTCTTCGCTGACGACTCCCTTTTCTTCCTCAAGGGCTCGATTGAGACTGCCTCCAACCTCAAAAGGGCTCTAGGGGAATATTGTTCCGATTCGGGGCAATTGGTCAACTTTGCAAAATCATGTCTCTACTTCAACTCGGCCGCACACGAGGACTACAAGAGGGACATTGCCGACCTTTTTGGAGTGAATCAGACTCAAAACCCGGGATTCTATTTGGGACTGCCCACAGTTTGGGGCAGGTCGAAGCATGATACTTTGAGTTACCTTAAGGAAAGAGTTCGGGACAAGATTCAGAACTGGAGGAGCAATCTCCTCAACCATGCGGGGAAGGAGATCATGATTAAAGCAGTTTTGAATGCGATCCCGACCTATGTGATGCACATTTTCAAACTTTCAGTTACTTGGTGTAATGAGGTAAATGCTATGATAGCTCGTTTCTGGTGGGGTTCGAGTGAGGTGAATAAGAAGATTCACTGGAAGAACTGGGAGTCGATGACGACTCCTAAGTCGGAAGGTGGGTACAGGTTCAGGAACATGCAGGAATTCAACAAAGTCATCCTTGCCAACATGGCGGCTAGGATACTATTAGAACTGAATGCGTTATGGGTCCGGGTTATTAAAGGTATATATTTTCCAGGTTGTTCGTTCTTGCAGGCTGGCCCAGGGAGTCGGGCGTCTTGGGCTTTGGCTAGCATGCTCGAGGGACGCTCGGTTATTCAAAAGGAAGGTATGTGGATCCTCGGTGATGGACAAACCATCCGGCCTTTCATCGACCCTTGGGTGCCCCTCCTTGGATCAGATAGGGTGAGACTGATTGGCTCAGCATCAGGTGCGGTCTCAGATCGTGGAGCTCTCAACTAGTCTCGGCTGCTGTTCACCCGGACGATGTAGAAGCCATCATCAACGTGCCCATCCCGATCGAGCCGAGACCAGATAAACTGGGATGGCCCCACACCAGAAACGGGGCCATCTCAGTTAGATCCGCCTACCACAGGATTCACTCCATTCAGCACTGAGACCAGGTAAACTTAAATCGGTCACCACGCCTGGATCTCCCGCAGGTTTGGCACTCGATTTGGAGGAGCGACGCTTGGCCAAAAATCAAAGCGTTCATGTGGAAGCTTGCGAATAACGTACTTCCTACGAGGGGGTCGTTAGCTAGGAGAGGAGTGGCACTCGATCCTCGATGTAACGCATGCCTCATGGAGGAGTCTCGGGAGCACCTCATCTTCGGCTGCCCTTGGGTACACCAGGTATGGGCCCGTTTCATTCCACATGCGAGTAGGCAGCAGGGACTTGCTTCGGTGGAGGATTGGCTTCTCCGCGCCGTTCAGCGACCTTTGGGCGCGAGGAGGTCGATCGGAGACTCTTGGACGAGAATCATGGTCGTTTGTTGGGTAATTTGGAAAACTAGATGTCGTATGGTCTACGACAATGTACAGCCAAACATCGAGACGACAATCACGGAGATCATGTCCATCTCGCAGGAGATGATTCGGCACGGGCCCCGACCACCCTTGGCGCATACGATTACTGCTTGGGCATGTCCACCACCTAACGTCATCAAAATTGATTGCGATGCGGCTTGAGATCGGTCCTCTTCGTTGGGGGGGGGGGGGGGTATAGGTGTCATTGCTCGGGATAGCGAGGGGCGGTTCGAGGGGCAGTAAGGATTTGAGACGGGCCGGCTCGGCGGTGGAGAGTGAAGCGATGGCGGTCCTCCTTGCAGTTCAGTTAGCCATTAACCAGGGATGGTCAAGGGTCATTATTGAGACTGACGCGCTGGAGATCATCAACCATATTCACCACACGGGTTTCACTTGGAGGGTAGATACCATTTGTCTAACGCGGTCTCCTTATCGTCCTCGATTAGGGAGGTTGCGTGGATCTACACTCCACGGTCCACGAATTCTTGCACAGATTGGATTGCGAAACAATCGTTAGCGGGGGGTGTCCTACGGATTGGGTGGTATCACCACCAACCCCTTTACTTAAATGTATTTTTGCGGATAACATTTTGTACTCGAACTCGGCTACTAATTTAATATAAATTAGCATGCTTCTTGGCCAAAAAAAAAAAAATCTGAAGTAAGCACACGAGGGGGCGAGAGATTCCCGGAGAACTCGCTCGTGGACTTAATAATAATCTAAAACCATCTCGACAGAAATAGACCTGGCTTTAGTTTAATAGATGTTATCATCTAATAGTGTAATATGTACATTAATCTGTGTATTAAATCCTAAACCTCTTGATTGAAATTGAATTGAATTAAAACTTAATTAAAATATTAAATTTTAACATTTTTAAAAATATATTTCTTTATGAAATATATTGTACACCTGTACCAGCATCTTCTTCACGGAAGCATCTACCTTTTTAATTAATTATTTAATTAAGGAGTCTAAAAAATTAATAATGCACATTACGTGCAAAACAACTCAGCCCCAGCCAGCAGTTATTTATGACAAATAAATAAATTCAGTATTCGAGGAGAGACTGACCTAAATTTCTGAGCACAAAAAATTAAAGAAACACAATATAGCTTTATCTATAATTTAAGGGTATAATAATACTTTATTTATCCTTTTCAATTATTTGGAGTTAAGTCCACAACTTTTCACTTTCGTTAAGCTACCCCTCTCTAAACTTTCCCTGCATCCTCATTTTAATTGTTCTTAAATCGGAAAAAATACATTTAAAGTCACAAAAAAAAATAAAATAACTCGGTTGAATAATGTTTACATAATCTCCTACTAAAATTGCGTAAATAACTAAAAGATCAATTAAACAACTATTTTGTATTAATTGATTAACTTTAATAATTAATATAATATATATATTTATATATATATATAAACAGACGACACACTATTCACAATCTGTAAAATCCCTAATTTAAACTGAATCACAAGTTTAAAATAGAGTAAAAATAATAATTATAAGTTTAAGGGGAATTATAAGTTTTTTTGTTTATATATAATAATTAATGGTCTTTATATAATTCTATAAAGCCTTTATCTTAAAAATAAGGAAAATAAATAAATTTCAAGGGCAACTTCAACTAAGTATATTGGTGGTATAATCTATATGGGATTGAATAAGTCACCTTCTTAAAGCTAGAGGACCAAATTGACTATGAAAAAGAGAATAATCGTAGCCTGTAAAAATATTTGGATAATATATGAATGCGACAAGACATCTCTCTCTAGTCTCTACTTTTCGCCATTTTCTTGTTCCTCCAGCCTCTCAAAAACTACAGTGACAAGAAGCTCATCTGCTCCATGCCCTTCCAGATCTAGCAGCACAGCACACACACCTCCTCTGCCTCCCATTTTCTACCTCATCTTCAATCCATAGTTCTCCAGCCGACTTTCCAATGGCATACTCTTTCCCTGAAGAGGTCCTTGAGCATGTCTTCTCCTTCATCCACTCCGACAGGGACCGCAACGCTGTCTCCCTCGTCAGTAAGTCCTGGTACGAAATCGAACGGTGGTGTCGGAAACGGGTTTTCATCGGCAACTGCTACGCCGTCAGCCCTAAAATGGTCGTCCGGAGGTTCCCGGAGCTCAGATCTGTGGAGATTAAGGGGAAACCGCATTTCGCGGACTTCAACCTAGTTCCTGAAGGCTGGGGTGGCTACGTCTTCCCGTGGGTCGTCACAATGGCTGCCGCCTATCCTCTGCTTGAAGAAATTAAGCTCAAGCGGATGGTTGTCACTGATGCTAGCATCGAATTGATGGCCAAGTCATTCAAAAACTTCAAAATCCTTGTCCTGTCTTCCTGTGAGGGCTTCTCCACGGACGGTCTCGCTGCAATTGCAGCCAATTGCAGGTTAGGGCTGTTGTACTTCTATCTACATTGACTTCATACATGTACTAATGCAAGTGACATCATTAAAAATTGTCGTTTTAATGTCTGTCAAGTATGTTTCTGGGTCAATGTTGTATGGGTTCTGGGGTCCATCCATGTTTCATGGTCCGTTCATGATGTAATGAGTAAAGATTTGACTTTTATCATAATCACTGTATTTATTTTTCATTATGTACAATCTTCATTAGTTGTAGTTTTCTCCTTCTTCTTCTTCTTCTTCTTCATCTGTTGTTTAGTAGAGTTTCTGCCTTTATAGAGCGAACGGGTGTCGAATCGGGAGGTTAAGTATCCGAAGGAGCTCCTTACAACCCAGAACCCAGCTTTACTTTTTTTGTCTAAAGTTTGTTAATTGTTCCCCTGCAATGATTGGTTTCTTTAGGTGAGAATCAATAATTGGTTCTTCAACTCATTTAAGTTCTTGTACTTTCGTTTCTCATCAAAATCTGGGTAAAGTCCTCATCTGCCTCTTTAAATTTGCTATACTCTGCATCATATACCCCTTTCGAAATCGTTATTTGGAAACCATTTTGGTTGATTTTTTGTATAGATTTGTACCTCTGTAACTATACAAAATGGGTGGTTGAACTTTTTTTTCAATCTACTTTGAAAAGTTTAACTGCTAACATTAGTGATTCAATTGCTTATAAGTGGTTATTATATAAAGTGAAAAAATTTGTATGGTCCCATATGATAATGTTAGATGGCTGGGAAGTAATGAGCTAAGTAGGGTCACGAGGGAGAGAGAGAGAGAGAGAGAGGGAGAGAGAGAGAGAGAGAGGGAGAGAGAGAGAGAGAGATGAATTTCATTGAAGTATCAAGAACCAGAAAAGCTAGCTAAGCTTAATGTAAGTAGCAGAGTCACTGTCATACGATGATTCAGAAGTTACTTGTCTAACTGTTCTAAAAATTCAAACTTTTAGCAGAATTCGTGGTTTAAAATAATGATTTTCAATGCTCCTCCTACATTTTAACAAATTGTAACCAAAGTTGCTATTTTTTGTGCAGGAACTTGAAGGTGTTGGATCTGAGAGATAGTGAAGTAGACGACTGCTCAGGACACTGGCTCAGCCATTTTCCCGATTCATATACATCATTAGAAACCTTGAACATTTCTTGCTTATCATCCGAGGTTAGCATTTCCACATTAGAACGCCTCGTGGGGAGATGCCCTAACCTGAGGTCACTCAAACTGAACCGTGCCGTTCCCCTTGACCGGCTTGAGGGCTTGCTTCGTCGGGCCCCACAATTGGTGGAACTGGGCACCGGGGCCTACTCCGCCGAGCTAAGGCCCAATGTATATGTCAACTTAGCAAGTGCCTTTAAGGGGTGCAAGGAGCTTAAGAGCCTCTCTGGGTTTTGGGATGTTGTCCCTGGATATGTTCCTGCTCTTGATTCGGTTTGTTCGGGAATTACTTCGTTGAACTTAAGCTATGCAACTATACATAACCCCGATCTCGCCATCCTCGTCAGTAAATGTACAAATCTGCAGAAACTTTGGGTATGCTCCTTGTTTATTTTCCTTACAGAATTACATAAATTGCTTGGGTTAAATATCAAGTAGCTACCTGAACTTTGTACGTTTTGCAACAAGCTACTTGAACTTTGAAAATTCAAAACGGACTACCTCAACTTTGAAGAAGGTGCAAATAGCTACCTCCATCCAATTTTTCGTCAATTGTCTTCGGAAAGTCTTTGGAAAGTCGCCGGAAACTTGTTGGAAAATCGTTGAAAAGTCGTCAGAAATTGGACGGAGGCAGCTATTTGCAACTTCTTCAAAGTTGAGGTAGCCCGTTTTGAATTTTCAAAGTTCGGGTAGCTCATTGCAAAATGTCCAAAGTTGAGGTATCTACTTGATATTTAACCCTAAATTGCTTGCTAGGGTTTAGGGTTGACAAATTGTATGTGTTCTAGGTACTCGATCATATAGAGGACAGTGGGTTGGAAACCGTAGCAGCCACCTGCAAAGACCTAACCGAACTGAGGGTATTTCCGTCCGACCCATTTGTTGTCGAACCAAATGTATCCCTAACAGAACAAGGTCTAGTCGCTGTCTCCCGGGGCTGCCCCAAGCTCCAGTCTGTCCTCTACTTCTGTAGACGGATGTCTAACGTGGCCTTAACCACTATCGCAAGGAACCGACCCAACATGACCCGGTTCCGACTTTGCATCATTGATCCTAAAACCCCTGATTACCTAACAAATCAGCCACTAGACTCAGGGTTTGGAGCCATAGTCAAGCACTGTAAAGACCTTAAGAGGCTGTCTTTATCGGGTCTTCTTACGGACCGGGTTTTCCAACACATCGGGATCCACGGGAGGAAGCTCGAGATGCTGTCTGTGGCCTTTGCGGGGGACAGCGACCTAGGACTGCACCATATTCTGTCAGGCTGCGACAGCTTAAGGAAGTTGGAGATTAGGGACTGTCCCTTTGGCGATAAGGCGCTTTTGTGCAATGCTAAGAAGTTGGAGACAATGCGATCCCTTTGGATGTCGTCGTGTTCGGTCAGTTTTGAGGCGTGTAGGGTTCTCGGGCAGAAGATGCCCGAGCTTAATGTCGAGGTTATTGACGAGAGTGGGTCCCGACTCGATCAGGGCTGCCCCGTTGAGAAGCTGTACGTTTATAGGTCGGTTGCGGGACCGAGGTTGGACATGCCTGAGTTTGTTTGGTCCATGGATGGGGAGGAGATTGTGCACTGATGCAGGCTTGTTACAGAATCCTCGTATATATGTGCTCGTATATATGGTAGCTGTTTCTTTATGGTCATTGGTCGGTCGATGGGAGAGGTCAAGGGTTGTAATGTTTTAGTTTTATTAATTATTATTATTGTTAGCTCATAGCTGAACTTTTTATTTTGTAGCAACTGATTAATTAACTAAAAAAAAGTTACATTTTTTTAAAAAACTGGTACGGTCAAATTGAATCATACTACTTATGAATTTTGTACCTCTTTTGAATTGGATTGGAAATAGTAGTATTTTTAACAAAATGTAGAGTGGATCGGTCGAATTATAAAAAAACGGTTTATAGGTGATAAATCGTATCATTTTATGAATATGTTTATTTATATATTATTTATATTTGTTTTGTAATTTTAAATGTACCATTTAGTTCATATGGGCTCTCAATATTTTAAAATACTTTAATTTTCAATTTTTTTATTAATTGTTTTATGTATAATAGATTGTGTTCAAATTTATAAATTATTTTATATTAAATTTGTATTTAAAGAAAAGGTATGACTGAACCGGTTCAAAATTTGTGTTTTTGAACTTGTTCAGAAATGATGGGAAAAAAAAGTTCGGAAATGATATAGTAAATCACCCCCAAAAAAAATTGTTCGAATAAACGGGTGGAATCGTACCTTACCACATTTTAGGTAAGGTACAATTCTTGAACCGATTCGATCCCGAACCGGTTCATTCACACAGAATGCCATAACCTTTAGTTAATGCAAACTTGACTAACAACAAACTTGCATATGGTCTTGTTATTAATTTAATATTGAAATCGATTGGTTGATATCGATTCCAAGCTCGGGATGCAACAACGTTGTTGCATTGATAGCGATCGATCGATATTATTCATTATTACAGTTTCAGTATCCTCAAAATATCAATTTAAAAGGGGTATATCCCAAACCTCTTAGCACAACACGGGTTTAAGGAAAGGAAAAAAGAATACCAAAAGTATGTTAAAGGGTTCCAAGAGAGAAATCTGTGTGTGTTGTAATCCTGGTCCGATGACATGGCGTGATCGATGAAGTAGAACGAGTGGAGGCCCATCAAGCTCCATGGTTCGAGTCATCTCCTGACCCCGACTCGGACTCATAGCTCGATGCGCTCGTCTCGTCTGGATCCACATTGATTATGACATCTATGGCGGCTTTCATTTCCTTCAACTTGGGTGTTGATGGGATATCACATTCAACAGTTTTCACCAAATCTTGTGGCTTGTGGTTTTTGTAACACATGTATAGTATCATTTGGACGATCCCAAAGACAAAACCCAACACATTTGGTGCCTGAAAATCGACAGAGACAAGATTAAATGTCTCATGTCGTGTCTTAAAGAATGAAGCATTATATTAGGGTTTTAGTGTATCACTTACAGCTATGAAGAAATCCTTGATCAAAAGACCATAGAAGAACCACATCACTGCACAGAGTGTTAGAAAGAACGATAGCCAGAACGGCATAAACTCCACACTTTTCGTTCTGATCACCATTCTCTGAGAGAGAAAAAAAATGATGAAGATGATGACGACGACGGAGAAAACGTCTTAATATATAGGGAACCCTAATTTCCTTACCATGACACTAAGAGGAGAAGCGAAGACAGCAATGGAGAAGACCGCACAGATCCATCCGACCACCTCGACTCTGTGAAAGCCTTGTGTAAGTTGGCCAGTCAAAACGATGATGAGTGAAAGAATTGTTACGTTAAACCCTAATAACAGTCTTGTTAGTTGTATCTGCAAGTAGAGACTGAGAGATTAATTAGCTTGAAGACGATATATATACAGCTATTTGGTGTAATTATTTATGAGGAAGGTAACCGACCTTGATTTCTCTTGATGCGTACACAATGTAGGTTAAGAGATAGGCGGATTCGATCACGCAGCCGACTGAGTTGATTGTAATGAGCAACATAGCGTTTTCTTTTTTGAGGAAGGCGTAGTATAACGTTAGCATTGCACTAAACAAGGCGACTGAATAAGGTATCGAGAGGAAACCTTCCGTCGATTTCTTTCTGTATATCCTATAGAAAGTTGGCCTACAAACACAACAGTCATCGATCAATAGGTTGAAAATATCAATGTGACAAATAAAAATACCAGTGTTATAATATAAATTTGAGCACCATTATATACAACAATAATACCTCCTCCTATCACCAATTGGTTTTAGGACGGAACCCAAGTTGTATAATGTGGTTGCTATTTGGCTGTTGCTCGACCCCGATATTAAAATTTAACATGTTATGAGAGTCCGGTTTCATTTGACAGTGTTGGTTTGTTTACCGTTGTGGGTGACCAATGTGGGTTTATTGTGTCTCGTTTACTTCACGTACCAGAGTTCGGGTCGGATTTGGACGTGAGAGGAGATTTATTGAGTCCCAACCCGTCTGGATTAAAATGTGTCAGTGTCGTGCCTTTAAACAAAAAATACGAGTTGTCACATTGCGGGGTAGGCTTGTCCAAATGAACCGGTTCAGACGAACTGGTCTGGTCTGGAACTGGTTTGGTTCGAACCGGTTAAGCCGAACTAGTTCCAAAACCAGACCAGTGTTTTTAGCCTTCAAATAGAACAGTTCAAAATAGTACCAAAAATCCAGTTCGACTCGTTTTTTGATACTGGTTTATACTTAAATTTAAATCAAACCACTTTAAACCTATATAATTTTAGAACCGGTTTGAAGCTAAATCAACTAAACCTGTCTGAAATTAGACCAAACCGAGAGATATCTTCAATAAACCAAACCTAGAGATATATTGGACTCTCGTATGTTGATGTTGGACAGGATTTTAGTCGGTTGTGGAATAGATTTTCAATCGGTTCTGTGTATTTTTTAGTCAGTTCAGTGTTTTTTCAACCGGTTCAGTGTTTTTCAGTTGGTTCAGTATTTTTTCAGACATTTTAGCGTGTTGGACAAGATTTTCAGCCGGTTTAAGTTTGGTTTGAACCGGATTATTTCCGAACCAAAATTGTTATTTAAAAAAACAGACCAGAACAGTTCAGACCGGTTATGAATGGTTCGAACCAGACCAGTTCTTTTTTTCTTAACCATACCAGTTTTTTAGAAACAGAAAAATGTACTGAGTTTTTTCAAACTAGACCAGTCCAGTTCAGAACCGGTTCGACCCCGAACCGGTTCATGAACAAGCCTAGTGCGGGGGAGTGCTGAAAATATCACTGTGACAAATAACAATTCCACACTGGTGGTATAATATAAATTTGGGCACCATGTATATATACAACAAGAATACCTCCTCCTATCACCAATTGGTTTTAGGATGGGACCCGAGTTATATAATATGGTTGATATTTGGGTGTTAATCGGTCCAGATATTAAAATTTAACACAATAACCATGCATATAGTTTATGTCATGTAATTGAGAGAGAGTACTTACAGTGGCGCGAGATATACGAGGACCGAGATGATGTTGCCTGTGGAAGACAATGCAAATGCACAACTAAAATCAGAATCACATACTTAGAAGAGAAAGAGAAATAACAGTAGCCAGCAGCAGCAAAAGATGAAGATGAAATGATGAAGAAGAAGAAGTTAACTATGTACCGAAAAGGCCAAAAATGAAAGCTATATCTTGACTGGAAGCTGCCATACTTTGAACAATGGGGTTCTTCCGTATGGAACAAATTAGGGTTTCTAAAGGACTTTTGAACTACTCTTGAAGTGAATGCACTTGGATTAAATGTTTGTGGGTTTATATATATATGTTTGAAACACATAAGAGATTTTGGGAACATCCTATGATATAGATACCTAATTTTCTGCTAATATTTTGGTGAAACATGTCTACTTTTCAACTGTCTGAGGTTCTGTTTTGTTTTCGACCTTGTAATTTGGCTAGGGTTGTTCGAAATGACAATCTGAACATACATTGATGTATTTGTTTTTGCTTCTATGTCTTGTAACTATTGATCGGAAGGTGATGAGGAGATCGAGATGCATGTTTACGTTAAGGACTTGCAAAAAACAATACATCGTTGCTTGTCTTGTCGAGGGCATAACTCACGTGTCTTTGTTACAGAAGAATGAAGTCGATGTATGGTTTGCCTCCTATGGAGGCCTTTCGGTTGTTCCTTACCGTAATTGACCATTTCCATTTGTGGTATATAGATAGATTGTTACGTAAAAACATCATCGTCATCAAACCAAACCATGCATGAGCTTTGTCTAAAACCCTAACGCCCGACCCACGAGGGATATTTTGATCGAGTCGCCACACATTCTAAAACACTCTTTGTACACATTTTCGGCATATGTTTACTTTGGATCTTCCTTTACTTCAGTTGATATATTTGTTTTACCTCTGATGATTAAATTAGTACCCAGATCGTAGGAGATGTCCAATAATATGAGAGAGTAAATAATTTATCTAAAAGATAAATGCATGATATTTATAAGAAAGAGTTAACTTTTTACTGCAGTTATTAACTGACCTCTGATTGCAATAATTTTTTATAAATCGGTAAGGAATAAAATGTCCAATTATTTAATATTGAGGGACGATTGTTTTATCATGTGAGAGGTGACAAATGACTGGTGTCGGAGGTCATGTCTGATTCATATTAAAGAATAATTCAAGGTGAATCATTCTTTTGGAGGTTTCGGGGCGAAACCTTCTTTCCGAACAAAAAGGCGAGACGCCCTTTGTTCGGGCGAATCACATATTTTGTGTCGAGGCAAGGCGCTCCTTCAGTTTGAGGGTACAAGGTCGTCGCCTAGTATCCATCATTTATGATCAGAAATTGCTCATTGCTTACATGAAGCGCACATAAATGATAAAATAAAAATACTGAACAATAATCTCGATATAAATCAAATTAAGAAAATATAAATTATATATATATATATATATATAATACAAAGATGATATGCTTTGACTACTTCAATCTTCAGTTAGCGGACTGTAACACCATAAATGCTATATTAAAAGAAGCATTTAATTGATTAATCCTCACACGTAATACAAAGTCTAGAGATCAGACGGCGCAGCTAATTCGAGTTTAAGCAATATGCGTCCCTGAAAACAATACTTCTTGCAAGTGCCATTTTTAGTACGCTAATACTCTAATTAGTTAAATAATTATGGGACCAATAAAATAATTTAATATAGCCCAACATATTAATTTAATAGTAATACGTTATAGATTATTAATTTGAGTTGGTTTGATGATGTGATCTACACTTACGACTTGACTCAATCGACATGTAGATGTTAGAATGGGGTTAAATTTTGAAATTCTAACAAGGACATTATATTAGGGGTGTCAAAACACTCAAAACCTACCCGTGGGTGACCCGCCCACGGGTCATGTTTGGGTCAGAGTTTTTGACTCATGAGTCATTTTGACCCAACTCGTAAATGACTCGTGATACCACGGGTCAGGTTTGGGTATGAAGATTTGACCGACGAGTCAACCCGTGACCCGTGTCATTTTTATATTATATTAAAATAATAAGTTTTTTTGATATGCATGTGTCGAACGGATCAGACGGGCCCGCAGGTGGGTCCAATGAGTCAGTTTGACCCAACCCTTTCATTTTTTACGGGTCAGATTTGAGTTTGAAAAATTGACTCATACTATTACACGAGTCATGTTTGGGTCAGGAGATTCCTGACACGACCCAAGGCCAACACGACCCATGACCCGTTTTCCCGCCCCTACATTATATATCATAATCTTACAACTGATCTTGGGACATATTCATGTGTTGTTTTTCGTGTTGATACAAGACAAACTTGTTTTCCAAACCACAAACAGAGACACAACATGTTATGGTATATAGTCTTGTTGCGACATAACATGTGAGATGATTTAGTCATGCTTCTCTGCATCGAGCTAACACATTTTATATTGTTATTGAACCCATTATAAGGACGTACAGAAGAGTGAAAATGAGGTCTCCTCAATGTGTAATGAATGACAAATTCCACAAGATATTGAAATTTATTTATTTTGATATATGTTATTATTAAAAAATAAATTATTTTTATATATGTTCATCTAGAATCTTATATGGTCATGTTCACCGGATCACAACTAAAAAACCCAAGCTAACCCGACCCACAAGAGTTGCCCCGATCCAACCCATAATTGATGCTTTAAAGTTCACAAATTAGTGGGTGTCGACTAAGGTCTTTTTATTCTCCATTTTCTCAAAGAATATATAAAAAAAAATACCATCATCATACAATTTGATGGTTTTATTTATCATGGTTAATAAATTGAATAAAAAATTCATGAATTAGTTTATGGCTTTATTCTTAAGCGAACAATGCCATACATAGGAGATTATAGAAAACCAATAATTCAAGGGTTATTTTCAAACTAAATTTATTCCAAATATATATACAAATTATTCCACCTTTTTTTCTCCATTGATGGTTGATTTTAATATGATTTTGTCACGTACACCTCCTCCATAATTTTTTTGTCACGCGATATCACTTGTGCAATTTTAGGGGGAAAAAAAACGTTATATTAATTCAAAATCATACCATTAATATGTTATCAAATGCATAAAGGTGCTCGAGAGAGCTTTATTATATTGATACGTACAATTACTTAATAAACTAATTAACGCGCGATATGATTTGTTTACGAGCGTAAACCCTGATATGGCTTGAGTAGTCGAGCTAGTGCACCACTAAGGTGGTGGGACATGACCTCGTTCGTGGACCCCACTAACTTTCCGTTAATGAAAACGGCTGGCACGGTCGGAGAGCAACCGAGGCTCACCAGAGACCGTTCCATTTCCTGTCCATCTGGATCTTGGTCAACGGCAAACACCATGGGGTCCACCCCAAGCTCCTGGAACAAGACACAGACTGCATAGCACATGCAGCATGAGCTCTTACTGAATATCACAACACCATTCTCAGAAACTACTCTCATCAACCTCTCCATTTTAAGTAGTAGTAGAAGAAGAATGAGTAGTAGAAGAAGAAGAAGAAGAAGAAGAAGAAGAGGAAGAGGAAGAGGAAGAGGAAGAGGAAGAAGAGGAAGAGGAAGAGGAAGAGGAAGAGGAAGAGGAAGAAGAGGAAGAGGAAGAGGAAGAGGAAGAGGAAGAGGAAGAGGAAGAGGAAGAGGAAGAGATAACGAAGCTGTGGAATGGAAACTTTGCCATGCATGGTGTAAGTATTTATAGGGTTATACGTTTAATTTAGGGTTTCAATTCAAAGCAAGTGAAGAAGAATATACAAAAGGAGAAGTAGCTTAGTGTCTCTTAAGGATAGATGCCCTAACTGATAAAGTCACTTTTGAAGGATACAGACCATTGTTTTCTTGACCTATTGTGAGAAAAGTTGAGCGAGCTAGGTAGATCTATAGGTACATTATACAAATTGTTAATGAAATTTGGACATTTTGTAACGAGCTACTCGAAGTTTAAAAATTCAAAACGAGTTATCTCAACTTGGACGAAGGTGCAAATAACTATCTCAGTTCAATTTATCGTCAACTGCTGACAGAATTTCGTCAAAAGTTCGACAGAAATTAAACGGAAGTAGCTATTTGCACCTTCGTCAAAGTTGAGGTAACCCGTTTTGAATTTTGAAAGTTCGGGTAGCTCATTGCAAAACGTCTAAAGTTCAAGTAACTCATTTGTATTTAACCCTTATAAAAAATTAGGAAACAAATATAAAATATTTAATTTATAAAAAAAAAATTAGGTCCATGCAAATATGAGAGTGTACTTAATTATCTCACTACAAGGGATATAACTTTTACGAGTGCAACTTAATCATCGGTAAAAGTTGTGTGTTTTATCAGCACGGTAAATATATTTATTGATAGTATATTTGTTTTACTGGTGAGGTAAATATTCATCGATAATATTTTTGATTTACCTACGGTACATATTTGTTTTAAATCGATAAAAGTGTTTACTTTAGGGGTTTGTTTACAAACTTTCTTTACGTTAACAAAGTTCAAATGGATATGCATGAAATTGTTTTGAGTCTTTTGACTCATAAATTTATCTAACTATGCATGGGCGTCGTACCTCTAATAAGTGAAACAGCATATTTTAATAATGTTGTAAAATCTGAGAGGTAATAAATTACATCCTCGGTAACAGAACATCATCGTTCTTTGTACTAATCATACAGATTACAGACAGACAGTTTTTGTTTTTTTTGGACATATACACAGACAGTCATCGATAATCCGATAATTTTTCATGTATTAAAATTTAATGAGTACTACTTGTATTTTGAATAAGGAAAAAGATGGTCTAATGGGTCAACTTCGAATTTTGCTTTTGGGATTCTTAACTTTTTATTTGTGATGGTGAATCAAGTCGACATTGTTACACAAAGGAGGAAAAAAAAAAGGTTTTTGAATGGGGGAATCATGTGATATTTGTTGAAGTATAAGTTCCACCGTCCCAAGTCGTGGTTTCCAAACAATTATCGCACCATATATACAACACGACTAACTCTTTATATCACCAATTAGTTTTAGGATGAAACTCAAGTTGTATATTATGGTTACTATCTGAGTCTGACTATCGGTCCGATAATAAAAAATAACAATATGTGAGATCTTCTAGTGGTCTCTAGATTCTTTAGAGCTCTATATTTGCTTCGAATAATCAGATTGGAATGCATAACTAATTCGGTTTAATTAGTGAAAAACAATTTTGAGCAAATTAGTCCGTTTAATTTCTCAAAAATTAATAATTTCCAGTTTACCAATTCATAGTAAAGAAACAAAAGAAAACTTAGTCGTATAGGATATTTAAATTAAATACTATATATCTATATATATCTTTAATATGACATTGAGTTGGCATGCATATTACATGCAAATCACATAACCATTTAACATAAAAGGATAACAGAATACTAACAACGAGAAAAAAAACACGTTCATAAAAATAAGATATCATCCGATAACGCAAAAATGATTGAAATATAATATCCAATCACATGAGTTAAACATAGATACTATCAAAATAATTTTTAATTTTTAATTATTATTATAACTTCTCAATTCTACTCACTATACGTACGTATATGAAGTAGGCTAAATCGTGCTAGGAATTTTCTAAGTGAGTTTAGTATTTTACATATTATATATTTATTGTTAGAAGCATACATACACCTATATATACATATTATTATTCACACTTACGCACTAGAAGTCTAGAACCATACATTCTCTACAAACGAGACAGAACGAAACTATAGGGTTTCATGTTTGTTTATTTTAAAAATATTTCTATTGAATATTTATATCTTGTTTTATTTTAGTACTTTGTTCAGTATTAGAGAATCGTTGTTTAGAATTAATCTTCAACATTAATATTATTCAATTACAATTCAATATGTGAAATATAAAAGTAAAAATTATAATTTTATTATCCGTATGTACTAATATATTAATATTATTATATTTATAAAATACACGTGATTCTAACCTTAGATTACTTTATCAGGTCAACGACAATAATCATTTTCAGTGCTACGACGTCGGTTATCGTGTTATCGACAACTACGGTTTATATAGCCCATTAGAGAAATTTATAATGTAGAAGTCATCGCCATTAGTGAAGAAGGGTCGGGCTCGTTTGGAATGCGTATGGGCTACTTTAAAGTTAACAAAGCTTAGTCCGATGTCATTATTTTATGGGGGCCGGCATGGATAATTAATAAACTTATATTTCATTAATAGTAATAATAATATTTACAAGTTTATATTTTAATTGGAATAAAGTTTTATATAACTAAATATTTCAATTGGAGAATTAAATATAACTTAAGTACAAAAAAATACATATGATATTATTGTTAGTGAAAAAATGTATTATTGCCGCAAATTTACAAGTGGGTCTAATTCGGTAAAAATAGTTATTTTTACTACTTTTTTTGGCCAATACTAGTATACTACTTTGGTATTAGTTATAGGGTAAAATACGACATCACCTTGACGTATAAAGTTTAAGTCGATTTTAAAATTTCTCCTTAAAGTTTAAATTTCTCTAATGTTTTGAAATTGTGAATTTGTTTTCCATGTGAAAGAGCATTTGTCAGTCATTCGGTAAACATGATTTTTCATTATGTTTAAAAATTTTAAACTTTAATGATAAATTTTAAAATCGGCATAAACTTTAGGAAACAATATTGTATTTTACCCTTAGTTCAATGTAGGTTTACTTTGAAAAAAAACACGTAAGGAGGAAGAACCGATGGTCAGACCAAACAAACTAAATCGACCCTTTGATCGGTCTCAATAACAATGATCTTTAGTCTTAATAGATGTTACTTAAAATTTTGTATTAGTTTAAATTTAAATATAAAATTCGATTTTATGTGTTTGTTTGGAAAATGGGATATATTAATTTTTCAAAAGACATGATTAGTCATATAATAAATTATCTTTCTCTTAATATTTAGTTTTAATATTTTTAGAAAGTATCATACATGTAGTATTATGGTTTGGTCAGTATGTTGATGTCATGTGAGTATGATAAATATTATAATTATATTATATTTTTAAATTGCATATCATAATCATTATGAGTATAATTTTCAATATTATAACTATATTCATAACAACAGTTTTAACCGTATACTCATATTTATTATTACATGTGAAATGTAATAGAACATAGTCAATGTTAACTTATAAATACATAAAATTATATCACAAGTAACAAAAATATGCAACACTTATATCATTCAAAATTAACATTAATATCATTTACGGATAAATTTTGTATTACCATAATCGCACCGCATCATAATGATAGAATAAAAGAATGATAATAATAATTATGTTTGTTGAGTTTTCATAGTTTGATTAAGTTTCGGATTAAAATGAAAAATATGATAAATTACTGATTTGTATGTAAAGAAAAATAAAAAACGGTATATATATGATAATTATAATTAAAACAAAATAATAACGCGGCTGTCTGTTCACCAAGAAAACCAGCGAAAGTTCTTCGTCTCTCTGCTCTTCTATTCTCTTTCCCCGGTATTTCCCAATTAGAGATAGATCAATCCAAATAGCAACAAACCATTGGATTAGTCAAAGATCGCGAGTTTAGAGTCCTGAGTTGTTTGAGAGAGACAGCTATTATCGAAGCAATTGCGTCCGATTCTGCTGCAATTCGTTCATGATCAGGAACCTGAGGGATCCGTCTCTGGGTTTTGCGCGGAGCTGCTGCGAATTGGAATCGATGAGCGTTTTTTTGTCGGAATTTGATGCTTCTAATCGGTATCCTGAGTTTTGATTTTTTCGATGGTTACTATATAGAGAGAATTTTCGAGGTAGCGATTGATTGGAGTTGTTGAGAGACGAGGAGACAAATGGAGGAGGAGATGGAGCTTGAGGAAGGAGAGGCGTACTCTTACCATAATAATGATCAGTATGGCGGTTGTATGAACCCTGATGAACTTGACTACATTGTAAGTAGCTCATAACTAAATCTATCTCATTCATTAATTGCAATTAAGCTTTGGATGCTTGTAGTTTCTGAGCTACGGATCCGATTTTGGGTTCTGTTTTTATTTTATACTTATTGATGTAGTTTTAGCTGTCGAAAGAGAATTAGACTGCAATTACATAGAATTAGAATGGAATGGCTGTAGGCTTTTGATGGAAGGTTTTATCCTCAATATTATATAGTAGGAACTCTATTCAGGAGCACTTATATTCCTCAATGTGGTCGCTATTAATTGTTAACTTTTTGTGGAGAGTGTCGGATAAAATTTCCTTTAGTTTTGAGGTAAGATCTGAAGAGTTGGAAGAATTTGCATCTTTTGACTGGTTACTATGTGAATTTGATCGCCCTACTATAAAAATGGTTAGATTTGTATTAGTTGGAAGTATACCTTACATATTAGCAGAAATTAAGACTGCAGAAATTTATTGGGCGTTTATTTGAGATTTTTGGGCTCTGCAAGTATCTATCTTTATCTTTTTACTTTTTAGTCATAAAGCTGTTGTGTTAGTTCTGTTGAATTCACTGTATTGGTATTGTTCTGGATGAGCAGGATGTGAAACTTCAACATGTGCTTGGTCACTTCCAGAAAGATTTTGAAGGAGGGGTTTCTGCTGAGAACCTTGGTAAATAAACGAGAAAACAAACTAAGACAATTACTGTCGTAATTGTAAATCCCGTGGAAATATTATGATGGCCATTTGTTACTGTGAAGTGATACCGAGGATGTTATGTCTACAGGAGCAAAATTTGGCGGTTATGGTTCATTTTTGCCTACTTATCAGCGGTCTCCTCATTCCAAAACTTCACCAAATTTTCAAAAGAAAGATGCACAACCCTCTCCAAGTACTTGGCCCTTGGAGGTACTTTTTTCTACTATATTTCAAAAGGCCAATGGATCAGGATTCAGGACTGAATATGGGCAAGTTTTTTTTGTTTTTTTTGTTAATTTTAAATGCAGGAGGGACGACGCTCTTCTGTTGTAACAGAAGCTGCTCTTCAAATACAGAGGCATGCACCTTCTACTACTGCAACTACCCCAGGTTCAGAGAGCAAGCAGCACATGAAAAATTCAACAGTGAAGGAGAAATCCATGCCTTCACTTCGCACAATAGAAGATGAAAATAGTTATGAATCTGAGAATAAGAAATTCAGCCATACATCAGACCAGAAGACACTAAAAGTTAGACTCAAGTTGTGTTCTTCTGAAAACTTGTCGACTCAAAATAAGGCTGCACTATATAGTGGACTCGGCCTTGATTCACCATCTTCATCACTGGAGCAAAGTCCTTTTGAAAGTGAAGGAAGGTCTTGTGATCCTCAACCAATAGTGTTTGACTCTCCAACAAGTATTCTACAGGTGATTCAACTGTCTGCAATATTGTCATTAATTTTCTTGTTCAAGAGACATTTTCCTATAATGTTGTCTTGGATCAGGTCATGACATCATCTCCATTGAATGGGGCTCCGCTACTCTCACCTCTTGCTGATCAATTGATCTTCTTAAGTCAAAAGTCTGTGATGGAACATAGTACAACATCGGCACCCAGAAACATTGCCAGGGATAAGAAACAGAAGTCAGCAGAGAAGGTGGCAGTTGAGTCTGGTGGCAGTGGAAGCAAAAAGCCTCCAAGTGATGTTTGTGGCGCTTTGAGAAAGGAATTAGATGCCGGTTCTTCAGCATATGATGAGCTAATTTCAGATACCATGAAGCTTCCAATTATCTCTAATCCCAATAATACTGCTGTTGACATGACAAAAGGTAAGCACAGAGTATATGCTAGTTCATGGAATTTATATCTTGACAAAAAATCCTACAAAGTGTGAAACATAGAGTGAGACATAGTGAGGAAATGGCATAATTTACCATTTCAGGAAAAAAGAGTGATTGTATGAAACCCTCAAGAGTTTCATCAAGTGTGAATGATTCGATTTTCACTCTAAGTTTCTCAATTTGTAGTACTGATAACATCTTCTCAAGTCATTCGTTTTTTTGATCATCCAAAACTATATTCTGTTTCAGATTCAAAGAAACCAAGCAATTGCAAAAAAGAAAAAGCTTACGAGCTTGAATCTGAGTTATTTGATCCTCAACCGAAGGGGAAAAAGACTGGTTCAAAATTGTTATCACTAGAAGGGCCATCCAAGGTTGTGGTGAAGAAGCAGCGACCTTCTAGCAGGAAAAAGAAATTTAAGGGAAGTCAAAGTAGTGGAACTGCAGAAAATTCAAAAGATAGTTTGAACCTTTCTTCATCCAGGAGTAAGAAACGTCTTTCAGAAGATAGTTTAAGGATTAAAAATGATAATGCAGATTTGAAACTGCGAAAGGTTTTAGGAAGGGGCAGAGATCTGTACAGTGATTTCTTTGGGGACATAGAGCAAGAAGAAGGAAACCCTACTGAAGCAGCAGAAAAAGAGACTGAGGACACTCCCCAGAACCTTGGACTAGTCGAAAGACCTGTTTCCACCTTTAGTAATGGGTCAAAAGACAGATTCAAAAATAAGATGTCTGAAAAGGATCCTATGGGTACAAATAATCTCAATAGAGATTTTGGTTCTGCCTCTGGGGAGAAACTTACTGATGTGGTACCTACTCCGGTGGCTCCAGTCATAATTGAAGAGAACTGGGTCCAGTGTGACAAGTGTCATCAATGGCGGCTTCTTCCTATTGGTAGAAATCCGAAAAGCTTACCTGACAAATGGCTATGCATCATGCTCGATTGGCTGTAAGTTGTTAGCTTATTTATCTGTTATTTTTGGGTTTCCCAGTCCTGGAAATGGATGGACAAGTGTCTAATAACGTCTCTTAATTGCAGACCTGGCATGAACCGGTGCAGCTTCACTGAGGAAGAAACTAAGGAGGCTGTTCGGGCGCTACACCAAGCTCCTGTTCCTGATCTTAAGGACAGTGTGCATCTAAGTCTAAAAAATGATGGTTCCACTGAGTTTTCCGTCCCCTTAAAGAATAATATTGCCGTGGATAGAAAGAGATGTGTAGATGGTGGTAGTCAGATACCATTGAAAGTAGATGCTGATTTGCAGCTGCCAAGCAAGTTCCAAGACTTGCGTTCTGATGGACAGAGTCATAAACAGAGACCATCTGTATGTTACGCTGATGAAAGTAAGCTTTCAACGCACAGCCACACATTTTCTATACTTATATTAAACTTCTACACTCATATGGTGCTATCTGAATGTGTTCAGGTGATGTCAAGACTGCAAAAGGATCAAAGAAAGTGAAAAATGAAGAATACCCAGATGAAGAACAAAAGTCAAGCCATAGGAGTAGTGTCAAGAAATTTGGTCATAGCTCCTCTAGGGGTCTGCCTACTGCAACAGAAGGAAACTACAGAAGTTATGATGAACCTGATCATGGTTTAAAGCATGGTTATATGGACAATACTCCGACAGAACAACCCAGAGATCAGGTTTCCTTTGATAGCGATGGTCTCGGAACCTCTGATTCTGGAAAGTCTGCCTCAAGAAAGAGGAAGGCAAAAGAACCCCAGGGTCTTCAAGGTTCCTTGGATCGTGTTTCTAGTCCTTGGCATCAACATCAATCCACTGAGGTACCCATCAAAGACGATGAATACAGAAAGCACAAGAAAACTAGGGAATCAAAACCTGAGGGGAAAGAGTCCACTGCAACTGAAGGAAATGGTAGTGATGACAAAAGAAGTAAGACAAAACAGAACATGCAGCATGATCTTGGGAACAGCCAATCTCAATGGGAGTCAGATGGGACAAATTCCCAAAAAAAAGGAGCAAAAGCTTCAGGGTCTTTGGCAGCCATTTCTAGCTCTTCTAAGTTCCGCAAATCTGATAAAGGTAAAGTCAGTTTGCAGGAAATGAAGGTCTCTCCTGGAGAATCTGTTTCTTCATCACCGATGAGAAGTTCAAAGCATGATAAGCTTCTATTTGGAAGAAGCAAAGGTGCAGGGAAAGATGTCTCTCGTGATGCTGTTTCTTTGCCATGTAGTAGCCCGAGGCGATCTTTAGATGGGGAAGATGATGGGAACAATGAAAACGTTGCCAGACCTTCTCGCAAATCTTTGGAGGCCTCTGATAGAGATAATCGTGTTGGGTCAACTCATAAAGAGAAGGTTGTGCCTTCCATTGACATTTCCCACAACCGCCCTCTAAAAGTTATTGTAGATGGTTCTGATAGAGCTGCTCAACACCCAACAAAGCTGCAGGATTCAGATCAACGACAAGATGGCCAAAATGGTGACGTACATCGTTCTGCAAAATCTGGAAAAGTTTTGAATGGTGAGAAAAGACGAAGTTCAAAACATGGTCGTGCTGCTGATAAGAAGGTTTCAGATCCTTCCAAGGATTCGCAAGAACCCAGGGACAGTGGTGAAAAGAAACGGGATTCTATTAGAAATGGGAAAAGAAGAACTAACTCTAGTCAAGATGCAGTACTGAATGGAGCTCATGGTGAAGAGAATTCCAAAATGAAGGGTGTTCCTGGAAGAGGTAAAGGCCAAACACTTCCTCCCTCTGGTGCAGGTCAAGAGGGTCTGAAGCCAAAAATAAAAATAGATTCTACGCTAGTTGGTGCGGTTGAAGGAGATGATGCAACAAAAATGTCTGGAAAAATTGAAAGAGGAGCTCATCAGAATGGGAAAAGACAGCAAAATGGCAAACATCTTTCATCCAATGGTACTACTCAAGAGATTGGTACCACAACTCCAATTAAACGAGACTCCCTCTTTCAGTTGGCTAATAATACCCTTAAGGAAGCCAAAGACTTGAAACACTTGGCTGATCGTGTTAAGGTCAGTGCATTTCTTTCCTTTATCCTTTTCTTTCCCCTCCCTATTAGCTGGGATTTTCACTTATTTCTGCAACTGAGACACATTGGCTATTGTTTTCTAGATATCTGATCGTACTGGACTTTACTTTGAGGCAGCACTTAAGTTTCTGCATGCGGCTTCTCTACTGGAATCTAGCTACAATGCTAATTTGAAAAATTCAGAGTTTGTTCAATCAACATATGCTGATACTGCAAAGCTGTGCGAGTAAGTATTTACTATTTTGTGGTTGTTTACAATATCCCCTGCAAATATTCATTTTCCATTTGGATTCTGTACCGCTTTTCTCATATCTTAATGATATTAGCTAAATTAATTGTCTGTCATAGAGAATGGTGTTATTTGACGAAGACTGAACTTCAGAATTGGTATAGCTTTGCCTTGAGTATGGTATATCTGAGTAGTCACGTTCGACTTGTGCATCAGTGTGAGAAATAGTGGATAATTCTGTCCACATTTTCACATATTGTTCCAAAGCACTGTTTCCTATGATTCCTTGTTGATATGTTCGCTCCCAGCACCTTTTAAAGTCATTTCGGTTACAATTTTTTTTTTTGCATGTAATATAACTTAAATTACGTTCAATTAAATGAATAGGTTTTGTGCCTATGATTATGAGAAGTCCAAGGACATGGCATCTGCTGCTTTAGCGTACAAATGTACAGAAGTGGCATTCTTGAAGGTTGTTTATTTATCCCAGATCAATGTGAGCAGAGATAGACATGAGTTGCAGACCGTGCTTAAAATGATACCTCCTGGTAAAAATTCTCCCATGGTTACAATTTCCTCAGTTTACTTGCTTTTATCATTAACCCTAATTTGACAACTTATTCGACTGCGTGTTCTTCATTAATGAGAATCGACAATTGTCAGGGGAGTCGCCTTCTTCAGCATCATCTGTGGATCACGTGAACAATTCTGCGCTTATGGACAAGGCTAATATGGCAAAAGGCATTAATTCTCCTCAAGTTGCAGGAAACCACATCATCACTGCTCGGAATCGATCCAACTTTGAACAATTGCTCAACTTTGTAAGCTTCACATCACAATGATGACCCATTTCAGTAATAATTCCCTAATTCGGTAAAGTGTATAGGTCTTAAAGTTTGAATCTTTTTATCTTCAGACTCAGAATATGAACAATGCAATGGAGGCCTCTAGAAAATCAAGGTCTGCCTTTGATTCTGCTATTGAGAACTCCAAGGACTCCCAGCCAAAGGAGACCATCTCTTCCATTAGAAGAGCCCTTGATTATAACTTCCAAGATGTGGAGGGGTTGCTACAATTGGTACGCCAAGCCACTGAAGTCATAACCCGATGAAAGCCCCAACAATGTATCCTACTGAGTTCAGAATTTCAAGGAAAACCTGCCTCATCATGTATCATGTGTACTAAAGTTAAAAAGAGCAAGCAAAGGAGGCTTGATCTCTGCATCAACTATTTCATAATTTTGAAGGTAAAGTCTATCATAGCGTTAAATATTTCATCTTCTTGTAAAATCAATGCTCCTAGAGTTATTATCTTTTGGGGGTTCATCTGTTATCATATTGAATTTGTGCAGCGTATCGATTTCCAGTGTACACACGTCTTCAGATGAGTGTTGACAACAAGGCTTCCATGCTCTCGAAGCCCTAAGGTTCAATTTTCGATTTGATTCACCTTTGGCTTCCCATCACATAATCTTTCAGGTACCAAGATGTTTAACTTTAATCACTGTCTTGTGTCTTATTCAGTTTGTGGATAATTCGGCTTTTACACCTCACTCAGTACACAGGTCAAATTCCATTATTTATGTTTTGTCTCAGGTTGTGGGATGGATGATTAAGAAGGTGAAGGAAGCTGTTGGAATGAAGTACTTCTGTATTGTTGGCTATTGATTGATTCCTTTTATGAGAGAAATATTGTCAATAGATTTAGTAATAATTTTTTCTTTGCTAATTTCTGTAGATGCACCCTCGAATTGGAGGGGACCAAAAAAGTGTCTTGTATAGCCAAATTGCTTGTAGGAATAGTCCATCTCCGTTTATACACCTCTTCGAGAATAATTTTTTTCATGCTGAGCAAGCACCAATTCTGACACCGCCATGTATGTTGTATAGGTAGGTAGATTAATCTTCAAGTCAACCATTCTATACTGTGGCAATGTGAATATTTTTTGTGCAATTGAACTCTGTTCTTCATTTCTTTATCCAATTGCATATTCAACTTTCACTTTATCAATCTGCCTCCTTAATTATAAGATTCTTCAGTTAGATGTTTCAAGTAGCCTTTGATTTGGAAATATGAAGGCTGTGAACATATTCAAAGATGAAAGGAAGGGGCCATTGATCAGATAATTGTAGTATGGTATGTTTGGAGTCGACATAGTTTGTTCCGAAAAAGATATCATCATGTCAATGGCCGCAATCACCAGAGTCGAAAACACGAACAGATGAAGAAAGAAATTTGTAGAAAGATGAGTTTTTGGAAACAGACAGTGGGATTGAGCGCTCAGAAGGATCCATTGGTTCTATAATCCCGGGGAAGCCATTGATGCTTCACCTCAGAAAATAGGTAGTTTTCAGCATCACCGCCTCAATCCCAAGTCTAATTTCTTGGAGAAAACAAAAAGTAGCAGAAGAGAGTTAGAGAGACCAAAAAGGAGAAAGACGACTCGCAGAGAGAGGGAGAGCGATGGACAAACTGAGGATTTGATGGTTATATATAAGGTGGAGAGAGTTAGGGTTAGGGTTCACTCGCCGTCGAACACGGATGGGGGAAGGAGATGGTTAAGGCCATGGGCCATTGGTTCTAGACTCCGAAGATTAAGTTCGTAATTTTGTGGAAGCTTATATATTATCCCAACAGTCAATTCAGGCCCAATACTTTCAAAACAATTCAGAGTCGATGGAGCTGAATTTCCGTTAAACAGCTGAACAAGCAGGTCTATAAGTCCACTGTCTATAGTCTCTCTTCCACTCTCCCGCCAGGACTCGAAATGTGGCGGCAAAATGCTTTTTCGGCAACCGTAGATTCTGATCAGAGTTTCTCAGGTAGGCCTCCAGACGCGCGTAAATTCTGTATATACATATATATAGGCATGTAGATGCTTTCATAAAGCAGTCGAGCTACTGCTACTGATTGTTTATTGCAATGAATGGGTTGAGGCAGATGATGATATCGATGGAGATTTGAATAAGAACTGCCTTTCTTTGGGTGTTCATGCGGAGATACAGAGCGAGGTTCTGGCGTTCTCCCTTCAGTTACTAATGCAATCTTGCTTTCTGATTTGCCTCTTAGCTCGATTTTGTTAGTTGATGTTAGACGAGGGTTGCTGCGTGGGATTTACTCGAGAAATATGTGAATTGTGTACGAGTTACACCTTTCCAAACTTTCGTATAAAGATGTTTGAACAGTTCAAGCTTAGTATACTCTTGACAGGACATTGCCTTTGATCTCTTAACTTTACTGTACGTTTAAATCAAGAGACTGAACTAAATTTTGTCGATGAACTTGGAAGAATTGGTGAAGCAGTAAAATCAAATGAATCTAGTATAATATTTGAGCTTAGGTGCCTCTTTGTTCGCCCTCTAATTTAGATATGTGATTTTTTTTTTTTAAATCTTCTGAACTTTTTTATTGTTGTTGCTTTAACAGGGCGGGCTGCAGATTTTATCTCAGCTAGAAAAGCTTAGAGGTACCTGCAAACTCCTATTGTTTGATTTTAGTTTTCATGCTTGCATTAGTCTCTCTTTATGCTACTGTATATCAAGTAATTCTTTAACTGTATTTCTGACAGATGCAAGTGGAACTACTTTAGCTAGGAAATGCAATTTATCGACTGAGGCAAGTGTTTACTTTTTTCTTTCCCTTTATATGCATTTTAACTTGTGGATCCTGATATATTAAGTGTGAGCTCTTCTATGATCAAAAGCAGGGCGAGTTAGC
The DNA here is from genome assembly GCA_946814005.1 of Chamaenerion angustifolium. Lineage (NCBI taxonomy): Eukaryota > Viridiplantae > Streptophyta > Magnoliopsida > Myrtales > Onagraceae > Chamaenerion > Chamaenerion angustifolium. The sequence goes on from OX328275.1 coordinate 33,665,850, forward strand.
TGCTCAAGATGGCCTTGAGATTCCCAATTTTGGAAATGGTAGTGATTTAATCTTCTCAGCAAAGTGGTCACCAACATGCCGCATGAGTGAGGATGTCATATCTGATGACGAGGTAAATCGAAGTTTAGGTGGTAATGATGTTTTTTATGGCATTTCCTTATTAAACGATTAGATTTCCCCTTCGTGACATGCTGAGTACTCAGTGGAGTATTTTCCATTTGAAAGGCTAAAGATTTATTATGCTCTTTCTACAGAATAATGCCCTTTCAGAGTTTTGCATCACCTCGAGGGTACAGAGAAAAAAAGAGACAAGACACTCAGCAATAATGAGTGAAACATTGTCGTTTAACTGTGCGAACTCACATGGAAATGCTTCATGTTCTTCATCACATGCTGGACAGTCCAACCCAAATCACAGTTTTGGAGGTTATAATTTTTCTACTAGATGCTTCAATGATGCATTTTTGGTGATCCTAAGCACTGCATGCTTTTCAGCTGAACAAGATATGATTATTATTGTGATCATAGCTTATAAATGTACTTGTGGAACCATCCTCTGTCTTAGCAGTGTTGTTTGATATAGATTTACAATCAGATTAGTGACTAGTGTTTTCAGTCTTCAAGATAATTAGACTCCTATCATTTGATTATATGATTGGCATATTGCTGCATCCTCAGCTTTCTCGCTTTCCCCAAACATGCCTGGTTTCTCTAGCCCTAGGTTCTATTCTCTTAAGCATCTTTATGTTTGTCCACCTGTTCACTTGGGTAATATGTTGCTTAGTAGCTATTCATCTGATAATCGTTAGTATTCTGCAGGTTCCAGAAGAAAATCAAAGCCACCATTAGCTTTTGGCTCTTATTTGGTCAAGAATGAAGCAACTGCGTCCTTTATTTCTAAAAATGAAGGCAGTTTACCTGGAAAGGCACATGAAGTGTCTGACATTCACGAAGATAGCAAGAAACAAGTGGACTATTTCAATGAAAATGCTGGATCAGATCAAATGCTGACACATGCTGAAGTTCCCAGATTGGAATGTTCTACTTATGAACATTCGATGGCAGTTCTTCTTGATGACCTACACCGCAAGATAGATCAGCCACTACTAATCAAAGAAATAGTACAAGTCTCCTCTTTCTTTATTTTACTGCAAGCGCTTGTAAGTAATAACTTCTTGGCTATCTCTAACTCTTAAATCCATTGTTCACCAAAGTCTTGCAGAAAAAGAGGACAGAGGGGGCTCGGGAGACGTACCCTTCCACGGGGGAACAGAAAAACTGATCCCGTTGTTCCAGAATCGATGGATAGTGATTCTCCTGAAGATGAAGAGGTGTGCTTTGATTAATTTTGTCTTTCTTCCATTTGCTATTGGCTTTCTTTGCTTGATTTAAGTTATCAAACCATGTAAGTCATGCAGTTCAACAATGATGAGTTGAAAATTCCAGAACGGGAAAGGAAAAGAAACATGTTGGTGGATTGCTTTCAGGAAGTTCTAGATGCCACTTCTTTAAGTAACAAAAGTTTCCCTGCTGCCATTCCCATTCCATCTGGGTAAATTAAAGCCTTCTATCATGTAATTCGTGAACATATACTATATAAAAAGACTTGCACAAGTTATTAGGGATCTATGTACCTGATATCTTCTTCCTTTTGTCCTGTTTTATTCTTCAGAGTCGGATTGTTTGGGAAGTTGCAGAGGGTCATGCAAGATGAAAAGGAGAGGGAGCTGGAATTTGTGAAGAATTTAAATGCTGAACTTGAGATTAGTAAGATCTCTTATTCTCAACTCCTGTCTGTGATTAGATATTTTATGTAACAGTTCTATTTTCTTACAACTATGGCTGTTCCATAAGTCTCAGGTGGACCAACTTGCTTAAGTGTCTGCATTCTGTCAAGAAACGTAGAAGCAAAGTTAATTGTTTGCCGGTGCTTGTGCCAGAAAACACCGGAGGTTGCCCTAATTGCTAAAACGTAGCTTTGAATTATATCGTACTTTATCTCATTTTACCCATTTGAAACCAATATATCAATTTACCCTCTTCTTTTTCAATCTAGTACTGTAAATCTGTTATTTGGCATGATTGATTCGGTATCTTTTGCAGATATTACAGCAATCATGTCTAGGTATTATAAGAGGACAAGAAATCAAGGTCATATTCAATCCGAGAGTATGCAACAACATCGATCTTGAAGTGGGGAATCTCATTTGTATTTATCCTCCATGGTATCTGCCATACACTTACTTTTTCCCAATCATATCATCAAACTTACCCGTTAAAAATAGCTATTTGACACAATAATTTATGTTTATATGTGTCTTGATATGGAGTTCACCTATTAAATGGGAAGACACTGCTATTGTGACGATCACGACTATATTGAATAATTGTTCTTATGTTATAGTGGCAATGAAATTCTCATGTTTTTTAAAATCTTATTATTTTCTGCAGGAAGGAGGTTCAACTCCAACTCAACAATATCATCTTACTGGCTACGTACTTTGTGCAAACCTCGGATTTGTTGATCTAACTGCAGTAAATCATACTTCACAGTGCAAAACCATTATTCAGGAAACTTCTCCATAACCTTCACTCCCAAGTCCCCATATCCACTTACGGATTCTTCTCTAATCACTCCCAAAACGAAGAGGACGATTCGAGGGACTGATGGATGCATATCGTTCAATGGTGTTTGACGCGGTAGCTAGGAATGAAGCACAAGACACTAGGCCATGTGGTCCGAGCCAGGAGAAGGAAACTTGTGTATGAATTCGAAAACCGGGTAAGGACCATTATGTTCTTGGGCTCATGATCCACACCTAGCTAGCTACACTATAAGCTATAACTAGTTATGAATCTCCATTCTCCATAGAGCTAATTAATTTGAGACTTAATCAATAGGGAAAGGAGAGAATTTCCACCCAAGGTGGCTAAGTATAGATAGATAGGTGTTATGTAAATAAACCATCAAACTATTAACTATTATGATGAGTCATCAAAGATTATGCTTATGTACCAAAAGTTACGTTTGTGTAATCAAAGTATGTAAAATGGTCCCTAAAGTTGTGTTTTTGCAATCTTGAAACCAGTTACCTTCTTATTATTGCCTTTTAAATTAGGGTTAATTGGTTCAATGGTACCATATGTTTGGGTCATGTGATCGGATGATACATCTATATTGTTTCTTGGTATCTTATGTTTTCAAATTGTTGTTATTTAGTCTAAATTACTGTTGTATATATTTACGTGGTGTTGATGTGGCGCTAAGGTGACGCTGACATTGACCATTTAATAGAAAAATCTAACGGTTGATTAACAGAATACTGTAGGGCAACATCTTCCAGACATAACAGGTCATTTGACCACATAAAAAAAAACATATGATTCAAACATATGGATTAATCCTTTAAATTACCATGCATCTGTTTATTCTCAGTATATGAAAACATATGATTCAAACATATGGATTAATCCTTTAAATTATCATGCATCTGTTTATTCTCAGTATATGAAGGGAAAATATATCATTGTTTTATAACAGAATATGAGACATGATTTTGAATTAGATATAAGTTTCACACTCGATTCACACAAGTTTTCAGCAACTTCTGATAAGAAATCAAAACTTTCAGTTTTGACACTTTCTCTGATTGGGGGATCAAAATTGCAACGATTTTACAAGTTTGTAGACTGGGATTACCCTCTTATATAGTCAACTTGACTATAGGACCGAATTCCCGACAACTGAGCGGGGGTAATGCGAAATGAATGGGGAGGTTGGATAAAAGGTTTCCAAAGGCGTATTGGAATCACCAATAGTCTCGTGGCAGAACTGTGAGCTATAAGAGACGGTTTAACCATGGCAGCAAATTTGGGAGTGCAGGATCTCCACGTTGAAGCAGACGCACAAGAAGCAATAAATCTGATAATTGAGGATCCAGATGCAGATAGACCACTAATGCCTCTCATATTGGATTGCAGGAAACTTATTTTGGAATTTAACAAATTCAAGATCAGGCACGTGTTCCGGGAAGCAAATGGGGTGGCGGATGCTTTGGCTAAGGAAGCTGTTAATCTGGATGAGCACTTTCATATTCTAACGAATCCTCCATCTGACATTTTAAAGTTCCTCATGTTTGATAGTGAAGGAAAATCCACTATTAGAATAGTTAAAAACAGTTAGTATTTAGTTTTGATTTTGATGTACTTTCTATTTACAAAAAAAAAAAAGTCAAGGGCTCTAATGGCATTTCCAATAAAGATCAGGGTCCCTGTTTCATTCTGTGAGCTCAATCTTCGACAACTCGACAGAGATCTGCATCGTAATCCAAACTACGGTCTCTTGTACGCTTCGTTCTCATTTCAATCAGCTTTCGAATATCGTTTAACTGAGCAGTCTTTGATTTATATGTAAGTGTCATCTGATTTTCCGAGCTGTTTCTTTCTGTTCGTATTACTGTCTTTGAATGCTTGGATAGTGATATCGGTGGGATCGTAAACGGTGTTATCAGAATCTCTTGTACGATCTCGAATTTTTGAGGTTGCAAAGTTCCGACATTTGGATCGAGGCTTCAGTGTGACGTGTACTGATTCGTCCCTGATCTTTGCAGAGGATTGCCCGTCTGTAATGGCTTCAGCTCCTGCTTCTGAACACAAAGCTACCTTAATTGATGGCAAGGCCATTGCTCAGACCATCAGGTCCGAAATCGCGGCCGAAGTTAGCCAATTGTCAGAGAAGTGTGGGAAGGTAACCAAAAGCATGTTAGATCTCTATATTTTGTTCATCTGAATCCAAGATCATCAATTAGTTAACTGTTAGTTTGTGCGGCTTATGCCGTTCTATCAATGCACTTGCAGTTTGATAAAAGGATCATAGCTACAGCTCTGTCTTTGAATCTTTTCCATTATACTACTATGGTCAAGGAAAACTTTTTGCACAAAACACAGTTGTCTTGTTGGCTTATCCAAAACCTAGTTTTGGTTGCAAAAATACTGAAAAGTAATACGGTATGGTGTATCTATCTACTTCGTAAAAGGAGTAACACACTTCAATACTCTGATTTACAAAAGTTAGTCTGCACAAGTCACTTTGTCGAAAGGGATTATGGATGTTATGTCTTTACTAGGTATCAGATCAGTGTCAATTAGTAAGTACATCGAGAAGGTGTGGGATTGTGATATGTTTGTTGCATTATATTTGTAGGTTCCAGGGCTTGCAGTGGTGATTGTGGGTACGAGGAAGGATTCTCAAAGTTATGTGAGCATGAAAAGAAAGGCATGTGCTGAAGTTGGCATCAAATCATTTCATGTGGATTTGCCAGAACAAGTTTCTGAGGATGAATTGATCGAGAAGGTCCATGAGTTAAATGCAAACCCAGATGTTCATGGTTGGTCAGTTGATAAATTCTGTAGTTATTCTGCAATATCTTGTTTGCTCACCTTGACCTACTAGTATACGTAATAGTTATCATATAGCTCAGATAAAAAAAACTAAATGTGATTAATTATAGTTCAAAACTTGCTCACGGGAAACTTCAAAATGCTCCGCAAAACTTGATGATTAGTAAAATGGGTGGTTTTTATGTCAGCAGATAGTAGCATCCTCACTGTTCTACAGGTCTTCATTTTTAGTTGGCTCAATTTTCTCTGTTATCATAGTTAAGTTTTTCTGATTTCTAAGTCCACCTCCATAGACATCATACTAGTCAAAAAGTATCTTCTTGAGCTTAAATGCGAAAATATGTTTTCAACTTCTTGATGTTCTTCAACAATCATGTCAAATAGATCATCGTAGTGAAGAAACTTGCTCAAAAATGTTATTGTTTCATTTTTTATGTTATAATCACTTTGACATCTAGTAGTGAGTCCATGTTCACAGCTGCATCAGTAGCACTTTTTTTTTTTTTTTTTTTTTTTTTTATTGTGTGGTCTTTCTTCTTGTGTAGGAATATTGGTGCAGCTTCCCTTGCCAAAGCATATAAATGAGGAGAAAGTCTTGACAGAGATCAGCATAGAAAAGGACGTGGATGGGTTTCATCCTCTGAACATCGGGAAGCTAGCCATGAAAGGCAGAGACCCTCTGTTCCTCCCTTGCACACCCAAGGCAAGTTCTTCAAAAGCAAAATACAAATCCAAAAAGCTTGAGCAATAAATTTTGTTATTCATTGATCAATCTATTCTGAGTAGTTGAAGAAATTGGTTCTGTCTAGGGATGCCTGGAACTTCTGTCTCGCAGTGGTATCAGCATAAAGGGGAAAAAAGCAGTTGTGGTCGGACGGAGTAATATAGTGGGTTTGCCCGTCTCCTTGCTACTTCTTAAAGCAGATGCCACTGTTACTGTAGTCCATTCTCACACTCCTGACCCAGAAGCTATAATCCGCCAAGCAGATATTGTTATTGCTGCAGCTGGACAAGCAATGATGGTATATTTGTATCTTTTATCAGCATTATTATTAACTGAAATGCACTGAAAAGCAACCAGTTTTTACTCTATAATGCATTGAGATATTCCTCGTCTTTCCTACTCAAACTTTCGCTCTTTCTTTTGGTTTAGATCAAAGGTAGCTGGATCAAACCCGGTGCTGCAGTTATTGATGTCGGTACAAATGCGATTGACGATCCAACTCGAAAAACAGGTTATAGGTTGGTCGGAGATGTTGATTTTGCCGAAGCAACCAAGGTTGCAGGACACATAACTCCTGTCCCGGGCGGTGTCGGCCCCATGACAGTGGCTATGCTTCTCAGAAACACAGTGGAAGGTGCGAAGCGTGTTATCGAGAAATGAATCTGATTGTCCGCTCTTTGTTCTTTAGTATTGTCATGTCTTGGTTTCAAATAAATGACATAAGATTCGGTGGATTGTAAATAATGTCATTGACAAACCTGTAATTAATTGATAAAACAGACCAAATTCCTAAGAAGATGAAACCGCCTTAACTGCCTTGAATGTCGGATGGAGCAAACCCAGATCATCCTTAACCTCAAGTGGATTACTATGCAAGTAGTAACGGTATGTCTCCCTCATTTCCTCGTATCTGTCGACTAAGATTCCCCAGTAACCATGCAAGTAGTAATGGTTTTCGAGATAAACCTTGTCCCTCCAACTGTCTCTTTGCGTGGCAAGCAAGTAAACCATTGCAGACTGATCATCAGCTCGAACACTGGGCGGCCCTTGAGCTCTTTCGTCAATACCTTCCCCGCTTCCTCTCTGATCTTCCCTTTCGGTCCCATTGGAGACCAAGCATCGAGAATGTCTAAACTCCACTGACAATTCCTCAGCAGGAAGCTTCTGGTGTTGAGACCAATCCAATTTTTCTCATCATAAACCATCTCCCATGGAACCTCGAACGACATGTCGGTGAACATCGCATCACTATCCATCCACCGTAGGAACTCAATCTCAGGATGGGATAATAGAAGTTTTCGGATCAACGGAAGCTTCGCCAAAAACTCTGCCATTTCTGCATCCAATAGAGCCATGTTATAGAAAATCTCAATCCCCGACAGTAATCTATCTTGTTCTTGATAAATTTCAAGAGTCAATGGTCTCCGACAGGGTTCTCGCATGGTTTAAGCGAAGAACCAGTGACGAGGTGCACTCGGGGTTTGTTGGGTCTCTGATAAAGTGGGAAAGGCAGGATTTTGCTTCAGCCACCGTTGTCTCTGGTGGTCCCAATCGGTGATCTTGGATCCAAGTTTGTACGGTTTGTTCGGGTCGAGCTGAAAAAACATGTTAGCTGGACTGAAAATAGCTGGTGAGTTAGTAAAAGAGTGGATTTCTTTCTAAATTAGAGAGTAAGGAGTTATCTGCAATAACTGTTAATATAGAGTCTGCGAATAAAATTGAAATGTGGTTTAGTTTGTGTCTACTATTATTTTCAGTTCTCTTCGCTCACGTACGCCTGCGAGACGAAGACTCAAGCTCGAGATCGGCACAGGAGTTTGGAGATCGAAAAAATCTGTCTTTGAGCTGAAACGGTAGGTGCTAGTGACGTTTATGGATGTATCTAGGGTTTTACACACTCGTGATTCTGTATTTCTTGAATTCTTCACTTCCTTTTCTTGTCATGAGAAGCTAGGGTTTTGGCTTGGCATTCAGATCTGATTCAATCCTTACCCTCAGAAGCTCTATTTATGGTTACTCTGATCTGCATTAGTTTTTTTGCAGGTCTCCTGATTTGTTGAAGATTCTTCCCTGCATAAAGATATGGTATGTTCATGTTTTTTACCTAGACTCAGCTGCATCCGTTTTTTTTATTTGACTGCGGAATTAAACAAAATGATGGAAACAGCTGCATCCGTTTCTTGCATCCGCTTTTCTTTTCGTTGATTTTACAGCTGATTGCATTTATTTTTAACTTAGCACTTAAACCACTTGGGAAGATAATCCATGACCGGAAAATAAGTATTGGATACTCCTTCATTGTTATATTCCGTGTTCAAAGAGAGTAGCTTGATTACATCATTACTTTTTTTCTGTTCAAAATAAATGTTTGCCAGATGAAATCTTTACTATGTCAAATGCTTTTTTCCCGGAGAGTCAGCTAGTGAATCTATATCTTATCTTCTTGTTTTTGTGGGATTGTCTTTAGGGTTGAAATAGTACTTACTATCAGCTTGTCTTTGTTTTGATTTCAGCTTCCACTGTCCTTATTGAAGACTGCCCAAGGGCATCCCATGGTACGGCTCCTACTTCTCTGTGTCATTCTTTTTCTCTCTTATGATTCTTATGAAGATAAATAATGGAATTTTACTTTCCCTCATCTTAACAGTTGGTGGAATTGAAAAATGGAGAGACTTATAATGGGCATTTGGTTAACTGTGATACTTGGATGAATATCCATCTTCGTGAAGTCATCTGTACTTCTAAGGTTGGTTATTTTATATCTAAGTAAATGTTTTAGTGCTTTCACGAGGCTGAAGTTGGAACTCTCTGTATTTCCAGGATGGTGATAAGTTTTGGCGGATGCCTGAATGCTACATTCGTGGAAACACAATTAAGTATCTCCGAGTTCCAGATGAGGTATGGCATTAACATATCTGAAATACCTAACCATGGATGTTTCCTTTTTATTAATGCAAAGCTCTGCTTAAAATTGCGCATGTTCTTTCTTATAAGTTATAGCTCTACAATACTTTTCTGTAATTTCAGCTTCATAGTAGGTTCGTGTTTTTGAAAAAGTGCTTTGCCCTTAATTATGCTTGTTATGTTATATTCCCCTTTAGAGTTTAGATAGTGTGTATGTAGGTTTTGTGTCTTCACTCCGAACTTTCTCAATTTTATCTAGGTTGGTTTGGTTCAGTTTCCTCCTGTTTGCTTGATAAGTATAGTGCATAGTGCTTTGATAACCCATGGGGTCCAATAAATATTTTGTGACACATCAAGCAACCCTTTACTTATATCTTCTTTTTGCTAGTCTGTGATCCTTCTGAAAAGACTTATTACCCTGACCTGAAGATCTGCATTTCAGGTGATTGACAAGGTACAAGAAGAAAGCAAGAGTCGAACTGGTAAGTTTATCTGCCATGTATTAACTGTATGTGGTGTCTACTACTTGAACTGTCTAGATAATTCACTTGGGGATATTGATTGAGAGATACCAGTGTATGTTTTTCTCATCTTTGTCAGAAAGTACAAAACTTGAAATCACAAAGGTCAATCGTATAAGCTTGCATTCTTCTCTTTATGCACATTATGGACATCTGATGTGGGGGTGGTCTAGAACCTGAAAACATAGAGAGCATTTTCTATATAGATTGTGATAGTGTCATAAATATTAATAGAATGCCTTAATTTCTTCTACAGATAGGAAGCCTCCTGGCGTAGGGAGAGGGGGAAGGGGAAGAGGCAGAGAGGATGATGGTCCTGGTGCAAGGCCGGCAAGAGGAAGTGGTCGTGGATTTGATGATGGAGTCTCCAAGGGCTTTGGTGGCGGTCGAGGCAGAGGTGGCTCTGGTGGTAGAGCAGGTGGATCCCGAGGTAAGAAATAGGAATCCTTCTCACTGTCGTGTAGCATGTCCCAAGTGAAAAACTATTCAAAATATAGGAAGAAGAAAAAATTGCATACACAACTTCTATACCTCTTTAGTTTCGCATAACTAAACTCCACTTGATGAACTTTTCTGCGGTCATTTACTATGATTTTGCCCTATAGTCCTTACTGAAGCAAATTGACTTGGTGCCAGGTGGTGGTCGAGGAGGGCGTGGATGATCCATCCCAAGGATTATGGTGTGTGTGGATGGGGCAAGTTTGCTACTTTTACATGCTTCTTGCACCCATATTTTCTTAGTTTTTTCCATCTATCTTATATGTAATTTCAGTGCTTTTACAGTTTGATTTGAGTATCTAGTTGGAAAGTGGATTTCAGCGGTTAATCTCGTAACTTAGTCCATTTTTTTTCATTATTTTGCTCCTCACAAGTCAGCAATTCATCGTCACTAATGAGTCACACTGGTTTGATCAAGGGTATGGGGTTCCTGATGATCCAAGACCGGATCATGACAGCGGCTCAGTTCGGGTTGACCCATGCTCAAACAAATTAAGCTACAGAGGGTAGTCTTGTAATTTCAACTTATGTCCCATAATTATTGACAACGAACGAGACCCATGAAGTACGATGATAATGTTGTGAAAACTGGTATAGAACATTTTGCACGAGTATTGACAGTTCGAAACGGTCCGACTGTACGTTTGGACCGGGAAATATTTACGGTTTTCTTGTTCGGATATATTTTCGGCTTCAGATCAGCGCTTAGTGGGTAGATATTTTGTTTAGGTAAAGTCATCTAAAATCCGGAGATAATCGTGACCGTTGAACTTTCCTGTTGTTTCCAGTTGATGATCGACACGTGGATAATTACTGTGGGAGTGCACACAATGGAGTGTCTTTCGTCGAATGAAAGTACAAGAAGTTGCTTCCAGGTTTAGGTATAAAAAAGAGCAGCTCACCGAGTCCGTGCACTGCTGCTTGGGAGTTTCTGCTTCTTCTAGGGTTTTCCAGACTTCTCTCTTTCTGGCATTTACAGGCGATCGATATCACCATGAGGTAATACATGTCGAAATGGTGGTAGGTTTTGTACATACTGATGTTCTGTGGACGTGGTCTCATTTTGTATCGGTTAATCGCCGTTTCTCTGCTTAAGTTCCTGTTGCAATTGAATTAGGAATCGAAGCAATTGTGTTTGGAACACTCTCGTTCATGTGTTGCTTAGGCCTGCTTGTGCGGCCATGGCTTATCAACACTTTAGTTGACTAGAGCTTTCCCCGTCATTTCTCTGTAGCTTTTGCTTACCCGATTGGTTAGAAGTTACCTCACTCAGGCAAAGTTCTTCAAATCTTTTGGAGCAATAGTCAAATGAGAGACTGAATAATGCTGGCATATTTACTTATTTTCTTTAATGGAGTACTATTTTGGATTAGGGATAAAGAGGTGCAGCCTATAACCTTACTGGTTGATGGATTGATTGAACTGACAGGATTATTAAGTACCCTGTGCTGAACGCTGTAATATTTTGACTTTTAAGTACCCTGTCAGTAAACGTAAGGTTTCTCTTCGGGTTCTTGGGTCTATTACCTGGCCTGTTCCCATAAAATCTAGAATATTCTTACTGGCTACTATCGGAGGAACATAGGTTGTGAGTTGGATTGAAGAGCGGCTCAGGGTTGTGATGTTACTTCCCATGTATAAACTTGCAGTAGCTTTTCTATTTTTTGATTACTAACACTCTTAACAAAACTATATAAAAAATGTAGCCGACATCCCGAGATCAAGTGGGCTCAGAGAACAGACCAAGTTTTCCTCACAGTGTTGTTGCCTGATTCAAAGGATGCTAAGATTAACCTTGAACCAGATGGTGTTTTCACCTTTACCGCCAAGGCTGGAGCAGGGGATCAACCCTATGAACTGAAGTTGGAGCTTTTCGACAAGGTTAATGTGGAGGTAAGAAGAGCAATTTTGCTCATGTTTCCTGCATTGCTGGTTTCTTTACTGCTTCTCTCCTGATGTTTTCCCCCTTTCTGTAGGAGAGCAAAATCAACATTGGAGTCAGAAATATATTCATTATAGTAGAGAAGGCGGATAAAGTTTGGTGGAAGAAGTTGTTGCGTGGAGAGGGCAAGGCTCCTCATTATGTCAAAGTAGACTGGGACAAATGGGTCGATGAAGATGAAGAAGAGACTGGTATGAATATGTTTCTCATTTAAATTGTATTTTAGCGGTATTTGGATGTCCGAGTTACTGATCTCAAAATCCTTCATCAGGTGCAGGAGACATGGATTTGGGTGGCATGGATTTCTCTGTATGGTTCCATTACTCCATTTGCTTCTTCCTTGTTTGTTCATGTTTCCTTGGACTCTATTTGATCCATGTCTACTGATATCTTGCAGAAATTCGGCGGAATGGAAGGCATGGGTGGCATGGGCGGCATGGGCGGCATGGGCGGCATGGGCGGCATGGGTGGCATGGGTGGAATGGACTTGAGTGCACTGGGTGGAATGGGCGGCATGGGTGGCATGGGTGGAATGGACTTGAGTGCACTGGGTGGCATGGGCGGGATGGGTGGCATGGGTGGCATGGGCGATGACTTTGATGATAGTGATGATGAAGGTAAGAATTTCAAGGAGTTGTTACTTAGTTTTTGTTGCTCCTTACGGCTAAGTAAAAGTAAGAGTCTAAACATTTAGCTTTATTTTCTGTTTAATTTGCTGCTCTGTTCCAAGACAGTATCTGTGATTCTAGACTCATACTAACATAGATGCAACTTCTTCCTCGCCATTCAATTGTGCGCTGTACTTATTTAAGGAATTTGGATAATATTTATGTTAGATGCATCAAATCTCAAGTATTGACATAAATAATCTTCAAGAACTAGTTCTGAATAGTTGTAGCTTATTGTAGGCATGTTTTCTATGTATCTGACTGTCTTTTATATATATTTATCATGTAATTGTTTACATTAATCACATCAGTTTTATTTGTGCTTTGATTCTCTTTGCTTAGTTTCCTTCGCAAATGAATTGGCTAGCTCTTGCTTACTTGCTTTATTTTGTTCGCTTCTCAGAAGCTTCGAAACCAGACGAAGGTGAAGGAGCTTCTTCTAAGCAAGAAGAGGGTGATAAGAAGTAAGGCTGAGCTGTTGTGGGGGGGTTTATCGATTTTCATCGTGATGGTGGTGTGAGAATTTTTTCTATGTAGTTGGATGTTGAATGCTTTGACCCTTTCCTTCCCCCTGCCCTGATGTCTGAATTTGGTTACTTCAATACTGCCTTAGATGCGGCTTTTCTATTACACGGATGATTTATGTGTTATTCTATTCAGCAGATAATACGTTATCCAATGTCTTGTCCTATCCTATCTTCCTATCGCATCTGGTTAAGACTTTGTGCCACAGGGCTATTCTTTTCCACTCGTCTCTATGGTTACTGTAACTTTTGTAGACTCTGTATATCGTTACGTTCATTGGAGATGAGTAACTTGATGCTGTAGAATGTGTTTGTGATGAGCTAAGACAATTTGTCCGAACCAATAAATATTTGGCACGCAAAACCCTAACCAAGGTTTCAATTAGACATGATCACGCTTATACCATTTGCCTATTGATATATACCATTTGAGGCTGCAATAATTTCGAAGAACCGTATTTCAACATCCCAATCCAAACGGCACACACACATTGTGGAGGAAAGTGTCGGACTCCATATTTCAATGCACGTTTTTCTGCATCAAATTACTTCCACAAAACGTATTTGTCGTCTACTTGGAGAGTAGAGCGCACATATCAGAGCAGCTAAACTTCTATGGCGACGGCTGACATTCTGACAAGGAGCACAGCATCTACGCTCTCCAGTGGACGCTCGATCGCTTCTTCGCACCTTTTGCTCCCAATGTCCTTGCTCGTTGCCGTCCACGGCAAACCTTCTCCTTCCTCGGCCGTCGGTCTCGCCGGACCAGTAATCAGCAATTCCTCCTTCTAAACTTATGGTGTCCATTTTTCTTTTTTGAATTATGAAAACTGATCCGTACCTTCTTGTTCTTCTTTCAGAAGCTGCTGATGTTCTTCCATTTGTGTGGAAGCGGATCTGAAGAAGATTGCTGCCAAAATTGTGTAGAACGTCAAGAAATTATATCTAGAGTAAAATGGTAAGCTCATACTCGATGCATCTTCTTTAGTTGATCAGCGAGCATGGTTAATTAACACGGATATGCTCAAACCGGGGGCGCTGATTTAGTACAAAAGCTGTTGGAAATGCAGAAGACGTTTCGTTGCTAGAATTCCCTGATCTGTAAGATCTTTAATCTAAGAATTATCTTTAAACTAGTTGAGGATGAACAAAAGATTTCTGATACTCTTTCAGCTTGATAATCAGAAAGTTCTTCTCCTCACCTTATATGCTTCCACTTCGTGTAAAATCGATGACTACTTTATAGTAGGTATAGAGAATAGGAAATATCAATCTGGAAATGAAATGAAACATCTTTACATGATTCATTGCTGTGCATGATTTTGTGACCCTTGATTCTACTATAGTAAGCATGTCATATATTATTGGAACCAGTATCCCGTGAAATAGTGTCTAGATCCACCATTTGATGTACCAATGACCAATCAAGAGAACTGAAGGAATCCTCAAGTTCAAGTGCAATGTCATTACAAACTTAAGGGAGAGATGGGATCGTAGATCATCAGTTTGCAGATATTGTTTCCAGTTGATTAAGCTAGCAATAATCCGTGCCATAAATTTTCTCCGTGAATTTCTTCTCTCGATAGATAAACAATGTGGTACTGGAAGAAGCAGAGGGGGATGCGAGGAACGTTCTCTGGAATGCTGTTGAGAACCCCATGCATCCATTCTAGGGGTGGGTAGCCATGGCCATGAAGAGCTATAAGAAGGTAAAAATGTGTACTACTTCTGCATCATCCTTTTCTTCAATCTCCTGCATCATTACTGATTCTGCAAAAAATTGATCAATTTACTAATTTGATTTGATACTCGATCCGGGTCTGTTCTTGGGCCAGTCAGTGTAAGTGACTACTGTGCTCACCATGCTCACTGCGCTGTGATGATTGTGAAGAAGCCTAAACGGTTCCCTTTGGTATTAGCTTAGTCCGCTTTGGGTAGTTGTCTATAAATAGATCGCACAATAGTAAATCTAAACCCTACAGACGTAGCTTAGATAGTTAAAGAGTGAAGCAGTGTGGTCAAGAAGGGAATAGTTGTTTGTTCCAAAAAATAAATAAGGGAATAATAGTCCAAAAAGCACCGTTAATGTTGCCAGACGTTCTCTGCTCTCGCCACGCTACCATTTTGTACGAATATATATATATATATATTAGTAAAGTTTCCAGAGAGAGAGAGAGAAGACAATAATCGTCGTCATGGATGAATCTGGAGGGAAGGAAGTAGTAGTGGTCGGGGTCGACGAGAGCGACCACGGCATTTACGCACTGGAGTGGACAGTCGACCATCTATTTAGTCGCCGACAACCTCCCAATCCGCCGCCGTTCAAGCTCATCGTCGTTCACGCCAAACCTAACCCTGTTTCCGTCATTGGCGGCGTCGGTCCCGGTAACTTCTCTCGACTTCTTCTTTGGCCTTGAGTAGTTTAATTAAGGCTGCTAATTTCCAGTACCCGATGGAAGAACATGTTTTATTTATGGTTAATTACTTAATTAGTTACACATGTTTGACCAAAGTTCAGAATGGTTAAACATGTTTCAAAATGTGATTAATTAGTTTTGCTATGTGACTAATTGGTTACACATGTTTTTTCCAATGTGATTAATTGGTTATTCCGTTAGTAAACCGTTAATTTTAACGTTAATTCATTTTTTTAACATATTATTGAATTGTGAAATGACTATTATGCCCTTAATTGTATTGAAGAACACATGGAAGGATTGAAGAACCAAAATCGAATCAAATTCGATTTGATGTTCTTGAGAACCCAGAATCGCAATTCTGGATTCTTGAAGAACCCAAAAATGTTGTTTCTGGGTTTGTGAGAATCCAGAAATGCTGTTTCTGAGTTCTTGAGAATCCAGAATTGCAATTTTTGGGTTCTTGAAGAACCTAGAATTGCAATTTCTGGGTTCTAGAACCTAGAAATTGCTATTTCTGCCCAGAAATGCTGTTTTTGGGTTCTTGCATTTCTAGGTTCTTCACATTGTGGGTAACATGTCGAACCTTTTAATCACATCATTTCAAACAACAGTATCCATTTAATCAGATTCTAGAGAAACATGTATGACCTTTTAATCACATTATAGAGAAACATGTATGACATTTTAATCACATTATAGAGAAACATGTATGATCATTTAATCACATTTGGTGATAACATATACTGCAATACAGAACTTCAGAATTGCGATTCTGGGTTCTTCGATTCTTGTTCTTGAAGATGATGATGTGTTCTTAAAGATGATTCTATGGGTAATTACGTCATTTTACGTATCTAAATAGTGACTTAACTGTGATTTCTAACGGTGAACAGTAAAAAAAATCAAATAGTCACATTTCAAAACCAATTAATCACATTTTGAAACATGTGTAACCATTCTGAACATTGGTCAAACATGTGTAACCAATTAAGTAATTAACCCTTTTATTTATGATGCATGCATTTACTTTGTGTATATATACATATATATGATGCCGGAGATAACCTTGAAGGAGCGGTGACGGTTTTACCCTTGATCGACGAGGATTTGAAGAGGACAGCTTCCTCCGTCATTGGAAAGGCGAAAACAATTTGTGACAGTAAATCGGTAAATTGCAAACCAACACAACCCTCAATTGCTAACTTCAAGTGAGAAACTGTAAGGTTGTTTCAATGACAGATTCCCAATGTGGAGTATAAGGTGGTGGAAGGCGACGCAAGGATTGCTCTGTCCAAGGCTGTAGAAAGAAACCAAGCAGCAATGCTCGTTGTAGGAAGCCATGGTTATGGAGCGATTAAAAGGTAGATGCATTGCATCATCCCAAATGGTCGATATATGCTTACTTACTCTTGATTAGTTAACTGACTAGATCAAAACCAACCGATCAGGGCGTTCTTGGGCAGTGTAAGTGATTACTGCTCTCATCACACGAACTGCAATGTCTTGATTGTGAAGAAGCCGAAAGTAGTCGAGCACGGGACTTGATTCAGGATCAACTTGTTGAACATGTGCTATCACCTACAAGTGTTAGACATGTGCAGCAAGGAATATATTCTGAATGTGGAGCATGAATGATAAATAACTAATACTGGAAATAAAACTCATACCGGAAATAAAACTCATACTATGGGATTAGTAGTAGAATAAGTAGCTAAGTGTCATATCTAATATAAATAGAGATGTAATGTAGTTTGTAAATCAGATTTTATGTATGCTATGGAGCTCTTGTTCAAATACAAGTTTTGGTTGGTAAATGATGATCGTAGAGAAAGGTTAACCCAATTGATCGAACAATCCGGCTATGATACCATGTTGAATTTAGACAACCAAAACTTGTATTTAAACAAGAGCTTGAAGCTCAATACCGTAGCATACATAAAATCTAATTTACAAACTACATTACATCTATATTTATATTACTTAGCTACTTATTCTACTACTAATTCCATATTATGCCTAGTATGAGTTTTATTTTCAGTATTAGTTATTTATTCTTCCTGCTCCACATTCAGAATATATTTGCTGCACATGTCTAACACTTGTAGGTGTATAGCACATGTTCAACACAACTGTCGTATGTAGTAACAACTGTGTGTAATAATGTATGTTGCAGAGTATGAGTGATTGACGATCATAACATAGCTTGTTTACCAAGAAAAGAGCTTCTACTTCCCAAAATCGGATGCAACACAGAGATTTACACAATTGAAGAACTTCTTACTGAACCGAACGACCCCCCAACAAACCCTAACTACTTACATCGAGTCATTCGTCCATCCAAGATGTTTACGTTAAGTCAACCAATTCTTCTTCCTTGCCTCCCCATTTCCTCATCCTTTTGGACGTTTCCTCTACCTGAGACATCATTAGCCAAGTAGTTATTGAGTATCCAACGATGGGAATTCTATGGAATATATGAACACGAACCTCCTTGTTCCAATCAGTTTTGTAGATGATATATAAGAGAATGAACGTCTGAAGTAATGTTCCAGATATCATCCCCATCCAAATCCCCTGCAGAAAATGAAGGATTTTGAGTATAGATTCATCAATAAAATGGTTAAATACCAAGTAGCTACCTAAACTTTGGACGTTTTGTAACGAGCTACCCGAACTTTGAAAAATCAAAACGGACTATCTCAACTTTGAATAAAGTGCAAATAGCTATCTCCGTCCAATTTCTGATGACTTTCCGACGAAAATTGAACGTAGGTAGCTATTTGCACATTCTTCAAAGTTGAAGTAGCCCGTTTTGAATTTCAAAGTTCGGGTAGCTCGTTGCAAAACGTTCAAAGTTCAGGTAGCTACTTGGTATTTTACAAATAATAAAAACCACCATCGATGTAGAATGTGTGATTTCACCTCGACTCCTAAACTCGTTCTGTAGCCGAGATAAAACCCGAGAGGGAGACCGATCATGTAATAGCAAAACAGGTTAATGTAAGCAACCAAAGCTTGCCATCCTCCTCCGATCGCAACACCTGAATCGTACATAGTTTTAGGTTGTCGTATTAAAGATTTGATTTGATTTGATTTTACCTGATAGAACTGGTTGGACACTGTTGAGCACCATGGTGACTCCCAGAAGGTATGCAAGCTCAGCCACAGCCTTCTGCATGTCGGGGCTTTCGGTGAAGATCACGGCAAAGTGGTTTCTGCTCAGTAAAATGATTGCAGCCGATAATATCCCGATCATGAGAGATTGTGTTACTGTGATGATCACCGAGTACTTTGCGGCCCTCGGGTGTCCAGAGCCGAGCTCGTTCGATACCCGCACACTAAACAAAACTGAAAGTAATAAAGAAGTAACTTTGTGTCGAAAGATGTTCGAGCATTAATCGAGGTTACATACCCGACAGCTGCATTGACTCCTATGAATATCATGCCTTCCCATCCATTGATGTTCATACTGCAGTAAAATGGAAAGAAACAGAACATATCATTTTGTTGAGTCAACCATAACTTGGGATGCAAGAAACTTCATATGGTTGTGTAGATACTGTCTTTATTGCAAAACGAACCAAATTGAGAGGGATCCTACGGCAATGATCGGATCTTTAAGGTGGCCGGTGAGAACGATAATTGTCATGAAGTACCAAATCTCAAGGCAAAGCATGACAGCCGAAGCGATAGAGAGACGCACAAACGGCCACATATCCTTGAAGGCTAGCCAAGATAAGCCTTTCCAACCATCCTTGCACCACCCGACCACATAGACCACCTGAGCAATGGCAATGGCCCAAGCAGAAATATCGTAAGCCACGGCGGCTCCAGCTAGACTCCAATGGAACACTTCGATGAACAAGAAGAGCACCACAACATGCACCACTAAGGCAATGAACCCGATCCAGGCTAGGACACCCACCCGGCTCTGAGCCTGCAAGAATTTCTGGGTCGGGAAGTTGAGGGCGAGCGAGAACATCTGAGGGATTATCTGGACCGTGAATCTTCCCGCAATCTCTGCTATGTCGTCTGCTATTCCGAGCAGTATCAAGATCGGGGTGGCGAATACGTAGAGCGGTAGCAGCAGTAAGCATGAGACGGAGAGGATTATCCACGATCGCTGCAAGTAGACCCCGAGCATGTGGATCTGCCCCGCTCCAAATGCCTGCCCGCATAGCGTCTCCAATGCACTTCCCATCCCGAGCTGGATGTTACAGGTTAAGGGTAAGTTTCGAACTATACGCAATTGATTGAATATCAGTTATCACTTGAAGAACTGCCCTAAACAATTGAAGGCAAATGCGTGTCTTAGTATTATATTCTCTTTCATATTTTCATTTTTTAAATCACACATTTCTATCAACCCAGGAATCGCTTAAGCGGTACTGACCAGGAAGCCGAATGAGAAGTTAGAGATGACGGAGAGAGAAATGGCCACTGCGGAGAGCTCCACGTTGCCGAGATGTCCGACGAAGATGTTGGTGAAAGAATTAATCCCGTAATTGCACAGAATGTTGAACGCGATCGGGCCCGCAATCGCCCACAGCTTGCAGGTCTCCCAGTAACAGACCGTCTTCGCTTCCTCGATGCTCCTGACCGGCGAGTAGTCCTCCGCCACTATTATTCCTCCCTTCGCCGTCGATTCCAGCAAGGATATGGGCGCATCCTGAAGGTCGTCGGACGCCTCCATCAATAGCGTCTTCTGAGTTGACAGGTTTCCTCCGGAGGATGAGTGCGGCAATGTGGTGCTGGCGCCGTACTTCTCCTCCTCCGCCTCCGTGAGAGTCGCATGTTTGGTCTGCATCGCAATTTTCGCGCGCTATGAATTTTGTATGTAAGTAAATTTTGGTTAATTATATTATCTATCCTGAATTAAGGTCAAACCAAAGGAGAGGAAACTTTGACTGTCGTCCTTTTTTAGAAGGTAGTTTTCGATGCCAACTGACTTATTCTACGACGGTAATTTCGGAAATAAAAGGACAACCGGAATATGATTCTAATCACCTAAGACTAATGATGGACTTGATTACAAAGATTATGCATCATATGTGAAATTAATTAAAAAATTTGATAATAAAGTGTAAATACTGACCAAATGACACCTAATAGGCTAATACATATGGGTGGAAAAAAAAACTAACTGACAAAACCGGTCTGAGACTGAACAACCGATTTTTTTCTTCAAAGTTGGGTTTGTTTGTTTTTATTCCAAAAGTCCGACTATGATCGACCCAGCCCGAATTCGATTTAATTAAATACTTTCTTCTCACGAGTAATACTAACCCTCACCCGATCTTCTTCTCCCCTCCCCCCCAATTGATTCTCCTTCTCCCTCACCTAAAGCAAGCTTCTTCTCCTTCACCTACATACCCTACCTTTGCTTCGCCAACAATATGCTGTAGGTGGGAAACTTCTGTGTGGTCTCGAAAACTTTCGACTCGGTTTGCTCGGTACGTTTCTGCTGATAGCTCCAGGTACACATCTGTAACTTGAATTGAAGCTAGTTTCAGTTCAAAATATGTATAAATGTTGCTGCGGATAAAATCTTGAATCGTTTTACAACGCATTTAGATGAGATCTGCTTCGGTCTTGATTGATTGCTTCAGTCTTATTGATTTGTGCGTTTTTTTTCTTTTCAAAATTTCGGTTCAATACCGGATCGGTAAATCAAGCAAGATCGACTCGGACGAGCGTTTTGCGGTCTCGGCCCTCCATAAGTGATGACCGAAAATTCGGGTCAGCTCGGACTTGCCAAAAAGTCCGTCCCGCCCGAGCTCACCCCTACGAATACATTATTTGAATAGTTAAGTAAGAATTTCATTATCACATTCTTAAAAATATTTTAAAGCTTTCAACAGAAAAACTAAATTTATCTTAATCTATTACCAATCTATCTTTATTTATCAAATCCCAGTCAGTTTAGAATAAGACAAAGAATGTGGCCTTCGATAGCAGCTCAGAGTCGAGCGTCTTTATTAGGAAACTGAATTCCATGACAAAATGCTACATTGGTTTGGTTTGATTCCATGAGAAGTTGTTCAAACCATTGTAGAGGACAGCAATACAAGAATCCAAACTCGCGGTCAATGGTGAGGCGTTCCAGTGTCATATTTGTCCCTAGCCTTCTGCTCAGCTACCCTGATCTTGCGCTGCTCTTCCTTATAAATCCGATTCCTACGTTGAAACTGTAATCATATGGAGTTAGCAAAGACTGTAATCATCTCTCTTTTATCAAATGAATGGCAGGTAAGTGTTGATTCTGCACAACTTTGCAAATGGAGGCCAATGACTTGGCTCTACGAAAGATGTAGCTCAATATAAATACGATACACAAAGCAATGAAGCACTTGAGTTCAACCTCAAAACAAATGGTGGAGATAGTAAGCCATTTTTAGAGCTCAATCAGCTAGACCTTGACATTACTATGATTATTATAGTTAGAAGATAATGAAAACAGAAGTGGATTGGTTCTTTTGCCCTTGTCATTCATTGTAACCATACATAAATTGATGTGATCACAGGAAAAGAAATAGTTACCAACATGTCCCACGAAATTCTATACTTGTCATCAGCAGAGTGTAATATGGAAAAAGATGATGGGAGGACAGAAGAAAGACACCATAGAAACAATCTCACACTTGCTATGTGCTAAGATGGTTCTAATGTATTTCAGCTGAGCTAGAATACTTCATCCAACTCCTATTACTTGAACATGAAACTTCAACAAACAGTGACAATGAGAAGCAGAAATAGACTAATGAAAAAACATCTGGATAAAACAAATGCTCACATATACTCGATGAAGAAGCATGTAAGAGACCAGGAAAGATCACTAGCAGACCCAATGATTGGAGCTAACAAGCAGAAGCAGTCTACTAAGAAACTGTTGTTACTAAACAAGTTGTACAATTAGATAATTTGGAGCTTTTGAACAGCATGGCACAAGCAATATGAGCACTTCTGGTGTGGCAATAACATAGAGAAGGGACCACAGAAACGACCAACATCCTCAGCTAAAAATGCTTAATTAGAGTTCAAACACAGCATTGACATTCCAAGAAACTGCAAACCCAAAATTCGACACCGAATTCACCCACAATCTAACTTCTCTAAATATGGTTAAACACCGATATAATTTCAGCAACCATAAAAACACAATCACATCAGAGGAACACAAATCGCCAAATCTGTGAAGCTTAACGATGGTTTAGAAACGAATTGAGGAATCTCCTAGGACGATATCAATTGCAATTTTACCTTCCCCGTGAATCAGTTTATTACCAACATATCCCCCTTTTCAATGACTAAAGCTAGGGTTTTGAAGCAAATGAACACAAGAAATGGCAATGGATAGATTGCAGATAAGTCTCTAAGCATTGAAAGTGAGATACCTCTTTCGAGTGGTGGAGACATTCGAGGTAGTCTTCACGGAGGAGAGAACAATCCTTGGGCTCTCTGCAGCGAGACATACACTCGCTGAAATCCATCCAGAAGTCGTAGCACCTCCCTTTGTTCCCTGTAATTCCCCATCCAGACGCCATTTCCGTCTTCCTATCTACCTCTCTCGATGTCAAACTCCGCTTCGCTGAGTCGACGATGATCTAGTATGTCCAGTTGTCCGCCGCGGGGATAGGACCACAGACTATGCAAGTATCATAATTTGTATACTATTATTTTATAATTTTTCATCGGTAAAAATATGAAAAAAATGTAACATATTTGCTCAAAGTTGTCAAAGCGACACAGTTGTATTATTTGATGTAACATGTTTGATGTTGTAGGTATTTGATGCAGTCGTTAAGTTTCCGTTCAAAATGTCCGTTAAGTGTGCACATGTCCTGCACGTGACATATTTGTATAGTGAAAGTCATTAAATGCCCCTGTCTTCTTCAGAAGACAGTTATAACACCTCTCTCTTGTAACGTTGTATTCTCCATTGTTCGTGTCTTCTCCAATCTTCGGTAGTGAGCTCCAATCTTCTCCAGTGTTCGTGTCTTCTCCAAACAATAATGTCACCGCACAAGTCCAGCAGCTCTTCTCGAAGCTCGAAGGCGCATGAAGAGTACCAACCGTTGATTTGTTATCTCGTCAAAGAAGTTCGCGTCGTCGAGCTCCCGAACTTTCCGTTTCCTGTCCTTTGACGGCGCTGGCGGCTTCAGATTCGGCGCTGGCGGCCTCGGCCACACCTTTGCCTTGCTCTGCTCCGCTAATTGAGATGCGTGGTGAGCGCTGGCAGTCCGAGTCGCTGTTGTGGTGGTTGTTGTCTCTGTTGATGCGGCGGGAGCCTCCGTCTTAATCACTGTTGCACTGACGCACGGAGCAGGAGAGTAGAGGAGATCGGAGCAGAAATCGTTATCAAAGGCAGCGTGGTTGAGAGGGTAGTGTAGCCAGGAGGCCATCTCATCCTCTTGCATGAAGAGGTGTTGCTGCTGCTGGTGGCTCTGGTTGTAGATTTCGCGTCGGCTTGAGTTATTCAACTCATCTCCATTCAAATCAGACGCTGAAGATTTCTTAACCGATTTCTGTCTCTGCATAACGACCTGACCATTCTGCCACAGAAGTTCCACGATTCCATCGTCCTCCCTGCCGATACGAATGCAACCATTCGAATATTAAGCAAGTAGCTGTAGAAGAAATCGATATCGAAATGGAAGGAGATTGATTGAATCTTACAAGTTTGCTTTATTAGTAGGGAGAGACGCCGATGGGATTGAATAATCCTTATCGATGTCGAAACTGGGGACGCAGTGATTCATCCTCTCTCTGGTACACGCCAAACAAAATCTAGCAGAAGAAAAATCTCTTACTCCAACACAAAACACCCCATTAAATCAAAGTTGAAGCAATTTGCAGAAGCAGAACAGTTACCTGAATTACATGACTCGGTTGCAGCTGCTAGAACAAACGAATGGGTTTGAAGTCGATTCGGTTGTCGGAGGGGTCGGTTGGCGAGGGTCTTCGGAAGAAGGTTGTCGTCGCAGCAGAAGGCAGAAGAAGTTAGGGTTTGAAGTTGACAAGTAAGGGACGGGTTGAAAATCGAAGCTGTAAGGACCTCTCTTCGGTATGGGTGAATGAACAAAGAAGGGAAGTGGAGGGAAATAGGTGTAGGGGTATCTTGGGCATTTACGGAAATATTTCATTAACATCTGACAAATCATGTCACGTGGCTGACACATGCTGGTTTTTAACGGGCAAACAAACGGAATAACAAACGTTTCCATCTAAAACCTACAACAGAAAACGTGTTACATCAATTACCTACACTCCAAAACTAGTTCCATCAACCACCATTTTTGGCAAACATGTTACATTTTTTTCATACTTTTCCCTTTTTCAAATGAATAAAGCTTAAACAAAATGAATTAACTAAAAACGAAAAAACTATGATTTTTGTAAAATTCTAAATAAAATAATTAAATTAAACAAAATAAAAAGTTGTGATAATCAGTAAAATTTAACAGTGTTATCATAACCGGACCCCTGTCCGATTTGGTTCAACTAAAAGACCGAAATACATATGAACAGTATTTGAATCGGGTTGGAGAGTAATGTGTATATTTGAGTGTAATGTGTATGTTTTAGATTATGTAGTTTGTGTGTGCTTGAGATAATTATGTGTGTGTTTGAGACTATTTAATTTGTAATTATTATTTTTTTGCTTGTGAACAGTGAACCGCACGCTGAACTGACCGAACCGAGAACCGACACCCTTACCGATTCAAGAGCCAGTTCGGTTACGATAACACTGAGTTATTAAAACAATATTAATTTTTACAAAGTAGTAGGATATAGTATGCAAATGGCACCCCCGCTGAGTGTATTTTTGGTGAGATAGTCCTCAACCTATATCTAACTACAACTCAGTCCTCAATTTCTCATCATAAGCAAATTAAGCCTTCTATTAAAGTTATTCGATGCACCCAAACTTGTATATATACTAAGTTTTGGTTATAGGCTTTCAGCGTCAACTGGTCCCATGGTCTAGTGGTTAGGACATTGGACTCTGAATCCAGTAACCCGAGTTCAAATCTCGGTGGGACCTCAAAAGGTTTTACTCAAGAACAACTATTTTTTATCTTGTGCAATTAATTGAACAGTATAGGGTAGGCAGGATCATGCCATTTCCTTTTTCCTACCGAATAAAAAATACATGATTCATGAACCCGCTGGTGCTATTCAAAGGGATAATCACATAAGTTCTACAGAAAACTAAGAACAAGACTAATGTACCCGACAAAGGACTCAGTTTTGTCTTTGTTTTTGGAAAAAAAAAATTAAAACCAACAGAAGTGCCTGCATTCCTCTATTTCTTGGCATAAGTAATCAGCATCGGGTTATTCTGCTGTACCTTGAAACCTTGAAGTGCCTGCATAGCCAAAGTTGACTGTATCTCGTTTCCATACTCCACGAATGCAATTCCAGGCTTTGCCTCCACCATTCTCACTTCCTTAAACCCATCATACTGAAGGAAGAGCATTTGTAACATCATTGGAGTCGCATCGTGAGGAAGATTCTGAATGAAGAGTATGCTATTTGGGGGTGCCGGAGCCTCAGGGAGTACTGGACCTCCTGTGTACGGTATTTGAGAGAGCTGCAATAGAGATATTTGAATAATCGATAGTGAGGAAAACATTCAAGGAAAAACAATAGAGAGGAGTTTTCAGCAACAGAGAAAATGCTTACAGGAGGTGCTGAGCCATATGGAGCAGCAAAGGCAGGATTTTGACGGATCCCCGAATGAGCGGCATCATGTTGGTCTTTTCGTTTTTTGCCTGCCATGGCATTTACAAATTTTGTATCTTGATCAAGGAAATAAACTAAGAAAATGTTGTATATACTTAACTTTTTGATTTATAATGAAACTCAGATATTGATGAAAGATGTTGTACTGAACAGAACAAAATGCTGACCTTTCTCCTCATGTTTCTTCCGTTTCTCACGAGGAACAAAGGTGCCATCAGCCTTTGCTATTATGTCTGACTTTGTCTTTGCATATTGTATTTTCTGTTCAATTGGAAACAAAGCACATTATAAGTACAAAAAGAAAAGAACGAAAATGGTAAGCTTGTGAAGAAACATATCTTATAAAATCCAAACACGACTTCATCATGGTTGAAAGTTGAGTAATTTGCACTGATGAAATTGTAACTTTAAAATACTACTACTTTCAATGATATGTAAGAAAGTTAATCTGCCTCCAAAAGAAGTGAAAGAAAGGAATAAAAAAGATCAACCAACTGAAGTGAATGATCTCAACACTTCATTTTTGTTCTCCATTTCCATTCATATGTATCACTCACTACTTGTGCTTGCAGCATGCCTTGAGCAATCATGTTAAAACAGAGCTTATCCGTCTCTCCACAAATATGGCCAAATCCAACATCTTTGCCACATAATATCAAACCACAACATCAGAGAGTAAAACAGTATAACACAAGCACTCACAAAAAGCAGAAAAGGATCTTTATAACAAGACGAATACTATTAACTGTGTCCCACTTATAACGAATGAATTGAACAAGCCCTTCAAATTGAAAGTTTATGTAATTCCCAAGCAATAACAAACCACCAGAAGAACAATCACAAACAGCTATATATCCATGAAATATAGGAATATCTTGCCCAAGTCAGATTCTAAGGAAAATATCCTTCTCAACATCCGTACACACCAGCGAATCAGCAATAAAGGAAAAGACCTTGTAACTCTCCATGTTTGAAGCTCACATTTAACTTATGTTCATTCTTAAGTTCTGTAATTTCTTCTACTTCGAAACCTAGCTTCATTCCCTCAGCTCAATTTATACCCGATCCCTAGTAAGAAAACATTGGAGAACAATGAATTTAATTACTTCGGAACTCAACTTTCGGTTTCGTTAGAAGTTAGAACGGAACTTCTCTCAATCCCCTCCCTTATCCAACCCAAAATCAAAGTCACTTCCCTGAATTACCTCCCAATGATCCTAAAAGCATTTGAATTTGTAGTAAATCACATTACCAGAAAATCAAACCGAATATATAAACTAAAACATAACTGTATACCATGGGCTTGTCGTAGAAAGGAAATTCCTGCATTTTCCTAAGCGCATTGGTCGCAGATTGAACGTCCTTAAACACGACCCAAGCTTGTCCTTTATGCTTCAACGTCTTGAAAGCTAGCACGTCCAGTATCTCCCCGAACTGCGAAAATACCGCCCTCAGCGACTTCTTCAGCTCTGCAACACGACAATCATTGCTCTGTACCAAAACCCTAGAAAATAAAATCCCTAAGATCTTAGATGGGCAGAAAAACTGTAGAACCGTACCTTCGAGTTTGATTTTCTCGTTCAGGTTATTGATGTATATCGTCATGTTTTGAGGAACTTCGGTGCCGCTGTCCATCGCTTCCGCCATGGCTGCTGCTTTGCGTCCCTCTCCGGGTCTCGGTTCTTCACAGGTTCAAGCGCTGACTCGAGGCGGAAAAACTAGGAGCCAAACTGACTTCTTTTACTTTGAGATAATTCCAATTTCATCCACAAACTTAAATTCTTATTACCATTATTAGCCAAAAACATCAAATTGTTTACTAAGGAAAAAATATTACATTTGTTTTCTTAGAATTTAACACTTTGTAAGAAAATTGATTACCAAAATAACACTTTTCTTGTGGTGAATTTAACTATTTTTTCCTTGAAATTGTATTGTATTTAGATATTTTTTCCAAACTAACACTATTTTTTAATTAGACTTCTAATTTGAATATTTATATTATAATTATTTTTTCATTTTTTTAATATGATAAAAAAAATAAGCTAAATTAGATAATTACGACATACGAGACATCCAAATAGATTTTTTAAAATATTACATTTTTTATCCTCTCCAAAGAATTTAAAAATAAAAATAACTAAATAAACAAATTGAAAGCTTAATCGAATAAACTACTTGACTATCGCGAAATAAAATTTTCAGTTTAATGTTTGACCTTTTATGTTTTTTATCAAACCAAAATTTATTTAATTGTATTTTATTATAACCGCATAACATTTTTTTAACTCACGAGTCCATTTTTAAACATCTATAATTAAACAAAGTTATAATTTTAAATTGAAACAAATATAGAACATGGTCACGTTCTCCATTTTGATTATTAATTAATAATTATTATTAAACAAAAAATTATGCAAGTTGGGCCTTCGCTCAACACTAGAGACTGTCTGATCCATGTTGTTATGGTCTTGGGCCGAAGAAGATCTCCCCCTTTCTTCAACGGTTCAACCCTACAGAGCAAGGAATAGACATAACTATATAAGCCTCTCACCGCCGATTACTTTAGCTCCTAGTGCTCTGCACAGATTTCAACCGGCGAGAAGAGATGGTTTCCCTGAAGCTGCAGAAGCGGCTCGCCGCCAGCGTACTCAAGTGCGGCCAAGGAAAGGTCTGGTTGGACCCCAATGAGGGCAGTGAGATCTCCATGGCAAACTCCCGTACGTCTCTCTCAACCTCTCCTTTTGTTTTCATGATTCTGGATGAATTGGTTGCTCGATTTGTTTTCCAGTTCCTGGATTTGATTCAACTCCAGCAAATATGCATGCTGTTGGATGATATATATCATTGAGCTGAATTACGGAGAGAGTGGTTATTTGTGTTTGATTTTCTCTTGCGACAAAGAGAGCAACTTCTGTAAGTAGGCAGCAGATGATTGTCTTCTAGTTGAGATGGAATTAGGTATAAAATCCTTCCAAAATGGCATTTGTCATATCTACTGAAGATGCCAAGGGAAAATGTTAGATTTCAATTACCAGTAATATTAGTTTTCTACAGATTTCAGTTAGTATTTTTTTAGAGCGTCGGGACATTTGTTCAACCTATTGATACTGATCAAAGTCACGTCTCTCTTGAAAATTGGGCAGAGATCTAATTGTTCAACTGAGACGGTTCAGAAAACAATACCTCACCTTCTAGGCCTTAATGACTCATAAAGAAGTGCAATAGTGTGCTAGATACTCGTATTAGTTTACTCTATTGGCTCCAGCAAGTGCTTTTGCCTTTTAATTCAACTTTTGCCGGTTCAGAAATTGATCGTTGCAAATGTCAAATTTGTACATTGTTGATGTAAGCTTGAGATGTCTGCAGGCCAAAACATCAGGAAGTTAGTCAATGATGGTTTCATCATCAGGAAACCTACTAAGATTCACTCCCGATCTCGGGCACGTCGCATGAAGGAGGCTAAGAGAAAGGGGCGTCACTCTGGATATGGTAATCTTGTATGAACTTGCTGGAGTCCTTTTTAATTCTTTGTTGTAAAGAATGTCTCTGTACATCCATTTATTTTTCCTTCATATGGATTGGATTCTGTTGCATGATAGTGTATTTAATGGGTACCTGAAACTTGTTCCAGGTAAGAGGAAGGGTACAAGGGAGGCAAGGCTGCCCACCAAAGTGCTTTGGATGAGGAGGTTGCGTGTTCTGAGACGTTTGCTCCGCAAGTACAGAGAATCCAAGAAGATTGACAAACATATGTACCATGATATGTACATGAAGGTGAAGGGTAATGTCTTCAAGAACAAGCGGGTCTTGATGGAAAGCATCCACAAGTCCAAGGCCGAGAAGGCAAGAGAGAAGACTTTGTCCGACCAGTTTGAAGCTAAGCGAGCCAAGAACAAGGCGTCAAGGGAAAGGAAACATGCTCGCAGGGAGGAGCGATTAGCACAGGTGAAGATTGTTATCATCTTTAGCTAACCAATAAAGAACATTATAAGTTAACATTTGATTTGCTGCCAAGTTTTTGTTTTTTCACATTCTGGTGCTTCCTTTCTACCCAGGGGCCTGTTGAGAAGACAGTAGCTGCCCCGCCCGTCGTCCCAGCAGCTGTTGCAGAGTAAGTTTACACTGATGATTATGGATCAATATTAATTTTGGATACCTTGGTAATAACAATGATTGGGCTGAATGGCTTTGTGTTTGGCTATGTCAGGGGAAAGAAGTCAAAGAAGTGACATTTCACGCAGATTTTGGTCTTCTAGCAGCAGTCTTGCTTAGATTTGTTTTGTTCAGTTCTGTTATTTCTTAAACTTGATACATTCTTCAGTGGATGAAGAAAGCTATATGAATACACACTGAAACCTTTCCATGTTTCTGTTTCTAAATTTCACTGATGGAATTTCATTGTTATTTGTTGTGGTTAGGTGGAGGGGGTGCCAAATTTTGGTAGTTATAGTTATAGCCTTGATTTGGTCACTACATATTGAGACCTTATAGTTGGAAAGGATCAGTCATTATACTTAGCATGGGTCAAACATTGCTTGGACCAGAAACAACCCGGATCTGGTCTAGGAACTCGATTGGTCAACCCATAAACCACTCATTATCGAGCTCGGTTTGTGCAGTATTCATGTTAAGATCGCACCGTAACTAGCTTAACTACCTTACTATAAAATTGTATTCTGTTGGGCTTTTAGGACCTAACCAAACCTACGTTCTTGACATACTAGATGAATTTGCCTCAAGAAACCCTAGACGGTTTGTGGTCAAATTCATAACCCTATGTAGCAAAAATTGATAATAAAAGCAACTTATTTTATGCCTACTTCCATTTACCTGCTAGAGCTAGCAGCTAGGTCGATCGATCAATTATTTGCCTTTACACGCAAGGAAGAAAATAACTCTGTTTCACAAAGATTAAACATGATACATATTAAAATGGTTACGTTGCTAACGCGACATCACGCCGCATTATTATCACGCTCGCTAATTTCATATATCTTAATTAATCAATCTCAGTTACTCCGCTGCTGCCATCTCCTCAATTCTCTTTATCGAAATTAGAAGCTTCTCTGATAGCGTTTGTTCGGCGGTACCACCCCATCCGTATCTCTCCCAGTATTATTATTATGCCTGGAGAAATCTGCACTTCCGTGGCCATACCTCGGTTTCGGCATTAGATCCGAATCATTCGGACTGAGACCAAGCTTGATGATGAATGTGACCGTGGAACCTTTGTTCTGTCCCTCGCTCTCGATCCACATGTGACCTCCCATTAGATTTACAAATCTGGTAGTACATCATTATAAGTAAAAAAATCGAAATTAATCTACACACAAGAAAATCAAGACATAGCACCGTACCTTCTACAAATGGCAAGTCCGAGTCCCGAGCCACTACCGTTCAATCGGTTGGATCCATTTGGAGATAGAGCAAATTTGTTGTATAGGTAAGGAATGTCTGGTGGAGAAATGCCACAACCCGAGTCCTTCACCTGTATGTATGTACCGTATCAAGTTGGCCAAACAATCTCACGATTCTCAGTAGAAGATATCAGAAATTTCAAAGACAGCTAGTTTTGGCAACATCGTACGTGGGGCAGATGTGGTAAAGACATAACAATTTGAAAATCTAAGTAAAGCTAAATCATAGAAAGTTGACCTGGACTCTCAAGTAGAAGTGACCTTCTGCAGAGGTTGGGTAGAATTCGGGTGGTCTCCAGTCTGCTAAACGATCCGACTTAGCAACAGAAGCTCGAATAGAAATGTAACCTTCTTTGGTGAACTTGACTGCATTTCCAACAATATTCAAGAGAATCTGCACGAGACGTTTCTCATCTCCAACAGCACATGAAGGTACATCAGGAGCCAAGATTAAAGTGATGGGTAACTTCTTTACAGAAGCTACTGGCTTTATCAAGTTAATGACCTGTTCGGAGAGTAAAACACGCGGTGAAAATTACGGTATTTAATTAGACTCGGATTTCTTGGAGATAGTTTTATTTATGTACCTCTCTGATGAAGCCATGAAGATTGAATTTTCGAGTTTCTAGCTCAAGGCTGCCGTCCTCAAGCTTAGAGAGATCGAGGACATCGTTAATAAGTGCAGCTAAGAGATTGCTGCTCTTCAGAACTGTCTCGATCATAACCCTTTGCTCCAAAGTTAGTTCAGCTTCCAGAAGCAGTGTAGAGAGTGAGATTATTGAATGGATGGGAGTCCTCATTTCATGGTTCATGACAGCAAGGAAATCATTGCGAGCATGAATTGCCAGCTCAGCTTCACGACGCGCTTTGTCTAATGCAATGTTCTGATCCAGGAGCTGGTCTCGGGCTTGCATGGATTCTTCTAAAATAGCAGCATGCGAAAGAGCAACGGCTACCTATACAAGAGGTATTGTGTTAAAGAAAAATTCCAGAAAAGGGAAATATTTCATGGAGATATTTACAAAAGTTTGATTCTGCAAAATCCAAGCATATGAAAGCTCTTATTAAATATCTTATAAAAAGTAAATAAAGCCAGAAAATAATATTGACCCATCACTATCTAGGAGCATCACAAGACATAAATAGTGGTCGTGAATCTCATTACAGAAATAAAAGGAAGAAACCTAATTAGCAACTGTTAACCTTTCTCATCTCTCAAATTGGAATCTATTCAAAACATATTTCCATTTATCCTTACATCGGCAATTAGTTTCTACAGTATCGTAGCTAGGCAAATGGGGAATATAGATTATATGCAACTAAGTCTTCAAGTCCTTAATTAAAACTCATAAACATAGAATAAAATCCTTCAACCAAAGTTGACTAGACAAACCTGGTCTGCCACAACCTCAACAAGCTCCAACTCATGGTCCCGCCATTGCCTAGCACTGTTTGTTGGTAGAATCAGAACCATCACAGCATAATTCTTTACAGAAAGATCAGACCAATTATCGATCTGAAAATCTGAAAGATGTAGAAGGGGTACTCGAACAGCAACTACATCAGGCGGCCTGTATCTACCCACAAGAGGCTTGATCCTTGCCAAGGGACATGTATATGGTATCCGAATTGCTTGTTCACTGTTGAATACTTGGGTCACTACAGATAAGTTTATCGGAATGTTAGATCCAACAGATATTTGGTGATGAAGGGTATGTGAGAGTTGAAGGGCTGTTCCAGATTGTGTTGGCATCCACAATGCACATTCCTCAAGTCTAAGTGTCCGACCCAATTCCACAAGAGTTGTTTTCAGTATTGTGTGTCGATCCAATGTGCTTCTTATTTCATGAGTCAGCATTCTGACATGGCGCCCTGTCTCTTCTTGTGTAAGAATAATGCCCATTTCCCGATCGAGCTCTTCTGCCTTATTCTTCAGAAACACTTCCCGAGTTTTGACACTCAGTAAATCTGGTATTATGTGGACAAGCATCAGAGCTGTCACACACGAAACAGCAGCACATGAAACCTTTGCAACTGTCATCACTATAGCAACTGTTTTAGAATGCATATTGATCGTCCATAGATTTATGAAATGGGTTGCGCCACAGAGAACTATGAAGGCACCAAATTGCATTAAGACCCATCTATAGGGAAAGAATGCAGACTTCTGCACAAAGTAGATAAGCTCCAGAGGGATGGAGAAATACGCAACTGCAATTAAGCAGTCTGATATGTACTGGTACTTTACAAGTAATTCTCCAGGGGGCCATGGGGTCTCAATGCAATCACAAGATTCCATCATGTTGCATACGCCTCAAGAAATCTGCAAAATACATAATATTGGATTCATTAGCAGCAAGCAACACCTTGGAAAATGAAAATGGATGTTGTACAACTAAAGTAGCTGTCTCATACAAACTAATCATGAATCCTCGTGTTTAAAGTTGACTGTTTCCAGACATGTAAGAAACTACCCAGCAGACAGAAAGCCACACAAAATTTCCAACAGCTATATTTGAACAAGGTTTGATCAAGCTTCTGCTGTCAAGATCTCTATGATTAAGATTTTGAATGCAGATGATTCGGATCAGACCAAGTTGAGACGAGCTGAGAAGCATTCATCAGAAAGTGTTCCAGTGCTTATAACAAAAGTCATCACCAAGAAGATGAAAAAATCTGCATCCATTTTCTGCTAAAGCATTGATATTAAAAAGTGGCGAGTGTCTCAATATGCAGGTACGGATCACAATCGCTATTTTTTGCCACAATTATACTGATGAAATCTGGAAACTAGACCTAAAACCAGATGATTCAAATTCAAAGCACCAAACTCAGAATGTACGCATCAAACTGCCAAAGCAAAGGATCCTCTAGTTAAATTTCCAGCTGATACCTACAAGAAATACACTCGATGATCGGAAACTCTACATAAAGCACATACCCGCACCCTCCGAAATCACTTCCGACCATTCACCAAGCAACAAAAATGAAACTGAATCGGCGGAAGATCGGCTGAGTGAGATGGCGGCGGGAGGTCAACTGCGTGAGGATGGCGGAAGATCAACTGCGGCTCCTACGAACCGATCTGGCCGCCAATCTTCACCGCATACGAAGAGAAAGAGAGAGAGAGAAGATTACTCAGTGGTTGTAAAGAGACCAATGGAGGGGAAAGTGGAGAAGAAAATCGATGGAAAAAAAAAGAGGTTAAAGCAGCCGATTTTCTCACGGGTAAGATGGAGGCACACGTGACAGATCAGTGCCTGCGACGTCCGATGTGGCTAACTTTGAAAAATATCCACCCGTGTGAGAGAGAGACTTCATTGGCGCTTGCCGCTTGTTCCAGTTCACGCTCGCGCGGACTATGCTTCTTCTGGTTTGACTGACCTTTTACCAAATTTAATAAATTATTCTTAATAAAAATATAAACAGTTTCTTTTGTAATGATCGCATGGGAAGTTGATGGTTTTAGTATATTTTTTTTTTGGCCACGATGACCTAATCCCATATTGGGTCGTGGGCTCCACTGCCTCACCAATATATTATTATTGTTTTCTTATGAATAGATTCAACGATATTTTGTCACTTCGAAAATGACTGGTATCTAATTTGAAACATATTTATATTTTAGTAATTAAAATAGAGCATATTATATAATATATATGAAAATGAAGGTTTGAATTATAAATAAAATATTTTTTATTTTGAAACCTGTTAGTTAGCTAAGTAGCTAATTGCCATTTTCCCCTGTAAAAGTAACCTGTACATTGAATGTATCATCCATTATGGCATTTTGTATTATAACTTTTGGACAAAGCTCTGTGTGCATGTATCAAAGACTTATTTGGTATATGCACCAATCTTACTAATGTGGGAAGATTCAACTTTATAAAATAGAACACTACAAAATAATAATAAAATGATTTTTGTATACGAAAAATATATTTTTCTAGTCTTCTAAGTTTGCAATTTGGAGCATATTAAATCAATTCTTAACTGCATGTAGCTTCCATTTCTGATTGAAAGATTCGATTTTTGTTTACATCGTTTATAAGTGCCTTTCAATATTAACTTATTATTGACTTTTTTTTTTTTTTTGGCCAACAATACGATCGTATTTCATTCAATAACGAGAGAAGAAACCGAATACAAAATGTTATCCGTTACAATGCATCTAAGAAGCGGTGTTGGGGTGAAGACACCCAATCCGAAGGACACAACCCCGCAAGAACATTCTTTGCTACCCAATCCGCACAAGCATTGGCGGACCGAGGGACATGCTCCCAAGAGATGTCGTCGATCAAAAGTGACCGCGACATCACGTTAGACAAAATGGGATCAACCCTCCAAGCGAAGACCCGACCACGAATCTGGTTAATGATGTTCAATGCGTCTGACTCGATGATGACTCTAGACCACCCCATGTCGATGGCCAGGTTGACCGCATGATATATCGCTTGCGCCTCAATTTCGTCGACCGACCCCGCGAGTAGGATACCGTCACGGCCACCCCGGATTGTCCCGTCATGATCTCGTGCAATAACTCCAAGCGCTCCTCGCCTCGAAGACCCGCACCAAGCCCCATCACAATTGATCTTAATCACCCCGGGAGGTGGGCGAACCCACCCCCTAACAAGGCTGTCGGTTCGTTGCGGCATGTCGGCATGGCCTATCTCCCGAAGCGTCCGATCGATCTCAAGCAAGACGGATGAGACGTTCGGTTGGATGTCCTCATAGGTTAGCTTGCACCTAGTCTTCCAAATCACCCAACATATCACCATAAGGCGCCTCCAACCTATCTTCTTGTCCTTCCTATCGTAGCCCGTGAAAGTTGTTGCCTCCACAAGCCAATCGTCAATTGAAACCGCTTCAACCATTGCCCGCGCATGAACGTTGAAGTGTTGCCAAACCTGTTGAACCCAAGGACAAACAAACATCATATGCTCACGAGACTCTAAGAGGAGACAAGACGGGCACACAGAGTCGACCGCGAGTCCCCTTCTCGCCAGAGTTCCCCTAGTTGGCAAGTAGTCGTTTGCCAGTTTCCACATGAATGCCTTAATCTTTGGCCACACATTCGCTCCCCATATAGCTGGCCATACCGAAGGAAGAACAATGTCGTGACTGAGGCTCGAGTCCCGCGCAACCTGTTCTTGTGAATGAGTCGCTCGTAGATGATGATAGACCGATCGGACGGAAGTGTCTCCCGATGATGAATGAGGCCACCTATGTCTATCCGGAGCTCGAACCAAGGGAATATGTTGCTGTAGTACCGCGTCTACATCGTCCTCGTGGACCGCACTGCGGACCAGATCTTCGTCCCAAGATGGAGAGCCCGGCCGAATCCAGTCGGCCAGTCTCGGGGAGGAAGGCTGGAGGCCGTCCTCCCTCGGTCTGATCCTCTCGTGCCTACGCGCGGTAACCCAAGAGTCCGTAAATGGATTGATCGTCCTCCCGTCACCTAGTAGCCAAGCCCCGTGTGCACGAATAACCTCCCGTCCCTCAAGCAAGCTCGACCAAGCCCATGATGCTCTACTCCCCGAGCTCGCCTGCATAAAAGAAGACTCTGGAAAATAAAGCCCTTTGAGGAACCGGACCCATAAAGAGTCCGGCTCATCTAAGATCCTAGCCGCCATGTTTGCCAAAATAGCTCTGTTAAAATCGTTCATATCCCTAAAGCCATATCCCCCAATAGATTTGGCCCTAGTCATGGAGGCCCATTTTTTCCAATGGATCTTCCTATTGCCTTCCCGAGACCCCCACCAGAAGCGAGCAATCATGTCATTAACCTCATTACACCACGATATCGGGAGCTTGAAAACATGCATAACATAAGTTGGGATAGCACTCAATACCGATTTGATAAGAACCTCCTTACCCGCGTGGTTAAGGAGTTTGTTCCTCCAACACAGTAACTTGTCCCGAATCATTTCTTTGATATAGGTCATGGCATCCCGCTTTGATCTCCCCCAAACCGTGGGAAGTCCCAAATAGAAACCCGGGTCAATCTGATGTGTGACCCCAAAGAGCGACGATATGTCCCTCTTAAACCCCTCATGAGCCCCCGAGTTGAAATAGATTGACGACTTTGAGAAATTGATCTTCTGTCCTGAAGCCGCGCAGTACGAATCCAGGGTAACCTTCAAGTTTGTTGCCAAGTTCATCGTACCTTTTAGGAAGAAGATGGAGTCGTCCGCGAAAAAGAGGTGTTGGATTTCAGGACACCCCTTCCTCGGTCGGATCCCCCTAATGTTCCCCTGTCTGACCTGGTCGTCAAGCAATCTGGAGAGCACATCAGCGACTAATATAAAGAGATAGGGTGAAAGAGGGTCACCCTGTCTTAGGCCTCTCGATGGCTGGATGGTCGCCGATTGCTTCCCGTTGACCGTTACCTTATATGTAACCGTCGATATACATGCATAAATCCAATTAACCCATCTTTCACAGAATCCCCGCTTCCTGAGGCCCTCGATAAGAAAGTCCCATTCAACCCTGTCGTATGTTTTCTGCATGTCTATCTTCAGCGCACATTCAGTCCTATTCGAGGCCGTTCTTGGCTTGCCTCTTGTCTTCAGGTAGTGGAACATCTCGTGGGCTATGATAATACTGTCCTGAATCCGTCTCCCTGAAATGAAAGCACTCTGGAACGGGGTGACCAGTTCTGGCAAATAGGTTTTTAGTCTATTTGCCAGAACCTTAGAGATAACTTTATATCCAAAGTTACATAAGCTTATAGGTCTAAAATCGGATGCACACAACAGGTTAGCCACCTTAGGAATCAGGGTAATATGAGTTTGATTTAGAAAGGAGGGCATGATACCTGATGAGAGGAACGCATTGACTGAAGTGAGCATATCTGATCCAATTGTGGCCCAACTCTTTTGGAAAAACGACCCAGAGAAGCCATCCGGGCCCGGAGCCCTAGAGCCCCCCATCTGAAAGCAAGCCCTTCTAACCTCCTCTATTGTAGCCAGACCCGAGAGAGTGTCGTTCATCTCACTCGAAACCATCACAGGGACGCAACTAAGGATTTGATCTTGTCGACCCGAGGCTGACCTCCCAAACCTGTCCGATCTGAATAATCCCGAGTAAAAGCCGTGCAGCTCGGCCCTTATGTCCTTCTCATGCTCCAACCAGACCCCATCAGACCCACGTAGCCGGATAATCTTATTCCGTCTCCGTCTAGACATAGTCGTTTGGTGAAAGAACTTAGTGTTCTTATCCCCGTTGCTTAGCCACTTAAGCCTCGACCGTTGCTTCCAGAAGATCTCTTCCCGTTTCCATAAAGCATGCAATCTACATTTGAGAGCCCTTTCACTGTCTACGTCCGCGTCCCCGTTGCGTGAATGAGGTAGCTGCCGAAGCTGTTGTTTGACCTTCGCAATTTCCGTGACATTGTTTTTGAACTCCCTCGAGCTCCATTTCATTAAAGCTGATTTGCAGTTGTCGAACTTGGGTTTCAAACCCTCGGCCGACCGAATTGGACCACCACGCGTCCAAGCACCTTCGATGACCCCCAAGCACTCATCGCTTTCAAGCCACATATCTTCGAATCTGAACAATCTCTTGGCTTTCGCCTCCGGGGGGGATAAGTGTAGGGAGATGGGCGCATGATCCGAGCCAATGATAAGCTCGTGTGTGCACTGTGCTTTAGGGAACATGGAAAGCCAATTCGGGTTTGCTACCGCTCTATCCAGTCTCTCCCGAATCCGGTCCCCTCCTCGTCTATTATTGGTCCATGTAAAGATCGAGCCTTTGTAGCCCAGGTCTTCTAGCGAAAGATCCTCACTTATTATTGACTGATAAATATCAGCATGGCTAATTCATACGTAAATAAAATATTTGTACATTGGGAATAGGTTATTGATATCTTATATATATATATGAGAATAATTGAAATAAATTATCTAAGTGGTAAATCGTCTCGGTCGAACATGCGAAAAGTGAAATTTACATGGGAAATAATTAGACTGAAAACGATGATACCCATCATTAAAAAATGAAATAAAATAATAAATTCGTGGATGCACTA
The DNA here is from genome assembly GCA_946814005.1 of Chamaenerion angustifolium. Classification (NCBI taxonomy): domain Eukaryota; kingdom Viridiplantae; phylum Streptophyta; class Magnoliopsida; order Myrtales; family Onagraceae; genus Chamaenerion; species Chamaenerion angustifolium. Next base: position 33,705,646 of record OX328275.1, read on the forward strand.
TTGGTGGGAGGGAACCAAGCTACAAGTTTAACTAGCATGTTGTATTAAAAATTAAGTAAAATATTAAATTAGTAACATTAAATCAAATGAAACAAAAAAAACATGATTTTATATTTATTTGCTATCTTGAAAATTAGTTAGTTAGTTTGGTATTTATATTTATGTATTGATCATTAAAAAAAAAAACTATTATCTGAGCCGTAGCAAAGTCTCCTGGGTCGTGTATTTGGGTGTATACGGCCCAAATCATGAACATTATCTGTAAGTGGGCCCATGTAGATGGACAACAGAGTAAGCAAGAAAGCTCGGCTATCCTTTTGCGTTTGGACTGCTCTCTGATTGCTCTACAGAAATAAGGTCGATGGAATTGGAAAAGGGACTCACCAAGCAATACAAGTAGAAATCTTTAACTACTTACTGTACGAACGAATGTGGAGTACGTACATACATACATACATACAAATGAATGCATTGAGGAGGACCATCCGAATCTTCTAATCTTTAGGCGAAAGAAAAACAACGGGCAGGGGGATGGATGACCCAGACAATGAAATAGGAATCTAGATTCCAACCAATAGTCAGCTGTCACGTGGGCCGCTCTGGAAACCTACAACAATTAATAACTACAAGGAGTCGTTGTAAGTGCTACTTTACTAACAAATGTCTGTGTTGATACAGGTCCCAATCAATAACATTATATTATACCGCAGAAGAGAAGAAGAGAAAGGTAAAGATAAAGATAAACAGGAGCAGAAATAATAATAACAGTATATATGACACAGTGAAATTATTAGATTCATACTTCTTGTTAACAAGCAATTCAGGGGCTGGTTTTGCTCAGATCTGGTCAGCCACTGTAAATCAATATGGAATGGAACTTACTTGCCACCACCTAAATGTGAGTGAGAGACGAAAGGGAGAGGTGGTTCACAAGTCTTCTGCCGCTGCCAACAAAGCAAAGGCAGCTCTCACGCATAATCCATGGATGATTCAGCTCCTCCTAGAGGCTCTACCCATTATTATTTTACTAGAAAAAATGTATCTTTTAGACCTTTTCTTCTAGTTTCAGTATAGATCTAGGTAGTATCTAACAACGGAATAATATTAAGAAATCATCAACTGTAGAAAACAAGATAGATTCAACAGCTGAGCTAACTTGAAATTATTGGCTAATTTCCCAATTGGGGTCTAGAATTATAACTTGTCTGCCAAGTGTACAAGCTTTCTTGCTACTACTGGTAGAGTGTTTGAATGTCGGATGATTTCCTAAACTAGATAAGAACTAAGTTGCCACTTGGCAATACTGACAGAGGAAATGACGCAGTCCAATCCAATCCAATAGAGATTCAGCTCTGGTGAACTGAAAATCTCGTTCATTGATAAACAGGTGGCATGGTGGAATGGATGGAGAACGAATTCCCGAAACAGCCGAAAGTATGAAGACACCCCACGAGGGAGAAAGATCCACTTCTTGAGGTATCTTTTCATTGGTTAGGTAATTTAAGCAAGTTTCTTAATATGAAATAGTTGGACTGAAACCCTAACCGCCCTCGTTATAATAAAACTTAATTTTGTTTTCTGAAAATGATTATGGATGGAGAGCTTGTAGAAGCAGAATAAATTTGAGGTTCAATTAATGCCTAATGCTATTTGAAATTTATGTAAAATAAAAAAGTGTGGATTTGACGAACTTACCAGACACAGTCGAAATGTTTGTTTGTCATAGAGAGTGTCCGTACAAATCATAAGGCTCCCATAGGTGGTCCAGAGGGCATGGCCGCTTAGAGTCGAGTCTGAGCCATGGCTTGCCGCTCCCTGACCAATGGAGGAGGCTGACTCGGCCTGGATGGAGGTTACGACAACTGCCCCTCACATTATCGCCACCTAGTCCGTGCTGATTCCACCGATGCTCAATTGGCGCCACATGTCCCGCGAACACCAGCAAAAACGGTGGCAACGATCCGAGCTCGTAGATCCTTTCCCTCTTCTGTACCTCCATCCACCTCTCTATCCGCTTCGTGTAACCCACACGCCGCCACCTGGCCAGATCTATCACCATCACTCCAGTGTTGAAGTAGCACGGCCTCCGGCCTGAGAAAGCGCCGGAGAACCGTTTCGCCGACCAGAAGCTGTCCGTGAAGTAATTCGTGAAGTTGGCGTGGCAGTACTCCGGAGCTCCGATGGTTTTAGAACCTAATTTTGTGGACCAAAGCTCGGAGATATCATCGACGACGACCAAATCGGAGTCCAGGTATATGACTCTGTTGACACAGGGCTCGAGCAGATCCGCTAGGTAGTTCCTGGCGTAGTTAAGCGGCTGCTCCAGAGCTTGCCTCACGGAGGTGGAGATTAAGTTTCGTACAGTTTCTGGATCGAAGTAATAAACCTTGAATTTCAATTGCGGAAAAGTGGACCGCACTAGCGCTTCGAGGTCCGTCTTGGACACCAGGAAATGGAAGAAGATGCTCTCCGGGCAGATTGAGTTCAACAGAATCGAATGTACGGCCGCAATTGAACCCCGCAGATACACCACGTCGAGAGTGATCGCCACGTGAACGAGATTCGGATCGCAAATGCAGGTAATGTTATTCGAGTCGATGGCGTCCGTACGTCTGCATCCATCTGCGTTACGGAAATCAGAGGCTCTCCGGAAGGAGGATTGCAGCGGCGTATTGGAGAGCCGCCGATGGAGTGGCGAACGGAGATAGGTTCTGTCTAGCTGCAGCGAAGAGGAGCGGATGGCCTCCGCCGGAGGAAGAGACTGCGGAGACGGAGAGAAAGCGATCATCAGCAGGATGGCAGAGAAGAAACCAGAGAGTCGCCAAATCCAGAGCATTCTGACAGCGCCGAGGCCTCCCCTCTTCCTTTTCTTCGACTTGAAACTGAATCGATTGGCAAGAAGCGACGAGACAGCTGATTGAAAGTATGCAATCGTCGGCTTTAGTTCCGCCAGAACTACAGAGCCGAAACAGAACTCAATCGAGTCCTGCAATCAAAGCATCTGCAAATGCGTTTGCTGCCGTGAGAACCAAGCTATTGCCGGCAGACTTCGATGCACTGGTTTCCTGTGAGTTCAGGTCTCCGTCTTCACCCTCCCTCTCCGTTTGCTTGCAGAATTAGCTCTGCAGCTCACCCATGGCGGAATAAAGCTAAGAAGTGAGCACGGAGAGGGCCACGACGGAGGCTAAAGGAGGAAAGGACGGAGAATGGAGATGATGGCTTACTTTTCCATAGTCAGAACTTAGATTCGCGTTTTCTACCCTAGAAACCCACGGCTTTGTAATTACTATTTTGATTTTACTAAAAAAACAGAAGTAAATAAAAGCTGTAAAATAAGATAAAAAGACCGACTCAATATCGAAATTTTTGTATTGCATGTAAGACCGGTCTGGTCCGTCAGGACTAATTTTTGGTACACCTCATATGAATAAATTCATTTAATTAGCTTAAATTATACATTTTATATTATAATTTGCATCATATTTGTTTTGTTGTTATTCAATGAATTTCGTAATTTCTTTTTGTGGTGGTAGGTAGCCTAGTCAGACCAGTCACATCTTGCCAGCTCTTTCTTCATAATGCCATGTCATATAAAGGTGTACGGTTTGCTACGGCAGAGCAGAGAGCTATTATTTTGCGACAGCAGCTTTAAGAAAGGATTCTACAATTAGTATGATTAATATAAAAATATATATACATTACTCTTTTCTTGTCAGATATATATATTATAAAATCCATTTTTTTAATATAAACGACAACGCAAAAACTAAATATGAATTATTTAAAAAGAAAACAGAGACATGCAGACATATATGCTTTGATCTATGTGTGAGGGCAGGACCTGTCCGTACATTTTCAAAGTAATTCCAGCCTGGCATCCACATCTTTTTGTTGTTTTATGAAACTGTATGGACCTTAATACCTTATGAGTTATGACGCTCACTAGGTAATAGTGTTGCAATTTATTACAAATATAATCATATAAAAGTATTTTACATTTGAAAATCAAAACACAATAAAATTTCATCTGAACAAATATATTTTTTTAAATAATTTCTATTCAATAAATTTTAAAATTTTATTTAAATATTTATTTCTTAAAATTTGTTAATTTTATACTAAAAAAATTGTAAAATTTAGATTTTAGCTTTATTTGTTACTAAAAAGTATTTATTATTTTTCCTCACTTATCACAACTTGCTTCGTTATCATCTCGAATCAAATATGTGGTACGCATTTTTTTATTTCAGTCCATCTTTATTAAAGTTTTTAAACCTTTATTATTATTATTATTCGATATAGCAGTGTGATTTTAGATATCTACAATATTATACGCAAAGTTGCAACTCATTAACAAGTGACAAAATTCGTACATAAAATCTATTTTTATTTTTATCTTCCACAAACTCCCCCTATGCGTAATTAGTGTTCTACATGGGCGGGGCAGATCGGTCTTATAGGCAGGACTGATACTGAGACATAAATTTTGATATTGACATTTGGAGGACCAAGACTGACTTTGGACAAAAAAGTTTGTCTGAGTCGGTCTTGCTTGACTCAGGGCGGTCTCGGTTTTGGACTGAAAGTTTTGGGTAAAAAAAACACACCAAAGCTTTAGTAATTTTGAACTCATCTCTAGCTTCTCGTCTTCGGTCGCACACTCGCACTTCCCTTATGGAACTGATCCAAGGGTTTTTGAATATTTCAATGTCATGAATTACTAGTGTTTCAAGTGTTACCTCATGCATTTCTTGAGTTTTCTTCAAGGTCGGGCCAATCTGGTCCTAGTCAAACTTTTGGGAAGAAAACAAAACATCTGCTCAGTCCTAGTCAGACCGGTCTTGACGGGAATTCAGTCGAGACAGTGTTTTTAATCACCCTATGCGTAACCATTAAAATGGCTTAAAAAATAATCACAAAATGGAAATTAATTTGATTCTCTTACAAAATAAAGGGTCAAAAAGATCTTTATCGGATCGCAACCTCTTTAGCTCTCCTTGTGGTCATCTACTCTACCCCTGCTATAATAGCTTTTTATTAACGAGAAAGTCTTGCACCAATAAAACCACGTGTTTCTATGCAAAAAGCAAATAACTAGATGATGTAATGTCAACTAGGATGGTGAATTTTCATTAGCTAGTTATATACGCCACGTGGTATTATTACTAGGGTTTCGCGACTCGTCGGAGAAATTGCGAATTCTTGGGGAGGTGGCCGTGGAGCCCTTCAACTCCGATGTAATAATCCACCCTCCAAAGCTCTCTTCTTCATCAAATTACTACCCATTCCGAACCTCCGGACGACTTGGTTTGGCTCGATGCGTTTCTTTCTGATGCCACCGGAGGTGCGGAGTGGCTCGACACGTTTTCTCCGGCGTTGCGAGCCGCTCACCCCTCGGTTCTCATTTCCATAAAAACCCTTCATTTTATTTTTATTTTGAAGGGCTTTCTCCTTTGAGGGGTGAGGAGGGCTAAGAAACTTAGGGCTGATCAGGTGCTTGCATGGTTCGTAGACGAGATGGTTAAGTTTTATAGTGATAATCAGGTGAGTTGGATTTTAGGGTTTGGCTTGCGTTAGTCTCGGGGGTTTCTGTGAATGAATGAATGAGTCGTAATGCGCAACCATAGGATAAGATGGATGAAGAATTACTGAGTCAAAGCTTTGGCAGTGTGACATGTGGCAGGATTTGGCAGTGTGACATGTGACATGTGGCAGTGTGACATGTGACTTGTAGTTTATATATAATTACAAGAATATTGCAAGATGTAATACTTAAAATACAGAAAAAATTGATATCTTCATAAATTATTTATCAAGTAATCACTTTTACGGGGCGTTTCTTTCACGAAATTTGGAATAAGGAATACGAATTAAGAATATGATTAAAAAGATAAGAATATGAAATTGTTTATTTGGTAGAATGAAATGAAATAAGAAAGTTTTTTTTTGTAGAATTGTATATGGAAATGAAATGTAATAAAATGACATATTTGTCCCTCATTGTATATTTACAGTATATAATACATATAATTTGTATCAATTAATTTTAAAATTAATAAAAATAAAAACTTAAATATAATTAATAATTAACTTTTACAAAACCGTAATTACAAGCACATGGGCGTTTTTAACGGGGGAAAATAATCTTTGATCGTAGGCCCATTTACGGCCCACGGCTTTCTCATTAGCCGAAGGCAAATGCCCTGTGTTCCGTTTGAATATATGAACGTTGGAAAACGGCTATTTCCCGCTAAAAAGACAAGAGAGCACGGAGGCGCTAACGGCTCTCAACCACCGCTAAAAGACCACCACCGTTCTCCACCATCATTCACCAACTGTAGAGTAGAACACTTCTCTCTGCATAAACCCTAATCACCTCAAACTCCGATCCTGGAGCCTCACAACCCATCCTCCTTACACCACATGAAACCCCATCTCGATCCCACCACCGATGAGGACACCGCCAGTGAGGAACTCCAGTACTCGGAGGCCTTCTACTGTTGGTGGCGGTCGGCGGCAATGCTCGACGATTGTGTCAAGCTTCGCAAACTCGACAGCGGCAACGGCATCTCGGGGCTGAGCCCGCGGATTAGGGTTCTTCGGGAGATGGAGCGACTTGCCATGGTGGCCACTGACGGCCTCGACGAGCTCCGCCACAAGCTGCTGGCGTACCGGGCCGGAGACTTCTGGGTTCCTACTGGAGATGTAGGGAGGGAAGGACTGGAGAGTCCCGAGACAAACACGATTCTTCTGGTCGGATTCCGCGGCTCCGGCAAGAGCGCCGTCGTCAACCTCATGTACAGCGTTCTCGGCCGCGCCGGGCTAATTCCGTTTGCACAAACATCGACGAGTAATTACAAACATCTCCCCTAACTTTCTCTCTTTCGTTACTTACCCCCTAACTTTAATGAATTATACTAAGAAGAGTTTCCGCTTTCTTCAGAGAATTCTTCAAGCTACACCACCATGAGGTTGGAGGCTCACAACGTATTGAGATCCATGAGGAGTGGGTTCTGTGTGTATGACTCGAGAGGGTTTGACTACGATCGGGTCAACGAGGGTCTCAACGAGCTGTCTGATTGGATGAAGCAAGGCGTCCGCCATAACCAGCTGTGCCGCAGAGCAGGGGATCGAGAACCGATGGCAATTTCCGATGACCCTGAACTCTCTCTGTTCAAGTCTTCCTCTTCCTCCTCCTCCTCCAAGTTTGCTAAACGAAGGGTCAACTGTATCATGGTGGTGGTCAACGTTGCTGACGTGTACATAGCTTTCAAACAAGGCGATCTCAAGCCTCTAGAGGCCCTCAAACAGCTCTTCTCCTCCCCTTCTCTGAGACAATCTAGTAAGTAATGAACTTATTTTTTCTACTATAATTAATCTACAAATATTGTGTTAAATACAAATGAGTTATACGAAGTTTGGACGTTTTGGAACGGGTTACCCGAACTTCGAAAATTCAAAACGAGCTACCTCAACTTTGAAGAAGGTGTAAATAGTTACATCCGTACAATTTCCAATGACTTTCTGATCACAAATTTCCGTCAACAGTTGACGAAAATTGGACGGAGTTAGCTATTTGCACATTTTCAAAATTGAGGTAACCTGTTTTGAATTTTCAAAGTTCGGTTAGCTCGTTGCAAAACGTCCAAAATTTCAGGTAACTCCTTGGTATTTTATTTGTAACAGTCTAAGTCATTATTTATTTATTTTTTTAAATAACATTGTGCAGATCAGAGTCCTATCCTAATCCTGACCCATGGTGACCTACTATCCAGTGAAGATCGGATCGAATCCCGACTCAAACTAAGCGAATACCTCGAGATCTCCGAAACAACCGGAATTTACGACATCGTCTGCTTGACGGAATACGGGTTCTTAGCTGAAGAATCCGACCCGGTTACTGCATTTGCCCTAACCGAAGCTGTCTATAGGGCATTGCTGATATCAGATAGGACCCATGTCCCTAAACGTAGAGTCGACTGGGGAGCTGCCTTGGAACATTCTGTGTTTGCGGTTTCATGGTTGCTTGTCTTCCTCGGATCCATGTTTTCTATGTTGTCGAAGATTTGCTTCAGCTTTGGGCAGAAGATGCTTTAATTAGGGTTTTGGAAATATAATGCATGAGCTGACTCCGATAATTCAGAAACTAATTTTATTTATTTGTATTATTCAAAATTAATACTACATTATTTTGAACATGAAAGACTGAATCAAATACTTGTATTTTGCATTAAAAAAAACATAATCTAACTTCATCCCCTTTCTCCTTGAGTGTAATTTTGAACCCTAATTTGTTCGTAAATTTGAGCAATTAACTCCTCCGCCTTCATATCAATCATCGTCTCCCCATATACATCATAATCCCTATTATACTCCGAATCAAACTCGCTCGTCTCCAAGGCGGAAGAAGAAGACGATGCCGGAGAAGAGGGACACGTTGCAACCTCCTCACTTTCAGACCTCGTATGGAAACGTGAGTTGCAGGGACCACCAAAGGCTAGCTCGTGGCTCGGCAGGGGCTGGATCTTCCGGGCACGAAATGGTCGGACCGTATTGACCACGTTGTTCAGCACTTCCATGAAATGCTGCATGGGTTTCGACTTTTTCACCGAACCGCGACGCGTGAGTCTCCTACTATGCAAAGGTGGTGCTGGTCCTGTGGTTAGCCCCCTGAATTCCATTGATTTCCACAGAAATATGTGTATATATATATATAATTATATATAATGATCAGAGTGATGGATCCTCTTCGACCTTACAATGTAAGGGTAGAGAGGTTTGCAGAGATGGTGTTGACTTGAAATATTTAGATATACTTACACTTTAATCTGTTATATACAGCTTCTATTTACTATAAATGTGTACAAAAATTAAGAGAAAACGAGAGAGAAAAGGGGGAGGAATGGTCAAATTTAGCAAAAGAGAAAATTTCAACCTTTCGAAATAGACTCGTAGAACTTTGAAATGGTAAAAAAAAAAGTAAAAAATTTAAGGGTTAATTAGTTAAAAGAAGTGTCCAAGTTTGAATATATGTATATATACATTTTTTAAAATAAAAATGTAACGAAAAATAAGAAATAAGTATTATTTTCTTAACCCTCATTTTTTTTTTCACTCCATCACAGTATGAAGTTATGCGTTAGGATATGTTGTACGACATAGAAAAGAATAGGGTTCATAACAGGCATTGTATGAACCTTGGGGTGCAATTATGCTAGGATTTATTGGGGCATATACAAGCGTGGTATAAACGTTGGGTGCAATTGGTCCTCTCACTAGCTTTCTTTCCAAAATCAAGCGTCTGAATTTTTGTGCAAATTTCCACCAGTTGTTTCGTTTCCTGTTTGTTTGGAATTGGGGCAACTGCAACCATTTCTCCATTGCTTCAACAGGTGGGCAATTAATCGGCGGTCCGATCAAATTATGGGCTCCGATTCAAATTCCGCGTCATCTCCGTCGAGCTCCTTGCCGGCGGCGTCTTCAACAGTGTCGCCATCTGGGAAACGGAGCAGAGATCCTGAAGACGACGTTTACGTCGACAATCTGAACTCACATAAACGCTACTTGAGCGAGGTTTAGAATCCTCTTCTTACCATCTCTTCGTTCTTTCCGTTAGCGAGCTAATTGGTAAAGCTAGTTACAACTCCATTTTCGAAGCGTTCTGAGATCTACTTCTTCAATACTTCAATCAATCTCCATTTTTTTCTGGACTGCAATATTAATAGTTGTAGTTTGATCAAAATGTGTTGTTCAAAGTTTAGAAAATTGGCAGGAAGAAGAAGAAGACTCTTGTTTTTCCCCTGCTTATGGTAAGTTTGAATTTGGAAAATTTTCAGATAATGGCTTCTAGCTTGAATGGATTGACAGTTGGAGACTCACTTTCAGAGAATCTAATGGAATCTCATGGTAGATCTGAAGGCATGTTTTATCCAAGGTATACTTATATAATTCACTGATCTTGGTATTGATAGAAAATGGGAACATGTGATTGAACTGATATCTGCTAATGGATTCCCTGAACTACTTCCTCTCTATACTCTTGTGTTGCTTCTTCAGAGACGATATCTCCTTGGAATACTCACCAATGTCGGAAGACTCGGACGAGTCCCGGTTCTTTGAAGCTTCTGGAAACTCTACCCCCTTCCAGACGGACAGCAGGCCGACCAGTCCGGTCTCTCCCTGCAGATACCAAAGACCATTAAGTGGGTTTTGCTCCTCCTCAAACAACATTACCTTTCCTTCTGCACCTTCCTCACCCCATCCTCGAGCAAGAAGCTCTTCCTCAGACTCAGAGGGCAGGTTCCCTTCTTCTCCAAGTGATATATGCCACTCAGCAGATCTAAGGAGAACCGCACTGCTAAGGTCTGTGCAGATTAGGACGCAAGATGAGAGGCCGTGCTTGGATCTTAAGTTGGTGGATTATGCATCGGATTCAGAATCTGAAAGAGACAAGTTGTGTGGGGAATTGGATGCAGATAGGAAAGAGGATGAGGAGTCTGACCGAGGCTTGAGTTAGAAGAGTCCATTCAGAGAACAACACTATCATTTGATGTCCTCCATATTGCAGATAGGAAGTTGGTATTTTTCGTGCTAAAGTTGCAGTTGCATAATCATGTGTAGTGTCATTCATGCATTCCGCACATTTCAGCAGTCTTTTATTTGAACTGAGTCTATAGAGTGTTGAGCTTCAAACAACTCAAGAAAGTGATTGCATAATCCTCCTATAGGCAAATATTGAAGCGAAGACCGATTCAATACCACTTCATAACGTTAAAGGAGTTGGAATATTCATCTCCCTACAGAATTATTCCATCAAATCTCAGTAATCAAAGGCCATGTAGATCCAAAATGGTGAAATAATGAAGCCTTCTTTCTTGTTCATGACAGCGAGAATGGGAAAGAAATTACTCTTCAACAACAACACTGATCTCACCCTTTTCCAACAGATCGTAGAAAGTTCTCACCTTCCTCTGCTCGTTCCAGTGATGCATCTTCCAGAGGCTTCCTGCAGCCAAACCCAGGGTGATGCCGATCACTATCTCCTTGACAACACTTGGTCCTTTCAAGGTGGCGTGAGCAACTCGATGGCCGGACATTTCTTCTAACTACTAGATGGAAACAAGAAAGAAATAATACACAAAAAACATGGTTAAAGTCTAAAGATATATACTTTCTGTCACACAGATAAACATAGTCATAGAAACCAGTTAACTCTAAAGATTCTGCATTACCAAAAAAAGAACAATTCATTTTTGGCAGATATAGCTATCTTACATGAATCTTTACTAGTTGCGGAATACACTTCAGAGGAAACATAGCAGTGATATGGTATAATTTCTAGAACATAGTGTACAGAACACCAAATAATAACATAACCATTTGAGGAAGAAGTCAAGAACATTGCTCGAAAGCAATGTTTTTTTACCACAGACAGGACCAGATTTATACAAGATCAGATGCATATCATACGAAAATCCGTAGCTGCAGCATGGAACCTATTACCTAATTCAATCGTAGACCAGAGACAATGAAGTACGGAAGAGTCAAGCCTCATTAAGTAAATTATTCTACATAAGAACATCTGATCGATACTTCTTTGCTCATATCTTGATATGTCACCACCTAGATGTGCTTAATTTATAGTTACAACAGTATTTTGCACGACAATGAATTTGGATGAATGAGAAAAGAAGCTGATTCCATTGGATTATGATGCGGTGTTTTCTCCTGTCAACCGAAAAACTAATCCAAATCATGTCCACGGCCTAGCTGATTACTCAACATGACGACATGCATCATCCGTCTTAAACAGTGACGCTCAATTATTGAAGTGCAAATGTTTAGAGAAGATTTCACCTTCTCTATTACCACTCCAATCGAAGAACTAATTGTATGGAAACATGACATAATTCGGACATGAATCAGATCTACGTCAGGCATATAGAACCCTAAATCCACGAAATGATGACAACAGTTGACATTAACGGAAACGAGTCACCAAGATCGAAATCCAATCCCCAGGGATCGCCGACGGTTCATGTGAGCTCATCATTGATTCGGATCTTATAGATGCAATAGAAATTCATGAGAACAAAGAGATATCAGAAATGATTAGGGTTCTTACCTGGACAATGAATGAAGAACGATGATGAGGTGACGAACAAGGAGACGAATTGCTCTCTCGACCAGCTAGATGATAAAACGGGAAGCGCTTCTTAGATTTGGGCTGTAAGTTGGGCCTTTAATTCGTAATTGAAAATTAATGCCCAAGGTGTGGGCCTTCGAATTCTTAGTTGAAAATTGAAGCCCAATGTGTGGGCCTTTGAAGTTTTAGTTAATCAAATTACACCATCAACTATTCAAGTAGTTACAATTTGAACCTTTCCCAAAAAAAATCCCGTAATGGAATTCTTGAGTCTTGACGATCCGTTAGTGGTAAACCATATATTGTATATAAGTGTCAATCAATCACAGAATAGTAGTCTACACCTCAAAACAGAATGATTCTTCTCTTATATATATATATAATACGATTCAAAATTAATTCTTGAATATTACATTTCCAAGGAATTGCCACAAAGGATCAATCAAGAATCATTCAATTTTAGCTTAGAGGAATGGAATGATACCAATGGCTCCTTACCATAATTAGTTAACATCCTAAAATTAAATTAAATAATTTAAATTACTTTATAATTAAAATACCAATGAATGTAGAAATATTAGTGAAGAAACAGCAAAAACAAATTGGATTAGGGAAATTATAATTTCCTTTTAAAAAAATAAAATAAATAAACAGAACGAGTTACAAGAGGCATATACAACAGAATCCCCAACTTCATGTTGAGAAGATCCACCAGTGCCCTCCTACAGAAAACACCTACAAGGCCGGTTCTCAACATTGCTTCACTACCACACCAATCAAACCAACAGAAGCCACCCCACCCCCTTAAATCCCCAAATCGAGATTCGGCTCAAATGCTCATCACATCTAATCTAGACTTGCACTCCAAGAAAGAACAGAAGAGAAGAATCTTTGCATTCATGAACCCTCATCGTCCTTCGTGGAGATCTTCTGAGAAAACTATCCTAGAGAGATTATCGTTATCTAAAATGTTGAAACCCGAATAAGGACCGGAAGAGAAGATTGAGGATGTCCCATCGGACTCGAACGTAGTGGAAGACTGTCTGATGTTGGGCCGCGTGCTGTTGTTGCCAGTAGGACACGCCATTGCGTCTTGATATTCTGTCACACGCTGCACCATCTTCAACGACTGCACAACTTCCCCCATCGCTGGCCTCTGATTTGCCTCTGGAGCAACACAAGCTGCTGCAATTGTGCACACTCGCACAAAGTCTTCCTTTGGGTACTTACCTCCAAGACTGAGGTCCGCAAGTTCATTGAGTCGATCCTTGTCTCTGAGAATCGGCCTTGCCTGCAGTAAATTTAATCAAGGAAGTGGAATTCAGTGATTCTGAAAACAAGAATGCTACAATGGGTGAACTATTGTGAGAATAATGTAATCTTTTCAATTTTAGGAAACTATTTGATAATCCCATTCAATCATTTTTTTCCTTATTTTTTTACTAAAAAAAACAGTCCTTAAAAGGGTACAATATGAAATTAAGTGAGAAGCTTTTGAGGAAGTAACATTTTTACAATTTCATGAAACTGTGGGTTGTCTCACTAGATCAACAATTTTTTCACTCTCAGTAATGTTCTCATTATGCCAGTATATTCCGTTTAAAAATCCATAAAAACTGCTTTAGGTGGCACATGAATTTGTTGTGTATTATCATTTGTCAACACCAAATATACTGCAAAGAACAAGATCAAGGTAAATGCACAAACCCATGTAACAAGATTCTCTAGTCCCGAGGGTTGTGACATGTCGACGGGCTTTTTCCCAGTCAATAGTTCGAGGAGGACAACACCGTAACTGTAAACATCACTTTTGACAAGTAAATGTCCTGTCATTGCATACTCTGGTGCCACATACCTTCAAAGTACAAGTACAAGTTAGCAAAATCATAGGGAAAGTATAGGATAAAAAAATAGACAGTAATGCAGCAACATACATACTAGGATTCACATTTTATATTCCCAATGGATGTTTACTCAAAGAAAAACATTTAACTGTAAATCAGTGAAAATGTGAACTGTGGAAATGTCGAAAGAATTCTGAATCTCTGAGAACTAATGCGTAATCTTATAGGATTTTGCATTTCTTGCTACTATAAAGAGACTTGAGAAGACAAAGAGGACTAACCCAAAGGTGCCCATGACACGAGTAGAAAGGTAATTTGCTCTGCCTTCAGGCGCCTGTTTAGCAAGGCCAAAATCAGCAACTTTAGCATGGAAATTGTTCTCGAGCAATATATTTGATGCTTTAAAGTCTCGATGAATCACACATGGCTGAGAATCTTCATGTAGGTATGCAAGGCCTCTAGCAGCATCAAGTGCTATCTTCATTCTAGTGTCCCAATCCAATGGACATTTGACGCCTAATGGACCTAACACGAACAAGGTCAGGAAACAGGAAATCACAGTTGGCTCTTTTATTATTAAAGAGAGCACGTTTTCTGCATAAAGCTGTCCATTAAAGACTTTATATGATTCTGATGTGTCACTGTACGTGTACATCCCATGCATGTGAAAAGCTAAAGAAGTGAATTACCATGAATCCAAGACTCCAAACTCCCATTGGTAACAAGTTCATAACAGAGGAGGTGTTGTGAAGAATCTGGACTGCTGTAATAACCCACAAGTTTGACCAAATTACGGTGATGCAATCTACTCAGCATTTCAACCTCAACCAAGAACTCCTTGTCACCTTGTTGACCTCCACTGGTGAGTCTCTTGATCGCTACAGCTGTGCCATCACTCAAGACACCTTTGAAAACTCTGCCAAACCCACCCTCTCCAAGTATGCTTGTAGGTGAAAAGTTATTCGTTGCTTCTTTAAGTTCCTCATATGCAAGAATTCGTGTACTAGAAGATGGATGAGGAAGGGAACTGGTAGATGGAGCCGCATCTTGTGTTCTTGGTTTCTCTGCAGTATCAAATCATGAGTATTCATACTTCATATGAGCAATATTCTAAGAGAAAAAATATCAAGCAAAAATGTATCAATTTTATGATCTGAACTTCCATGAAGAAATGATTAGAAGAACGATCAGTGAGGAACTGTATGAGGAAAACAGAAACTGTTTGATGCATCATCACGGTTTTGTCCTTTATGAAAGTTGAGATGGAGTTACTGTAGTTTATTACTTACCAATATCCTTAGGATTAATTTCTTCAGATGTCTTAGCCTTTCCCCACTTCAATGAGCACAAACCTATAATGATTATCATCACGACAATAACAAATAGAATTCCAGCACCAAGACCGATGATAAGAATGAAATTCGAATGCTTTTGTTCTCCTTCTCCACTTGCTGAATTCATTGAGTTCGGAGTTGGTTTATGTGGCTCTGCTGCTATGGGTGCTGAGGCAAGAGGAGCTGCACCAAAATCCACAGTCAAGACAAGATTATAACATCTTATGACAAGCTAATTAAATATACATATCAAATACAGTCTCATTGACAAACTAGCACTGATGTTCTAAATTCAGGGAAGGCAGGTATTCTTGGAATACAGTAAGACACATACACATGGCAAGGAAGTGAACATTACCTTCTGAAACTGAAGAAGCCGTAAACCAGGTAAAGTTGAGGAGTTTATAATCTCCCACTAATGTAGGGTTTAGATGGACTTTGTGCATAGAAAGTGAGGAGTTTATAGCAGATGCATCAGCTTGAGAGAAACTCAACCCCGTGTGTGGAGTAACATCCATTGAGATATTTAAACTTGACAAGGTAATTACATAGAAGTTTATCAACTCTATTTGAGAGCTTCGTAAGCCAAGCTGATACGCAAAATCTTCCAGAAAATCATCCCAATCAGGATTTTGCGAAACATTGAGAAGTAAGAGGTCAATCTTTATGGGATATACACAATGGCAGCCTTGAGTCCCTCGTTTCAACACCGTGTCAGGCTTACAGCAATCTGAAAGAGAAAGCAACATCACTTTTCTTACATTCTCTATGTCATAGAACTCACCTTTTTTTTTTTCCTTTACTTGAAACAACAAAATAAGTATCCATCACGCACCTTTCAAAGGGTGAAAATATACTTACTGTATGAATTAGCGGAACAAAAGAATAATGGTGAGAGAAGAGTATGGAGATGTTGGACACAACTTACGTGACACATAAGGTGATAGTGGAGGCTCAGACAACCCGGCAGGTATTGCACCAAGACCATCCTGAGTTGGGGAAATATTTGTTGTAGCGCTTGGAGGCAACGCGCTACTCTTCAGTGATGGTTTGGAAAGCCGTGAACTAGTAGGAGCAGGACCCAAAATGATCAAGGGTCCATAATGAGGTGGATGGGATGGTAGAGTTACGGGACTAGGTGATATTTGTTGTGATTCGAAGGAGTTATGGTGTGAGTTGGCACCAAGAACCCGATTATTGCAAAAGAAAATGATCAACCATGTCAGCAACCTCCACTTCGTACTTGATAATAATCCTGCAAATTAAAATACAAGAAAATGAAACATATCATGTGATATAGCAACTGAAGACAGCAAAACATATTGTTGCAAAAATCAAGGCTGGGACAAACTACAACGTGGTATACCCTTATTTTCTCCACCTATATGTATTACTAATCTTACAGAAAATAGAACTTTTCATAAGCATAAACAAGGTCCTTTGGGGAATGCTGAAAGTTAATGCAATTTGAAGCAAGAAAAATGTCATGATATCTACGCAGAATAACCAAAAAGAGAGAAGAAATCGCTGGAAAAAACCATAGTTAAAAAGCTCAAAGGCAAA
This sequence comes from Chamaenerion angustifolium, assembly GCA_946814005.1. Lineage (NCBI taxonomy): Eukaryota > Viridiplantae > Streptophyta > Magnoliopsida > Myrtales > Onagraceae > Chamaenerion > Chamaenerion angustifolium. The sequence continues at coordinate 33,722,532 of OX328275.1, forward strand.
AATTCTCAGGAATAAACCAGCAACATAAGCTCACGCAGCATAAAGGCAGCAATTTAGCTCAGTGGATCTTGAATGTACAATCTGAATGTAGACTCGGCAATATTTGATAATGTTAAACACAAATCACATTCGCTGGCAAAACAGAATCTCGACGCTACTTATTAGCCGGTATCATCTCTGAGCTCCGAAATTCCACCATGTAAAATAGAATAAGCTGGAGCAAATCACCACTACTTTCAGTTTCAACTAGCACTCATTCTCAACGCTAAACCCTATGAAGAGGTGGATTTGGAAGTAACAATGGGAGGAGAACAGCATGAACTGAGCTTTTTTTTTTCACTAACCGCAGGCAGAGAAACCTCCGGGCACCGACAACACTGACGCCATTGGCTACAAGAAGACTTCAGATCTGCGAGATTCAAACGAGCGGAGAGATCGTACCGTTCACCACCGCCAGAATCCACCAACAACAACTATATTACAAGCTCAAAGCGAATGAAAATGAGATAGGGGCCTCTTGTGGAGCCACCGCCGTGAAAACCGCTCGACACGAGTGTCTAGGAGCCAAAACTCTATCATCGCTTAGTCCACTTGTCGTCGCGAAGTGGAAATCACAAGTGAAGAGAGAGAGAAGCGTGAGATGAGACTTTCAGCAGAGACTTACTAAGTCGGCGCGTTACTTCTCCGGTATCATCGCCGAGAAGTGTGCAGTGAAAAAAAAAAAAGAGAGGTGGAATTTACTGTCTATTGTCTAACCAGTTTCGCTTTGGCCATTATTTTTTGCAGGCGCGTGGAAGCAACCGCTTTTCAACTGATAATAATTAGAACGGGAAAATATATGTAGACTTAGATGTCTCTTACATGGTAAACCAAGATTACATGAAATGTGAAATTATATAACCTTCCATATAATCTAAATCTAAAAATTATAAAAAGGAAAAATTGAACTTTTATTAAATATTTTTCTAATGTAATCTTAATAATATATCTTTAATTAGATTATATATATCAACAGCAGTCTGTAAAATATCTAATTAAAATTATCAATTTCAAGACTACATATTCAACAAGGAGACTAATCGAGATTAAACCGTACCAACGGCTCCCTTGTTGTGACTGCTGCTTGACCGGTCAAAGAAAACCAAAAATCGATGTAGCATAAACGGAAATAAACTGCCGTTGAGTAAGAGAGTCATAAAAGGTGGGCCCAGGATGAAACTACTTGCATCCTTTGGATTACTGAAGTGATGGCTTATGTGGATAGTGAATAGACCGCTGGATGAGATAAAAAAATTGAATGATTATCGGCTTAAGCATGGAGAAGGAATTAACGATTATCAATGGCAATGAACTCACTGGTCTAAAGAAAATTGTAAAAATAATCGTATATTACAAAAAATACAGTCACATACAGAATAACATAAAAGGCAAGGAGTTGGGAGGCATTCGCAAATGAGGGTGACATCTAACGGAACAGAATACAGAATCTGTGACAGAGACGACGTACTTATCCAAAAGTACCTACAACAGTATATCCGACGTTGCATTTCATGTCAAGTTTCATTCATTCTTTTGTTTAGCAGATGGAATGACTATCCTACCCTGTTTCCCTCAGTGCAGACCCGCAATTTTCCCATGTCACAAAATTCAATTTTAAATTATACAAGAAACTCAAATGGAATATGAAATAAAAAGGAAAAATTGTGCGTAACCAGTCTTCAGTGACCTCAAACCTGAAGCACCATAAGCTAATGGTGCGTAACCAGTCTTTGCATTAAGTTCTTTGAAGCTCGACCTCATCAGTTTCCAACGATATGCCCTTGTATTGATTGGGTCTTGTTCCGAAGAGACGATAGAGCATGAAAACAGAGAGGCACAGAGAAATCACTGAAAATAGCAGGGAGAATGCACTCGCAGCGTCCCATGAACTTGAGGAGGATGCCCTGTTGAGTAATGAACGGCCACCAGAGGATATGTCGAGAGATATCCAATCACAGTTGATGGAGTAGTGTCCTGAACCATGCCATGGGTTGCTGTCTACGGGGTACCAGAACGCCGCAGATATCTTGCTTGATCCACCAACTGTGAATTGAATATCCTGCAGAAATTCAGAGCAAAATTATTTTCCAGCGTTATGGTAAAATAGTAGGTTTTTTCTAAATGTTTAAAGGGTAAATTTATCATTAATAATACACCATTAGGTAACTAGAGCAGTCAGATAGTCCTAATCATTAGCATCTCTAACAAATATTCAATGAAAACTATAGATGCTTTGATCAAGGACTTCCCGACTTTGAAAAGAACTACACTCTCTAGAGAGTAAGTATAATGCAATAGAAAAATGTGCATCAACATGACAAACCTGTTGAATACGATCCATTGTTCTCAAGGGCCGAGAGAACTCAAAGTAGTATGTGCCCTTTTGACCATTAGAAGTATATGGACTGTCTTCATCCACAAATCCTAATGCATACAGAAATTGCACTCAGCCAGGGAATATATTTGAAAATCAAAGATGATATGGTGTTTGAGTCAATTGTTTTGTGTTCGACTATTATGTGGCTCTTGACCTAAGTAAATGGATAAATAGATACCCGAGGTTTTACTACAGGAAGTCAGTTGACACTAACAGATACATGAACCAGGCATCAATAATACCTTTGCAGCGAAAACAGTAAGTATAACAATATATATTACCTGAATGGACAGTGAAGCTGCTATGCCACCATGCTCCTTTCCAGTTATTTTGGGCACTTGAATCATTTCCTGATGCAGAGATATAATTAGTCAAACTTCAGAAGCTCACTATATCCTGCTCTCATGCATTATGTGACATCAACAACATTACAAGGATCGGATCAGCCACGTTTTTTTCTTTAAAAAAAAAAAGAAAAAGATGTTCAAATGTCCCAACTACACTGTAATACCATGCTGAAAAAACAAGACATATAGAAGGTCTTTCTTTTTATTTTTATAATCATTCCTTGATTAGTTGTTTACATGAGTCTGCAGTGAGGACCGTCGAACCAATTTTTTACAAATGTGCAATATATAAAACTCGATGTTAGTAGGAGAATAGAGTTACATGCATCCAATTGCATAATGATGTTATGATACTGACAAAACTCTTCTTAATGGCCTCTTTCCTATCATTTAGGGTGAATTTTATTTCTGTTATAAATAAGTTGCATGGTTTGCACACTTACGGAAAAGAAGAAGTATACTGACATCTACCTGAAGGACCTGTCCCATCAAGGTATCTACAGTGTGGAGTCCAAGCATAAAGATCAACCAAATGACCAAACCTAGACAAAAGATACCTATAGTTAGGAACTAGCACATGATTCATAAGAAGTACAAAAATTGGCACCTATTGAAGCATTGAACAGTTATGAAAAAGGAAGCACTGTGGTGCACCTATCTCCTCCATTCCCCTCCCTATTGTCTATCGGATTGCCACCATAGAGTCGCCCAGGAATGGCACTTCCAATTGAAAAGTGCATAATGTCAACTTCATGGCCTTTGCATGTCTTGCTATTGCAAGTATCAGTTCCTTCCGCACATCCACCCATCTAAATAAGCATTACACTTTGTAACTTCTCGCTGAAGTAAAGTAGTTTTGTATTTAAACAACAGCGATAAAAGGTAGCCCAAGAAGAAATAATAAGGATTACATTGTGATAAGAAGCATTTTCACCAATTTGGAACATGAGTGCGACTGATGGGCATTTCTGGTTTTCACTGCATCATCAAGAAGATCAGTTCAGCTCAGATCTAAGATGTCTAAACAAATTTTGTCTTCCAGTTGCTATTCTTATAATTTCAAATCCAATGACAGCACCAATGTACTTTGCTTCCTAAGCGAGTACGTCCTAGAATATGTCGTCTCCATTTAGCAAAAATCAATCATACTAAAGCTCACCCTCTAGAGTATGCATAGTCACCATCAACTTGAATCAAGAAGAAGATATCGTGGCCATCATGCAGAGCCTGCAAAATCACTCCAGTTTATGAATATTAGACTCACCAAATCAACCATTCCAACCAGACATGTAACTATGAGAGACCTCAATATGATTTTGATATCAGCATACTTAAGTGATGCATCAAATTCGCATGAATTCATGCAATTTCTTCAAGAGCAACACTGACTTTCAAAAACAATCGCTCATTACACAGACCAGGAAGCCACAAGTCCACTAAAATGACCCGACAAGAGCTAATCGCATCCAAAGGAGCAAATCAGTTGAGTAACCAAGCACTTCACGGAACGAATCAGTGGGTAGTTGGAAGTCCGTACCTTAACGGTCATTTTCCCGCCTTCGTACGCCTTATCCTCGTCGGGATCGAGCGCGGGGAGCAGGGAGAACTCGGATCCCTCCACACTATCCCAGTCGTCGGTGTGACCATCTAAGGTGACGATCCCGGGATTGAACTCCGCCTCGATTGAGATCTCAGACGACTCGCAGGTCCACGGACCCGATTCCTCGTGCGACTTGACTCGGGCAGCGGGAGAGAGAGACAGTAGGAAGAGAAGCAGAAGAAGAGTGGGAGCTGCCGCCATGGAGAAGAACACGAGGAGGATAAGAATTTACCTCGTAGCCAGCAATACTGCGAGCGAAGCTTATTGAATTGTAGATTGAAGAAGAAGGGCTGCTGCTTTGGTTGACTATTCCCAGTTTCTTTCTTTCTTCTGCTCTGCACTTCTAATCTGAAGATTCTGAACTGCCATGTTACCACCTGACTTTTTATTTTTCACTTGAGACCCGGACATTTATCTTTTGTTCATTTTTACACCAAACACTTAACATGATTTTTTTTTGGGTTAATTACTTAATTGGTTACACATGTTTGACCAATGTTCAGAATGGTTACACTTGTTTCAAAATGTGATTAATTGGTTTTGCTATGTGACTAATTGGTTACACATGTTTTTTCCAATGTGATTAATAGGTTACTCCGTTAGTAAACCGTTAATTTTTTTAACATATTATTGAATTGTGAAATGACTATTATGCCCTTAGTTGTATTGAAGAACACATGGAAGGATTGAAGAACAAGAATCGAACCAAATTCGATTTGATGTTCTTGAGAACCCAGAAATCAGATTTCTGGGTTCTTGAAAACCCAGAAATTTGATTTCTGGTTTCTTCAATTATTGTTCTTGAAGATGATGATGTGTTCTTGAAGATGATTCTAGGGGTAATTACGTCATTTTACGTATCTAAATAGTGACTTAACTGTGATTTCTAACGGTGAACAGTAAAAAAATCAAATAGTCACATTTCAAAACCAATTAATCACATTTTGAAACATGTGTAACCATTCTGAACATTGGTCAAACATGTGTAACCAATTAAGTAATTAACCCTTTTTTTTCAACAACAACAAAAAAAAAGGATCAAAAATGGATTAAAAAACATGATCAAAAACATTATTAAAATGAATTGAAGATCATTTTTTCTAGCTTTGACCCCTATAATATGATAAAAAAAAAAAAAAAAAAACTTTGATCCCTATTACACAGTTTTTTTGGGGGTGGGGGTGGGGGGTGGGGGGGTCCTGAGACCGTCCCGAATTTAAGACTGAGTAAAAACATGTGATTTTTTTATCACAAACTTAGGCTTGTGCTCTTATTTTTTTACTCAAAAAACCGAATAAACTGGTCTGATTCTAGTATAGTCGTATATGTTGGAATCAACATTTATTATGTTTTTTTTTTAAATTTGTTTATTGTGTATTTAGGGTTGTGTTTCAAAATTGAACTTTTTTGTGTTGAATATTTAGTAATATTTGTATTTTATATTAGATACTTGGTATAATATTTGCATTGTATTTTGTATTCAAAAGTTTTGGATATTTTATTTTTTTTTAAGAGAAAAAATCAGTCTAAGATCAAGACCGACCCAACTCAAGAAATACAGGTGGACTTTTTAGATGAACTTGGTTTCGGTACTCTAAAACCTGAATACTGAATTTTCGGGTCGCTATGAATACGGAATTGGTGTGGTTTAATTTTTTTCTCCTCCCTATTCGAAGCTCACTAAGTGGTGGTACGTAGTCTCTTTCAACTTTAAAGTCCGAAGTAATCCATTTAATCGATAATAATGCTTTGTTTAAATCATTTAGACTAATATTCCAGATGCGTCACGTAACTAAATTCTCTCCCACCCACGGACCGACGTCGTAAAGCTGTTGCTGTAGGAAACATGCATCCTCTTCGTTCCAAAAACAGCTCTCCCATGATGTCTCTACTTCGCCTGACCACATATGACTCATCTCCTCATGCATGTTCCATGCAGTCCCATCCTCTCCCACGCCACACAAACTTTGTTCATCAACTTTCAAACCCGAAGATCGACGGTCGAGGTTGTAACACATGGAAAAATCTGAGTGATCAGGTGAAACCCTAGTATCAGAGATGGAGTCTGATCCAGTAGGGTTGGTCACGGTCGGGACGAAATGAACGGCGGGAGATGGCCCGCGCGATGAAGCTACGGTTTGGATTCGCTCTGCCATTTGCGGTATCCAAACGTTACACATCGTGTCTTTGAACTCCTTACTATTAACGTCGCAGTTGAGCTGCTTGGCTTGTTTCTGGACTCTGGTTCTCCAATAATTCTTTATTTCGTTATCAGTTCTCCCGGGAAGACACTTTGCGATCTTCGACCACCTTCAATGGATATGACGATCAATAAACCACACCATAGAATAAGTATATATATATATATGTGTGTGTGTGAAATAAACGAATAATATATATAATACGTACCGATTTCCCCAACGAGAATGGAGCTGGAGAATCATCAACTGCTCCTCCAGAGTGATGTTTCCTCGTCGGAGATCGGGACGTAAATAGTTCAGCCACCTTAATCTGCAGCTCTTTCCAGTTCTCTTCAATCCTGCAACGTTACGTATGTTTAGAGAAAGAAAAAAGAGAAGTAACCAAACACCAACTGATCATAATATTCAATAACCCTTGTAACTTGCGATGGTTTTGGGAGATTGGGTCGCCCATTAGTGGGAGCTCATTCTAATAAGTCTAGTATTGGATACTGGTCCAAACCATTCCCTCTATATGTATAGGGATGCTCAGGTTAGAAAACCTAGTAACGATAACAGTGCTCTGCCGCCCTACAGTTTAGACTGAGGTAAGTAGCTGTGGAAACCTAGGTCACTGCCCGTTAACCCGTGGCGTGACCTCCCGTCCGGCAGACCGTGATCCCAACCTCAGGCAGATCCACTTCCGCTTCCGCTAAGGCAATCGTTCATGGAGGTAACTTAATTATGTGTTATGTTGTACCTTAATCGATTGCATGTTTAGTACATCAATTTCCAACAACTTGTATATATATATATATATATATACATGATATATATATAACCCACCTGCACAGCGTGCAACTGAGTTCCATCGGCCTTCACCGTTGACCTGAACGTAGCTGGCGAGGAGAGCATCTTCTTCATCGGTCCAAGGACCTTTCTTCACATCCATATCTTCCCAGAAAAATAACACATCATCTTCACTTTGGAAAGATTCGAGATGAGTTGCGAAGCCCGGGAATCGTCTCGCTTCGACATCCATATTTGCTTGTAAAACCCGATCCAACTCGATCTCGATCTCGATTAGGTTTGCTATTGAAGTGTAAGTTGAGAGAGATGAATTTGTGCCCAATGGAGAAGGGTATGTACTATATATAGTAGTATATGCAGGGGTTGACCGCACGTATTTGCAAACGAGAAATGTTGTTTTAGTGAACGTGCACCAAACCTAAGTTTATTTCATTAATTAAAACAGTAAAGTTGACTTGTGGGAATAAAAAGAAACCATATTTGATAAAAATTAATATCTAAAATAACTTTCATTTGAGTTAAAAAGAAAAAATACCATTATCTTATAAATGTAGTTTCGTCGTCTTCTAATGATTAATAACCTCATTTAAGTTCAGTTTATTTTACTTTTAGAGAATACCCTTTTTTTTCTTCTTGTTTTGAAGTACAACATTATTTTTCTAGGGCCACTTGTGACTTGACTTCCCCCTTTATCAAGTAATTATCCACTAAAAATATTTGTATTTTCTTGGCAGTGATTTTGATCATTTTTATTATTATTTGGATATAAGCTTAATATTTTTTTTTTTAATTTACGTTAACGTTATAATTGTTAGTATTTTTCCCTTTATTTTGTCAAAAGAAGACATATTTACAAGGTAGAGGAGGGAACATTAACATTCCGTATTTGTATTTAATATTTATTTGATTTTGTTTCTTCCATGTTTCTACGGAACGGGGCGTTGAATGGTCTACCATCCATCACCATGGACCATGCATATGAGGTGACGAAGATGGTGACGTCACCTGGTCAAAAAGCTTTCAAAACAAAGAATATGTACATGCCATATCGTATTAAATAATAGTAATAACAATAAATAAATCTGAAAACTGAACCACAAAGACAAAAGTATACGACTCTGCTGAGCTATTAACTATTTAATTAATTAACTAATTATGTTCTTTATTTTTCTAATCCTAATCTACGTACTGACTAAGCAGATACTTATCTTCTAGAGACACAAAACAAGGAATTTATTGGCCCACAAATGTTGTAATTTCTATTAAAAATTACACGATTGGCTAATATTAGAATAAATCTAGCAAGAACTGAGTGTGTTAAGTATTATAGAATATCTAGCGTGGAACGAAAACGAATCTAATCTACAGGTAAAAAATCCATTAGAATATTAGAATTTAAGGTTAATTATAAAAAAAACGAATTTTGAGGGAAAAAAATAGCAAATCGAATTTTATTTTAAACCTACCTCAAATCTAAGTTATATTTGAAAAGATTTTTTAATGTTTGAAGAATTTATTACAATTTTCTTAGAATATTTCAATTAATGTTGATTTAATAATTTTATCTCATATTGAAAATTTCGTTCAAGCATAATGGAAATTTTATGTAGGTTTATTGATTGTTCAATTCCAAAAGTTTGGTTTGTTGTATATCAGAAAATAAAGTTTGGTTTGCTTGATTTTTCCTCAAAATTATATTTGTTTTTTTGATAATCAACCCTATAATTTACACATAGTTTAAATTTGAATTTATTATTCATTTATTTATAGAAATCTGTAAACGCTAGTGATTCATTACACATGCCATCTGATATAAGAACAAATTTCATTCAGATATATAGCCCCATCTAGTTATTTTTATGAATAATGGGTGATAATAATATGACTATTTTCTTAATTATTTTTAATATATACAATTTAGTTGACGAGAAGCTTCTAAATTCAAATGAGTCAAATAAGAAACAACATGTCATAAACACGGAGACAAAATGTTTACGGACTCAAAATTCAACACTAGATGGTGTTGTTAGGTACGCCTGAAAATTTTGCACAAACATAACATAATAATGGAAGAAGAGGGGGGGGGGGGGGGGCAAAGTCAACATGGAATCTGTCTGAATTGACTTTCATCTGATAGAAGCACACGTGAATGCCGAAAGAAACTAAGAGAATTTTCTTTTTAACTAGTAAAATAATAGATAGTATTAACGACCCTATGACCATGTATCTCTACAACCAACGTTTTGCGCTGTCCGTCAACGTAGTTTCACCAGTGGTATGTGATTGAGAGATCGACTTGTTAGACTCAAGTCGTAATCCTTTTTCCAAGCCATAATTTCTTTTTGCACTTGGAAAAATTCAATTTTATGACCCCGGAGTCAAATCGCGTGAGAGTCAGCGCTCTCAACCACTACACCACAACTGCCGGTGGAGAAACCAAGAGAATAAGGAATTTAGTATTTAGTAGTATGATCCACCAAACCTTAATTAGATTATCGACCACACGCAGGACATAGCAATTTTTATTTTATTTTTAATTTTGTGTACTTTTGACTTAAAATTATATATATATTTGATTCCATTTTTAAAAAACTTTACATTTATTTCTCTGATTTTATTTATTTATTTATATTTACTCTAATTTTTACTCCTCTAAATTCTAATAAACTTAATTTCTAGTTTGGTATCTAACCACAAGTATGTACTTGTGAATTTTTATTTTAAAATATACAAGATTGTCGAATAATGAACTCCTCATTATGTCAAAGTGGAAGCTTCAGCACATATATATTTTTAAGGTTTGATCATTGATGGATGATTCTGACACGACTCTAACTATTTTATTTTTGAATTAAATATTAAATTAACTAAATAAGATCATGTTTATGAAATAACATTATTAAATCTTATTGATAAGTTTGAATTACAAGACACAGTAATAATATCGACAAGAGTTGAGACATTTAAAATTTCAGACAAAATTGTGATATTAAACAATGAACTGTGTGACATATGAATCTTCTAGATTAGGCTTGTTCATGAACCGGTTCGGGGTCGAACCGGTTCTGAACTGAACTGGTCTGGTTTGAAAAAAATCAGTACATTTTTCTGTTTCTAAAAAAACTAGTCTGGTTTAAGGAAAAAAGAACTGGTTTGGTTCGAACCGATTCAGAACCGGTTCGAACTGTTCTGGTCTGTTTTTTTTAATAACAATTTTGGTTCAGAAATAATCCGGTTCAAATCGAACCTAAACCGATTGAAAATTCTGTTCAACACACTGAACCGTCTGAAAAAATACTTAACCAACTGAAAAATACTGAACCGGCTGAAAAAATACTGAACCGAATGAAAAATACACTGAACCGACTGAAAAACACACTGAACCGATTGAAAATCTGTTCCACAACCGACTAAAATCCTGTCCAACATCAACATACGAGAGTCCAATATATCTCTAGGTTTGGTTTATTGAAGTCATCTCTAGGTTTAGTTGATTTTGCTTCAAACCGGTTCTAAAATTATATAGGTTTAAAGTGGTTTGATTTAAATTTAAGTATAAACCAGTATCAAAAAACGAGTCGAGTCGAACCGATTCGAACTGGATCTTTGGTACTATTTTGAACTGTTCTATTTGAAGGCAAAAAACACTGGTCTGGTTTTGGAACTAGTTCGGCCGAACCGGTTCGAACCAAACCAGATCCAGATCAGACCAGACCAGTTCGCCCGAACCGGTTTATTTGGCCAAGCCTATTCTAGATTGTGTTCTTTGTCTATATATAATTGTATTTACAGACTATTCAATCCTTTTTTTTAAACCATAATTTATAACTATTTCTGTTTTATTTGTAAGTTATGTTGTTATATTTTATTCTAAAAAATAAAAAAAAATGTAAATTTATTAAAGAAAATTAATAAAAAAATATTTGAAATAATCTGAATACATAAAAGAAATTATTAAAAAATTAAAATAATTATTTTGTTTACAAATAAACAAACCTCGGAGGTTTGTCTTTTTAATTTTTTTTGTTAGTATTTAAAAAGTATATATTATAATTTTTAGTATATATATATATATTTTTTTTATATAGTAAATTTACCTATTTTTGTTGTTTTTTTATAATAAAAAATAATATGATTTTTGAAGAATAAATTGGTCAAGATTGCAATTTGAGGTATTTAGAAAGCAATAAGTGGTACTTATATAAAATTTTCCATATATATATATATACATATATATTAAAAATTCATCTTGATTGTAATTAGTCATAAGCCATCCCTACAATTTATTTATTTTCATCTAAACCGTTATGATATCAGCTCCAACCGTTGGAATTTGAGGTTAGCACTACAGAATACGTCTATGTCGGCACAAAGTGGGCATACACTACAAATGGGTCGGTCTCGGTTAGATCGGTTTACCACACCCTTCATGAGGATGCTCTACACAGTTTCACCGATCTAAACCGACGGGCTCGCCCGAATTTATCCAAGGTATGGTCTCGTCTTTGGGTCTCACGAGTTTGGCCAAAGATTAAGGCTTTCATGTGGAGACTTGCCTCGGATTCTCTTCCCACGGGTGAGAGTTTGTGTAGAAGGGGTCTTCATCTTTCGTCATTATGTGTTTCTTGTGGCCTCGAGGAGTCGCGGGAACACCTCTTGTTCGGGTGCCCTTGGAAAGTTCAGATTTGGAGTCATTTTGTTCGGTTGGATTTGGTTAGCTGTGGTTTAAACTCGGTTGATGAGTGCCTATTGGTTGCTGCGGCTGGTTCGGGGCTGAACCGAGCTGACCGCGACAAAGCTTGGGCCCGTTTTATGATCGTGTGTTGGTCGATTTGGAAAGCAAAGTGTAAATTGTTGTTCGAGAATAGGCAACCGCATGTTATGACCATTTTGCAGGAGATATCTCGGACCGAACTCGAGATTGCTTCACCATCGGCAGCGACACGAGCCACTTCAGCCGAGAGTCCTTCGACATTTGACGCATGGAAGAGACCACTCATTGGAACCATCAAGATCAACTACGCTGCCGCTTGGACATCATCGACAAATGCGGGAGCGATTGGAGTCATTGCTAGGGACTCCTCGGGGTCGGTTGTTGGGGGCTTCCATGCCATCAAGCCGTCGGCTTCCGTGGACGAGGCGGAGGCGGCCCTTGCCGCGGTTAGACTCGTCATTCATCACCATTGGTCACCGGTTATCTTCGAGTCGGATTCCTCTCATGTAATAGATCATTTATTAGGTGTTCATTTCGCTTGGAGAATTGCACAAATTTTGTCAAACGTTACCGCTTTATCTTCTATGATTCAGGCGGCAACGTGGGTGCATATTCCCCGATTCGCTAACGCTTGTGCGGATTGGATAGCGAAAGCTACTTTGCACGGGTTGTGCCCTCAGGATTGGGTGCTTGCACCCCCAACCCCGCTTCTTAGATGTATTTTCTTGGACAAGATTTTGTTTGCGAACGCTTGACCGGTATTGCAATATTATGGATCTTGTTATCGACCAAAAAAAAAGTTATGATATCAGCTCCAACCGTTGGAATTTGAGGTTAGCACTACAGAATACGTCTATGTCGGCACAAAGTGGGCCCATCCACATAATGGGTTTAGGGTTTAGGGTTTAGACCCAATATGAATTCAGCAACGGTTTCGTGAAAAATGGATATTTATTGGCCCAGCCCAATTCTATCATCTTGTTAGGTATAGAGAGGTTTTTCATACTTCATACTTAGGAGTTAGGGATGAAGCTTACATAAGTTCCTCCTAATTCATATATATTATAATAATTAAATAAATTATATTTCCCTAGATTAGTCATCATTTTTATTTTTCTTTAGGATATTTTGTTTTTTTTTTTAAATTTACATTTTAAAGTAAATTTAAAAAATTTGATGCTCTGTTCCGATTTTTTAATCTATTAATTTTACTACTGGAAGATGTCCGATTTGTAAAATCATGTTGACCACCATTATTATCCTTACACAACACCAAGATAAGATAGTCACTAATTATTATTTTTTATAATACTTAATAAAATATATTTCAATGACAATGGTGACACTTAAAAATATCAACTGATAAGATTCGCCCTACGCATGCCTTTTACATTGTACAATAAAATGTAGAATCCCTTCTTCCACCATATTAACTAACCAAGGAAAAATGACAAGTCAAATTTCAATTATGAAGAACAACATATTTTGTCTCTTCTTCAATTTTTTTTTTAATTTACTTACACTTTTCCGATCCATGTTTTTTCTTAATTTTTCTTATATGAATCAACAGCGCCGCCCCCTCCTGCATGAAAGAGCTCCTGACGTGGACGTGAGGGACCCCACAAGGGAAGATGACTTGGCTCCCAAGCTAGATGCTCTAGCGTAGCTAGCTGAAGCTCCAGTTCCTGATGGAATGAAAAACGCACCGTTTAGGAGTAGATCTCCTTCCGATCTCCAGTTCCAGTGCTTCCACGCTCCGCCGTAAGCGTTGTCTCTCTTCGTCACCTATCATTTCAATGTTCATCAAATAGGCAGCTTTATACGAATAAATACATAGATTTTCGATATTATTTTTACCTCCTTTGCAAAAGGGTTAATGGGAGCAAGGTAACGATTGCCCTGACTGTTGATGGTGGGATTGGCGCTGCCGCCGATGGCGTACATTTCCCAGTGGGTGTAGTCGTTGTTGACGACGTGAAAGTAACCGTGTCTGCATCTGAAATATATATATATATATATACACATTCAATACGAGAATATACATACACATATACATATAAGGAATACTGTAACTGCATCGTTTATGTTAGATATTTTAGTGTAATTGGATTGACTAGTTGACCAATATGATCATAATATTTCATTAAACAAGTCAGTAGGGTGTGAAGTGCACGCCTATTTAAGTCTCTTGTTTAAGTGTATTATGATTAACTATATCAGAACTTTATCAGTTGTTTAGGGACGAGCAATGGGGGTCAAAGGGGTCCGGGGGCAGCACCTCTGGGCTGGGTCCCAGGGGAATTAATGACTTAACATTTTAACTCAAAATTTTCCGATTTTTGGACACTTACTTTGGAGCCAAGTTTAGACCAAAATGGTGCAATGACTTCGGCACCAAGTCTCATCCCAAGGGGTTCCTATGTTTTGGAGCCAAATTTTCGAATGAAGTGGTGCAACCGAAGGGCTCTTATGATTTGGAGCCAAGATTCAAATGAAGAGCCATGGTGACTTGGGCGGCAAACTTCTTCCAAACGACATGGTGTCTCTTTGGTGTGTCAAACACTATAAATTGGTTATAGGAGAGGTCTGAATCTAGTTCAGACAGATTCAGATTTTATCCGATTGAAAATTTGGATGAACAACCAAATTATTTCAATCTGAAAGTGTGATCACGATTTCATATCAATCCAATAAATCCTCCCGAAATCAACAGTTTATGTTTTACGTACGTACCTCGGCATTCTTTGGATGAGTCCTTCGCCAAAGTGGTTGTATGCGATCGTCACTTGCATGTTCTTGTCTCTGGTGTAAGAATCACTATGACCCAGCAGCATCACCTATTTTAAATCATGAACAATTATTGTTTATTATACTTTCTTTTTTTAATTTGGCTAATTTTTTTTATGGAAAATTGTATGCATATATACCTCGTTATGGTGTGTGAAATAATTGTTGGAGATGGTAATGGCAGTTGAACTCATAACAGCATCCACGAGCCCATCCGCACATTTGCTCAACGAATTGTGGTCGATCCAAATATGGCTTGACCCAAATATCGAAATCCCATCCCCATCCGCCATAGTCCGCCACCCATAATGGCTCGGTGAGCTCCGAACCATGGCGTTCCCTGTCGGCTTACAGTCATGTATGTGCAGCCCATGGATAATGACATTCGTAATGTACTGAATCGTGACGCATGCACCATTAGCGATGTGCACGTTGAATCCACGAGCGTCAATGGTTTTGAAGCTATTCATGATGAGTTCTTGCTTCAAAGTGATCACCATGTCTCTCTTGAAGACTATCCATAAGGGACGTTCTTGGATAACTGCATGGCGGAGGGTACCTGGCCTAGGGTTTACAGGGTCGTCGTCTCCAGGGTCACTCACGACGTAGTACTTGCCGTCACGGCCACCCACTGCATTGCGTCCAAACCCGATCGCACAGTTTGCAAGATGTTTCCGGCGTAAATACCATTTGGGGTCACATCGCCAGCAATCATCGATCGGGTTGCCGGTGGCACAGGAGAAGTATCCTAAGTTTCGTCGAGCCGTGCTGTTTTTTATGCTCCTGAATAAGTGTTTATGAGTCTCATATAATAAATACATAACAGTTTAGGGTTCTATAAAAATGTTTGTTTGGAAATTCTTAATTATATATATACTAAATTTATAAAAAAAATATTATTTTTCTGATAAAGTGCAATATGATTTAATGCAAGGTTGTCCCACGTTATAGGTCATGTCACATGAGCCCATAAATATATATTTAGATAAGGGGTGATACGATTTGGATAGGAGTTATACGATAGATATTGAATATTTTAAATTTAAGAAATAAATGGGCATAATTAAAAAAATGGCCAATAAAAAAAATGGTTAAATACCAAGTAGTTACCTAAACTTTAGACATTTTGCAACGAGCTACCCGAATTTTAAAAATTCAAAATGAGCTAACTCAACTTTGAAAAAGATACAAATAGCTATCTCCGTCCAATTTTCCGCCAACTGTCGTCGAAAAATCGTTGGAAAATCGTTAGAAATTGTCCGGAGGTAGCTATTTGCACATTCTTTAAAGTTGAGGCAGCCCGTTTTGAATTTTCAAAGTTCAGGTAGCTCGTTGCAAAACGTCAAAAGTTCAGGTATTTAACCCTAAAAAAATGCTACTTAGAGAGACACACTGGTGGTGGGGGCTCGGTGGCCATTCAATATGCCTTTCTCACCATAGAACATGAAAATTGAAAATGTCTTGTTTCTTTCTTCTTTTTTATACGAATCACAACGTTAGTATGTATGTAACAAAACCATGTACTATATTTTTTTTTAATAACAAAAATAGAAAATTTGGAATACTAAAATGACCAAAATAATAAATATAAGAGGGGATACAAATAATTTAAATGTTTATAATATATATAACTAAGCAACCGAGATTTTATCGGTGAAGGAAATAATACAACGATAGCTTCTGAAATAGGCAAAACATGAGCACGGGTTGTATCAAGCAATGGAATAATATTATATAGATAAAGGATTGAATATATATATATGAATTATTATTATTATTATTACAGATTAAAATTATGAATGCTTGTACATCTCATGGATCCAACGACATGTGCACGTGGGTAAGCTGTCCAACAAGAAGAAGGGTTGGACAAATTGGATAACATGGCATGGTTGGTTTGATTATATTCCTCATATTCTCATTCTCAAAGTAATTAATCAAATTAAATAATCAATTAACATAATTAATATGATGCAAAAAATTAAATAAAACACAAATTACAGCAATATTTATTATCTGATGTATTCTATTATGATTTAATAATAAAAAAAAATGAAATTTGAGAAAAAAAATCAAACAGCAAATCAAATTTTTTTTTATTGATAAACAACCAACCAAACTTTTGGAATTTAAATCTACCTCAAATTATTATTATATTTAAACAAATTTGTCAATTGATGGAGTTATTAAGTCAACATTAGTTGAAGTATTCCAAGAAAATAGTATTATGACTTAATAACTAACATTGAAAAATCCGTTCAAACTTAATAAAAACTGGAGATACGTTTGTTGATTGCTCAATTCCAAAAAATTTATTTGTTATTTGTCAAAAAAAAATATTGGTTTGCTGTTTGATTTTTCCTCAATTTTATATATATATATAATTAACCTTCTATTATTATCCATTTCTTTTTTCTAAAACGATTCATATTCTGTATGTACATACGTACAGACATATGACATTTGCAGTCACATGATAAAAGGATAGAAAATCAGGCATGGTCAATTATTAATACAAGTTTTGGCTTATTAGATACTTGATCAGTATTATAATGTAAATATTGTGAAGGGAATAATACATATATGTGGATAAGGGAGACTTACATTTCGACCATGGACGCTACAAGCTCCGGATCATCAATCAAGGGATCCCTCCAAGACTCATTAACACTGAAAATGAATACAGTTGTTCATAAGAGAAGTAGAAACTTTAATTTTTCAGATTTAGTTAACAATATATTTTATTGTAAAATAATAATAAAAATTATGTATTAAAGAATAATCGTTACCCTGTAAAAGTATAATAATAATAATCTATGTGAATAAAGAGGTAGTGAAAATCTACAAGGTCCTAAAGTGTCCATGAGATGGTTAATTTCTCTTAGTATAATATTAAGAATATGTGATGCAATATTTTTTAATCTAAAAATGAATATATCAGTAAACAGGATTAACCGATTAAGAGTATACTAATAATCGTATTTTGATTATTATATTCTTTAAAACTGTCATATGGATAAAACAGATATTGTACATGGGCGGTCATGATTCAAGTATATGAATTGAGTCTCAATTTTAGATCCCAACTTACCCGTCCGCCATTGATGAGTTCTTCAGACTCTGCAATTCCTCTGTTTTGTCAACACCAGTTCCCCTGCCACACAGAACCCACCAGCACTTCATAAATGACACTTCACCTTCATGTAATCAATGAACGACGGACAAATCCACTGCATTCTTTTATTTGGTATTTTAATTAAGACACTGTTACAAGAAGATCAGTGAAATCTAGGAACAAAATCAATGGTTGATAGTAGGGTTAATTACACAAAAAACAAACTGAAGTTTGAGTAAAAACAAAAAACTTATTTTTTTTGTTGACAAACAAAAAACCAAACTTTTAGAATTGAGCAAATAACAAATTTAACTCAAATTTTTATCATGTTTGAACAAATTTCAATGTTTGAGAGAGTTATTAAGTAATATTAGTCAAAGTATTCTAAGGAAAGTATACTACGACTTAATAACTTTCTCAAATATTGAAAAATCCGTTTAAACATAATGAAAATTTGAGGTAGGTTTGTTGTTTGTTCAATTCCAAAAGTTTGGTTTGTTGTGTGTCAACAAAAAAAAATTCGGTTTGCTGTTTGGTTTTTCCTCAAAGTTCGGTTTGTTTTTTTAGTAATTAAATCGTTGATATTAATTACAAACTGTGCAGAAACTGTTGCAGATATTAAAAAGATTTAAATGCTTACGATGATCGGACAAGCTTGTCGTCGACATTGCCCACCGCGCAATCCACCGCTGCAACGATCAGCATGACGGCCACGAAACTTGCCGACAGTGAGAGTAGGCGTCCGCTTGAAGCCGCCATTGTTGTACTCTGTCGAGCTTTCTGTTTCTGTGTTGCTCTCAGGACAAGTTTCAGAGAGATGGAGGGGAAGTAGAAGAATGGGAGTCAAAGAATGCTCTGAGGTGTCAGTTGTTTTATAGCACATTCACGTTGATTTGATACTCTGGCAGGACAATTGTACAAATACCTCTGTCTTAGCTTAGATTAGCTATAAATATTAAATATAAGAGTTAAACAAGTAGTTAACTAAATTTTGGACGTTTTGTAACGATATATTCAAACTTTGAAAATTCAAAACGTACTATCTCAACTTTGAAAAATGTGCAAATAGTTATCTCCGTCCAATTTATGACGAATCTCTGACGACAATTGACGGAAAATTGGACAGAGGTAGCTATTTGCACATTCTTCAAAATTGAGGTAGTCCGTTTTGAATTTTTAAAGTTTGGGTAGCTCGTTGCAAAACGTTTAGGTAAATTCAGGTAGCTACTTTGTATTTAACTCTAAATATAATAAATTTTTATTATTATTACAAAATAAAAGTTAGAAATATTAATTATGTAATCAACCTTAATAAAAGGAAAATGACATAATGTTATTTTATTGTATTGTCTAATCAGTTAGTACTTTCTCAGTATGTTCATTGCATCATCATCACTATATGTATATGGCGTAGGATGAGTATAAATATCACTATTACCTTTTAACAATAATAATATATATAAATATATAAATAAATATATGTATATGTATATATTTCAAGACTAATTAATAATAAATTAAAGATATCTAAGGTTGTTGAAAATTCCGGAAATATGGTATTTTAGTTACCCTTTATTTTTATTTTATTTTTTACCACCCCCAAAACACTAACTGCCACCAACTAACTAACCTTATTATGTGTCTCTCTCTACGTTAATAAACTCTTCCACGTGATGAGTCGGTCCTTTTTTTTCAGTATAAATTCCGTATATTCATCAAAAAAATTGGGGTCGGGTATGACCAACATGTAATTGTCCAAACTCAAAAACTGTAAAAGGGGTGGGGTTGAATAACCCAATCACTAAAACTCATTCCCCTAATAGTTTGTTTCGCTATCCAGTTCGCACATTGATTTGCGGATCTTGGTATCCTATGTCATGTCAGATTACTAATTCTACCCGTCATGTGAAGACTATTTGTAACTATAGTATCTATTTGCCAAAATTTTACCGAACCTATAATGTGATTAATCAATGTCGTCGCGTCGGACTCTATCTCCACCGATTGCCACCCTTGTTCGGTAGCAAGGATGACACCTTCGTACACAGCCTTAGCCTCAAGTATCTCTATCGAGGCCGCTCACTCCGCTTGGTGTGTCCCATCGAGTCGGTCCTTCATGCACACACAATATTTTATTTATTTATTTCGATAGAAAGAGTGAAAAGGTAAAGAAGAGTCATTCTTTTGACACGTGTCACAGTGACGCACTACAGACCACAAATTACATTTATATATTGTGAGACTTAAATTTAAATAATCAAGTCTGGACGTGAAAAAGTCTGAGCTTGTAAGTGAAAACAATCGATATACTCTTAAGTCATCTTAATATCTTTCTTTAAACTGATGTTTATGAACATCGGTTTACCCATGAGCTTAGTTCCCAGACTCTGCATTTAATGAGAGTGTATCAATATTTTTGACGTCAACAAGATTTGAACCTGTGAGACTTAAAACGTACTTTTTAACCAAGTGTCTCAAAAGTCCGAACTTGTGAGTAAAGACAACCAGTATACTATTAAGTCATATATATCAATTTTTTCTTTTTATGGAATCAATCTGCTTGTCTATGATTGTATGGCAAAATCTGGCTTATTAGACCATGGATCGTGCTCATAATGCAACCGACAGTTGTTACAGACAGACCATACATGTTGGACGATAAATGTCTTTTCCCTAACGAAAATAAACTTGGGATGTTATTAATTAATACTTAACTAATAATAATAGATTCATCCTCATATATTTACATTCCGTCCTATCATCGGATGAGACACGTGTCTATTTTTTGACGTCCGTTGCATGTGTCTATCTTCTTGTGTAACATGACAAACCCAATCATCGGCCCACACATTCACATGGGTTTGCTGTGTTTTTACAAATTGAGGATTATATATAATACCACCAACAAGCTCAATTGATTTTTTAAAATTTATTTTATGTATTAATAAATGACTTTTATGCCTTCCCAATATAAATCAAAGATGCCAAGATATTTAATAAAGTTAAGCAGGTGATAACAGAATCCAAGTTAATAATTACAATATATTTCCTATAGGTTATCATTTATTATATTAAATTATCAAAATCAAAACTTTATTTTCACTATCCTATCATTTGTTTCCTTTATCTAGTCCGTACGTACGTATGAAAATGGGCCTAATGGACCGTTCAAGACCTTGTTCAATGAGTACTGGCCCATAGGTGTATCCTCTAATGGCCACTATTTATTTACGCCCCGAAACACCAGCCCGGTTCAGTATTTTTTGTTGAGAGATTTTATTTGCAGACCATCGACTTATTTATATATCTCATTTTTGTTGAAAGACTAAAATGCCATAATAATTTTTTACATATTTGTCCTTAGTAATTTTAAGAAAATTAATTATCAAATCGACCTCATATTTTCGTAACTAAATTTATCCCATATTATCAAAATGATGAAAAATTCATGCGTTCAAAACTTGTTAGAATTATGAATTTTTCACTATTTTTATAATATGAGATCGATTTAGTATTTACGAAAATATAAGGTCGATTTGATAATTAATTTTCTTAAAATTAGTAAGAACATATATGTAAAAAGCTATTAGAACATTTTAGTCTTTCAATAAAAATGATATGTATAAAGTAGTCGATAGACTACAAATAATTTAAAAAAAAAAAAAAAAAAAGTGGAATGGGTTTTCTTTTCTTTTCTTTTAAGTTTTAATGATCAGATCAGTAGCCGTTAGTATAATAAAGTATAAACATATTCGAAATATTTAATTTATGTTAATGTTTTTAATTTTTTTTTATCGTAAAAAATCTACTTAATTTAACCAGAATTAAAATTAAATCAAGTTTGACATCATATTCTAAACCACAATTATAAATTAAATACTATAACCACAAATTGAAAAATTACACAAAAAAGAAAACTTATTTCGTCCAATTAAATAAAAATTCTTGCAAATTATGATACAACACAGGAAAAACAGACTACTCACTTCTAACTTCTAAGAACTTGCTTCTATCAAAATACAGACCAACAGGCTGCCGTAAGCAGCACAAATCAAGGTATAAGAATCATTTTCACTTCCATCGGTCTCTCTTTCGATTTGACTAAACTTAAACCCTAAAACAAACTGCATTGTCTCCATTACAAGAAAAACAAGCAAAAATAGGGTCTCACTCAGCATCAGGGGAGCCACCAGGAACCAACTTCATTTGCACCAAAACAAAAACCATTAATCACATAAGAGGTTTGATAATAAGATGATGTTAATATCAATATAAAGGAGGAGCATTGTTTGTGCATCCAATACAGACAGAGATTAGGGATGAATTCTTCTTGGATTCTGCATAATGCACTTGTTTTTTTTTACTAGACGTGGCTTCTGAGTTAAACAGGGTAAAGATGACTCTCGTAACACTAGTTATCAGATGATGAAACCATTTAAACGCAGCATAAGTCCGACATTTACTAAATCTGATAGCTGAAATTCCAAAATAAGAGGGAAAGAATATGATAATGTTACACTTACAATGGCTATATTGTTTCCATTGAGCAAGATTTGATCTAGCTTCGTGATCCTCCGCCCTTCAGAAGTGATCTCACTGTCATTTATTACAAAAACAAGAAACAAATATGTGACTTCTTCTTTGCGATATGGAACATCATACAATGAAATGGACACAATTTGGTGAAATTTTATCTTGTTTTGAAAGACTTTTATTATAATGAAGCAAAATAGGCAAATCGATCCAATGACAAATTTTATTTTCAAATCAAAATAGGCAAATGATAATGAAGCAGTATATGCTCGCCAATCGATCCAACTTACATACTGAGTCCGGTTTCCAATTATTGCAGTACACTAGGGAGCCTATTATTACTTCCACTGCTACATAAATTACACTGGTTTCATGGACATTAGGAGCTTCAGAAAGCTTGGTTTGAATCATTTGCAACCAAAATTTTACAACAAAAAACTAAATCAATCTTCAAAAGTTGAGCACTTTGAGATAAAGTCTTCAAAAAAACTTTTTTGACCATCATTCATTCAATTGAATGAAATTCCACCCTAATCCAAGTAACAAGAACAAATTATATGCGCCACTCAATCATGAATAAAGAGAAACCGATCGAGAGAAGGGGGTTACTACTTACTATTCAGTGACGTCTTCGAGGACCATATTGACGTAGACATCGAATCCTCGGAGAGTACCGACGAGCTCCTTGTCGCCTTTCATTATTACCCAAATCTTGGAGCCTATGCAGCGGTCGATTAACTCTGCAACTCATAAAAACAGATCAGTTGAGACTTATCGCAGAATCTTACAGAGAGAGGGGGAGGGTGGGAGGACCTGAAGGGAGGAGCTGGGAAGGATTGTTAGCCATAGCGTTCTTCTTCTCTCCTTCGCGAATCCTTTGCTCTGCTACTGATACAGTGATACTGAATTGGCGGTCTTCTCTTCTCTTCTCTTCTCTTTGCTTTGTTTCTTCCTCTTTAATATTTTGCTGTGCGACTGAGCTGAGCTGGACTCAATTGTACTTTCGGCCCACGTCGCTATTTCCATTTTCACGCACCGAATGTTTTTAAGCGAGTTCCGGTGCTATATGTGTGGTATATTGATGGACTTACTTATAATAGTTATATGGGTGGTGACCTTATTCACATAGAAATAGAATCTCTCGTTTTAGAAGTCAAAATTTGATGTGATGTTTAAAACTTAATTACCTATTTAAAATTATTTAATAAAAAAAGTAATAAGTAAATAATTGAATTACAACACTGTCGACTTTCAAACAAAACGTATATTTCGATCAGAATATTTTAAAGTTAAACGGAAGAACTCATAATATATTAAAATTTATATTATTTTAAGTTTGATTAAAAAATATACATTTATTCTATTTTTTTATTTAAGTATTTAAATAAAAAAATTGGGTAGGCTCCTAAACATTTTTGAAGTCTTGTGAATAATGACGCATTGTCATGTAAAAATAGGTGAACATAGTTTTCTAACAACATATATGTTCGTATATTTTTAATTTAGATGTGTTGCTATAATAATTTTGTTAGAGTATTATGTAGTCTAGATTAGTCTTTATCTTTAGTTTATCTATATTAGTTAGTTTATCTATATTAATTAGTTTATCTATATTAGTTAGTTTATCATTTTATATTTAGTTTATTATGTATATAGTTAGATAGATAGTATGAGTATCTTCATATATAGAATAAATATATATAGATAGTTATCTCTATACTATATATATTTAGTTCTCTATGTACAAAAAGAACAAGTTTCTCAATAATGGAATCAAATATTTTTCTTATTCATCCCCTTCACGTTTTCATGTTCTATTAAATCTAACAAAATTAATCAATAATAAGACGCTTATATACTTTTAGTTAATTTAAATAATTTTGTTGTGCAAAAACTAAATGAATTAGTATATTATAACATAAATGTACATTTAAATAAATTTGTGTATAATCCACAAATTAATAAAATAGATATATTTGAACTAATTAGATATAGAATAATATTATTTTCATGCAGTTTTACTGCACCACATATGTATATTCATTATCAAATAGCGGATATTGGCAAATTAATAAAAATATTGGTAGTTTAGGATTAATATTAAAATAAATAAAAGAAAAAGGAAAGCGAATAACAAGAGACGACTGCGCAGTCTGCACTGGAACCTATTTAAGGTCAGATTCATCCGTACCGCACTGGTCTCGTCATCAACTAAATTCATTTAGATTTTTTAATGAATTTATAATATATATTAACACATTACATGGATTCATTTTATTGCCCTCAATGAATGTATATTTTTTCTTCTTCGATACAGGTTAATAATAAATAAGTATTTAATTTCTTTTCAAATAGCGATTAATTGTTTAATTATATAATTTCTTCTTCATTTATTGTTTAATCGAGGGTTAATAATCAAATAAACAAACCGAACTTTGAGGAAAAATCAAATAGCAAACCGAACTTTTTTTTTTGACAAACAACAAACCAAACTTTTGGAATTGAGCAATTGACAAACCTATCTCAAATTTTTATTATGTTTGAACGAATTTTTCAATGTTTGAGGGAGTTATTAAGTCATAATACTATTTTCTTAAAATACTTCAACCAATAATGTCTTAATAACCCTCTCAAACATTGAAAAATTCATTCAAACATAATGAAAATTTGAGGTAGGTTTGTTAATTACTCGATTCCAAAAGTTTTGTTTGTTGTTTGTAACAAAAAAAAGAAGATTTGCTGTTTGATTTTTCCTCAAAGTTCGGTTTGTTTTTTTGGTTATTAACCCTTTAATTAAATCCAATAATTTAAATGATGTTTTGTTGGTAATCCTCGATGAGGCAAGAAACAGCACTAGAATGTGCATTATTATTCTGATGCTAATAATGTAGACGGGATCAGCTGTTACTAGATGTATCTGGCCGTAATACCGTCCCCATTCTGTCTGTTATCCTCTCGGTTTGCGTCTCTATATACAACAGTTCCTCATTCCACTCTTCTTCTCTTCTCATCTGCCAACACACACACACACACAACAACAAACGCAGATAGACGGAGAATAGAGAGAGACGACTATGGAAAGAATAGAAGGAGATTCAATCCACGTCATTCACAAGGTTCCTTCTGGGGATTCGCCTTATGTTCGAGCAAAACATGCTCAGGTTCTATATCTAGATATCGATTTTTTTATACGAAAAAGTAGTACGAAACCCTAATCTTCTTTCATTGTGATAGCTCGTACATAAAGATCCAGAAGCCGCGATCATTCTGTTCTGGAAGGCGATCAATGCGGGTGACCGGATCGACAGCGCGTTGAAGGATATGGCGGTGGTGATGAAGCAGGTTGATCGGACCGAGGAGGCAATCGAAGCCGTCAAGTCGTTTCGTGGACTTTGCTCCAAGAACTCACAGGATTCTCTTGATAACGTCCTTATTGACTTATACAAGGTACGTAAGTCTTACATGAATGACGATTATCCGTCCAAAATCCATGCATATATTGAGTGTCTATGGCGAATCAGAAATGTGGGAAGGTGGAGGAGCAGATCGAATTGCTAAAGAGGAAGCTGAGGTTGATATACAAAGGAGCCATCTTCAATGGAAAACCCACAAAAACAGCTCGTTCACATGGAAAGAAGTTCCAAGTGTCGGTCAAACAAGAGACGGCACGATTGTTGGTAAATATCGTTTTTTTTTACGTATTTTAATCAATCACAACTACTTAAACATGTAGAGTCTTGTAATCTAATCCCAGGGTAACTTGGGTTGGGCGTATATGCAAAAGCTGAACTACATGGGAGCAGAGGTTGTATATAAGAAGGCGCAGATGATTGATCCCGACGCCAACAAGGCTTGCAACCTCAGTCTCTGCCTCATCAGGCAAGGCCGAGTCGAGGAGGCTCGTACTGTATTAGAGGACGTTTTACATGGCAAGCTTCCGGGCAGTGACGACTTGCGGCCCAAGAAACGAGCTGAGGAACTGCTGGTGGAGATTGGAGTAAAACTGCCCCCACCAACAGCCAATTTTCTCAGCCTCGATGATGATTTTATCAAGGGGATCGAGCAGATGATGGAGGGGTGGGCTCCTCCACCGTCAAGGTCCAAAAGGCTGCCTGTTTTCGAAGAGATTTCTCGGTTCCGAGATCAAGTGACGACATATTAATAAGGGTTCTTGTCTATCTATGTTAGGAACATGCAAGTCGATGGATGCGTCTGTGTATATAGAAAGTTGGCCACATTTGTAAAAAAAGCCAGTAGTTATGGTGTGTACACCTATCATCATCACGTGCGACGCTACTTCTAAATCAGTGTCAGTACATAACTACTAACACACACTAGATAAGCCACAGATGGATAAGACGATGATGAGAATCCGAGAGCGATTATGATGCCCAGAACGATGAGTTCTATCTTCTTCATGATCTGCAGCTACATCTTTCTCCTTATCTGCGTGCCTGAAGTCCTGGAAATAAAGGAGAATAGATACCATCATCGTCTGTTATTGGCTAGCTAGCACTTTGAAAGGGAATGAAACAGATTTCAAGTGTTTGAAATGAGCTAGATACTCTCTCTCAATGGATATCACTTCTTTTTAAGAAAATAAAATCTTGTGTTCTCTGAGCTTTTCAGGTACTGTTATTCAGTTCCACATGTAAATTTAGCTCTGATTTATAGAGCTTCAGGAATTGGAACGACATAAAATAAACCTCCATCATGGAAGCCACTGTGCCGGTGGGTCTACGGAATCCAGGTTCTCCTCGAACTCTCATAGATAGTTCACAGTTCAGATGGTACATCCGGCTCCATACGTCGTGGTTGACGTATGGTGGCTTGACTTCCTTCAGGTGGATCAGC
Organism: Chamaenerion angustifolium; assembly: GCA_946814005.1. Classification (NCBI taxonomy): domain Eukaryota; kingdom Viridiplantae; phylum Streptophyta; class Magnoliopsida; order Myrtales; family Onagraceae; genus Chamaenerion; species Chamaenerion angustifolium. The sequence continues at coordinate 33,749,888 of OX328275.1, forward strand.
AACAGATGGTTGTTCGATAGGAACAATGGCGCTTGAGGGTTCCTAATCAGAGGTTTTGCAGCCATTGTTCTTGTCGAACAACCAGCTGCTGCTGAGTGCTGATCCACCTGAAGGAAGCTAGGCCACCAAAGAGACGATCGACTAACCTCGTTCCACGTCAACCACGACGTATGGAAATGGATGTACCAGCAGAACTAGTGAACCATCTACGAGCTCGAGGAGAGCTCGGATTCCATTTCCATAGACCCAACGGCATAAAGAAGCTGTTATTTGACCTAATAAATTATTATTGAACTTGTGTTGCTGGTGGCTGGGAGCTTCTGGAGGCACTGCGCCGCTATGTTGGGTGTAAAGTTTCCGATCCGGAGAACTCCATGTACTGAGCGAGTACGACTGTGCCCTCAGACATGAATCTGTAGATATGAGAGCTTTGCTGTCTCATAATCCAGGTGCGTGGGACGGAATTTCAGAAGCTGCTCCAATTATCAACAAGGTTGGAGCAACAAAACCCTAGGCACACACACTTCTGCCGCTGAGACACACGAGGAGAAGAAAATTCATACATCAAAGATACATATTTTCTCTCTTTTTATCAGTATTACTTTTTGGAAGTTCTTCAGATCAGAAACTGATGATCCAAAAAAATAAAATATTGACTCGGCTTTCAGTGTTTCTTCGCTGTACATGTCATTTTAGGTCAGAATTTTGAGGAATTGGAACGCCATGACATGGAGAGATATGCAGTTTAGAGGAATCTCCGATTAATTGCCATAGTCTGGCAGAGATTGAATGTCTGGTAGAGAAAAAGGAATCCTATAATTTCCAGTTTTAAACCCTAACAAACCAATTCAACCCTAGCTAGGAATCATTTCTTCAAACAGAGAGGAATCATAACAGCTCACAACATAACGCAATTAATTTAGCTTCAAAAATGAGGAATTTCTGGAAGACGGACGTTTCTTAGATGTATAAGGATTACCATACCAATCTGGGAGCGCATACCGCGTCCTTTTTTGTGCAACAAATCATCTCAATCAACAATATAACTTCCTAAGCTTTGCTTGAACTCTTGTTTTACTCCTTTTCCAGCATCTCCTTCGACTTGGATACAGCGTTCAGCTCTGTTCTTCCTGGGAGAGAAGAGAGAGAGAGAGAGAGACAGCTGCACAGTCTCTCTTTGAACAACATCTAAGGTACGTACAATCACAGTCGCAAGAAATATTTAGACTACACAGCAAGCACTGTCGATCCTAGCTTGCTTTCACTTTGTAGCAATGGGTTAGGGTTTAGATTTTAGAAGAATGAATGGAAAAAAACCCCGTAAATATCAACTTTATTTTTGCAGCTAGCTAGCCTTGCCATGAGGATTCTTACTGTTCACCAATTGGCGTCCGACCGCCCAATGGACTCTGTTTTCGTCGTCGTCGTCGTCATCATCGTTATGGTGGTGTTAATGTTTGAGGGATTTACAGTTTGTTGTTGTCGGAAGCCAGCACGGGTGCATCCTGAGCACGTAGCACCACCTGAACCCGTTTGTGAGGCGTAACAAATAGAACCAAAAACAAGCAAAAGAATAGATAGAGTATACTAGTTTAGTTGGTGTAAGAAAAATAAGAATAGAACTGAAGAGTTTGTTTGGTAATGTTACGATTATCAATAAAAATATATACAAAAATTGAACTTTACTCTTTATATATATATATATATATATATATATATATATAAAGAATGGACTAGTAGTGACGATCCTAGTTTCATCCCGCTGCATAGGGGTGATAAAAAAAACTGGTTGGACTGAATTCCCGACAAGACCGACTCGAGACCGGGCCGACTATAGGACCGAGACTGAGCGTACATTTTTTTTTCTTCAAGGGCGGGCTCGGTCTCAGGTTTTATCCCCAAACCCCAACTAGGACCGGACCAGACCGGCCTTGAAGAAATCCTAAAAATTCATGGCATAACCCTTGAAACACTAGTAATTCATGACATTGAAGCATTCAACAACCCTTAAATTGGTTCCATAAGGGAAGTGCCACGAAAGACGAGCAGCGAGCAGGTTCAAAACCAAAACTTTGGTGATTTTTTTTTCTAATCCTTTTGTTTTTTTTTACAAAAAAATTCAGTCCAATACCGAGATCAGCCCGAGTCAAGCAAGACCTACTCAGGCGGGTTTTTTGGCCAAAGTCGGCCTCGGTTTCGGCCCTGCCTCCAAGACCGACCCGCCCATTATCAGCCATACCCCATAATATATGAGCTTTCCTGTTGTCATTTGTGAATTTCTAGAGCGGCCAGCGCAATGTCATTCGAACAAAAAACACTTGGGTGAATTCGAACTCGTGACCCTTGAGTCATAGCACTTAAAAGTCAACACTCTTAACCACTACACCAACACTGTAGGTGGTGTAATATTAATAACATTTTCTTTATATTATCGGAAGCTAGTCTTCTATCCAAATGGTGGAGCGAATAATTTGTATATATAAAAAATATATACAAACTGTCAAAAGTTCTGATATTTCATGTCATTCGATATTGATAATTTCATATCGGAAAGAGTTTGTAAATCATAGACAATGAATATTCAAAATAAAATATTCCTTATACATATGTACCAAATAATAATATCCCGTTATATATATATACTCATGGTTAAATTATTATTTGTGTATATTATTTGTATGGGCCTCGTAACTAAATGCAGCCCAAATACATTACTTTTCCATCCACACATAGAAAATGAGAGATCAAATTTATTTATTTATTTATTATCGAATTATTTCCTGAAGTCAAGCACATACCCCTCTTTCTCCTCCATACATAAAGTAAAATCCCATACCCTCTAAATTCTTGCATTTGTCTCGAACTGCATGTAAATTTGGACAATCCACCGTCGTTTTTGTATCCCCAACATAAGGAGATATATAGCGACCCTGGTGGTCCGCCTTACTAGTTTGATATCTCACGTTGGCAAAGAAGGCGTCGTGATTATATTGACATTTTTCGCGGTAACCCGATCCCATTGGAGGACTGATTTTATTCGGACCGACATTCACGATACCGCCGACGGATAATATCTTTACACCATCACTCAACGATGAGAATAACTCTTTCGGCCAATAACCCATTGGTTTTAAATCAGCTCCGGAGGCAAGCCACCAATTTTTAGTAACGGTGTCCTAAAATAATATACATTAGAAAGTATAATTAAAATTAAGGGCTAAATACCAATGAGATACCTGAACTTTGGACGTTTTGCAACGAACTATCCGAATTTTAAAAATTCAAAACAAGCTACGTCAACTTGGACGAAGGTACAAATAGCTACCTCCGTCCAATTTACCGTCAACTGTTGACAGAATTTCGTTGAAAATTCGTCAGAAATTGGACGGAGGTAGCTATTTGTACCTTCGTCCAAGTTGAGGTAGTCCGTTTTGAATTTTTAAAGTTCGGGTAGCTCATTGCAAAACGTTCAAAGTTCAGGTAGCTTATTGATATTTAACCCTTAAAATTAAGTAATTAAGTCTATACATATATATATATATACCTGATATATGCGTGTGTAGATGGAGTACAATGGTCCGTCATATTTTGATATATTTGGAATAATAAATCCGACCGGATCGACGTCATCAACTTGGACATAACCTGGACAACGTAAATTAGAACAAACGACACCCTTCCCCTAAAACAAAGGAAGGGAAGAAAAAAACATTAATTAACACCAAATATTAACTAAAGATATTTATTAAAAGACAAAAAAATATTCCAAATACCATCCATGAAGCCGTGAAATGAGTTTCGGAATCTCCATAGAAGACAGGATCCACCTAATTCAATAACAAAATTTGTAATTTATTATTTAAAGATGATAAGTAAGGAAAATTATTATTTTTGGAAAATATTACAATTCCATACCATCCACCCGGCGCTGATCCCATCGGGAGGACTTCCGGCGGCCGTTTCCGTTAACCAAATATTAGCTCCGCTCGTCTCGCCTTGTTCGCAGTGTGGATTGAAGATCTCAATATATGCTTCGGCACCCGTAACTTCATAATTTGGTTCGTGTTCAATCTCGTGAATTGCAAACTGAAAATACAATAATAAATCAATTATGTAAAGATTATATAAATTATATATATGGTTAATTATAAAAAAAAAAAACTGAGCTTTAATGAAAAATCAAACAGCAAACTGAACTTTTTTTGTTGACAAATAACAAACCAAACTTTTGGAATTGAGCAAACAACAAACCTACTTCAAATTTTTATTATGTTTGAACATATTTTTCAATGTTTGAGAGAGTTATTAAGTCGTAATACCATTTCTTTAGAATACTTTAAGTAATGTTGACTTAATAACTCTCTCAAACATTGAAAAATACGTTCAAACATGATGAAAATTTGAGGTAGGTTTGTTATTTGCTCAATTCTAAAAGTTTGGTTTGTTGTTTGTCAACAAAAAAATTTGGTTTGCTATTTGTTTTTTTCCTCAAAGTTCATATATATATATATAAATTACGTCCTTCTTACACGAAAATTTGGGTCTATTCCTGCATTTGGATAGTAAGTATGACGATGTCCAAACGTTTGTTCTCGTAATAAATCTTCTCTTGTAGTTCTACGAATCGGGACACTTCCATTAGGGCAATGGAGGTTGAGGCCAGATGAAATGGACCGAAAATGACTGGATTTAATATTTTTATTAATATCAGGTAAATGGGTTGGCTTCATCTGCATCAAAAGAAAAAAGTATATTATTTTTCTAATACTATCATTTTAATAAATAAATAATATAAATTACCTGAATTTTATGGTTTTTTAATAAAGGATGATCAAATGCAGGTTGCTTGTAAATATCGATACAATCAAAAGTTCCGTAAGCTGTCTGCATGCAAAAACAGCCCAAGGAAAATAGTAAATTATAATATAAAATAATCAATCAAGATAATTTTTTTCTTTAAAAATAATATTTAAAAAATAAAACTTACGTTGATCGTCTTGATGGGTGGTTTATTGATAAGTTTGAGTCGTCGTTCTAACTCTCTGTCTCGTTCTAATTCTACTTTGTTAAGAGCTTTGATTCCATCAATGGAGATGCTAGCAATTGCAAGAAAATAAACTACTTTTAGCAGAGACATACTTTTTCTTATGACGTTTTTGGAGATCTCCACGAATTGCTATAGAAAGAGTTGGAGTGGAGAGATTTATATATTAATTGCATCGTCATATCCATATAAAGCATTTAGTTTAAATATAATCAAATTAAGCAATTATAATTAATGAGATCATAATTTATTGAGTGACACATAAGTAAAAACCAATGAGTTCCTTTATTTTTCACACAATTAATTACCATTTGATTTATTTTTTAGAAATTCTATATATCACTTAGAGAGTGTCTACTTGGAGCATTAACCATGTATAATTACTTTTCAAACCATATTGTTTTTTTAATCCAACCGTCACAAATTTTCTATCATTGAGAAATCTTTATTTTTATTTCTTATCGAATTATTTCCTGAAATTCTAAGCGCATACCCATAGACCATAATTGCATGTAAATTTGGACAATCCACGGTCGTTTTTGTATCCCCAGGCGATACATAGCTACGCTTCAAATTCGCTTTACTTATTTGATATCTTATATTAGCAATAACAGCATCGTGATCATAACGACATTTTTCGGTATAACCCGATCCCATCTGAGACAATTTTTTTCCGGACCGAATTTCACAATTAACAAATAAATGTATTGACATAATTTGATCAACTACAAACATTAATAAATCACACGGTTAACACCAAGTTTAGCAACATATAAAGCTATACAACAATCAGTTTCTTTCTTACATAACATTAATGCTATACCATAAGTAGGGTCGCCAGTGCAAAACAGCGTCATCATCAGTGAAAAAAATAGCATGGAAGAATGAAGTCTGAGTGTCTTCTCCTCCAAGGAACTACGACTGATGCTGCCTCTATTTACCGCAATTAAAGCCGTGGCAAATGGATAAGACAATGATGAGGATCAACGCGATGATGATCGCGAGAACAATGAGCTTTACCTTCATATTCTGCAGCCACATCTTTCTGCTAATCTGGGTTCCCTGCTGCTTGAAATCTTGTGCCTAAAAAACAAAACAGAACAAACACTTGTTTTAATCGAATCGAATCAAACGATCAGCTCAGTGTATACAAAATGAAATCATCACATTACTAAAATATATCAACTTGGGTGCTCCGAAACGAAAAAGAATAATAAACTGGTTCTGCTAAATAATACTATAAAATCAATAGCTACAACAAAAACTCAGAAGTGAAAGGATTTGGAGTGTGACAGCAGTCTTAATGACAATTCACATAAGTTAAAAAGGAGTGAAACAATAATATTGTATTGGGTGTGATAGCAGTGAACTGAAATGCACAGTTCTAGGTCTAGCAAACCATGTATGTATGTATGTATTGTTGTGGATAAGCAAATCTGACTAGTCAATAGACATACCGAGCCAAACATGATTATGTGCATATATTGGAGACAGAAACAGACTACATTTTTTTGGTTCACGAGATGCAATCCTTAGGATGCAATGGAATGATGATAAGAAGGCTTGGATACCATTTATGTTTGGATCTAGAAACACCGAAGCCAATCTTCACCCCACGATATGGCTATACTAGGTTATAGATGGTCATACTAACCTGGGAGCGGAGGTCCTCTGTCTTACCCACCAGCACCTCAATCTTCTCCCCACGGTCAAGAACCTGCCGAACGAGTGGCATTAAGTTGACTAAGAGGATTACTAAATAAGTATATATCTTATGCAAGGGGTAAAACGCTACCCTAGAGTCCAGAAGAAGAAAACGGTCTTACCTTCTCGATATTTCCCATCATAACTTCTTTTACTTGTGAGACCTGAGCTTGGACGTGGGCTAGTTTGCTAATCTCCTCAGGATGGTCCACACAATACTGCATCTGCTCCTTTAGCTTGGGCCTAAAGCATTGAGATTAGTCATTACTGTGTCAACGGTATACTCATAAGAGAAATTCAATAGTAAATTACAAGCAATTTACCCAAATTCTTTGTTCAAGCTGTTGGCTGATGCTGTAGCAGATTTTCCACCGCCGTATCTCTTGGAGAAATCCTCTTTTATTCTCTCGAGGAAAGCCATTGGGACCTGCCGACCGACGGACTCAACCGCAACCACGCAAAAAGCTGATAGGCAATAAAAGGTATTATAGCTCATTCGGAAAACTAAAATAGAGAAAGGAAACTTGAAGAGAACATACAGCATGGGATAAAATATATTATATGACAGTTAAAAGGTCTACATTATCCCAAAAAAGAACTGGTTCAGTTGTATATCCAGCACGTCACGGATTCACCAAATTTAGAAGAACTTTCTTCTCTGTAGATTGAATTTTAAATATAAGTATCTTCGTGATTGTCAACATCTTAGTTGCTAAGTATATGTACTACTCTTACTACATTCCTTCCACTAACCCTAAGTGCTTCCCATCCACCATCTATCTCCTTTATACTGAATAAAGAATTAAGTAGGTTGTCTTTGGTAGGAGGAATAGCTTTCAATTTAATATCAGTTAGTTCTACGTCTCAGGTATCCAATTCCTAATAAAGAAAACAAAACTAATACTTGATTCTTCATGAATCTGATTTGGTTGGACTAGGAGCAACCCAAACTTTAAATTTCATGTGCATCGAAGCTTCATGCTATCTAAATCATGCAGAAATGGCGGTGCAGAAAGAGATCTCTAGACTAAAAACTGTTTCAGTATAACGACTATTGTCTAAAGTCATGTATCTACACTTGTTTGGAAATAATCACCATTCCCTCTCATTATCAAGCTTGGTTACTTGAAGTGCCTGTCGCAGTCAGGTCGTTTACTACAAACATGACAAAAATACAGAAGCTTGTTCTGTTTAATAATTACTAAATATGGTTGTTATCGATAATAGTAACTTCTAGCATGTTCCCAAACCAGCTAAAATACGTTACTAGTGACTATTAATAACACTAGCAAACACCAAAAAAGAAACCGGAATCATGAATCCAATATTTCATTTCTGAAGGAAGCCTAACAAAAGTAATCCCCTATTGTGCTTCTCCATATGCATCAAATAAGCTTCTAAATCACCATTTCGGAAAATCCAAATAAAATGAGACAACGGTATTTCATATTTATCGTAATTCTGACAAATTTAACAAGTCAACAAAAAGCCGCCATCAATCACCGCAACATCCTTAAACTAATAATATAGCAAGAAATCGAATCATCTAGCCTTAGCTTATTCCTAAACTGCAGGTGCCCACCGAGGATCTAGTATTCGAAGCAAGATCTACTCAGAACTGGAAACCAAAGATGAAAGAAGGACCAGTCACCAGATCACATCAACATAAGCTAAAGGAACTAAATCAGCAGGAGAAGAAGAGAGAATCTCACTGAAGCCATTATCGACGAGATAGTTAAAGGTGTGGCCATCGCAGTTGTAGGTGAACTTGTTGTTGGTGGCAGGGAGCTTCTGGAGGCACTGAGCGGCGATGCTGGTGAAGTTGCCGGAGAACTCAGTGAACTCCGATAATATCACGGTGCCTCGAGCGACGAAGCTGTAGATCAGAGATTGCTGCCCCATATGAGTCCGGTCAAAGGCGTTCGTCGTCGCAGAAATGATTCAGAGGCAACAAAGCTGTCACCGTGAAGGGCTTTTGAGAACGAGGTCAGATCTTATCGGTGAGAGAGAAAGAGAGGAAGTACGGAAAATTCAATGACACTTTAGAGAAGAACAGAGGAAATAAAGAGATTAGAGAAGCGCGTATTTACCAGTAAACGGTGTTTGTTGCGGATGATGTTGAGCTGTTAAAGAGTCTAGAAAATACGACGCAGTCCTTGAAGAGAAGTCTGTCATAACGGCGGCGTGACCGCGTTTCGTTGAGAAGGTCTCCTTTGTTGGTGTTGGAAATTGATGTACAAAACATGCAATCGATTAAGGTACAACATAACACATAATTAAGTTACCTCCCTGAACGATTGCCTTAGCGGAAGCGGAAGCGGATCTGCCTGAGGTTGGGATCACGGTCTGTCGGACGGGAGGACACGCCACGGTTTGACGGGCAATGACCTATAATACCACAGCTACTGACCTCTGTCTAAACTGTAGGGCGGCTAGGGCATCACTGTCATCATCCTCATTAGGTTTTCCAAACCCTGAGCACCCCTATATATACTGATATATAGAGGGATAGGTTTTAAGGCCAGATACACAACTGGGCTTATGTAAATGGGCTCCCACTTATGGGCGACCCATTATCCTAAAACCAACATCTCCCACTCGCACAAAGTGGGGGGCGCTCATTCATCAAGCCAACACCAAGAGAACGAATCTCATTATACAGTAAAGTCACATACGAGGAGGCAGCCGTGCGACCGACAGACACAACGAGCAAAGTGCTACGCACCGGTTAAGAATACGTAGCGACCCGCGGATCTCACACCAGCAGTGGAAATGTGTCTTGCACCCTTGGTCATGTAATCTTTCTCCAGGTCTGACCGCACAAGGATCTTTCAGACCTATATATGTATTGCGCCCACAACCGCAGCCGGTGCCGCGGTTGGTGGCCACCTAGTGGACACAATATCGAGAAGATCCCATAATAACCATCCTCTTCCCACAAAACCATCGACACAATTCAACTCGCTTTTCTAGAACCGGGACCCGGGCGGAATACGTCGAAGGCCCATCGAGCACGGACTAAGATAGCAAACACTGAACTGAACCTCAAGTCTCTGTTCAGAGTACTGAGGGTACGTACGCGGCTCTTACACAAAGAGCTATGGGTCTCACACGACTTCGAGTTAAGATCACATCTCGGGTCATACCCATGGTCGTATTTGGGTGCGCCGCGGTATGGAACGCGCGCTACAGCATATCTCCTCTCCCATGGAGCATATGTCCATATGCTGTACAGATGTCCATCAGGCACACAAAGTACCAGAACCAAAAGTCACAAAGACTCCCATCCAACCCCTGAGTGGATTGACAGACCATAATCCGTCGTAGTGCGAAATCAGATAGTTCCGGACACAAAGTCCTTTCCGGTCATCCCAACAGACTTCCAGAACTAGAAACTATCACCAGCCTCACCTAGCCACAAAGGCATAGAAGCTATCACCCGTGTGAGAGGACAATCTAATCCACTTTGACATATGTCAATAAACAATCACAGTAAAAACACACAAAACACTCAAACTGTGAAAACATGCATACTCAAATATAATTCAAGTTAAAGAACATTGTATGGGAAATAAAAGTAATGAAGTACATCAACTAAGTCTACACAGTCCTAGAGACTACACATGCCTCACTAAAGACTACCTCTTCAAGGTCGGAGAGACGGTCCACAACCATCTCATCCGTAGACAAGTACTTCAAACTCACCACCTTGTGTCTAACCACGTCTCTAACATAGTTTCGCTTGATATCTACTTGCTATGACTTGTAATGATACTTGAGTTTCTATATCACGGAGATTGCGACTCCAATGACTCAGCAATCAATCTGGAAGTCTCTTCAACCATACAACCAACTGAGTGGTCCACACAAGACCCACAAATTTGGATTCAATGGCGATTAACACAATGCGCGGTGGATTTTCTCTCATCAAAGTCACCATCATAGTCCGCATCGTTATACCCAGTCATCCAGAGATTCTCGGATCTCTAGCAAGTCTCTAGCACAAAGCATGACGATGCCCTTAAGATATCACATGATCCTATTTACTGCATACCATTTCTTCAATCCGGGTTCAGCTTGGTACCTATATACCATGCCTACTGCATGACAAATATCAAGCCGAGTACACACTATTGCGCACATCAGGCTTCCGACTGCACTTAGCTACAGAATTTATTTATCTGGTCCACATATCCATTTTGAGAGGTTGATCAATGTAAACTAGAGTTTCAATTGGTTCGCAGTTACTCATGTTGAACATTTCCAACACTTTGTTTATGTAGCTTTCCTGTGAAAGCCACAACTGCCTCCTACGGCGATCTCTCGAGATCTAAATCCCAAGGATGTGCGCCGCCTCACCCATGTCCTTCATTCCAAACAGAGAAGACAATCAGACCTTTATCTGTGTGAGGAACTCCAAGCTATTTACAGCTATGAGTATGCCATCTACATATAGAATCATAAACACAAAGTTCGGTCCAGACCCTTTTGGTGTACACGCAATGATTCTCATCCTTCAAGAGAAATCCATTTTCCACGAACAAATCATGAACTCTGCGGTATCACTGCATAGCGAACTGTTTCAGACCATAGATCAATTTGTGAAGTTTGCACACTAAGTGCTCATGGTCTTTCTGCACAAAGCATTCAGACTGCTCCATATAGATCTCTTCTTCTAACTCACCATTGAGGAAGACGGTCTTAACGTCTATCTAGTGTAGTTCCAAGTCTAGACTCACTCTAATAGCCATAATCTTAAGAACCCATTTAGCTCTATTGCTCTATGTACTCTCGAAGGTCGACCAGTGTCCAAACACCGTTCTTCCTTATAGATTCCATCTAGTCCAAAGTGTTCATCTCATCTTCCATTACTTTCATCCATTCTTCTTAGAAGGTTTCATTGAGAGTTTCTCTAACGTTTTACGGCACAATAACCATATTGTCAGATATTAGGGTGTTTAGTTCTAGCCCACGGCCTAACAACTCACTACTACTAGGGTATGACCATGATCACTCCCACTGAGAATGAGATCCCTAATGCTCCCACTGTCAACAAGATCATCAGGAGCGGAATCTGTTTCATTCGCTTCAGCAGACGATGAATCCGGCAGACGACGAACTGATTCATCATCTGCGGTTTCAACTCTCCCACTCGAATTAACAGGTGTCTGCTCAACTTGATCTTGAATCTCATATAGAGATCGATCCAAATCAATCTCTCCCTTCTTAGGAAATTCGTTCTCTACAAACGTTACGTCTCGTGATTCGATCTCGGTAACACTCCCACTGTCCTGCTCGGCTATAAACACATAACCTCTGGAGGTATCAGAGTAACCAAAAATACTCTTCTTTCCTCTAGGTCCAATCTTTCCCAAACTTATTTGAGAAATCATGGGTGTAAGCGGCACACCCCTATGGGCGCATATGGTGAAGGTCCAGAACTTATTCCAGTCCAAAACTCATATGAAGTGGAGCTAACCGTCTTCGTCGGCACGTGGTTTAGGATGTAGGCATCAGTCTCCAAAGCGTTTCCCCATAAGGAAATCAGCAATTGAGTCTGAACCATATCAACCGAACCATTTTAAAGAGCGTTATGTTGCGCCTCTCTGCAAAACTATTTTGCTGAGGGGTGTAGAGGATCGCCAACTGATGAATGATCCATTTTCATTACATAAACCGTTAAATTCCGCTGAAAGGTACTCTTCTTCCACAATCAGGGTGGAGGGCCCTTACCCTCCTATCTAACAGGTGTAATCATCTGTAAATGTAATGAAATTATGCGCTTCGTGCCGAACCCTATCACTAAGAGGGTCACAGACATTAAAATGGATGAATTGCAAGGGAAATTCGGCTCTAGGTGCCTAACCAAAAAGGCATTCCGATGAAATTTTCTGCTAGACAACTTACACAAGTAGACAACTCCACTTGTGGAATGTAGGAAAGCAAACCCCAATGGGCTAGCCGCTGCATTCTATGTTGACCTCTGTAGTCAAGTCTAGTTTGTCTTTCATTCATATCGCAAACATATCCGCGAGTAGAAGAAAAAACATGAAATTATTATTGTTGCCTGAATCCAAATCCGAAACAATAAATCCACCAGAAATAATGCTAAAGCCAAACGAAGTTGAACCTAAAACAATTAGACGGAAAATTCATGAAAAGATAATATAAAACCGAGTTTTATTAATCCTAAGACTGAAATAACATATCGGCGAATCTGCGGAGCATAGAGGATATGACATCAGACTAAAACTCTACCGCCGCGCAAGCGCAGTTCACGAGTTATAATCCCTTCGACTTCAACACAAAAGTTGTTGTCGATGTAAATCCACCTAATTTCACGCGGGACTCTATGGTACTCTACGAAAACATCACGATCCCTGGCTATGTGATTTGTCGATCCTGAATCCAAAATCCACAAAGGACATGACTCAGTCAACATATCTGTACTAGGAATACAAAACTCACTAGATTAGCCATTAAGACATTCATGTCAGATCGATTCAGGGCATGCATTCACAAAGTGTACCCACTGGACACAGTTGGAGCATTTCCTGTATTTAGGCTTCTCGGCCTTACACGAACATTTCGCGGTGTTGTTTTCGGAGGAGTCATTGGGTTCACCTCAGTCTTTGTCTACTTTGCCTTCAATGCATTTGCGCCACCGCGTTGTGCATTACTCCTTCGCCTTCAGCGACTCTTCTTAGGTCTAGAGGATGGCGCCACACGCACCTCAACCTTAGGTCCAGTGACCTTGGGTTTGTCCTCTTCAACTCAATGTGGCTTTGAACTTGTTCAAAGGTATTGAGGGCCTTAGAATGAGTTATTTAGATTTTCATCTATTTCTAAGAGTTAGGCAAAGAGAGGATTACGACCTGGATTTGCTGCTCATCGGTCACTGACTGACCGTTCTCCTTGAGTTTCACAATCATGTTGGCCATATGCCTCAGATACTATCTCGCGGAGTGCTGAGGATTCACCATGTATGAATCAAACTTAATGTTGAGTGAGCACAACTAAGCAGTCGTATAGAACCATTTCTAGCCTGCAAAGTCTCCCACAGCCCTTTAGCCGTGTGTTAAGCTCAAACTCATCCACCGTACTCAGGATCATGGCGCACGTCTCAGCATCATTAACCTCCCACCCAAATGGAAAGTCTTCAGCTGATTCGTTATTCCAGAATCGGGTCTTTTCATAATCTTCTTGATGGAGTTAATGGATTTCTACTTAGGACCATTTTTATATGCTTTCTCCGAATTTTATAGTGCTCACCATTAAGTCTAAGACCTTTGTCCAACTAAGTGATGATGTTCTACATGGCAGACTAATTTCTCTAACTAAAGGAAATTCTAATAGGATCATGGAGACACAAGGAACAATGTTCTATTGCATGTAAAAGACAAGTCTCAGACCGATAGGACAAACTTGAGAACATACTTAAACCCGGAGGACAACTCTAGCTATGCCGAGAAGCACTCCCCGTCTCTAAGCAAGTCCTAAAGTCACTACTATCAATCGAAACACAGTCTATACCAACAGTCCACAAAGGACCGGAGTCAAACATATCGCACTAAACCAAAGTGTTCGACTCTTACACAAAACAATTGTCCTAGAATTATTCAAGGAAATTCGGAGAACCTCGCAGACTAACCGACCGGTTCACACTCAGGAACATTTTCCTAGGTGTAGTTCGTACTCATCCAAACTTCCGAAAGGATACTAAGGACAATCCTAAAAGTTTGCTACCTAGACTATGCCAGAACTAGATCTCCCTACCAAGGTAATCTATCCTATGCAAGTAAGGTAACAAACACACAGTTCAATACACACACATATATATATTGATACCTTTCAAAAATAAATTAATTTGGGGCTAATTTGTAATTTTCAAAACTTTGAGGACTAAAGTCACCCTAACCAAAGTTTGGGGATCAAAATCACCATGAATAAAAATTTGGAGACCAAAGTCTCAACAAATAAAAATTCAGGGACTAAAGTCTCAACAAATAAAAGTAATTAACATGTTAGACCAATTTCACACACTATGCTGGGATCTCAACAATCACAACCTAGTCAATTCTACCAGTCATGGAGTCAAGAGTCAATCAAATAAAGTAAGGCAAAACTATCTACCCTGCAGAAAACACAAAGTAAACCAGGGAACTCAAGGAACTCACACAGCGTTCTACCTATCTAGTCATGCAATATAAAACAATATAAGGCTCTCCCAGCAATTTAAATTGGTCCAACAATTAATTAAATTAGCCCAAAAATTATTTATGAAAGGGTCCAGGCACATTTACCGGACTGAAATAATCCACTAGGACCCACAGAGGATCCAGGATCGGCACCAAATTTGTTTCAGACCAATTCAGGTGGCTCGGGGCCTCCGAATTAGCTTAGACCGGTCCAGACAGCACAAAACCATCTGAACCGGCCCAATCATTCGGTCTGAACCGAATCTGTCCGGTCGAACTGAACCGGTTAGACCGATTCACACCAGCCGGGCGAACAGGTCCGGCCGGCTCGAATCAACCTGACTGAACCGAACCGGAATGGTTCACGAAATAAACCATTCCGGTTCATGTCAGGCCGGTCCGGTTCACACAGAACCGGACCGGTACTGTTCATCTTCCCATTTGGGAAGATGAACGTCTGCTGCTAGGGTTTTTCAACCCTAGCAGCCGCCAGCCACAGGGAGGTGGCCAGCCACCATGGCTGACCACAAATGGGGGGCCGACCACCACGGCCCCCCCTCCCTGGACGTGGCCAGCCACCATGGCTGGCCACGAGTGGGGGCCGACCACCACGGCCCCCCTCCCTGGACGTGGCCAGCCACGAAGGCTGGCCACGGGGGTCGGTCGGCCATCACTGGCCGACCTTCCCCCAGCCTCAGGCGGCTGGAGCCGTGGCCACAAAGGCCACGGCAACCAGTCGCTGGGCCACAGCCGCGGAGGCTGTGGCCCCGCCTGAGGTGGCCGCAGCCAGGCTGCGGCCAGTAGTGGCCGAGCCGCAGCCACGAAGGCTGCGGCTAGCTGTGGCCGAGGCTGCGCTCAGCCTCGGCCTGGCGGCAGCCACAGTGGCTGCGGCAAGCAAGGGCTGAGCTGCGGCCACGAAGGCCGCCGCCGCCCCTGCTTTGGCCTCGGGTGGTGGTTTCAGTGGCTGCTTTTCCCGATTTCGATCCCGTCGCGGTCACGATGACGCCGTGGGGATTTTCCTCTTTGAATCCGACAATTTGGAAACCAACCTACTATGGCTCTGATACCAATGTTGGAAATTGATGTACAAAACATGCAATCGATTAAGGTACAACATAACACATAATTAAGTTACCTCCCTGAACGATTGCCTTAGCGGAAGCGGAAGCGGATCTGCCTGAGGTTGGGATCACGGTCTGTCGGACGGGAGGACACGCCACGGTTTGACGGGCAATGACCTATAATACCACAGCTACTGACCTCTGTCTAAACTGTAGGGCGGCTAGGGCATCACTGTCATCATCCTCATTAGGTTTTCCAAACCCTGAGCACCCCTATATATACTGATATATAGAGGGATAGGTTTTAAGGCCAGATACACAACTGGGCTTATGTAAATGGGCTCCCACTTATGGGCGACCCATTATCCTAAAACCAACAGTTGGCAACGGCGGTCGGTGCTAATTTCTTTTCTTTCATAATGACTTTTACCATTTTCAAATTAAAAGCGGTATAATTAATCTAGTCGATATTTTTTTTTTCAGAATTATCAACCCAGATGAGGTAATAGTAAAACTGACAATTTTATACGAAACACGATAACAAGCACGGGTACTCACGAAAAAAACCGTGTTCGTACAAATATATGACAAAACAATAACACGATAACACAACAGTATTTTCGTGTCATGTTCGTGTTTAGGTATCAGAACACGACACACACAATAACACGTTAAAATTGTACATTGTTTTGCCAACTATAAATTTGGACTTGAAAATCCATTTAATTTAATGATTTTCTAAACAAGTCTCATTTAATAGTTTTTAAAAGTATAGTTAGATTTTTAATTTATAGAGTTTGACAATTATATATTAAAAACTCGTGAAATTTGATATTTGAATTGATAATTCTTACTCTTAATAATTTGTTATTTTGATATTTTCTTATAAATCTCGCATGTGATCATATAACTAACTAGTTTAACATAACAAGATAACACGACATGAACACGCACAAAAAGTTGTGTATCGTGTTCGTGTTGAGGAACATGACACGATAAGTTTATCGTGTTTGGTAAGTATCACACGATAAACGTATTGATACGCATGATAACACGCACGTATGCACAATTTGTCACCCTAGGTAATTGGTTGATTCTTTGCAATTTGGGCTAATACAATTAGGTTCTCGTGTGCGTAGGCCCAATAATTGATCATACTATGCCCAATTCTTTAGTCAAGTATTGTCCAATGAAATATTGGGCCGGCCCTGATCTGTAAAATTTATGGCCCATCATTAAAATGAGACCTAGCATAGGCCAAGAAGAAGATCACAACCAGCCAGTCTATCCCCCGCCGTCACGGAAGATCTCACGGGTCGTGTTTACCATATACAATATTATGAACGTATTTGTGTTTACCTTATAAAATTGTGAATAATTTTGACACAAAATTCACACTGAAAAAAAAAAATTGTATTGTAGCTCTCGTAATGTAAATTTATATTATTCTTGACCCGTAAAATATTATTAGTTTGTTTGAAAAAAATATTTAGGTTCGAATTACGTGTGAGTACATGAATTGTAAGTTTTAGTTCAATTTTTTATTTTAATATCATATTGTTATTTTTTGTGCTATCCATGATTTTCTTGGTATATGATTTTTCCATCGCGATTCGGTACATCATTTCATGCATGGCATGTGACCAAACTTGGATCTCTCTCTGAACACACTAACCAATTTGTTATGTTGCATTTTGGAGTTTCTAGACTGCTTTTTGTTTGGCTGAAGCTACTTGGAAATGATGAACGAAGAATAATCATAGACCCCTCCAACCATACCTAGAACTTTATACACACACACATATATATATTTATATTTTATATATATATATATTCAATTGAAATGGGTCCAAACTTATGCATATCTTTCTTCCACATTGATATAAAAATAAAATACTTAGGGTACGAAATAAATTAATATTTATAACAGATTAAATAAACACAAATTTAAATAAGATTATTTTCTTTTTATATATGAATTATATTTAACTAAACAGCTTTACACACTTTTAAACAGCTGATACATACTTTTACCAATATTTAAATACTAAGTGAAAACCTATATAATATATATGTATAAATAAATTATTATTTCATTTTATAGAAGTAATTTTATTTAAGAATAAGAAACTTAACTTAATATTATACAATAAAACCCTAATGGCCCGTTCGTTTGATGGATTAGGCCCGGATTTGGGCTTACGGAATCCATATCACCTTGTTCGTTTCACAGAATAGGCAATTCTGAGGCTTAGGGAATCCGGGCGGTCCGGGCTTAGGGAATCCGGGTAAAAACCTCGGATTCCCTAAGCCCACACGGGTCGGAATCCGGATTCCGACCCCAAATGATTGAAATGCCCTCGACTGTTTGGCGTAATTACAACCCTGCCATCGTCTTCATTACGCCTGCAATCTTCTGAGGAGCTGCGCAGAATCGTCTTCAATCCTACTGGAGAATCACATATCACCGAACGGTTTGTCGGATTCAGCTTCAATTCCACCGAACGGTTTGTCGGATTTCGATTTGGCTTTAAACAGCGATTCTTGCCAGCATTCGATTCTGCGTTTGTCTGCGATTAGGGTTGAGTTCTGCGATTTTCGTCTGCGATTCAATTCGTCCGCCTGATTCAATTCGTTTGCGATTTTCTTCAACAACAGGTAAGTGCTGCTTCAATTGTTGTTCGTTTTCGTCAATTGGTTTCTGTATGTTGAGCTGATTTCAAAGACTGTATGTTGTTTTTGTTCGTATGTTGAGCTGGTTTCTGTATGTTGTTCTTGTTCGTTATATTGTCGACATATGCTGTTAATTGTGTTTAGGAGTAAGTTTAGGAGCATATTCAACCCAGAATTGATGATTCTGGGTTGATATGAACCCAGAATCAGTTGATTCTGGGTTCAGATCAACCCAGAATCATCTGTTTCTGGGTTGAGTTCAACCCATAATCAGCTGATTCTGGGTTCAAAACGAACCCACAACAGCTGATTCTGGGTTAAACTCAGCCCATAATCATCGATTCTGGGTTGACCTGAACCCAGAATCAGCTGATTCTGGGTTGAATATGCTCCTAAACCTACTCCTAAACACAATTAACAGCATATGTCGACAATATAACGAACAAGAACAACATACAGAAACCAGCTCAACATAAGAACAAGAACAACATACAGTCTTTGAAATCAGCTCAACATACAGAAACCAATTGACGAAAACGAACAACAATTGAATCAGCACTTACCTGTTGTTGAAGAAAATCGCAGACGAATTGAATAAGGCGGACGAATTGAATCGCAGACGAAAATAGCAGAACTCAACCCTAATCGCAGAATCGAATGCTGGCAAGAATCGCTGTTTAAAGCCAAATCGAAATCCGACAAACTGTTCGGTGGAATTGAAGCTGAATCCGACAAACCGTTCGGTGAGATGTGATTCTCCAATAGGATTGAAGACGATTCTACGCAGCTCCTCAGAAGATTGCAAGCGTAATGAAGACGATGGCATGGTTGTAATTACGCCAAACAGTCGAGGGCATTTCAGTCATTTGGGGTCGGAATCCGGATTCCGACCCGTGTGGGCTTAGGGAATCCGAGTTTTTTACCCGGATTCCCTAAGCCTGGACCGCCCGGATTCCCTAAGCCTCAGAATTGCCCATTCTGTGAAACGAACAAGGTGATATGGATTCCGTAAGCCCAAATCCGGGCATAATCCATCAAACGAACTGGCCATAAGTATATTTAAAAAGAATATTAACCTATTAGTTTTTATATAATATAAATTATTTCACTAGTTTCAATATTGAGAATTATATTATAGAATATTAAGATTAAGTCATTTTTTTTTCTTCATAAAAGTAATTAAATACATGAATAAATATTAAAAATATATTTACCGCACCAATGATTTTGTGACTTCTATTAGTATAATATGTCTATAAAAATGTTAAAATTATTCGTAATTTTTGTAATCTTATATTAATAGGAGAAAATATCTACAAATAAAATTTTATTTAATTATTATTTTATAAAATATATTGAATCTACAAGTATATATATATATATATATTAATGTACATATAATATTTTGAACTTAACTTTTATAATTAATAATTTCTATTAATTTCATACTTACGTAAAAATGTTAAAAATTTACCATTGTTAATATTCATGTGTTAAATTATATATATTAGCACAATAGAGACTAAACTAAAAATCGTCCTTTCTATAAGCAAACAAATTGGAACGAATAACTTGATTATGGGCACTGCACGTGAGATGGAGCTTCGTTGTCGGTATGGGCTTTGTGGGCCGAAAACCACAAAGCGACTGCCAATCCCGATGCACTGAAACCGTGGCTCTGATAATAGAATACTAAAGCAGGGTTACTTACGCTTGCATCCAAACACCCAAAGTTACACATCGCGGCCTCCTCCTTTTGCCTCGTCAGCGATCTTCGGTTGCCACGTGGATAAACACACAATTTTTCTATTTATTATCTATAAATAATCACGGAGAATCTGAAAAAGTACGGGCTCCACTAGAATCAGAGCATGCGCTGCTTTCATTTGCGCCGCCCCTGCTAATTTAGACTGCATAAACAAATTATTAGACTTATTTAAAATTATAAAAAAAATAGTAATTTTAAATCTCTCATATTGACAAAATGTTATTATGAATGTATATAGGGCTGATC
Source organism: Chamaenerion angustifolium (assembly GCA_946814005.1). Classification (NCBI taxonomy): domain Eukaryota; kingdom Viridiplantae; phylum Streptophyta; class Magnoliopsida; order Myrtales; family Onagraceae; genus Chamaenerion; species Chamaenerion angustifolium. The sequence continues at coordinate 33,770,582 of OX328275.1, forward strand.
ATGAGTGGATCAGACCGTTCTTGGAGATAGGACTGAAACTGAAATTTTGGTATTGATGGAGGATCGAGATTGAGACCGACTTTGGTCAAAAAAGTCTGTCTGAGTTGGTCTTACTTGACTCGGGTCGGAATCTCGGTCTTGAATCATATTTTTTTGTTACAAACAAATATCAACTGAATTTGCCAAAAAAATCACCGAAGTTTTTATCGAACCCGTTCACTTTTCGTCTTCCGTCGCACTTCCCTTGTGGAATCGATACAAGGGTTGTTGAATGTTTCAAGGTCATGAATTACTAGTGTTTCAAGGGTTACACTATGAATTTCTAGGGTTTTCTTCAAGGTTGTGTCGGGTCGGTCCTAAACGGGCTTTTGGAGAAAAAAGTCAAAGCCCGAGTCGATCTTTATTCTAGTCGGTCTCAATACTATTCGAATCGGTATTATTAAAAAATCGGTTCAAAAAGTCTTTTCTTACTTTACATAAATGTATGGGTGGGAAAAAGAAGCCGAAATTCACCTTTTTTTTTATACCAAAGCCGAAATTCACCTATGTGCAGCTCTAATGATGAAACCTTTTCTGATGAATACAATTGTTTTTATTTTTTTTGGGTGAATACAATTAAGTATTTATCTCGATAAAACATAAATTAATATTACGTTTTTCAAAAGAATGTGCAGAATAATTTAATATTAACAAACTGAAAAGATAATTATTGGAACTTGGAACTAAAAGAATACAGCCACTGGCTCATGATTGGGATCCTAAAGAATCTTTTATTGCAAGCTTTTTTTTGGTCTAATCTTTTATTGCAAGCTTTTTTTTGGTCTAATCTTTTATTGCAAGCATTAAGATTTAAGAATATTAGATCAAATGTAATTTTTAATTATACAGTACTAAATGAAGGCATTTATTTTGTATTTATATAAATCAATTGTAAATAAGTAGATTTTATGAATGTTGGGACATTAGAGTTTATAAATGTGTAGTGAAGTTAGTATGTGATAACCAATGCTTCTGTGTTGATTTAAAGTTTATAAAACGTTAAATGAAGTAAAAAAAAAAACTATTTTTTATATTTTTATTATATTCCAATAATATGCCGTTATCTTATTTTCCGTCTAAAATTACCGAAGATATTAATTTGTTTCGAGTGTCAAAGTTTAAGTAATATAATATTTTTAATTAAAAAATAAAGTTCAAATAATGTTTTGTCAATTTTTTTAAGTTGGAGTAATGATTTGATTATTAATCCAACTTATATATGTGCTACAAATAATAATCTATATCTATATATATTATTGGGTTAACTCTTCTATAACTAGGAGTCATAACTTTTTGAGTTTCTTACTTATCAAAAATAAATAAAAATAAATAATTTCATTGGTTGATTAATTTGTTTGTAACCGATAATAACATGGACTAGTCACGTGTACCTCTAAAAGTTCTAGAATTCGTATGAAGCTCCTCACCGCTTCTCATGATACGTTTAACATTTTATCTCAACTACACATTTATGGTTTTATTAGTATTTTTTATCAATATATTTCTTTTCTTTTTTATTAAAAAGACTTTTTTTTTTAAATGTCTATTATAATTAGAGAATGAAAGTCTATATTTATTTGTATTTTTGAATTCATTACAATTTATAATTAATATTATAATACTAAAAACCTATTATTTTATGAAAGAATAAATGTAGATTAGATTTCTCATATTACTATATTAACATGCCTAATTATAAGAATACATATTTGTAAATATTATATACAAATTTCAAATATTTTTTATGGATATATTTATGCTATCCATCTTTTTTTTCTATGATATCTTTCGTACATCGAATCGTTACCATGTGTATTAATATGTCTCCATATCTTTTATTAATGGATTAATTTACCAAATTTAGTGTACTAAATATTCACAGTCCAAACGATATTATGAATTATGGTATGCAATCAGATGACAATTTAAGGCGCCAATCTCACTGTCAATCCCTCCTACTTAAGGACCCTCGTCCCTCTCCCTTCACCATCACTTACAAACTCCACTCTTCATTTCTTCATCACTCACCTCCATAATCTTCCAAACATGAAGGATCTGTTCCATCTCACCGATTCAGAACATGACAAAACCCCAGGTACTACACGTCGCTGCATCTGGGTCAACGGTCCAGTCATCATCGGCGCCGGACCTTCAGGGCTGGCAACGGCGGCGTGCCTACGTGAACAAGGCGTACCTTTCGTGGTTCTCGAGCGAGCGAGCTGCATTGCCTCTCTATGGCAGTCTAGAACTTACGACCGTCTCAAACTCCACCTCCCGAAGCAGTTCTGCCAGCTTCCTAACCTCCCCTTCCCTGAGAACTACCCCGAGTACCCTTCCCGGAGGCAGTTCATCGATTACCTCGAGTCCTACGCAAGGCACTTCAACATAAACCCTAACTTCGACGAATCAGTCATGTCCGCACGGTTCGACGACACCATTGGAATGTGGCAGGTCAGGACAGAACCGAAGAACAACTCCGGGGAGGTCGAGTATTTCTGCAGGTGGATCGTGGTGGCCACCGGAGAAAACGCAGAGTGCGTCGTTCCTGACATCGACGGGCTTGCCGAGTTTCAAGGAGAGGTGATCCACGCTAGTGAGTATAAGTCCGGGGAGAAGTTCGCCGGAAGAAAAGTCCTCGTCGTCGGCTGTGGAAACTCCGGGATGGAGGTCTCTCTTGACCTCGGCAACCACAATGCCTACCCTTCAATGGTGGCTCGCTCATCGGTAAGTGATGACACTCACTGTTAAAGCCCTATTATTTTCAAGTCAAGAATCTGTCACTAATCTAAACATGACATATCATTCCGCAGGTCCATGTCTTGCCCAGAGAATTCCTAGGAAAGTCAACGTTCGGTCTTGCCGTATTCCTCATGAAGTGGCTTCCATTATGGCTAGTCGACAATCTGCTGCTGGTCCTCTCCTGGCTAGTTCTAGGAAACATCGAGAAGCTTGGGATCAAAAGGCCGAAAGTCGGTCCCTTGCAGATGAAGAACATAAATGGGAAAACTCCAGTCCTCGACATCGGTGCCTTGGAGAAGATTCGGTCCGGGAAAATTAAGGTTGTTCCTGTCGAGATCAGGAGGTTCGAGTCAAGCCGAGTCGAGTTTGTGAATGGTGAAAAGCTCGAAATTGACTCGGTCGTTCTGGCCACTGGTTACCGCAGCAATGTCCCTTCATGGCTACAGGTGAGAAAGCTTCTTCTTCTTCTTCTCCTCCTAGTACAATTATATTTATGACTAAAAAGCTAAACTGTTTGCCATTTGTTATAATACAGGAAAGAGAGTTCTTTGATGGAAAAGGGTACCCAAAGTCTCCCTTCCCGAACGGGTGGAAGGGGAAGGGAGGGCTATATGCAGTTGGATTTACAAGGAGAGGTCTGTCAGGTTCCTCCTCCGACGCCATTAAAATAGCTCAAGATCTTGGCTCCATCTGGAAACGCGAGACCAAACAGAAGAAGATCATCAGTTCTGCTGCTTGCCATTCCCATAAAAGACGTAATATTTCCCAGTTCTAGAAGATTTTTTTGGTCTTTAATTTACAGAAAAAAGAACACAGAATTTTTTTTTGGTAGAAACACATACAGCAGCAGCAGCAGTAGATCAGATTCATACAGACGTAACCGCGCTTTGCCAACCAGATGGAAGACATCCGATCTTCAAAGAAACTTGTGTGTCGGTTTTTTTACTCAAATATGTCAGTTTTACATGAACATATGTAGAATGATTTGACCCCATTTTAATGTTACGTGAACAAATAAATGACTTTGAATCATAGAATGTAATTGGACACTATTCGAATCTTCCAATAAATATGAACTGTTCCACTAATTTAGAATATACAAAAATGTCTGAAAACATAAACACTGGCTTCGCCCGGGTTCGAACCGGAGACCTTCAGTGTGTTAGACTGACGTGATAACCAACTACACCACGAAACCATCTTATTTGTTGGCCTCAACGAGAATTATAAGTCATCTATATCTTCGGTCGTCATCCCCAGAGATTTCTTTGTGTTCCCACTGTATCCATGCGATGTTTTAAGAGCTTAAAATTTTGACCATTGTAGAAAATAAATAAATTCATTCATAAATTTGGATGTGTTTAGAATATGCAAATCCAAAACAAGTTTAAATAATTCTGGAAACTAAATAATATGTATAAAATTTTACAATTTTCTAAATAGTTGTGAGAAAAAATGAAATACATACACGAGAAATAGCACGTTAGTACGTCAAATAACGTAATACAGAATTACACTTATATCGTTCGTATGTAGCAATGTGCAATGATGGAAGCGTGCGAAAATGCCGACAGTTCAAAGTCACAACAAGGCATGCTGGTATGTCACATGATCGTAGAGCACCTTAGGTTTGCATGGAGGAAGATCCAAAAACACAGAGCAACTAGAATTTTTAAGATATATCTACATATCATGTGTAGCCAAATGAATCCATGCTCCGAAGAAATTGCATTATTTTGTAATTTATATTTTAATTTTTGAACTTTTTGCGACTTGCATTTAACATTCTATATAGTAGTGTTATCAGAACCGGTATGGACCGACGATCCCTCCGGGAACCGGGGTTCTGTTTGGTTTGGTTAAGATAAAATACCATTTTGCAAATAAACAGTGTTTGAATCAGGGTGAACTGGATGTTTTTTGCAAAACCGATCATTTTATAAAAAGGGTCAGTTTTCGGTTCATTATTTAGACTATTTTTCAATTTTTTTTTCCAAACCGATCAGTTATTAGATTATGCAAATATTTTCAAATTTTTGGGGTGAATAGTGAACCAGGTTCGACCGGTTGAACTGGCTGAATCGAAAATAGGCTCCATCGCCGGTTCAAGGAATGATCCGGTTATGATAATATTGCTATATATAGGGCGACAATTTCCTACAAGTTTACTTAATTATAAATTTTAAATAAAAAAAAAACTCTTAACTATAAAAAGGAGACTTCACCTAATAAACGAGATATATTAGAAAAAATCTTCCTTTCTTTATTATAAAACTAAATAATAACTAAATTTATAATTCTCCAATTAACGAGATGAGATAAAATAAATATTAATCATCATATAATAAATATATAACTGAAAATCGTTAAAAATAGAAGTTTTTAAAAAAATAACTAATGTGCAAAAAATATTTAAAAAAGTAAGTATACTGAAAAAATATTTAGCAAAATGTATATAACCGCTACTGGGGGTGACGTTTTTTAGCATTTTTCAAAAAATGCTATTAGGGGTAGTGTTTTTCATAAAACGCTGCTTGGGGTAGCGTTTTTATGAATTTCGCTACCCCTAGTAGCGATTTTGTTTTAACGTTTTTGACTTTTTTTGACGATTTGATGTTTAATTTAAAAAAATCAAAAAAATTACATTAAGTAGATATTTTAATTCCGATTCAAATGATAAAAAAAATATTAAATTTGGACTTACGGATTGACTGTAGGCTCTGCCGTAAGTTGAGATATGAAAATTTGACTTAAAAAATAATAGCTCATACCCTGTAAGTCCAAACTGACCACGGTGAACGTCATTTATGTCGTAATTCAATTATCTACCTAGGGTAATTTTTTTGATTAGAAATACAGTGATTTTATAACCTAACATCGCTTGTCTTAAAATTTGACCGAAATAATCAAATGCATTAGGTGAGAAATTTAATTATGTCATTACTAAAAAAAATCAAAAAAATTAAAGTGAGTAGATAATTTAATTACAAATTAAATGACGCTAACTAGACGTTAATTTTTTGCTTTTAGACTGACCGTATAATGTTTTTGATTTTTTTTAGTAATGACATAATTAAATTTGTCACCTAATGCATTTGATTATTTCGGTCAAATTTTAAGACAAGCGATGTTAGGTTACAAAATCACTGTATTTCTAATCAAAAAAATTACCCTAGGTAGATAATTGAATTACAACATAAATGATGTTCACCGTAGTCAGTTTGGACTTACATGGTATGAGTTATATTTTTTTAAGTCAAATTTTCATATCTCAACTTACGGCAGAGTCTACAGTCAATCCGTAAGTCCAAATTTAATATTTTTGCATCATTTGAATCGAAATTAAAATATCTACTTACTGTAGTTTTTTTAAAAAAAATTGATTTTTCTTTTAAATTAAACATCAAATCGTCAAAAAAAGTCAAAAACGTAAAAAAAAAAAAAAAGAATTTCGCTACTAGGGGTAGCGAAATTCATAAAAACGCTACTCAAAGTAGCGCATATTTTAAAAAATGGTACCTACAGTAACGATTATATACATTTTACTAAATATTTTTTCAGTATATTTATTTTTTCAAATTATTTTTGCACCGTGCCTACTTTAAAAAAAATTCTTAAAAATACCAGTCGACGTCAAACTGCCAACTGTTCCAGAAAACCAAAATTGTCACAGTAGTAGGTCTATCCTGGGTAACCATCATTAATCAATGAGACGAGCTGCGTTGTCACTATTTATAGTTGTGACGTCGACGTCACCAAAACTCACAACGATATGAATCAAAATTCAATAAAAATATATATGTATATATATTTAATATCGTCAAATACACATAATAAAGTAAAATAAAATAATGTATATACCATTTACATCGATAACATATCTAAACAAATTAAATTAAAAAATGGATTAATAATAATAAAAAAAAGTGCCCAATAAAAGTAAATACAAAAAAATGGTCAAAAAATTCCATTTTTCCGTTGCAAGTCTCTCTCTCAGCCTCACGTACAGCGTACAGATGCCACAGAATCAGTGTGAAAAGAAGCGAGAAGGAAAGAGCTCCAGATCTCTGATACCTTCCCCGCTCCGTCTACATTTCCAACACGACTCTGGCTGGCCACAGCAGGTACCTTCTTCTCCACTTCGCCCGTGTCAGTCTCTCTCTGTCGACTCCGGATGGTTTCAGGTTTGGTCACGACCTTATCTCAAGAGTCAGTTCTTAGAGTTCTTGCTTGCGTTGGATCTCTCGGTGTTCCATCTCTCTGATGTTGCTTCTTCGAGCTCCTCTGCTCTCTTGTCTTTCATTCCATGTTGATTGCTGTCCGAATCTCTCTTGAAGTTGAAATGAAAAAAAAATCGCTTATCTGTTGGTGGAAGTTTTCCATTGAAATCAATTTGCTATAATTGACGTCCCGTTGAAGTTCTTCGAGCTAAGTTTCTAAATTTATTATGCTCTTCATTTGTATATTAATTATGATTGGCTGATTGCTATCCGTGAGAATTGTGCTCGTTGATTTTATTTTTTTATATTTTGCTATAACTACGTATTTTTTTGGTCTTTTGCTTCCAATTAAGGAATTTCATGAAAGCGCCCTCAATTCTGTCTGTACATCGGTGGTTAATGGTTACAGCTTGGATGGGGTCCATCCTTCTGATCTTATCTTCTATTCTCTGACCACTAAATGGTTCTTTTTGCCCTGTCTCTTACTCGTGTCCTATAGTTTCTCTTCATATAACTGTGTTCTTTATGCCTGGATACTTCTTGCTCCTTTGATGTCTTGCAATGTACAGTTTCTGCTGAATTTCTTCTGGCTGTCATGTTCTTAAAATTACAAATAGATTGACACTTTTGTTTTTCATGACAACCTTCAGTGAGAGGAAGGCTTTCCAGAATCGACAAAGCTTACTCTGAGAAGCAGTTTGCAGGATACTTGGAGAATTCAATGAACGTTTTCAACACTAGCACTTATATGATGGTGATTTCTTGTGCTCTCTTTTTCCTTTTGCTCTTTCTTTCTGTGCTGCAACGTTTAAAGATTTGCGCCAAAAACAAAGGTATCTGATTCTGTTTATGGATGACCGTGAATATTATTTTTTCTTGGACTTTTTAATCATGAGAAACTGTTCACATGAGGAAAAGAAAAGGCCGGAATGCAATATTTCATGTCAGTTAGTTGTCAAATTGACGTGGAGGTGGTTAATTTGGCAGATTCTTTGCTCTGTAGGAGTATATTAGAGGAGACAACGACGGTGGAATCACTCAACAGAGATTGCATCGAGGATAAAAGAAAAAATAAAGGTTAAATCTTGTGGTGGATCCTTTAAAGAGCATAAATGTCTTGTCCTTTTATACTTGTGCTGTATAACATAAGCATAATGTTATATTATCTTGCTTATGCAGATTATGTCAGATTTACGGAAAAGTTCATCAATGAGAAATTTCTCTGGGACACCAATGAAAATGCTGCTAGCTAAGGAGATGTCAAAGGAAGTTGATTCTAAGCAGAGTCCACCTAATCTGGTTGCAAAACTAATGGGTCTTGATTCCCTTCCAATGCAATTACCTTCCTCAGTCTCTCAAAGAAGCCGATCAAATGGTGACATACAACATAACAGAAGCAGGAGTCTTACTGGGGTGAAGAAGATCGGGCAATCTCATCATGGACGTAGCTATTCAGAAATGCAAATGGTCCATGGTTATACAGAATATGGTGATTACACTGACATCTATGATATGTGGCAGCAATCTCAGAGCGAAAATTCAATCAGAGAGAATTCATCGAAGAAGGGCAAAAGTTTAAATGAGAAAAGGAAGGCTCTTGTTCGCCAGATGTTCTCAGAAGCGAAACTTCTTGCGTCTGATGAAAAATTTCGCCAGTCAAAGCAATTCCAAGATGCAGTAGAAGTTTTGAGCTCCAATAGAGATTTATTTCTAAAGCTGCTTCAAGAACCTAATTCTCTGATCTCAAGGCATCTACTAGAATTACAGTCAATTCCTCCGCCTCCTGAGACAAAGCGCATCACTGTTCTTAAACCTTTAAAGGTACTTGATGATGAAAAACGAACCAAGAAATCATCACCGGTTTCTGGGTTTTCACCACTTTGTGAGGATGTGGATGGTTTTGCTGCTCAACCAACTCGAATAGTTCTGTTGAAGCCTGGTAATGGGAAGGCTCCTGGGATTTTGCATGATGATAACTTGTCCCACAAAGTTAAAGATGAGGAGGTTCAAGAATCTCAAGAACTGGCAAATGAGATAAGTGAAAATCTTACTGCTAACTGGAGGGATGCCTCTATTTTCTCAAACGACGGTGATAGTTCATTTAAAAAGTCAGAAGCGGAGTATGTGGATGGAAACTGCAGTGATTACGAAGCTACATCACCAATTTCAAGACACTCTTGGGAATTTTTAAACAGAGTTGAGAGTCCTTGTTCATCATCATCCTTCAGCCGTGCATCATATTCTCCAGAATCATCTGTTTGTAGAGAAGCAAAGAAGAGGCTTTCTCAGAGATGGGCACTGATGGCATCTAAACAAGCTTCGCTTGAAGAACAAACACACCATAGAAGAAGTTCCAGTACATTAGGTGAGATGCTTTCTCTTACAGATGGTAAAAAGTCAGTAACTCATGAAGATCAAGAGTCCCCACGATCGGTTCCTTTTAATGAGATAGAAGTTCATTCTGATTCACTCAGAGATTTTTCAAGATCCAAATCTTCATCTTCATCCACATTCCATGATGAATCTGATAGCATTGAAGCACCAAAGGAACCAACCAAGAAGATCAATAGTCTGAAATGGAGACTATCGAGTTTATTTTTCTCGAGAAAGTCGAAGAAAGAGAACAGAGACGAATTGCAGAAATGTGCTGGAACTTCAGAATTTACTGAAAATATTCATGCAAAGGTCACTAATAGTTGTATTAATCATTCTATAAATGATAGTTTCATGACAATTTCTGTGTTATACTCCAACTTCTGCTGAATTTCTGCAGGTGGGTTCATCTATCACAAATCATTTGGTGGACAGACGTCTGAGAGAGAATCATGATCAACCGAGTTGTTTCTCAATTCTTGATCACTCTTTTGAGGAGGATGTCCGAGAATCCTTTGGTAATCATCATTTCACCTTCACATTTTTCAGTTAAACCTATTAATGCAAGAAATTGCTTCAGTTTCATAATCTTATGCAGCTTCTACTCCTATGAAACAGGAAAAAACATGTCTTGTCAGTCACTCCGGTCGAACCTGATTGACAAATCACCGTCTATTGGATGTATGTCTCGGACACTTTCAAGGAGTGAATCGTTCTTAGGGTCAACATCTCCACGCCCAACAAAACATCCTTCAGGTCCCTTATTCACCGAAGAAGAAAAGCAAGATTTGTTAGATTTTATCAAGACACTGCTACCGAAATCGTGTCTGAATTGGCATTCTCCTGAAACTCCACTCAATCCATCCTTGAGGAACAAACTATCCACCCAATTCGACAAAGAACCACCAAATGAATCCAAGCGAAGGCAATGGAGATCGAATCGAAAACTCGTGTTTGATTTTGTGAATGCCATGATTATCGAGATTGCTCTGGACAGTACAATATCGGTAAGTGAAGACGCCGTGTGGGCCCAAATGAAGGTGTGGTTCTGTGAAAATTTGTCTGGAGAGGAGGATGAGGATGACAGGACCAGCCTGGTGGTGGAAAGGGTGGTGAGGGATGCGGTTGTTGAGGGAAGTTGGAGGTTGAATCTGAATCTGGAAATAGAGAATTTGGGGATGGAAATTGAGAAGAAGTTGGTGGAAGAATTTTTGAGTGATGCGGCTGTTGATTTATTTGTTAGGTAGAGTTTGATAAAGCATTCAATAACTTAGTTTCCCAATTCCTCCACTCCACTCCATTATTGTATGTGTATATGTAATAATATATTTTCTTTCAATATGTATTAATTTGATGATATTGCAATTTATATCTCTTAATTATAACAAAGGGAGATGCTGCAAATTTTTTAAGTGCAATATTATAAATTCCTAAGAGTAGAAAAATCTAATAATACCTGCGGACAGAAGTAAATAAGTACAACCTACAACACGAATAGATTCTATTTCATGTTTTTATTTTTCATTTTATTGAGTATAAATTAATAAATTAGGAATAGTTATTACAAGATTATTATTGTTAGATACATAATATAATGTCCATTGAATGTCAATTATACCATGTGTTTATATATATATATATAATACGATTCGATCTGTACGTATGAAGCAACTCCAAATCTTGGTCGTCTCCTTTAAACTTGATACTTCTTTTCTTCTTTATTCTGGATCAGTAACATATATTTCTGACCGTTCTTCAATCCGTCCTGCAAAATATCCAGAAAAAGAATCAGAAACAACTAAGTGATCTACTAGGTTTGCAGTACTTTAGGGATTAATTAACATATTAATATAATCCGAGGTCCATTCAATATAAATATATTTTATTAGATAGTGTTGTGAATAAGTAACTCGTAGGGGTGTCAAAACGGGTCATCGGTCGATCCATGAGTCGTGTCGGTCATGAGTTGTGTTAGAGACTCTTTGACCAAAACACGACTCATGTAATAGTATGAGTCAGTTTTTTAAACCAAAACCTGATCCGCGAGTTGGTGAGTCAATTCGCGGGTCATAATGACCCGTCATAAATTGTAAGTGTTAAGTCAGATTAATTCGTTCGATCTCAATGATCCGCGGTTCAGTCTAACCCGTTCGACCCACCATTTCAACAAAAACCAGAAACATACTGAAATATATAAATGAGAGGGTCACGGACCACGGGTTGACCCGTGGATCAAGACTTCTGGTCCAAATCTGACTTATGTTTTCATGGATCATCCATGAGTCGTGTCAAAATGACCTATGAGTCAAAAATCTTGACCTAAACACGATTCGTGTGCGGATCACCCACGAGTTGGGTAAGATTTTGACTCCCCTAATTGAGACGAGGACGGGAGCTGCACCCTTTCAATTTCTGCGTGGTGTAATTTTTATTATAAAATATATTTGTTATTTAATTATATCAAATTTAATTTTGTACCTTGTCATTGACGAGTAAGCTCCAAACATCGTTGAGCATAGGATCCAAAATCTGTTCTTTATTTGTAATTGCTGTGACGTCACCGAACCTCTTGTTGTCCTCCTTATCCTCTAAGCTAATGTCCCACAGAAACATCAGGATTCGTAGAACGATTCCTAGTACCATAGACATTACCTAAGATACAACAAAGACATCAGTAACCAAAAGATGTATGCCGACAGAATATAGAACCGTCACTATACATATATAATTACCTGAATAAGTATTGTATAGAACCCAATCTTTCTGCATGTTACAGCATGTGTTTCCATGAAAGTACGGATGGTGTCGAGTTGTCCGGTCGGATCGTATGGAAGATTCTAAAACATATTAGTAGTAGAAAATAATTAATTTATTAATTATGACATAAAATACATTACGTATTTAATATAAAAAAATCATAAATACATATCTCTCATTACCTGCTCCCATTGTTCATCAGCTCTTAGATACGACACGATAACAGTTTCAGTTGAAAGGAGAATGAGGACGAGAAACTCGTGCTAATTTAATTCATTTCGTCTGGTTAAGGAAAACTTTAAGAAAATGATGATAAGCGTCACAAAAAGTACTAGAAGCGTCACAAAAACTCAAACGCGTCACTAAAGATATGTGTATATGAGAGTAGGTAGGATACGAAACATATATTGCATCGTTTTCTTGTACTCGCCGCGTAACAACCCGTGAAGGCGACGCAACATAGAACCACCCCGAACCCCATGAAGGAATAGATGAACCTGAAGTGGCACATTTGTAAATAGTAAACACGTTGTAATATTCATGCATGCACGAAGAGAAGGGGAGTATATATATATACCATGGAGAAGGAATCGTTAAAGAATCCAAGACGTCGAAGCTGGCCGGACCGGCAGGCGGTGGTGGAGAAGGAACTTGGTTGTTCCATTGATTAAGCATCCAGAATGAGTAGGCTATCATTAACACCCCTTGAAAGGTCTGCAAGTAGTTAAAAAAGATGGCCACAAAAGCTACACTCCTGAGGATACGCTTGTGGGTGCTCGCCATTGTTACAGATGAGATGAAGCTCGAGGAGGTAGCGATTTGGAGGGGATGAGGAAGGTGATTGGGTGATGGTCGGAATTTAAAAGCAACAGGTGAAGTGGATTCTCTTGTACGGTTTCGGAGATATCGTATGAATATTGTTCTTTCCTTCTTGTCGGTTAGTTTCGCGCGCTTTCCGAATTTGGTTTTGTTGAGGAGATGTACCAGCAAGGTAGGTCGGTGATGCTGGATGCACCTGGCCTTGCACACCCAAAGAAATCAGATACGAAATGAGGAAAAAATCATTTGCAATTGCGTAGAAGGGGGAATATAGTTGTCACTGCGACATCATACTAGGGCAATCATACTAGGGCTCAGCAAAAAAGATTGATTGAACTGAATTCCCGATAAGACCGGCCTAGTTAGGACCAAGATCGGCTAAGAACGAGACCGAACGGGTGGACTTTTCTCTCAAGGCCGGACTCGAGCTCAGACTCAGCCTTTTTTCTCAAAATCCCGACTAGGACCAGCCCAACCCGACCTTGAGGAAGCCCACATAGAAGAAGCCCATAAATCAAATAGAAGTTTTATCGCCCAGCATCAGCGGATCTGGGAACCGAAGCAAGTGGGTTCCCCGTTCCAAAACTGTTGTGGTGGAAGCTTGCTCAGTCACGGTTTAGTGGGTTCCCCGATCCAAGTGAGATCCTCAAGTGGGGTCCTCTTACATATATTAGTGGGTCCACAATAAAAAATACTAAAATATATGTATGTGTGAAAGAAAACAAGTGGGGTCATAGGACCCCACTTATTGTACACTAGATCCGCCAATGTCGACTAGAATCTTCTCATTCTGGTCTTCGTTAGGGTTTCAACGAACTTCGAATTCAACTTCGTAGAAATTTTATCGCCTTATCCTTTCTGTATTCCATTTCGTCGAAGCAGAGTACCGCTCTTCCTCATCCACAGTGCGAGTCGAGAAGGTAACGAGTGACCTCTCAGCTGCAACAGAAGAGAGAAAGGGACTTCGGTAGACAAGGCTACCAGCAGAAGCAACATCGATTTTGTTTTTCCTTCAAAATTTTGGTCTAAGACCGGCCCAAATCAAGCAAGACCGACTCAGGCAGATTCTTTTGCTCAAAATCGGTCTCAGCCCTTCAAAAGTGATGACCAAATTTTCGGGTTTGCTCTTGTCAAAAAACCGATCCGTCCTGTCCAAGCTCACCCTACATCGGACCATATGAGCCCGGGCTTTGCGAAGAAGGTGGAATATAGTTGTCCCTATGTATTTATGCAATGAGTGTATCCATAATTTTTCAAAATTACTTAGAGGACCCCCATATTATAATCTTCCAACTTTCATAACCTTTCCTTACTTTTGTTTCTAAAATGCCCTCAAACTTTTTGGTACTCGACCCAAATTTGTCGACGTCATAGCCCAAATTTAGAATTCGTATCATATACTCTTAATAAATTATTAAAATTTACATCCCTAAATGATTAAGTATTGTATATGAAGTCCATCGAGACTAAATCTGGAGATCCAAACATACCCCAAGTCACTTCGTAGTTCGTACCCTATAGGAAGCAGTGAAGGAAGATACCGAGGTATAAATATAGTACACGAGTCCCACCATAGGTAGCGTAAGGTACAAGGATCCTATCATCTTGCCTTGGACTCTAAATAGTTCAAACTTCATAGAGAGGCAAGGGGGTGTATATCCACAATATATATTCAATATAAATTGGGTTTTATTTTTTCTGTCATAAAACTCAGAAATTCAGGTTTTAGATAATCAGTTGGATATTTTTTAAAATTCTTTTTATTATGTTCTTCATAATAATAATAAAGGTGAATCAGCGTATATTTATAAATACTAAAATATAAATATTTGTATATATTTAAGAAAAATAAGTGATAAATTGTTTCAGTTAGGGCTGATCATGGGCGAGTTGACTAACAGACTACCATAGGACAACATGCTCCAAGCATAACAGATCAGTTGATTACATAAAAAAACATACGGTATCATCCGATCACATGACCCAAACATAAGGTACCATGAGAGCTATTAACCCTTATTTTTTAGAAAATATATAATTGAATATTACTATTGATAATTTATATTATTCTTATATACATTATTTATAAATTTGTATAGTTTTAATCGATCAAAATGCCTTACAAGACAAATGTTTAACCTCGTAACAACGATTTCTAATAAGCTTAACACGATAAACATTTAAGTTACTTATACTCGGACCACATTACATCTGTCGAACATTACATTTGTCGAACGTGTACAAAAATAATTGCTTAGTCTCATGAATATACGGAATTGAGACATGTAATTATAGGTCATATGTTTATTGAGCTTATCGAAGTTGCAAACTGAATTAATTCTGTATTTCTAAGCACCAAAATTGTTTAATTTTTTCCTTCCAAAACGTAATCCATTAATGAGTATTTAAGCATCATGTTTAAGTAATTTTAGTTTAATATATATATACACGCGGAATTCTTTATTCCATTATTCTCTATCCTCAACTATTCTACTAAAACTCAACTATTCTATTAAAGGAAAGAACAAGATAAGGAGAACAAAAGGAAATGCAATAATCGACATAAGTAGAAAGAACCAGAACAATGTGCTCAACATAATAATTATAATATTAGTATTGAGTTAGTCACGATAACGATGTCCTAGTATAAAAGGACAACAGATTTATTTAATTAATTATGTACAAATTTCAAGATTATATATTTATTATTATTTAATAAGTATTTTGTCCCCTTTCTTTCACTCTATCTCAGGACAAATACAAAGGACTGACTCCCAACAGTAGACACAGAAAACCTTATCTCTTTCAGCTGCTTGTCTTTATGATTTTCTGCCCTCATTTAAAGGAAATGGAATCGAGAAGTTGGAAGAAACCTAACCTTTTCAAAAAATTTACTTACCAATGCAAGAAAGTTAATTACATTGGTTTTTCATAATACCATTTTTAACACAATAGTGAGCTGTGGCCTGTGAGCATTGATGAAATTTTAAAGAACGATCAAAGCACAAAAGTTAGTATTTTTCTGATGTAATTTATACAAGAGAGAGAGATAAAGCTCCCTGATCTCCCAGTTGAGTGAAACTTTGCTTATCGTCCACCACCACCATCTCCTTCTTCAATGTCGGTTTGAGATTCTCCCTCACCTCCAAAAACAGAAAAATCGATTACTGTATCTTAGTCTGGTTCATGTAATTCAGGTAACTGTTCTGCTTTTGCAAATTGCTTCAACTTTGATTTAATGGGGTGTTTTGTGTTGGAGTAAGAGATTTTTCTTCTGTTCTTTTGCTTCTGCTAGATTTTGTTTGGCGTATATCACAGAGAGGATGAATCACTGCGTCCCCAGTTTCGACATCGATGAAGATTATTCAATCCCATCGGCGTCTCTCCCTAATAATAAAGCAAACTTGTAAGATTCAATCAATCTCCTTCCATTTCGATATCGATTTCTTCTTGCTTAATATTCGAATGGTTGCATTCGTATCGGCAGGGAGGACGATGGAATCGTGGAACTTCTGTGGCAGAATGGTCAGGTCGTTATGCAGAGACAGAAATCGGTTAAGAAATCCGCAACGTCTGATTTGAATGGAGATGAGTTGAATAACTCAAGCCGACGCGAAATCCACAACCAGAGCCAGCAGCAGCAGCAGTACCTCTTCATGCAAGAGGATGAGATGGCCTCCTGGCTACACTACCCTCTCAACCACGCTGCCTTTGATAACGATTTCTGCTCCGATCTCCTCTACTCTCCTGCTCCGTGCGTCAGTGCAACGGTGATTGAGACGGAGGCTCCCGCCGCATCAACAGAGACAACAACCACCACAACAGCGACTCAGACTGCCAGCGCTCACCACGCAGCTCAATTAGAGGAGCAGAGCAAGGCAAAGGTGTGGCCGAGGCCTCCTATTCCGCCATCCAGGATGGCGGACAACTCCAGCTACCAATCAAGTCTCAGCAAATCTAGAATCGCCGAATCCGTACTGTCCGGCTCGAACCGTGCAGCGAATGAGTTTACGGTGGTCGATTCCGATGAGACACCGGCTGTGCCGCCGCAATCTAGGGTTTCAAAACCTGCGCACCTGGAAATGTCTGCGCGCGGGACCACCGTCCGTGCTGCCTCTCTGGCCACCTCGTCCAGTGGCGCTGCCAGTGAGATGATATTGACGTCATCATCGCCAGATACATCAAGCGCCAGTCCGAATCTGAAGCCGCCGCCGCCAGTGCCGTCAAAGGACAGGAAACGGAAAGTTCGGGAGCTCGACGACGCGGACTTCTACGACGAGATAACGCTCAATCAGGTGTTATGCTTTCTCAAAGTCTGAAGCCGTAACAGAAAAGTTAAAACCAATAAAATCTGCTAAATCACGAGTAAAATAATCGCCTCTGGTGAGTTACCACGTGGTGGGAGAGAGTAGAAAAGCGTTGACGATTGGCATATGACATTTGCTCGCTGCACGGGACACTACCCTGCTGAAACATAATACCCTGCTGAAACAGTTTTAATATCGTTATTCAATTAAAACTTTCTGTGAATACTGACCGACGGCGAGCGTACGGCGAATAACACGACCGTTTTTCCGTAATAAATATTAAATAGTTCATAACTAATTATTAATATAAATGTGGAACTAATTTATATATATATAGAGAGAGAAATTACTGTAGAATTAATATTTTACTTTTATTAGTTCTAAACTACCAAACAGGTACATGAATTTGACACTGATTAGCAAGTAGGTAATTGAATTTTTTTTTTAGCAAATAAATTGCTTAACTTTTTTAAATAAGCAAATAGGTACCTGCCGTTAATTTCCGTAAACGAAAAATATCACATGAGGAGCACGTGAAGAGGAAACAAGTATCTGAACTTATACTAATTAACAAGTAAGTACCTGAACCTGTTTGTTCATCACGTGATATTTTCCGTTTATTCTTAACAAAAATTAACAATAGGTACCTATTTACTTATTTTAAAAAGTTCAGCTACTTCGTTGCTAAAAAAAAAAGTTCAAGTACCTACTTGCTAATCAGTGTCATGTTCTGATATCGGAGAGTTTTCCCTAGTTCTAATTTAGTACTAAATAGTTAAAAGATCCAATGGTTGAGTGTTATCTCGGCAATGTACATTGTCCTTGGAAAAAGTTTTTTACTTAGCACTATTCAGGTAATAATAATTTTCGTTCAAATTACCTGGCCTAGACGTGGTACATTGCCGTAAGCCAGGTTCTCTTACTTGTACATTTCCGTTGAGGATAATAAAAATTAATGAAACTTGGGACACCAAATTAAATAATTGCTCCTTGTGAGTGATGATGGGTGCTCATGGCCCTAGTTAAATTATTAGCATATCCTGTCCCTCTTTTGACTTAAAATTGCCGTGGTACACCATGTTGCAAGGATCATGGTTCAGTCCTTACATTATTCATGTAGATTATAATAATAAATGTATACAGTTACTTATGTGGTAATACTGGTTTGATTGCTGAAGGATATTGAGCTGAAGTCACCTGATGTAAAGAAGCATGCGCGTGGTTTGACATCCGCAAAGAGGTCTCGTGCTGCAGAGGTTCATAATTTGTCAGAAAGGGTATTGTAAATACATAATACTGATTTCAAATATGGTTTAGCTTTCCTAAATATGAACCATGGAATGTGATCACAGTTGCATTTTGAGTGCAGAGACGCCGAGATAGAATAAATGAGAAAATGAGAGCTTTGCAAGAACTCGTACCTCATTGCAATAAGGTATCTTGGTTACCCAATTAGTCCATCTCCCTCTATTCTAACTTCTCGAAGCAGCAGGATCGTAAAAATCTCTTCTTTTTTGGTGGGTGGTTCTGTCAGGCTGATAAAGCATCGATGCTAGATGAGGCAATTGAGTACCTCAAGTCTCTCCAGATGCAAGTGCAGGTATTTTCTTTATCTTGAGCTGCAAAGCATGTCTGTCATTATGTAATTCACTTTCCATTGCCTTCCTATTGAAGAAGGTTATTCTTGCTGCTCAATTTTCATATAACCTTTGCTTGGTTTCCGCCGAGTATTGATTATGTTTCATTCGAGATGTGTTCCTATTATTTTCTGTCTGTGTTGTATGTAGACGATGTCCATGGGATGTAGCATGGTTCCGATGATGTTTCCAGGAGTCCAACAATACATGCCACCACACCCACACAAGGCAGCCGCAATGGCCATGGGCATGAATTGCCCGATGATGCCTTTCCCAAACACCATGCTTGGAGGTTCCTTGCCAATAGCAGGAGCTGGACCTCACCTGGGTTCCAGATTTCCCATGCTAACCCCATTCCATCATATGCAGCAGCAGTTTTCTGGAGCTGAACAATCAAGGATCATCCCACCAAACAGCAACTCTGCTAATCCCGTGAGGGGCTCCTCCTTTGTCATGCAGAACCCGAACCAACCCACCAACTTTGTCAAACCATACCAGCAGTATCTCAGCCGAATGCAATTTCAAACTCAGCAGCAGGTAAACTCCGGTACAGCATAATCTTCCGTGTTAAAATCTGTGTGTGCTTGATGCTGATACAGTATTTTTTTTTTTTAAACATCGTCAGAATCAAGCAGTTGATCAAGGTAGCAGCAAGAGCGGTACCAGCAAAGGAAATGAGCATCCTAAGAGGCATCCATCAGGTAAATCAAGTCACTGCTTCTCCATCCTGTAATGATATCTCTGCATGACAAAAGTATGAAACACGATATTGCGTTATATCATAATTATTAAATGGCCCATGACATTGCCTTGCCGAGCTCCTCCTACCAAAAAGGTTATAGAGCCCATCCTATATGAATCTCCAATCATCCGTCAGGACTGTAATTTCACTCAAGTTATATTGTCACTACTCAAATGTGTAAAGCGTTAGATATGCTGTTGTTGCAGGTTGAAATCATAGTCCTGAAAAAGAAGAGGTGATCCGCAAAATTTTGTAGTGTAAGATAAAGTTAGAACACCCGGCCCCAACATCAGAGAGATAGGCGTGACGTGTAACATATGATTGACAAAGAAGCTTACACAACAAAGAAAGACCGACAATGTTACAGTCCATCTTTGTTTGGGTGAAACCAAAGCAAGCTAAACACGACGAATTATGTAAATCCAATCCTGAAACCAACAAGATACAAGGGGTCCAGTTCTTAACACGAGCAAAAAAAGAGATGTTTTTTCTTATTACCGTTGTTGTACCATGGATACATGTTTAATCAAACAAGATTCTATGTTCTTCTCAAACAATCAGGACGCCGTAGATCCAGCATTTTACGAATCAACAGTAGATAACACCTAACGGAACCAAAAACAAGTTAAGGGAGGTTATCCTGAAGTGGTGTCAACTGTCATAAGTCGAAGATTGATCTAATCTGATTGAGAATGAATTAATGGTATGTACCTTGCCGGTGAAAATCCGGAATGCATATCCCTCCATTGCTTTGTTCAATTCCTAATAATAATAACAGTTTATAATTTCAGTTGAGATTCATCCTTTTCTAGAATAATAATACTCACCAATGGATGTAGAAAAATCCTAGTATGACAAAAAACAACCATGGTAAGAATGAATGGCATATCTGCTTACCATTTCTGCCTCTGCTGAAGAATTGATTTTGCAGATGAGTTTTCGAAGGTCTTCATCATCCCGCAGAACATCGCGTATTTCACTACATGAAGCTGTGACCAAAGAAAGTATGTTTAAAAAAAAATATACAATCTTATGTTAGAGAATACGAAATCCACCAGAATTTCACTCCTCAAAAGGTTCATCTACACCATTACAACTTTTAGAACAGCGTTGAAGCTGTGACCAAAGAAAGTATGTTTAAAAAAAAATATACAATCTTATGTTAGAGAATACGAAATCCACCAGAATTTCACTCCTCAAAAGGTTCATCTACACCATTACAACTTTTAGAACAGCGTTGTAATTGGTGTCATTGGGCACAAAAGCTTACAGCTCATTCACAAGTATATACAACTGAGCAACCGATGCATGATTAGGCAATAATCCATTCTCTCAATAAAGGGAGGATCGATTGATTTCCAACAATTTTGACTAGTGGTTATGATGCAAAGATAAGATTTAAGGGCGTTTATTCAACTTAATTGACATGCCAGCAGTAATTCTCTGAGGTTATCACCTACTGAAACGATTTTTGAAATTAGCAAAGCATAATATTCACATAGAGAAAGATTTCAAAACTTATGAAGAGACAGTTAAAATGACTAACAGACAACATAGTAAGTAGAACAAACCTATCAATTCTAGCTGGGCCTCAGTCACAATCTCTCCAGGGTCATTAACATTGAAGGCCCTTGCCACAGGAAGCTGCTTCTGATCAATAGCTGAATCATCATAGGAAAAAAGAATTCTAATCTGTCGAATGAATACGTCAATATCCACGCAATCATGGAAAGGCTAGCTTTTCAAAACGAAGATTATTATTCCATGGAAAATGAAAATGATGGATAGCACCTATTTTACCAATTCAACTTACATGCATTGACGGCTCAGAAATGAATGGAAAAGTTATTCAATAGGATATACAGTAAAGGATATAATGCAGGGAAAATGCTTTACCTGAAGCTTTCCCCTCTGGCTCTGAAGATGGTTCTTTAACTGCTTCTTTCTCAGAGGAAAAGGGTTTGATACATGGAGTTTCTACAAAATTAAGAAATCCCATGGTTACTATTTTTTTCTACACTATCCTATGCGGAAGAAACGTGTGACATAACCCGAGAAAATAATAATTAACAAATAGCAAAAAATACAGGTTCTTTTGATTCGTCAAAGCCCTCGACATCCAATGTTGAGCAACTCACAAATTCATACATACTATAGTAATTCTCAGATATCAAAGCGTTGATTCAAACTGTCGTATTTGATCTTTCATCAGCTCTTTATTAGCAAAGCCATAAGAATAGAACTAGAAGAACTTTAATTAAACCCTACTCTTTTTTTGCTGCCTCTGTCCTCACCCTGGATAATGTGAACCGCTTTGAGTTTGTCAAAAATATTCTAGAGAGACCACAGAGAAGGATAACACCATTTTTTAGTCTCATAATAGGTATCAATGTTACCCTACAATCAATAAAATTTACTCTATCAAAAACAGAAAGCCAAAGATCAGAGATTCCACAATCAACTAATATCAGACAAAGTCCAAACTAGCAAAGATCATCAGATTCTTAATATCCTCAAATGGGTTGGGTCTCTCAATTCAATCAAACTAATGAAAAGTAGCAAAATCAACGGTAGTTAGTATAGTAGTACCTTTGTGCTTCTTGAAGCAGCCAAGAGAGCAACTGCAAGCAAGCAAGCGCAGAGAAGAAGATCGAAAACGAAATTAGGTCCGGAGAAACATCATCAATGGAAAGAAGGACAAGGAGAGGAGTTCTTACTATAGTAGAAAACACGAGGGGCACTTGTATTTTGAAAGCGCTTCACAGCAAACTTCACACTGTCGAGAACCCATGGATTAGGGTTCCGCCACTGCAAGACGGAGACGAACACTGAAAAGATTTTATCACTCCGACAAGATTTCGTCCTCCAAACTTGAAATCTCAAAATATTTTCGCACTGCCGCTAAAATTTCAGAGACCTATTTGGCGGCTGCCTTCTGGTTTTGGCGTTATTTTTCCTTTCTTTAGTTTCGTTCCTTTTTTTCCCTGGAAAATTAGTATTTGATCCTCAGTGTCACAACATATTCACAATTTCATCCTCAAGCTCTAATTTTAATGAAAGTTCATCCTCAAAATTTTAAATAGAAAGAGATTTAGTTCCAGACGAGGGCTGGCTAGCTACTGATCTGGGGTTGCAAGTTGCAGACAATAGATAGTGTTGGATCTTGATTTGTCACTTCGTCCTGAATTCGTCCTTTTCGAGCTTTTGTGGGGCGCTCTGAAGACCTGTAGGTAAGGAAATTTTGGGTGTTCCCATTGTTTCCCCTCCGATAGTAAAGTCAGCCGGAGTCCGGTGATAAAAAGAGAGGAAAGGTAGTTTGTGTATGTATGGAATGTTAGTTGGAGAGAATTGACCTCAAGTATGAAGGTTGGTCGATATTTATAGATTTATCTTTGAACTTGAGCATGATCAAGTTCTTACCAGAGTTACTCATTGATTTTCGGCGAGCTAACCATGGTTACGAGTCAGTGGAGTGATAAGGAGTCAGACAAGTCACTTCGTTCCAGGATATCCGAGATAAGGAGGTCCTAAAATTCCTCTACCTAACCTGATATTGTCTATATGTACAGTGAGTGAGTTTTTTATGGAAGTCATCTCTTAGGGGTGCATCCTACTGGGCGTGTCATTAATGACGCACCTGTAAATCTTAAGGCAAGCGAGTAATAACGGTAAACACATGATGGATGGATCTGGGTCGGTCTAATCATCGGGCTTGATCCACCTTTGGGCCTACTCCCAAAGTGTCGAGGCCCAAAGGCTGGGCCCCATCAAAGAGGTCTGTGTCTAGCTAGGTCCCAGACCAGGCTATAACCCCCTACTTCTCTTAACCGTGGCTAACTAACTTCACTATGCATTTATTCAACCTTTTATAACTATCAACAAATCATGCCGTTATTCCGCATCTCGGCTCATAGTCCCTAGCTACATACTTCTTTCTAAATTCAACACGAACCATGAAATGGGTCCATTTCACAAGCTTCAAATTTGCTATAAACATCAAGGTTCATGGTGGTCTTATTAAATATCAACTCTCATCCGAGAAATGAGGCGATTCGTGTGTCTAATCGATAAGGAAGAGCAGCACGGGCTCCTAAACCTCGACAATTTGCAGCAGCCTGAGATAGATCAAGTAAATGCAGCTCAGCAGTCTATTGCATACTTATGTGTAGCTAAAAACTTGTTGAGATTTCATGAATACTCACAACTTGTGCTGCAAATGGAAGCATTTTCTCGGGCAGCATCTCAGCACAGATAGCTATATTTTGTCAAATGAAAGAGAGGTTCAAATAAGAGATTTTGGATGATTGACTGGATTTTTAAAATTTATTTGGGCAAACAAAATAACATCATCATCGGATATGTCAGAAACACGAACCGTATAAGGTTGCTCCTATAAATGCATCTCCTGCACCCGTTGTATCAACAAGCTCGGATGGTGGAACCTTCTCAGCTGTCCCCAGGATTAGCCTTCCACTCAATGTTCCTATGCCTTCTGCTCTCAACTTCATCTTTGACTACAGAAAGAAATCATGAAGGCAAATCATAAGTTACAGCTATGATAATATAATACACACATATACACCCAAATATATATATGTACTATTTGTTACCGATGAAAAACATGTTGGTAATATGGCTACACCATTATCATACTTTCTCTGCTTCAGCGTGTCTAACAAGGTGTCGGGGTCAACTTCTTCAAAATCAGGATCTTCTGAAATAGATTTACCATGAATTATTAAGTTCAACATCAATGGAGGCGAGGAATATGAAGTAGTGATTTTTCTGCAGAATGAGTTTATCAAAGCATGGAAGTGGCCAACTTGCCAGTGATTCTCTCGAGCATTATACATCCGTCTCCACCCAAGGTTACAATCACAAACTTCAGTTTTGGCAACCTTAGTAGCATAGAAACAAGTGCGCTCGGTATGGATGTTGCTTTTGTCCATGCCTGTCAATATATAACAATGTATGTGAAGAGAGTAACATTAAAAAATCGCGACTTTTCTGATGATGTAGCAGAATCTCATTCATTGATCAAACCTATTTTGTTAAAAATGTGTAGCAGCCCACGTTGCACAATTCAGCCGCCCACATTGTGCATGTTTTTCCACATGCACTTATTGAAGAGAAATCCAAGTTGGTTTTTTCTTTTCTATAGTCAATCAACAATAGAAATTGGTCTACAAGTTAAGCAACCATTCGTCCACGAAAGCAGTCTTCCAATGCTTTTATTTATGCTCTTTGATGGATAGAGCGTTATAAATAGCATTCTCGTTTTGGTCCCTAGACACCACTCTTCTTCAATTCAACTTTGAATACACCATCTACTGTGAAGAGTAAGGGTTTAGAAACTCCAAACGAATCAC
Organism: Chamaenerion angustifolium; assembly: GCA_946814005.1. NCBI lineage: Eukaryota > Viridiplantae > Streptophyta > Magnoliopsida > Myrtales > Onagraceae > Chamaenerion > Chamaenerion angustifolium. The sequence goes on from OX328275.1 coordinate 33,795,584, forward strand.
GAAACTCGGTTTTGTAATGGCTGGAGGTAAGTTCACGAATTCGATTCAAGCTTCCACTGTTTGATTTAAATGTGTTTATTCAGTTTCTTAGCATGTTTAAATCGAACCTAAGATTCATTAGTCCAACAACCTATACGTGAACTCTAGAACTGACTCAAAAGGATTTATTGAGGAAGAGATTTGGCTTGCCTGTGGAAATTTTGCAGAGCAGACAGCATAGTCTGCAAATTCTAGAAGATCATTCAGTCCTTCCCTTAGCCTCTCTGCATCAATCAAGATCGGGATATTCTTGCTCGCAGCCTATACTGGAGAAACCCAAAGATTTCTTGTTTAGTACACTCCTCCAATTATCACTATATGCTAAATCAAATTATTAAAAATAAATAGAGAAATGAGGGTTCTGTCTGGAAAGCAAAAAAAAAAATTAATAATGCAACATAACTACTACATATTTGAGTCTTTGACGCTTCAGAATCCACTCAAGAATTTAGGGGTGATGCTATCATCTACACTAAAACCAGTCAAGAATAATGACGCCTCAAAGTTCATATATCATAACATAGTTTTGATACCTAACCAAAAGAACTGACTAATGACACTTTTGAATGCACTATCTATATACCAAGGATCTTATCGTGCACAAATAAACCAGGTTATTGGACAATAAGTACCGTAAAAAGTGATTGTTAAAGTAATATTAACTAAATTACCTCTTTGGCAACTTGTAAAGCGGTTTCAGGGAACCTTCCATCAAAGTACGTGATACTTGCTCCATCCAACACCGATGCTAAACTTGAACTGGAAAGGTCACTTGGCACCATTGGAGGGTCCCCAAGGGTATGAATGCAAGTTCGAGTTTTTCTGAAAAAGTTTAATTTATAAATTATGAGCATGTTATCCAGATAAAAGAAGAGAAGCTAGATTCTTACGTTTTGCTGTCCACAATAATGTACGTGAATGGTGAATTGCCCTCCTTGGATACCTAGAAGAAGGCACCTTATTCTTCGAGAAATACAGAGGGGGAAAGGCAATAAGTAATATTTGTGATGATGAGTGAATATCGTGAAGTTTTACCACAATATAAGAAGTGTCTACACCATCATCTTCTAGCTCTTGCAGTATACCTCTGCCTTGGCCATCATCAGCAACCTATGGCTATGAAGAAATCAATCATTAAAATACTAGTTTGTCTATATATGTACTTAAGGAACCAAAATTGGAGGTTATTTGATTCTTAACCTTTGATATTAGCCTCGCCGTTAACCCTAATCGAGCCACACAAGTTAATGCATTTCCAGAATTTCCTCCTCCTTGAACCTACCAACAAATTTGATAAACCAAAAGCTAAATATTGGGCAGCAGAAAGATAATGATGAATAACTGGAGGCAGCAGCAAGACCTTCAAATTGGTGCTTCGAATTTTGTCATCGGGTTTCGGATAGGAAGCCACTGTGGCCAGGAAATCCACTCCCACCATCCCAACACCCACCTGCAACACAGAATATGTTACCTTGCAATGCTGAGCAGCATGCTATTGATAGACAGAAGAGAGAGACTCACCACAATGCGATGCTCCGGCAGTGGAGGGAGAGAAGCAGAACACGTCGTAACCCTGAAGTTCCTGAAACCCGAACAAGATTGAATAAAATTCGTGGTTGATTCGATCGGTGATGGTGCATAAGATATTGCAATGGCAGAATCAAGAGAACCAAACCCGGATAATGAGAAGCGTAAAAGAGAAGAAGAGGAGGGCGTCAGCATCTGATTCGGAAGGCGGAGACGAAGAGGCGCGGCGATGGAATGGCGCGGGTTTACTGAGTTCACCATTTTATGTGTGTTCTTGGCTGCTGATAGAGCGGGCATTGAATGGCGCGGAATGGACAATGGAAAGGTAGAGTAGATAGTCGTTTGGCTTGGAAACAAACTCTGCTTCATAATCTCGTCATCTTGATTTGGCCATTATCATCCACATCTACATTCTTTCCACAAAAGTTTGTAACTTTCGCTTGAAAAATACATCAAGAATGGATCTTTGGATTCATAAGCTTCTGGGTCCCACATCATACATACAGACTAACAAATTCGAACAATCCAAGCCTCACAAGAAATGGATGTGAAACAACATCAGACTTTGTCGATCAATCAATTTAAACATAATAACTAATAATACATCGGATCAGTCTAAGAGCAGTCAGTTCAACCCATCACTAAGACAATGCATGAGAATGTACAATCAAGAACTTATACTATCACCACTACTTTCTTCAGTAAACTACTGAACCAGAAGTAATCAAAATTAGCAGCTCTGTAGATAAACCATGTCTTTCCAATGAAACACAATAGGGCACTAAACCATCATTTACACTTCTCACTGGACAAACCGCATCCACTCTTTTACCATTCTTATTATATCAGTCAATTCCATACGCTGCGTTTGGAATGCAGAACTCCGTGTTCACTTACGCTCCCTCCTCTTAATCTGTAGAATGCAGGTTTGCTCCTGATAGTTCTCAATGGACCAGACCTGTTCCCGTGCTTCACAGGGAGGAACATCCCAATGCCATCCAAGCTCGAACCTGAAAAGCCTCTGTTTTCCACGTCGTCAAGCGGGCCCGAGCTGTAATCTATGGTGATGAACGAGGAGGCATGTCCCTTTCTACGAGGCGTGGCATCCCACGAGACAAGGTCGCCTTGGGAATCGGTATCAGGGACAGAACCATCTTTTTTACTGCAATAGTCATCGCCAGCTGCATCGTTGTATATGAGCTTCAGAGCTTGCACCACCTCACCCATAAACGGGCGGTTTGTGACCTCTTGGTGGACGCACATTGATGCTATGGCAGACACTTTGGCCATGTCTTCGAAGTTGTAGGTTCCTGCTAAGACGGGGTCCACTAGCTGCTCCAACCCTTCTTGGGTGGCTAGTAAAGGGCGGGCCCAGGAGACCAGGTTTTCTTGTCCCTGAGGTTGGGACATGTCCACTGGTTTACGCCCAGTTATGAGCTCAAGTAGGACAACGCCGTAGCTGTAGACATCGCTCTTTACTAGCAAATGCCCTGTCATTGCATATTCAGGAGCCACATAGCTGCGGATTTTGCAGTGATGTATGTAGTGAGAAGGAAGCATGTCAAAACCTTGCTAGAAAGTAGCATCGTTTACCATTTTAGGAAATGCTAATTATCTTATCAAATCGGTCTTTCCTTGAAAAAAGTAGCACTTTTTACTGTTTCTTGAAATTGATGATTATCTCACTAATCATTACTATTAAAAAAAAACTTTTCATTTTCTACTAAGTTTAGCACACTAAACAGAATTTTCCTATACACAATCAAATATGCCTAAAGAATGTCTAGATAAATATAATTACCCGAAAGTGCCCATAACACGAGTAGAGATATGTTGGCTTCCTTCAGTTGCTTCCTTTGCCAGACCGAAATCAGAGACTTTTGGAGTGAAGTCATCTTCCAGTAAGACATTGCTAGCCTTAAAATCTCGGTGAATAACACGAGGGTTCGAATCTTCATGCAGATAAGCTAAACCTCTTGCTGCTCCAAGCGCAATCTTCAGCCGTGAATCCCAGTCAAGGGGCGCTTTTGCCTTATCAACACCTGACACCCAACAAGATATTTCATCCAATAGAAATTTAATTCAATAATGAAAAGAATTCAGTATGTTTTTGCAAAATTATCTATTAGATTATTGTTGATGTAGCTTATACCATGCAAATGGGATTCGACACTGCCATTGCGAACCACTTCGTAAACCAGGCAGCGTTTATGGCCCTCGATGCAGATTCCGATCAACTTCACAAGATTGCGGTGATGCAATCTGCTCAGCATCTCCACTTCAGCGATAAACTCACGGTCACCATCTTGATTACGATCCCTTGTAAGCAACTTAACTGCAACGTCAGCCCCATCCTCCATAATCCCTTGGTAAACTCGTCCAAATCCACCTTCCCCAAGAATTTGCTTAGAGCTAAACTTATTGGTTGCCTTCTCAATCTCAGAAAGAGAAAATGTCCTAACAGATAGCATGCATGGTGCCATGTTGGAAAGTATAGATCCAGATGCTGAGCTGGCAGAGCTGCTTGACAGCATGGAACCAAAACCTGCATTATTGGAGACAGGCACAATTGAGCATAGTATATACATTGTCGAATGTAAGCAGAGAGATGATATTTAAGTTACATTTGGCTACGGAGTTCGACTAAGTGATAGAGGACCATACCAGATCGTTTGTTCATAGAAGTAAATGCAGGTCCCACAGCATTTGAAGGTCTTCCAAACTTGTTCCACTTCAAACATAAGAAAAGTGCTGCAACGAGAACTGATAGAAGAACAAATGCTGACAGAGAAATTATGATTATGGTTTTAACATCAATCTTTGGATTCTTGTTGCCAATATTTGCGTAAATTGGGAGAGCATTAGCTGTTGGACCACTTCCCATACCGCTTGGATAAAAAGGCGAGGTAATACCTGAAAATAATGATATCAGTTTCAAAGAATGCTAATTTAGATATAAAACACTGGTCTTGATGAAACAAAGTCAGGCTTACTTGTGTAGTCGACAGCTATCAACTCATAACTGCCAAAAAGAGAGACATTAAGCGGCACCTTTCTATGCCAAAATCTCTCGTGTATCAATGTAGCAGTCGTATTATCAAACTTGTCTCCGAGTGGAACCAAATTTATGTCAACTATGGTTCTTCCTTGATTCTGACTATCAGCACTTGCACCCATTATCTTCACTTGACTTTGTTCCAAGTAAGTGCCAGCAGCAATCTCAATTTCTAGCTCGTTCATAACTGGAAATACTGCATATGGTGCCACATCTAGAAGAAGTCGGACTTTCATTGGTAAGACGCATCCGCATGGTGAACCAAATGGAGTTGTAGTAAGTGGCTCCTCACAGATTTGATCACAACCTGCAAAATTCCACCTCATTAGAGAAGAAAATCAATAACATAAACAAGCCCAGGAAAGAAGTTGAACTGCTAGGAATTTAAGATTAAAGTACTACCCGATCCTTGTAAAGGTGATGAAGCAGGGACATGAGGTCTGCTAGGATGATGATGGTAACCACGGCGATGAGGTAAAGGACTAATTGTTGGGAGAGCAACAGGGACTGGAACAAAACAACAGCTTTATGAGCAAAATGCAAAACAGGTTCAGATAAAAAATTACGGACATGCACAAGCAACCTGAATAAATAGGCGATGGGGCTGGTGCTGATGATGGCTGCAAAATAGGCTTAAAGTGCCTTCTCGAGAGCTTTCGTTGAGGATTTATCACTCCTACGAGCAGTAATCTTCCCATAAGTGATGAAAAAAATTGAGTGATGAGCAGCAATGCAGCATTGTCCAAGGGATTCAGTAAAACTCTTCTATAAAATGTATATATTTGTAATTGTAGCATCCAAAAATTAAAGCAGAAACTGTTGGACTAGAAGAAATATAAGATTGATTGAAGCAACCAGAATATCTACGCATTCAGAACGAACTTTCTAATGCAGCCTAACTGTAAAAAGCATTAGCTAAGAATGGATTGTTTTCCCTTTAAAAGGAACAATAGAAGTGAAGCTTGATACAGAAGAGAGTTGATCTCAAGAGTTTATTTACATGAATGAAGTGTTAGCATCCTTACCATATTCAGCTGATCTTTCTCTCAAGGTAGGCAGACTTGGTTGGACAGAAGGTGACAAAAAAATATCTGATGAACGATGTCCTGAATTAAGACAAAATTCATGTCAATTTTATTTTATGTTTGACTTAAAAGACATAAAATTGTACATCTCTCCAAAACTTCACCTAAGACAGGACAAAACCAAGGTCAGACTCAGTCACTCAGTACACTTTTTTGGAATAGGTAGATATATGGACCAAAAATCATACGGATTTGAATCTCCACATAGATTTTTGCTTTTCTCACTAACAACACCCACACTGTTAGAGATAATATTTTATTTTAGATATAGATATTAGATTAGATTTATTATCATTTTTAGAATATTTTCCTATGTCCTTGTATACTATATATAGAGAATTCTAACTTTGAATTTTATAAGTTAACTCAATAATAATAATTTGCTACGTGGTTAAGCCACACCACATGCGACCACAGTCATCTATCTTCCACACTTTTCCTTAGTATATTAAATTTCTTCACACACAACATTAACGAGAATTAAAATTTTACTGTTTCACAGACAGGTGAGAGGCAAAGAAACCCATGAATCTCCAAGGAGCAGAGACCATCTTATACGTAAATTTGAAAAAAATATGTGCTACTGCTACTAATCGCACCAACCATAAAAAACAAAACCAAGCATTACTAGCGTCCAATTAGTCAACTAAGTCATAGCAGAGGTCAAGAGAAGTGCAATTTGTAAAAGAGGGACCTGAACTGGAGAGTGGCGTAGTGAGAAGAGAGAGCACAATCAGCAAAACAGAAGCCATCTTCTTGGGCAAAACCACAACCCACACACAACATGGTCAAAAACGCAGACCGACGAGCATGGTCCCAGCACCGAAGAGTCGCCGGAGCATTGTGCGTTGCGGATGAGAAACTAGGGTAGCTTGTCATTTGGTCCGGAGCTCAATGTCAGCGACCGCATGGCTCCGAATGAGCTGGAGCGGTAAGAGGGAGCGCGACAGGAACCCTAAGAGAGAGAGAGAGAGGCGAAATGGAGATGTTTAAACGCGTACAAGGACACAGATCCTTGAGATGCGGATGCGTGAGATCTTGGAAAATGGAGATTGAGTTTCTGGTGGGAGGTTCTGCGTTTGGGACGGAGGATGATTTCTAGAAGAAATACTGACAGTGGAAAGGAAGGAGACGATTTGCAGAAGAAAAAGTGAAGTGGGGATCTGTGATCGCACAGAGAGAAAAGAACAAAAGCGAGATCTTGGAGAGAGAGTATGCGGGGCCCGACCCGACCCTAATCAATCATTCTACTACGCTACAACTACACGGATTCAGCTCGGGTCCAGGTAATATCTGGCTTACCCGACGGATCCTGTCGTGGAGCGCGTAGTCGGCCAGTTCAGTCGGACGATTTCTATTCATAATATTTTTTGAAACCCCTCAATCCAGGGGTTACTTTAATTTGACCTCTACTGTTACTTTTTTGTCAAAACACCTACCAAAGTTTGTACGTTACATTTTTGTCCTAGTAGATAATTGAATAATAGGATTCATAACGTTCGGAATTGGCCTAAGAAAATGGCATAAAATTGTATTTGATATAATAAATAACGGATTCATAAAATTTATAATGGAGTTCACTATATAAATTTATGGACAATAAATTTAATTTTGGAGCTAAATAGGGTTCTTTTAAATTAAAAATGGAGTTTGAGATTTATTTATTTTCACAAATAAACTTAGGATACTTTTGAAAATATATATAAAAAAATAGTGACAAATAACCCTGTGTTTTCTATGTAAAATCGTGATTTTTTCAAAAAGTATGTATTTTCGATTTTTTTTTTGAAAAAGTATATATACAAAAAAAATATTTAACAAAATGTGTATACGCGCATCCCGGGATCGCGCCTATTGGACATAGGCGCACCCCAGGTAAATAGGCGCAACTTAGAAGTTGCGCATGGGGAAGAAGAGCGTCCCTTTTTTTTTTTTTTTTTTAAAACATTTTATTTGAAAAATGAAGACTCGATATTTAATTAAAAATAAAATTATGTATCTATTAAAAAAAAATTTAAAAAAATTATAGTAAGTAGATATTTTAATTGCGATTCAAATGATGCAAAAAATATTAAATTTGGATTTACGGATTGACTGTACGGCATGCCGTAAGTTGAGATATGAAAATTGTACTTAAAAAATTATAACTCGGACCATGTAACTCCAAACTCAACACGGTTAACGCCATTTAGGTCGTAAATCAATTATCTACGTAGGATAATTTTTTGGATTAAAAATACAGTGATTTTGTAACCCCCCATCGTTTACACCCATATTTGACCGAAATAAGTAAATGCATTAGGTGAGAAATTTAATTATATACTTACTCAAAAAAAATCAAAAACATTACAGTGCGTAGATAATTTAATTACGAATTAAATGACACTAACTATGCGTTAATTGTTTACTTTTAGACTGACTGTATAATACGGTACGTAAAAAACTCACATACGATACAAAAACTTCCAAATAGTATTTTGCATAGTAAAATTACTGTTTACACAGTGATTAAACAGTAATTTTACTACCGTGTGTAGAGTTTTTTACGTAACGTATTATACAGTCAGTCTAAAAGTAAACAATTAACGCATAGTTAGTGTCATTTAATTCGTAATTAAATTATCTACGCACTGTAATTTTTTTGAGTAAGTATATAATTAAATTTCTCACCTAATGCATTTACTTATTTCGGTCAAATTTGGGTGTAAACGATGGGGGTTACAAAATCACTGTATTTTTAATCCAAAAAATTATCCTACGTAGATAATTGATTTACGACCTAAATGGCGTTAACCGTGTTGAGTTTGTAGTTACATGGTCTGAGTTATAATTTTTTAAGTATAATTTTCATATCTCAACTTACGGCATGCCGTACAGTCAATCCGTAAATCCAAATTTAATATTTGTTGCATCATTTGAATCGCAATTAAAATATCTACTTACTTTAATTTTTTTTAATTTTTTTTTAATAGATACATAATTTTATTTTTAATTAAATATTGAGTCATTATTTTTCAAACAAAATGATTTTTTTTTTTAAAAAGAAAAAGGAACGCTCTTCTTCCCCATGCGCAACTTAAAAATTGCGCAAAGTTGCGCCTATTCAATTGGCGCACTCCTGGGGTGCGCCTATTCAATTGGCGCATATTCCCCGGGATTCGCGTATACACATTTTGCTAAATATTTTTTTTGTATATATACTTTTCCCAAAAAAAAATCGAAAATACATACTTTTTGAAAAAAATCTTCACTTGATATAGTATGTTTTGAGCAAAGAAAGACAATGCCACGAATGCAATAACATTACAAAATTATTTATGATCCGAATCTAATATGTCAATTTGGACCGACTATGAGGAGAACAAAATACTATTATACAATTTTACATATTTATCATGTCTACCCCATTTTGGAATCCGGGCAATCAGACAGGGGATTTTTCAGTTTATCCGACTATCTTGAACTTTTTTAAAAATTAACCGTCTCAGAAAAAATATTTTAAAAAGTATATATATATATAAAATATTTAGCAAAATGTGCATTTGCGCAGGTAGGTTAGTAGCGATTTTTGAAAAACGTTAGCGATTTTTGAAAAACGTTAGCGTTTTTTTTTTTTTTTTTGAACAAAATCTTTAAAAATAACATTAAGTAGATATTTGAATTTTGATTCAAATGATTCAAAAAATATTGAATTTGGACTTACGAATTGACTGTAGGCTCTGCCGTAAGTTGAGATATGAAAATTTGACTTAAAAAAATATAACTCATACCCTGTAAGTCCAAACTGACCACGGTGAACGTCATTTATGTCGTAATTCAATTATCTACCTAGAGTAATTTTTTTGATTAGAAATACAATGATTTTGTAACCTAACATCGCTTGTCTTAAAATTTGACCGAAATAATCAAATGCATTTGGTGAGAATTTAATTATGTACTTACTCAAAAAAAATCAAAAAAATTACTCTAGGTAGATAATTGAATTACGACATAAATGACGTCCACCGTGGTCAGTTTGGACTTACAGGGTATGAGTTATATTTTTTTAAGTCAAATTTTCATATCTCAACTTACGGCAGAGCCTACAGTTAATCCGTAAGTCCAAATTTAATGTTTTTTGCATCATTTGAATCGAAATTCAAATATCTACTTACTGTAATTTTTAAAAAAAAATTAAGATTTTTTTTTATTTTTTTTCAAAAATAAAAAATGAAAAAAGCTACTACCAGTAGCGAATTTCAAAAAAACGCTACTGGTACCTGCGTTTTTCAGAAAAACGCAGGTGGTAGTAGCGTTTTTGAAAAACGCTACTACCACCTGCGCAAATGCACATTTTGCTAAATATTTTTTTTACATATATACTTTTTCAAAAAAAAATTATGACATACATACTTTTCGAAAAACATCGACAATCTTGGAACAAATTAATTGAAATCTGACTCATAAATTTATACGATTATAAAGATACAATTCACTAAATATTTTGAATATGAGACACTTAAAAAAATTACTTTTATAGAGTGAATTGGCAAGGAATATAAGCAAGATTAAATTAAGGTAGGGTCCATCTTAATTTCTCTAAATTGGTGGATGCAATATTGCAATCTAATATACTTTGAGGATATATAATAAAATACTATGTTTGACCAGTCAAAGTTCAAAGCCAATACAGAAAAAAATAGTCTTGAACATAAATATTCGTCATTTGACCAACATTAATTATGTAATTACACTAATTATTCTATCCTTTATTTTTTACAAGCAGCATATGGATCCAAACTTTTGAACCACTGAGAATATATAATTTGTAATTATTAATATATATAAATTCAACTGATTGAAAAATGTATCGTCAGTCTCCCTTCCAACTGTAATAATAATTAAAATTTGAAACCCTAATTACTATATTGCAGAGGATGAAGACGACGACTCGAACTTGTAGTACTTATCGACAGGAATGGAGACCAGCCAAGTGCACCGGAGACCCTTCGGGAAGGTGACCAAGTCTCCGGCACCGAACTCCACGAAATCTGAAGACATTTTCGTATAATAAGCCTTCACTTTGCCTCTCACCATGTAACATGTCTCCTCTGCCTCGTACTTGAGCTTATACTTGCCTGGGGGACAAGCCCATCTGTTTTATAGATTTAAAAAGCAGTGTTAGGGCATGCATGGAGCAGGAAGAAGAGAGAGAATGAGGAGAGAGAGAGAGTACTTGGGCCAACACTTGATGTTCAACTCAGAGAGTCTTGACTTGGAAGGATTTTTCTCTACCATGATCTTAAGATTCTCTGAGGAGGAGGAAGAGGAGGAGCTAGGGTTTGAATTTGCAGACATGGAGACGATGAGAACTGTTCTGCAAAACTTCTTTCTATACTGATTTTCTTTCACACCTTGAAGAAGAAGAAGAAGAAGAAGAAGAGAAGAGGACTTATATATGAATATATATAATATAATATATAAGGTGGTAAGGAAAAGAATGTTCTCTTCTTATATACATTACATTCATTGACAGTAAAAAGTAAATGTAAATATTTTTTTTCCTTCAAAATGCTTCTGTCAAATTTGATATATATATACATATAGGGAAAAGTATGGAATTGCACCCGGATGTTTGCCAGAATTGGTAACTGCACCCATGATGTTTGTTTTTACACCCATATGTTTGCATTTGTTTGTAATTGAGCCTTTCTGTCCATTTCTCACAGTAACCGTTATATCTGACCTGGTATACCGAAAATACCCCCAGCTTTATTATTGAATTGGCACAGCCAGTTCTCCTTTCATACCAGCCAACTCTTCCCATTTCACTTCTCACACACCGCGTCTTTGAAGCTCCCACGTCCGAATCTGTATGTCAATACATCATGGGTGGTAAGTATGATGAATGCTCTTCTCGTTCTTCTTCCTCTTGGGCATCGAAGCCGAACATGACATCCATGGAACCTATGTGCTACTGCCAACTCCAATGCCGTGCGACAACAGCGTGGACGAATAAAAATTTCGGTCGGGTGTTCTTTGCATGTCCAAGATACCAGGTAATGAAGCCAATTTCTTGTGTTAATTGCGGTTATATGACCGATTGGTCTACGGTGAACCAATTTGGGATTTTCTGAAACCCTAATTTCTTGTTACTACTATGAAGCCATCAAGTTCTTTGAAGAGGAGTTGCGATTTCTTTGCTTGGGCAGATCCACCTATGTGTGTGTATGGAAGGAGAGCCATGACCAAGTTTATGTCAAAGGAATCTGAACTCAACAACCAAATTTCTGTGTTACGTAGCAGAAATCAGCAACATCTGTGTGTTATAGTGTTCTTAGTTTTCGTTGTTGCTGGACTTCTGTTGAAGATGTAGCTGTGTTTAACACTTTTGTTTTATAGTGTGTACGTTATGTACGTTGTCATTCAGTTGTACTTGATGAATGTTTAATGAAGACATTGTGGACCCATAAGTTGTGTACGTTGTTATTCAGTTGTACCTTATGTTTGTTGTAGTGTTTGGTTTTCCACCCTTATGTTTGACAAAAATTTGGTAAACGCACCCATATGTATTGACATACAGCATACAAACCAACCTGTTATCCAACAGAACACAAACCAACAGAACGCCAACAAACCTGTTTTAACCTAATATCCAACAGAACACAGACCAACAGAACACACAATCCAACAGAACACAAACAACCCTGTTTTAACACAAACGAAGGTTCCACAGACCTAATATCCAACACAAAATGTAGTCACCCAACCTAACAAACCAAAATGTCACTGCAACATCAGCGCACCGAACGTACTACAAAATATCAGTGCACCTAACAAACATACTATCACTGAGTAGATCGTCGTCCAACCCGGGGTGAACTGCGAGTACCCTGAACTGGTGTCTTCTTCCTTGTTTTACCTGTTTTAAGTGGTTGGGGAGATAAGACTAGTGCCCGACAATGTGATAACTCTGGGGCAGTTGATCTCACCCGCACAAAACCGTCGTCCGAATCTATGATCACTGGCGTCGCCTTCTTCGTAGACGGGCGTGGAACCTACATAAAGAGTACTATATTTAGACGTTGTCCATATTTCCATTAATCGTAAATAACCAAATTTCATACCCTCACAAAATCATCATCCGAATCGACGTTGACTGGGGTCGCCCTTGATGAAGACGGGGTCGCCTTTGACGAAGATGGGCGCCCACTCTTTGGTTTGGTTCTTCTCACTGTCAGATACTTTTAATTGCTATTTCCCAGAAAAATATGTCAATATTTTGCAAAAGCTATGAAGAGCTTCGAATGCTTCAATTTCAGCAACATTTTCTTCTTAAATTTTTTAAAAAAGAGGAATTTATATGATTTTGTCAAGAATTTGTTATTTTTAAATTAATTTGACCACCAACATATTGGATTAAAATCATTAATTAGCAATGCTACCTTGTGGAACTACAAAGAGAGTTAACTTTCCACTCAATCCTCTTCCTCTCTGATAATCTCTGATCCACCTTACCACACCTACCAATATCAGATCCTCCAATATTTGGAACCTTCTTATCAGCGCCAGACAAGTTTCCGGATTGATGATGCAACAAAAGCACATCTTGAATCTCTTTGTTGAACGAAATCTGTTTCAAAACAGCAGACTTGAAATCCTTCAAGGATTGATCACTTATCGTACTTGAATTCGGACCATCCAAGCTAGAACTTTGCTCACCTGCAGAACCCAATGTACGGTTCCACATGCCAAAAAGCTCTTGCTGCTGCAGCTTTAACAAGTACAAGGCTTTCAATTCTGACTCCCTCATATCCTCGGGAGAATTAAACTTCAGCATCGAACCAAAACTGCTGCGAATATCAGTGAAGTATAGAATCACAAAGAACAGTGGAACGCTAACAGCGAAGAGGTACCACCAGTTGAACCAGAAATTGAAGCGGCGAGGGTGGGTGGCAGAGCGAAAACCCTCCACATCGAATGCAGAATCGACCGGACGTGCTTTAGCAATCATGGATTTGGGGTCATTGATGAGAATCCGATGATCGCCTTCCTCGTCGGAGGAGGAATCTCTCTCCATTTAGCAATGGCGATTGGTATTTAAGGAAATGGTGATGCTTCGAGATCAAGAGAGAGCTAATCGTATCACCAATGGAGGTCGACTCCACCTCCAGTGGAGTAGAAGAACGAAGTGAGGAGATCTGAGAGTAGTAACAATTAGGTTTTTGCTTAAGACTTCAGGTGTTGTTCAGAGGTTGAAGACAGTATTGGAGGAGTTGAAATCGAACAAAGGTGATGGTTTGCCTTAGGGGTAATTCGGTCATTTAACATGGCATCGGTTCGAATTTAACGACAACACGTGCCCTTCACGTGAGACTTAACGGGATTTTTTAACGTTGGGTGCAATGACCAACAAAATGAAACATACGGGTGTAAATAATTGCGGCAAAAAACATATAGGTCCAACGACAAAAAATTGCAAACATCCGGGTGCAATTCCATACTTTTCCCTATACATATATAGTAATAAAGTGGATGATTAATAAAATAAAGTTGTAAAACCTAATGTGTTTGTAATTTATTAATTTATATGATATGATTTATCATTTCTCTGACACGTACATCTTCCTTTTTACTGAGGCATGGTACATGCTTCATATTATTATTTTTTCTAGAAGCGCGACTTTTCTTTGTTATCTTCATGAATAAAAAATTTCAAATATTTGTTTTTAAAGAAGTTCGAGTACATATAGTGTGTTAATATATATAGTGTTATTGATCAAAAAAATATATATATATAGTGTACGTAATGATAGAAGTTTGGAACCACTGAATTCAAGTAATGAAAAAATATATTATTTTGAATCCGATGTTACGTGAACTGTTTCGCATATTCCTATATGCATTATTATTCTGTTATCGTAGGGGGGTTATGGAGGGATAATTATACCGACAGTCAAAGTGTTGACTAGAATGTATCATTGTGAGTTGTGACTGAAACGTGGGGTAAAAAGACCGGAACACAAACATCTAAGTTTTGACCAAGGTCGTATCATGTCATGTCCTTGAACATGTAGATGCAAAATTTATCATAAACTGCACTGCTTTCTATAACTACATTTTTTTGAGTTGACCAATTATACGTAGCAGAACGAGATCACACTGCAAATAACCCTAGCTTATCATAAAAAAAAACTTATCAAGAAAAATAAGAATTGAGAATGATTTTTGGGAAAGCTAGAGAGAACACTTGATAGAGATTTACGTGGTAACACCTCTTTGAGATAACCTCCACGATCGTTTCAATATATGTTTATTGATGATTGTTATTTATTGCTTGTGTGTGTTGAATACATGTATGAAGAAATATATTTATAGTACAAAACTATGACTAAGTGCAAAACTCAAACTTGAACACATTTGTTTGCACACCACGTTTGCACCGTCCGTGTTGACCACCGTCCAGCTGAGTCGCCCATGTGCACTGTCCGCAGCTACAGTGCAACCAAAACTGTGGTTTGGGGGCTGCCCCGACCCCCACCTTCAGGTGGAGGGCTCCCACACCACCTGACAACCTCACCGTGAAGGTTGAATTGCAAGATGCGTGAACATTAATACATAAATTAACATTACATATTAATCAGACTCCACAACCTAACAACAAAAAGCTCGTCTCGATCAAGTGTGCCCTAGAGCCGTATCATGCTGCAATTGAGATAGTCGACATCGTGGTGGCCGGTGGGGGAATAAACCACGAAGTGCCATCAGGGCGACTGGACGGTTAAATCTCACGGATTGGATGAGGCTAAGTCTGCAGTCTGCACCTTCATCCTTGAATGCCAACACTCTCACTTGGGTCTCGCATTGCCTGTCTACCGACGATGAAGGGATATTCCTGCCTGACCAGCAGTGTGTGATGTTTGCTGGAAAGCAGCTCGAGGACGGCCAGACACTCGCGAACTGTAACATCCAGAACCAGAATGAATCGACTCTTAACACCTCGTCTTCTATCTTCGATGGTGGCGTGATAAGAAGATGAAGAAGAACCTACACGAATCGGAAGAAGAAGTTCATGCTTGCGATACTCCATTTCTACAAGGTGGACAGCTCCGGAAAGGTCCAGCGTCTGAGGAATGAGTGCCCTAACGCTGTGGTACGTTCATGGCGATTGGATCGAGCCATGGCCTCCTGACGTGTTCCAGAAAGCTGGTGGTGATTGAGTAGCATAGCCATGAAGATTTAATTTTGATGATCTGGGTATTCAATTTTGCTGAATTTTCAATCGAATTCACGTGTTCTTGGTACTGATTAAGCATCATCTCAACTCCAGCAAGAAGGTGCTCAAGCCTCAAAGTTACCCCACCATCTGGGCAACAAGGTCAAGGGCTTCTGGGCCTGGTAATTAATGGGTCTTAAAACAGTTTCGGCCCAATGGGCTGAATTCTGGACATTTCAGCTGTCGAGTCTGTACAGTATGTAGGCTTATTCATGAACCGGTTCAATCTCAAACCGATTCTAAATTGAATTAAAACCGTTTAAAGCAAATCCGTATTTTTGTTGTTCACTAAAAGAATTGGTCTATTTAACATATTTTTTTTGTTCACTAAAAGAATTGGTCTATTTAACATATACAAAACTGATCTGGTTAGAACCGGTTTATGAACCAGCCTTTTTTTTTTAAATAAAGACTCAGATCTGGTTCAGTCAAAAATAGGTTCGCCTGGTCTAAAAACATAACCAAAGCAATAAATTGATGCCTTTGAATATTGAACTACAAAAACAAACAAACTAATTTTTACTATTTAATTGATTAAGTTATACCAGTTTGTTTTGTTTTGAGCGGTTAAACAATTGTATAAGTATTATTATGTTGAATTTAAAATTTTAGTATAAACTAGTACAAAAAACGAGTCAATTCGAACTGAATTAAATTTACTGTTTGAACTAACTTACTTTAATTTAAACAAATTAATTTTATTTTAAAAACAATTCGTCTGAACTAGTTTAAAACCATATTAACCAAACCGTTTTTTTGATAACAAACCTAGCAATATGTAATATTGTTATTATTAATTAATAATTATTTTGATATATTCACATTTAATTACTATAATTAAAATATTATGTTATACTTCAAATTAAATCAACTTATCGGAATCATGTGCTCACATGTTCTTTGCTGTATCACTCGACTCTCAGAAATGCTTCCTTGGAGTGCAAACGACATCGTGCATGCCAGCTTGAGTCCACTGTTTTGAAAACTAGAAAATAAAATAAAAAGATACAGAAAACTAAAAACTAAAATAAAAGATAAACAAAACTATATATAATGTAAGTTGTTGTAGTGAATTGACTATTTCATTTTATATATAAAAATATATTAAAAAGAGATGGGATATGAAGTAAAATAAAGGGAGATTATTTATCACGTGAAAGAAATACAAATTATTTAACATATCTAATTGTCAAAAGAAAAAAGGGATAGAGAGGAAATTGTTTACCTAATTGTCTCAAATCATTTCATGTGACAAAACGTTTACCTTTTCTTATTACACTATTTAAGCTTTTTTACTTGGTTCTTTATTGGCAATGAAAAAACTTTATCTGAATGTTTAACCACAAGAATACAATTTTTTATATTTTCAAAATTATTTTTAGAATTATTATAAAGCATGGTATAAATGTAATATCTTTAAATAAATGTTTCTTTATTTTGTATTGGTTCGAGCTAATGCAACAACTATACTAAGGAGTGCAATATTTTTATGTTATCATTAATCCTTATAACTTGAAAATAGTAATATTAATAATAATAACAAAAATTTGAAAATAATTCATACTACTATTAGTTTTTATTATTATATTAAATTGGATAATGATGCATAACAAGTATAACACATAATTACATATATATATATATATATTAGATGATAAAATGTTTTTTTTTTGTTAAGAGTATTACGAGCGTTTCTTTCATGAAATTCGGAATAAGGAATACGGAATAGGGAATAGGAATAGGGAATAAGGAATATGAGATAAGAATATGAAGTTGTTTCTTTGGTGGAATGGAATGGAATAAGGAATTCTGTTGTTTATTTGGTGGAATTTTATATGGAAAGAGAATGGAATATAGTAAAATGACATACTTGCCCCTCCTTATATATGTATAATATATAATATATATAATTTGTATTAATTAATTTTAAAATTAAGAATAATAAAAACTTATAATATAATTAATTAATAATTTAAAAAATAAAATAAAATAACTTATTTAATTAATTATTAATTAAGATAAAATTGTTGAATTAATATAAATTTTAAAGTAAGGGCATTTCAGTCATTTCACCTCCTATTCCTCATTCCTAGCGCGCCCGGCTTAGGAATTCCGAGCTTTTCACACGGAATGTCTAAGCCTACCCCGCCCGGAATCCGTAAGCCAAATTTTTGCAATTCCGCGAAAAGAACAACTTCTTACGGAATCCGTAATCCGAATTTCTTTTCCATTCCGTGAAAAGAACATGCCATCATACTGCAATTATTTATTTATTTATTTAAGGAAAAAAACACTTTATATCCATTATATTAATTAAATAAAGACTCAATGGATGAGATTGAGGTTAATTAATTACTAATTATTATTATTACTAAAATATAAAAAAACATTATATAATATGTCTTGGAGCTGCTGTCTCTCTTTGACTGTCTCCACTGCCACCATCACCTCCTTGCAAAAGGCCAAAACGGGAAGAGGAAGAAGAGAGAGAAAAGGTTCCAGCCACACCAGACCTAATAAACAACAAAAACCTCTCTTGATTCGTTAACCCATTTCCATCTTTTCTTCGCTGCCTCTGACACGAGAAGGAGAGGGCTTTGATTCTTTCATCAGCTGCCGAGATCTGCGACGATTCGCTCTGAGATCTAGGGACCCTTCCATGGATCGGGTAGCTGTGGAATCTGAATGCTACTGGTAAATTTCCAGGTTTTCAAGCTGGGTAACTGCTGCTCGTTCGAATGATGTGTGTTCTGGCAGCTCCGTTTTGTTGGATTTTTGGAATTTATTATTAATTCTTGATTTTGAGCATACCCTTCTACGGATCTATTTTTGGATCTCTAGGGTTTCTCGGTTACCACTTTCTGGGGAAAACGTCTGTTAAACGGCGGCTATTTCGCCGAGTGAATTGATAAGACAAGCGGAAATTGGTTGGAGAATTCGAGTTTGCGTGATTTGTGAGCTGATTTAGGATATGTGAAAAGGAAGCTAACTAACAACCGGAAAAATTCAGGGAAAAATGAATGCGTGTTCTTGAGGTTCCTCTCTTTGGGTGTCATGTTTCTTTACTCTGTAATGGATATTGAATTATTTCATCCTCTTTCCCTCTCGTGTCTTAAAAATAGCTCAAAAGAGTCATTTAACTTGTGCTTTGCTGGGTTTTTTCGCGTCCGCATCTATATTCACCCGATTATCGCAATTAAAGATCCCATCAAGTTAAGATCGTTAGCTAAAGTTGCCATATTTTCTAACCTCTCAAGCTTTTCTTTGGTTGAGTTGGATATATGAACCTCATTTTCGTGTTGTTTTTAGGTAAAGTGCTGATTCAGTTTGTGGGAAGCTTACCTCGAAGTTCAATTAAGTATCTTCGTTCTTGTTTCCAATTTCTTTGCTTCCCATGGCCTCTGCAAATGTTGTTACTTCGTCTGGGTTAAGAGAACAAAGTGGGAACTCGACTGGGGTCGATAGATTGCCAGAGGAGCTCAATGACATGAAAATTAGGGACGAAAAGGTAAAATAGCAGCAGTTTTGTGCCCTATACTTTGAATAATGCATCCAGCATGAATCATTTGGTTAAAGATCTTTACGAAATTAGTGGTTTTAATTAATTTGTGTAACATGTTTAAGGACGTGGACGAAACCGTTGTGGATGGTAATGGAGCAGAGGCAGGACATATAATTGTGACCCACATAGGAGGAAAAAATGGTCAGCCTAAGCAGGTGAATTAATTTATTGCTCTTTATTGTTTATCACGGTCTTGTGATCATATTTGTTGCTCCTTGATTTTATTTTGTTTTGTATTCTCATAGTTAAGGTTTCTTCTTGTGTTTGTAGACAATAAGCTACATGGCCGAGCGAGCTGTTGGGCGGGGTTCGTTTGGAGTTGTCTTCCAGGTGAGACATGAAATTTCATAAGAAATATGTCTAATATGATGTCTATAATAGATGGAGATTTTCTTTGAGAATTTGCACTCATTGTGGACGAAGCATGATGAATCCTTTTTTAAAAAGGAAAAAAAAAAAGAGACTACCATTGAAAATAATTTTTCTGAAAAATCATCGAAGTAAGAACTAAATACTGTTTTCACTCTATCATATGGTCATGACTCATGGATCTTCTCCTCTCTATTTGGTATAAACGGCAAGTGCAGTTCATGGTCAAAAATTTAATTGTGGATATGCGTGGAGGATGAGATTTTACCACTTTAACTTGATACTACGGTTGCATGATCATATCCATTAATCAAGATGTTAATGTGTTTTTTAATCAGTGTTGTGGATTCCTAACAGAGTTTTGCTCTCTAATTTTGACTCAGGCAAAGTGCTTGGAGACGGGAGAAACAGTTGCTATTAAGAAGGTTCTTCAAGATAAGAGGTTCAAGAACCGAGAGCTCCAAACCATGCGCCTTCTAGATCACCCCAATGTTGTTGCCCTTAAGCACTGCTTCTTCTCTACAACCGAGAAGGACGAGCTCTATTTGAACCTTGTTCTTGAATATGTACCTGAGACTGTCCATCGTGTAATCAAGCACTACAATAAGATGAACCAACGGATGCCTCTTATTTACGTGAAACTTTACTTTTATCAGGTAATTTGTTGGAAACATGATCTTGGATTCTATGACCAATTAATTCATCTTGGTGAGAACCATGTTATTAATTTGCTTGGTTGGATTATTTGCAGATCTGTAGATCACTTGCTTACATCCATAACTGCATTGGAGTATGCCACCGGGACATTAAGCCTCAAAATCTACTGGTATGCTTACAAAGATATTGGTTCGTATTTAAATTTGTGTAGGTGGAAAGTTCAAAGTTCTTAAAAGTGAAACTTAGAGAGCAAGTGAATAGTGTGATGTAGTCAAGGATTTTCTGAAATGTAAAATTTCTCATTTTCTTGCCAAGTTCTACTCTAAGTTTCAAACTTAATAGCAATTGGTAATGTTAGGTTTGGAAATCCTCAAAAGTGGATTAAATATAATTTATACCTTCTACATTGGTGTACATACCAAACACTATTATCTAATATTACCATTCACATTGCTACACATAACAAGTATACTCATCAATCCTGCATTACGGTTAATCCAAATGTTCCCTCCATGTCAATTTTTGAGCTATGAAATTCACATCTTCTATGAAATATCTTGTTTAACTTGCGCATATAAATACAAAAGCTCAGGCATGTGCTCAAGGACATAAGGCTTCTTCTCTCGCAGGTTAATCCACATACACACCAGCTCAAGTTGTGTGACTTTGGAAGTGCAAAAGTCTTGGTTAGTGGAATTTCTATGCCCCAATTCATAAAAACGTGTTTGGTTCAACCTTATCCGGGCTGTTAATCATGTATATCTTTCTACAGGTGAAAGGGGAACCAAATATATCTTACATATGTTCTAGGTACTATCGTGCTCCCGAACTAATATTTGGTGCAACCGAGTACACATCAGCTATCGACATCTGGTCTGCTGGCTGTGTTCTTGCTGAACTATTAATTGGCCAGGTTAATTTTCTGCTACCTCTAATTTTATTTTGGGGAACTTTTCAATTTTATTAATAGATACTAATAAAGTGAACTGTCTTGGTTCCAGCCTCTGTTTCCTGGTGAGAGTGGAGTAGACCAGCTCGTTGAGATCATCAAGGTAAATATATGCTTTCAATCTCTTCACACATTCTCTTCAGATAATTGCAACTTTGAAACCTTCATATTGAATTCTCTGCATTTGCAGTCATAATATATTTGATATTTCATTTTAGGTCTTGGGCACCCCAACTAGGGAGGAAATCAAGTGCATGAACCCGAACTACACCGAATTCAAATTCCCACAAATCAAAGCCCATCCGTGGCACAAGGTAATTAGAACACTTGACATTAACACAATAAGTCCACTATGAACATGGTTTTAGTTTGTTGTGTGGTTGTATTGATGGACTTTTATTTTTTGGTTGCTAGATATTCTACAAGAGAATGCCCCCTGAAGCTGTTGATCTGGTCTCACGGCTTCTGCAATACTCTCCTAACCTCCGAAGCACTGCTGTGAGTACTTTTTCTTTCAGATCTCGGGTGAAGAGCTATACTGCAGAACTCATCTTCATAACAAACTCATATCTAAATCAGTAAAATAAGTAAATGATCCTATTGCTATAGCAACACTACCCTAAAATGAAGGGTCATTTGTAAGCTTGAATGCAGTAGTTCTTCATGCCTCAACTCTAACATACTAATTTTGTCCTAATCTTTTCTCGCAGTTGGAGGCCTTGATTCACCCTTTCTTTGATGAGCTTCGTGACCCCAACACCCGACTCCCCAACGGCCGCCCCCTTCCACCTCTTTTCAACTTCAAGTCTCACGGTAAATAAAGACTCGACTGAACCTAAAATTTCTTTGTTCTTCTTCTTCTTTTCTTCTTACTACTGTCTGGGGATTTGGTTGTTTGGCAGAGCTGAAGAGAGTTCCAGCAGACTTGCTTCCGAAGCTGATACCAGAACATGCAAGAAGACAGTGTCCTCCGCTTCAGTTATAATCATCATCAAGTTACTACTGCTGCTGCTGTGGTGGTACTAAGGAGAAAAAGGAACTTGTGGTGTAGAGAAGTCAAAGTAGTAAGCTAGTCGTTGGTGTCTCTCTTCTTTCCTATCTATTATGTTCTTCTGTCCATGTCGTTTCCCCTCCGCCTCCTCTTTGATTTATGTTATGTTGATCCTCATCTGTAGCCAACGCTAAACAGCTGCTGAATGAGAGGAGGCTCTGCTTTGTTTGTTCTAAACAGACCCCAAATCATCACTCTGACTGACCATTCTTCTTCTGCTCCTCCTTTTTCCATCTCTATATATGTAATTTAACCATGTATTTATTGCAAGATTTGTCTTCTACCATCACATTTTTAACATTCAAACGCACTTCCATTTTTTCTTTGCATGATGATAATAGTGTGCAGGGATCTTCTCCTTTTTTTTTTCACGTGTAGAAAGGTGATGTAAACGTGTTTGGTGTGTCATTCCTTATTGAGTTAAGGAAATGTGGTAATCTGTTGCAAGTCTTTCTCTATAGGCTAAGCTTAGACGCCTCTTATATACCAAATTTGGACGTCGGAAAGGTATGACTTTTATTTTCACATCAAAGAGGATTTGCTTCTTCCGATTCTGTGTTTCAGTTTTCGAACCGTTAATACGCAATTCTTTTTCTTCCATTTTATTAACAAAGGTAACCCAATTATTTTTCCATTAATTAAAGGGTAAATTGTACGCAATTCTTTTTCTTCCATTTTACTAACAAAGGTAACCCTATTTTTTCATTAATAAAAGGGTAAATTGTCTCGCTGCACTTGGAGGTTTAAGATGTTAAATGCACCTATAGTATGGGGGAGCCATTGTTGTAGGGGAGAAAAAGGATTCGGTAAATATGGGGGGAAATTGCTAACGGGCTAACAATTTAATAGATGGAAAAGAGGATATAATGATAAATCAATTAAATTTTAGAACCATGTGACTATCACGTGACGAGATAACAAACGAAAATAATGGTGAATGTGATGCAAAAAACAACAATTTCAAATATACAGGCGCATTGATGCAATTTACCCTTAATTAAATATCGAAATATTGGTGCACTCCTTCCACTATAAATTGACCATCTTGGATTGTTGGACAAAGCACAACCCACCAACTCAAATTTCAAACGCCATTTTACAAAGAAACAACATCCAGACGACATGGCAACCTCATCTCGAAAGATGTTCTTCGTTTTCATAGTATTGGTGTCTTTTATTTCATGTTAGTCATCTCTATACTCTTTCATGTTCATTTCATCATATCAACATATACATACACTATATATATATGTATATGTACGTATAGTATGTATAATGCATGTAATGAATAAGCTGACCACGATTTACAGATGTGTCGGTTGGAGTTGAAGCTACATGCAAACAGACTGATGAGTGCGACTCCGAGTGTGGCAATTTGCCATGGCGGCCGATGTGCGATACAAATTCAGGCACGTGTTACTGTCTACAAGAATCTTCCTATAAGGGGAGGTCCGACGAGGTTGTCATCTCCCGCATCGATTCCGACATCAAACGTCGGGGGGAACCGATTTGTAACGATGCTGACACGTGTAAGAAGTACTGCCCTCCCAACAGCAGCAAAGTCAAATGCCTAATAACATCGTGTCTATGTGGCGGATGGAATTAGTGAACGATCGATTAGTATGTGTTAGCTGCTGCAGAGCATTACGGAAATAAAAAGGAATAAATAATTTCTATATTTTTCGGAATAAATCGTTTCTATTAACTCATCCTCTCATATTCTTAATTCTAAATGTTTTTTTTATGGGTTAAATATCGAGAAGTTACCTGAACTTTGGACGTTTTGCAATAAGCTACCAGAACTTTGAAAATTCAAAACGAGCTACCTCAACTTTGAAGAAGGTGCAAATAGTTACCCGTCCAATTTCTGACGACTTTCCAACGATTTTCCGACAACTTCTGACGATTTTCCGACGACTTTCCTTCAACAGTTGACGGAAAATTGGACGGAGATAGCTATTTGCACCTTTTTCAAAGTTGAGGTAGCCCATTTTGAATTTTCAAAGTTCGGGTAGCTCGTTACAAAACGTCCAAAGTTCAGGTATCTCCTTGATATTTAACCCATTTTTTATATATATAATTTGAGTATCGTAATTTAAGAGTCGTAACGTTTTTCTAATGCACTCTAATTTACGAACTATTTTTTTGTGAAGAGTTTTCTAATGTCATATAATATAATTTATTTACATTATTGATTTATAATATATATATATATATTCATCTAATTTATTGATTTTAAAACGAAATTTTTACTCAAAATATTAATTAATAACTATTATAATATAAATGGGGACTTAAACTTCCATTTTAATTGATTGCATTTTTTAATTTTCGTGAAATATATGTTTGATTTTTTTTTTTATAAATTTTGGGTAATCGCATTTTTCTGATAACTCCAATCCCGGCCCAATATATCTAATCAGAAGCAAAGCCCATTATTTGTGGTGGCACGACTGACGCAAGAACTAACGTCGTTAGCAGTTACGTCTATAGAATAGACGTCGTCAATAAAACACGCGCTCCATGTTCTACGTATAAATGTCCAAGTTTCTGCGTCTACGCGGTTTCGTTGCTCATTCGCGAAAGACAGCTCTTTCAGATCTCTCCACTGTCTCCAACCATTCGCTTCGATCCATATTACCAGGCAATCCCTCCGTCTCTCTGGATCGATCATCCTCCGATCTCAATTGAATTGTAGTTGTCGATCTCTTCTATCGAGTATTATCATTTCAATTGTTATACTCGGGCTATCATCTGCTAAATTGATGTACGTACTCGTTAGCGGAAATTGATGTCACTTCTGTTTGATATTTTATTTCTGAAGTATGATTTGGGATTCATAATCAGCTCGGTCTATGCTGAGTTTCTGTTGTTGCGATTTTTTTTTTTTTTTTTAAATTTGCTGGCGATCTTGTATTTGCTTATCCAATTTTCTTCTGCATTATTGCCTCGAGAATTTCGCCTGTATCGCTGCAACTTTAGATGATTTTGAGTTGATGATGTAGGTCTGGTTTTGAGTTGAGGATCAAGATCCGATCTCTGATATTTCCTTGGTATGCTGATATCCGTCCTGCATTATCTATGCATAGTATCTTTATGTTATATGAGTTGTTTACCGCTTTGAGAGACTCATCTATGAACAGATGCAGAGTTCATGATCTGCGTTCGGTGGTGTGATTGAGAACTATCCGTCTTGTTTACCAAATGATGTTGTCCGTCGACTCATTATATGTCGTGAAATACACCTAATGGTGTCTTTATTTTTTGATTTGGCAGATTTGAAAATGGGCCTATCTTTCACGAAGCTTTTCAGTCGGCTATTTGCCAAGAGGGAGATGCGCATTTTGATGGTTGGTCTCGATGCGGCCGGTAAAACTACAATCTTATACAAACTCAAACTGGGAGAGATTGTCACAACCATTCCTACCATCGGTGAGATCGGAATCTTCCACCATAATGCTGATAACTTGTCTAATTTACCTGTTTAGGCTCTGCCCCTATTAGCTGTTAAATCAATCACCCTTGTGACCTGATCAATGTATTTCTCATTAAGACGGTCATTCCTTTTTCAGGATTTAATGTGGAGACAGTTGAGTACAAGAACATCAGCTTTACTGTCTGGGATGTTGGGGGTCAGGATAAGGTATTGAAAGGATCTTTAAAATTCTAAAACAACTCGCCTTTGATCCTCAAGCTCGTATACTTCCATTTTTAATGAAATTCTAATTTCTAATGTTATTACCTTATTTTGACATCCTTAAGCTCCTCGTAGTTATTTGTTCATCAGAAAAACGTGTAAAATGTGCTCTGCTTCTGCGGTCGTTCATTCTTAATGATATTTTGACTTGTCAATAAAATTGTATTTTACCTATTAATGACACTGTACTTCTGATTCAATTAGATTCGCCCCTTGTGGAGGCACTACTTCCAAAACACACAAGGATTAATCTTTGTGGTTGATAGCAATGACCGAGACCGTGTTGTTGAGGCCAGGGACGAGCTGCACAGAATGTTGAACGAGGTACTTGACACAGTGATTACTTGATATCTTTAATAGAAAGAAATCTGAATATATAATCATTGCTAGTTCAAATGTAAGATTTGTGTGCTATGGTTTATAGGATGAGTTGAGGGATGCAGTGCTGCTAGTCTTTGCCAACAAGCAAGATCTTCCCAATGCCATGAACGCTGCTGAAATAACTGACAAGCTTGGCCTCCATTCTCTGCGTCAACGTCACTGGTAACCTTTTTGTTAACTCAATCAACCCTTCCTTCTGACCCCACCTACACAGGATCAATGGTAAAATCAGATCAGCAGTTGGAATAATGCCTGGCCATTATGTTTCAGGTATATCCAGAGCACTTGTGCCACTTCTGGAGAAGGTCTCTATGAGGGTCTTGACTGGCTCTCTAATAACATTGCCAACAAGGTAATTAACTTTTCCAATTTGTACTGCCGCATCTGTACACCGTTTCAGGTTCAGTGTGGTATACATGTTTTGAACCTTCAAAAAGCAAAATGCATGCTTATTTCAGGCGTGAGAAGCTCGGGTTTGCGAGTGTTACAAAGAGGAGTAAGAAGTTGTGGACGATGTCTGCTGTTGCTTCAGATTTATCGGTCTGTTGTTACTTGACCAATTTATTTTAGATAGTGTAACTGTCTCTCATTTGTAACTGCAGAGCGGTTGCAGTTGTTTTGTTTTTTGAGTTTCTTGTATCTCTTATAATTTATAGTTCACTATCTTTTTAATATGGAACCACATTACTATGGATATAATGCGTTTATGGTAATACATTTTGTATTAGTAATTTAGTATTGATTATGATTATAATTATTATTATTATATTTATAACGTGATTATAACTATCGATCTAGTTAATTAAAATATCGGTTTCTTAATCATCATTCTCTGACAAATTATTATCCTCCAGGTTCCAACAAAGTCCTCTCCCTTCTTTGTTTTTTCGTTTTTTTCTCATTAATTTGGAGAGTAAAAAACCGGTTATTTCAAAAAAATCCAACCAGTTCTCTAAAAGCCGCCTATTTTTTACAATTCAAATTGGGTTCACTATGCTGATGCATACGTCTTGTGATAACTGCTAGTTCCTTTTTATAATTAAAAATAGGTACGCGACTCTTTAAAATGAGATATCCGTCCCCAGAAGTTTTTACGATTTACACAAAGGGCCTACGGTCCCTCTCTAGTCTCTATTCCCTCGCCAAAACTAGTCTCTTTCATGGGACAATATCGGAGTCAGGAGCTTCAAAGTAGAAAAGGAACAAGGTACGCACAAATCCAATCCTCTCATCGTCACCTCCACCACTCTCAATTCAGCACAGAAGATTCAATTCCAATCCTATACAGCAGCTCTGATTATGTTCTTCACATCTCTATTTCATCCTTGTTAACTAACCTTGTTCTTCTGCTTCGTTTGATTTCTGCTTGTTTTGTTCATCTGGACTCAAAGTGAGCTTACTCTGTCTTTGGAGTTGGTGGTTATGTGTTGAGTGGAGGTTCTAGAAGAGGGTCGGTTGTTCCAATGGCAGAATGTGCAGCATCAGCATCATTTATGAAGTTGCATTTGCGTGGAGCTGGTATTGGAGAGAGAGGTTCCCTCAACAGCAAGCTATACTTTAGGTGTGAAATCACATTGATCTCGAAGCTCTTTCTAATCTGATTTTGTTTACGTTGCCGGTTGATGAATCGATTTAGATAGCATTTGGAGAAATCGGATGCCACGTGTTCGTCGTTTATCTATGCAAGCATCTTGATATTCTGCCTCTTAACCTCTTGCTCTGAAAGCCTCGAATATGAGCATTTGACTTGAATCTGGACGAGATATAGAATACTTAATTAATGCGATTTCTGCTAAAATCATCTTTCCTGTTTTGCGTCCCTCTAATTGGATTGAATAATGGCAATTTTTGGGAAAGTGAACAGGCCCTCTAGGCTCTAACTGAATCATTTTTGGATATATTTTAGTTTCTTTGAGAATCTGAGGCCTTCTTCATTGGGGATCTGCCATGGGAAGTGAAGTGCCACAGAGATTAGTTTTCATATAAGGGAGGTTATATTTCACTATAAATTGTTGTATATGAAGAATATATTTGTGGCCTACTAGAACTAATTCGTGTAAACTTATCATTTGCTTCTATTTTCACATGGCAAATTATCTACTGGAGAGAGTATACTAAGATGATGGTTTAATCTACTGCTTAATGTTTTGAATGGCCACAATATATGATAATTCTTCTGGAATTGTTTCATTGCAGAAAACTTTTCCGGCATAATGTTGAGTCTGTTAGTTTTGTAAATTGTAAAAGCCATGAATTGTGTGCTACCCATATAAGCAATCGTCACCAAACAACTCCCTTCACCTGTCCTTGCTTGGGATCTCTAGTGAGTGTCAATGCTAAAACAGCCTCCGAATGGATACCTGTTGCGGATCAAGTACTTCTTCTTGCCAGCATGCTTCTTACACATATGGCTGGAGTAACTACAGTTAGAAAGCCTAGTGATACGTCTGCAAAGACCAACATGGGTGTTGGTGTGATCTCTGGAGGCTCTACCTTTTCTGGTAGGTAAGCTAAAGCTGAAAATAGTGTAATATCTTATTATGTTCTAGGCAGTTTAGTAGTACTGACACTTCTTGCTCTATTTTTGTCTACTTGCCTTACAGTGCCACAAGTAATGATGGGGATACAGTGCTTGTTTGGAGTGTTATGAAACAAAAGCTTTCTGATTCTCTGGAAGTCGCTAACGAAACTACTGTGTTAGGAGATGGAGTTCTTGAATTTGCAAAAGGACCTTTGAGTTTAAATGCTTTAGCTGAGTGTCCACGGTTGAGGTTGCTTTTGGCTGTTGTTATCAATCTTGAAAAAGAGGTAGGAGTCTTGTCACATCTCGATATCTGTGACCACTTGAATATTTTTTTTAATGCTTGTTTCTATTTCTGGATGTATAGAAGCTCATTAGTTTTTAGTTATAGCTGTTCCAACCATTAAGAGTTTTAATAAGGTGACACTTATTGTTTGCAATGATAACAAAGTAAACTGGTTCGATAGGATATTTGAACCAAGTTTAATACCTGATAGCATATCAGAGAGATAACTAGTTATGAAAGTTTATGGGTTGTGCAGATGAATTCATTGTGGACTTAGGAAAACCAGTAGGGGAAAGAACTATAGGCCAGTATGCTAAATTCTTTTGTAGGCGCTGATGAACATAGTGGTTGAGGCTGCATTCGACCCAGGATGACTTTAAGGTAGGAAAGTGGGCCAGAATTGTACATTTTTGGTATAGCGGGGAGTACAATTAGGACTTACATGTCTTCATGATCAGTATAAATTCTTTTGCACGGCCATGAATCTTTTATGTGCATCTTTTGCTTCTCGCTCCCCTTTTGTAAATCTTGCACCTTCTTGGTAACGTAATAATGTCTAGTTTTACCATTAACAAAATAAACAAAAAAACTTACAGGCTATATAGTTGAGGCTGCATTTGGCCCAATGATTTAGGACAGTCGATGTTGGGTCTCTTAATGCTGGATTGCCCATTGTGCCAAAAGGAAAGCAAATTTTTCTTTTTCATTATTATTCTAAACAAATTTGATCTGTTTGCTCAACATTTTACTTTTGGTTCATGGATTGATTTTTCCTCTAGGTCTTATTACTGGAAGTTTCACAATGTCTGCAGGTTGGGGTAATCTCTGAAAATTTGGAAGCTGTGGATGATTGGAAAACACTTTTCCTTGGAATCATAAAGAAATCCTTGCAACCAATATGTATGGATTGGCTGGAGAGGGAATTTCTTAAGGGAAACAATGTTTCCAATGAGGTATGTCAGGAATCTGCAACTTCGGCAGGTGCAGAAAGCATATGTCTACACCCTTTTCTAAAAAATGGTCAACTAACTGTCCCCCCGTCTCACCGTTTCACCAGGTACTGATCTCTTTTATTGTGAACAAACTTAAAGAGGACGATAGCATTCTACAGAATATCAGGAAGTCGGGCAAGGAAGATCTATATGCAGATCTATTCTGCTATCTGGGACGTGGTTCTCTCAGGTGTGTTGGTGAACATTCTTCTGTTTTCTTCATGTTATAAATTCCGTATTCTTTTTATGTTCTTGTTACACAATTCCTTTCAATTGATTGTACAATTATTGTGAGTTTATGATGGACTACTAAAGTCAACTTACTCTTCTATTGTGATTGATCATAGAGTATAATATTGCCACTGACTCTTATGAGTGCAAGTCCATTGATTTGGTACCTCACTAGAGCTCTAAAGCAAGAAAGCATGGCAAATGTTAGGGAAGTTCTAAGGAAACTTTAGATGCATTGCATCAAACCTAGGGGCATCCACTTTGCAGTGTTTATGCTGATTATGTTGGTGGCATATTACTAGTTATATTGGCGTATTCATTTACTTCATGAGGCACTAGGTGTATCTTTTTTGTCAATTCCTTTTGTAACCCAGTGGATATCGTGTTTATGCATTTGTTAATCTTTTCACAGAGGGGATTTCTACTATGATAATTCATTACTTGTCTCACAAGGGACTTCTGTACTAGAAGATTTGGTAATTGCATTAGCAGACGGCATTGCGAGCATCTACCTCGAGCTTATATCTGTAGATGGTAACGTGTCAAATGAGATGAACACTCTAGCTTCAACTTTGTGTTCTTTATCAACCCGGTCACTTCAAAGATTACGTAATGAGGTAAGGACGCTTATCCATGTAATTTGAAGATTTTATTATTTCCTAGTCTTATGATTCTCAAAACCTTCTCTGTCAGCTGAAATGATAGCTTCTAGGTGATTTAAGACCATTATCAAATGTACCACCCTTTTTATAAGATATTCAATGTTGTATACTATGCATGAAAATCAACAGTTAGTTAACTAACCCATAAGATTGGCTTAGCGGTCAAAGAAACAAAGCTGTGTATAGAAGCATACCACAAGTTGGATTCTGCACTCTACCGAAAGTGCGAACTACTTTCATTTTTTACCATTCACCGGGACTTAACCTTGTCTTACCTAATGCATGAGGTTATTTGGGTATTTAATAGGTCCAGGTTACGTAGTAAAGATAATGCCTCATTAAGTAAAAGATAAAGGACTATAACTAAAGTGGATAAAGAATATTCGTAATGAACTTCTCTGCAAATGTTGGCCAATTTTTTTTTTCTCTGCAAATAAATGCTCTCACGAAAATATCTGTGTTCCTTTTTTTTTACTCCATATTCTGTTAAAGCTCATAAATCATAAGTGGGATCTGCTTATAAGCTAGAGTGAATGATGCCCTATTATTTCACCAAGAAATGCGTGCTAGCCCATTGGATCTGGTAAACAGGCATATACAGAGATATGTATCTCTGAACTTTTGGTTTTTCGGATCAAAGCTTCTAAGTAATATATATATATACCCATTGTGTGCAAAAGAAAAAGTGTTTTAGCGAAGGAATTTAAATGATGGCTCAAAGAAGTACTCAAATGGCTGAACTCCTTTCTCCCACAAGAGCTTTTGAAAGCACTGAAGCAGTCTGTCGTTTTAGTTATCTTGACATTGTATCAATGCTTGAGGAATTTTTTTTACTGATAGGTGGCATTAAATCAATGGTTGCATCAAAACATGGACGCAGTTGCTTCAATGTATGAGGACCGCTTTGATTTACATGTACTCCAAGTCCAAACTCGTACTGTTGAGGAACCACGCAAGTGTCCAATGGAAGGAATTAGTTGGTGGGGACAAATATTTGCTAAAAAATCAAGAGCAGCATCAACTCCACTTCAGTATGTTGTTATAGGCAATTTGTCAATGTCTGTCAAACGGACAAAGGAACTGAGAGCTCTGTCTGGTTGGTACGTTCTTCTTTACCTAGACCTTATCCATAGTGTTCAAAGAGTATCATTATTGACTATGATTTTAAGAATGCTTGTGCACTGTGTAATGTTTGATTTTTTGTCATTTTACATAGGAGGTACTACTTCAGCTTATTCCTCGAAATGTCTGATATAACAATGCCATTGATCAGAACTGTCATCGATAAAGTCAGCAACGCAATATCCTTCTTTCTTGTTTGCTTGATTGGAAGATCTCTAGGGCTCATATATACTGGGATCAGGCAGTCTCTTCGATGGAAGTAAGCCTTACTTACTACGAGACATTGTTTCTTCTTTCTTGACTTAAGAGTTTAGGAACTAGGATTGATTATTACTTCCTCCCTTGATTGACTAACAATCTCTGAAATTGTCATTTCGGTTTCCAAGATATGATGAAATGGAATGTTCTTTTGCTAAATTGTCATGTTTTAGTTTTGTTTTCTCGCTATAGTTTGGCAGTCTGTGCTTCATGGTCTGAATGTGTATCAAGGAACAGCAGAAAGTTTTGGTAATTTGTATTTTTGGAAAATGATGGAAATATATAAGGATTAGGGGCACTTCTGAAAAGATGACAGAAATTACAACCTTGAGATAAATTATACAAAAGTGATAATCCTTATTCCCTACCATCTTTACAATGACAAAATTTATTTGAAAAGAAACTTCTTATTATACACTAATCCACACTTTAGTTTTTTGCTACTTTTCATAAAGCAATACCTGGAGGGGAGGGGGTGCTCTTCCTTTCTAGATTTCCTCCACCTTCTGTCAACATATATAACATATAAGTCAAGAAAACGCTACTTGGGCCCTTAATTTAAGCATTCTACCTTAGGTCATCAAAGCTGCAAAAGTCACAATAGATTGTGCACGAAAATATTAAAAGAAACTCACCAATCTTCTTGGTATTTGCATTTAATAACCCTGAATTCACAGTCACGCCTATAAGGTTGACTGAAATCCGTAAGGAGACTGAGGTACTAGGATTGGTAGCAAAGAGAGATAGCTTCTTCAGGAGATATGAGAAAAAGGTTACTTGAGAGTGACATCATGATGACCAACTTTAAACGACAGATATTCATCATTTTCTTAAAAGAAAAATGTGTCTTGTCTTGATTTTGCTAATTCGTGTTCTCATGGTGCTGAATACTTTTCGTGTCTTGCTTCTGTGTGGATGAAGCATCGTCATTAATTTGCAGTCTAGGTGAATCCTCTGATAAACGTGAAAAAATGACGTGATTACAACACTACAAACTGATTATTCTGGGTCATTTGCTAAACTTCTTTTCCATCTCACAACTATTGAACCTTCACTATCCAAGCAAAAGGGTTTCTCTCAAATATTATATCTGATGTGTTGTTCAAGCATATAATAATGTGTGTATAATTTCTCAATTACCAATCATAGTAGAATAATGTGAGATATTGGAATGCTACTGTGTATGTCTAAGGGACCACCCTTTTGTTTAGCTGGATTATTTGCTCTCCTTTCATGACAGCAACGTTGCATGCGACTAGGCAGGCATCTCTAACTGCTAAGATCTGATACTAAATTAATCTTTCTCGATAAAAAAAAGCCTGGAAACCAAGAGACTTTCTGTGTGAGCTTTGTGCTTCCCGTTTTTCCCCTCTTAATATGTCGTGTTCTTTTCGTTATATATGTTTCAGCTCCTTCACTATTGGTGCAACTACAATATACATGACTATAGTATATATATACTCTTTTCTTATGTTATACTTGTGAAGTGATGCAACTTGCGGTATGGTTGATTTAAAACTTATTGTTCAGCATTCATTCGTTGGCATTTTCTTGTATATATCCGTGTTCATGTCTGTGTAGCATGCATGTCATTCTTAGTATGCATGTATATGTGTGTCTATGTTTGGAAAAGGCAGAATGACTTGATTATATGCTACATACATACATGGTCATAGAATCATAGATAGCCCCAATTGAGTTTAACAGAGTTGTTATTTCGGTGGAAAGCAGTCTGTCGTTGCATATTCAAAGAGGTCATCTACTGTCTGGTCTCTTTGCTTTATTCAACTGGGCTAAGCAAAAAGGGTAAGAATAAGCTTCTCTTTCTCTTATTAGTAAAGTTATTGTAGGTTGTTAATTTAGTTTATAATTATTCCAGAAAATAATGGTGTATGTTATGTTAGCGGTACTAAAACAGGTGCAATATCTCTAGATTCTCGACTCAATTGGACCGACTTGAATGGAAAAAAGAAAATGAAACAAAGAAAAAGGTGATTGAACGTGATAATTATATGCTTTTCAGAAGGATTCTCTTGACCAGTAAAAGTGAAAGAGTTATAATTAATCAATCTTTGGCTTTTGTTATAAATATGGTATTATTGCATTTAAGAAGAGGATAGAGGGATGACCTAATTGTGTTGACTTTGGGGGGGTCAAACAGAATGGCTAGGGTCTTTGGATGTATAATTCACACCTAACCTTAGAGAAATACCATTAATTTAGTCTGCACAAGATCAGCCTCTTGTCGTTTCAAAATGTTTGGTGAGATTTCACTCCTGAATTATTGGCTCTAATTGGGAAGTGGACCCAACCAACTCCTGAATTATTGACGTGTGAGACTACAATTAAGATCCGTTTATTGATGTGCCATTTTTGATCGTGTGTGTTAATGTATAATTTCGATTTGCTTATGAACAAATACGACACGGTTCAAATGACTAACGGACTAAGACTAAAACGACTGACCGTATCGTAGCATCTTATTCACTTACATATTTACCGAGGCAAGCAAACACAGTAGGTGGGACCTCACCACAGACAAGGTCCGCTTTTGGGCTTTGGCCTTTCTTTAAGGAGAATACGATGCTTGCGTTGCGTATATTGCTAGACTTTCCTCCGTCCCCAAATCTCTGTTTTTCTTTTTTCTGGACCCCTCTTTTTTTCTTCTTACTGGTGAATTTAACATGTGTATCGCACCTTCAATAAATTTAAATTTAAATGACATTAATTAAAAAGTGTTTCAAAAAGTGTATACGTCAGAAAACTTTTTTGAAAAAGTATATACCGTCTAAACATATTTAGAAAAATGTTCATAGGCGCATCCCCAGGATGCGCCTATGAACCAATTATATGCGGTTCCGTCGATTATTGTACGATTTCAAACAGTAAAAATCAATAATTTTAACATTCAACTTCGATAAATTGCGTTTGTCCGTCTTCTTCATCGTCTTCTTCATCAGCTTCATCATCCTCTTCATCATCTTCCTCTTCATCAGCATCTAAGGTAAGTAATTTATTTGTATATATTTCATAATATTAATTTTATAAAAAAGTGTAGGAGTTATATTTACGTATATATCATATGTGATAAGCATTTTGATACTACTAATTTTGTTAGGATCAAGCATGACAGAAATTGGTATAATTTGCTTATTTGGCGGCCAAATAGTGTCCGAGAATG
The DNA here is from genome assembly GCA_946814005.1 of Chamaenerion angustifolium. Lineage (NCBI taxonomy): Eukaryota > Viridiplantae > Streptophyta > Magnoliopsida > Myrtales > Onagraceae > Chamaenerion > Chamaenerion angustifolium. Next base: position 33,831,464 of record OX328275.1, read on the forward strand.
GTAATGAGGTTTATGTTGGTGGTACATCCAGTATTACTACAGCTACCTTGGATATCTCTCTTTGTCGCCTAAAGGAAATTATATGTATGGAGTGTAGTTGGCCGGATGTTGAAGCCATGTCCATAAACATTTCATATAAATTTACGGATACTGATGGACTGTGCAAATTTTTGCGTATTCGGTCGGATTCGGCATTGTCTTTTGCTTTAGAGTTAAGTTCTGCTAGTCGATTTATTGTGTTTAGCGTGACTAGAGAACGCAATTTGATTCCAAACATCGGGGATGGGGGTGAGGAGACAGTGAATATTTTGCATGGTCACAACAATGATATCTCAGATGACGATGTCGACGTTGACGCACTCTCAGATGACCATGTGGTTAATGCAGAAGATCCGTATAGTCAACATTTTACAGGGCACATTGATGAAGACAACGAAGAGGTGTTTGAAGTTGGCGAGAACTCTGAAGATGTACACGGAGGTGGCCATGGTGGAAGTAGCTCACACGACGTGCAAATGATGCAACTCACTGCTGAAAATGATGCGTTTGTAAACCTCCCTAGGTTACTTTCGGCTATGGCCGTATATATCCCTGGGACAGTGTATGATTTCATGCCCAAAAGGGTAAATGCGGAAACTGGAGTAGCGACCTTTGGAATGATGTTTTGGTCATTCGGTCCAGCCATTGAAGGCTTTTCCCATTGTCGGCCTCTTATAAGTATAGACGCGACACATTTGTATGGGAAATACAATGGAAAAGTGCTTGTAGCCGTGGCGTACGATTCTAACAATGGCATATATCCTTTGGCATTTGGTATTGCAGATGGAGAAACAAACGAGAGTTGGAACTGGTTTTTACAGCATCTGAGGGATAACGTAACCAAGGATCGCCATGTATGTCTAATGTCTGATCGGCACAGGGCAATAATTAACGCGGTCGAGGCTGTATATTGTCAATACGGGGTTGGAACACATCGCTTTTGTGCACGGCACATAGCAAGTAATTTCAATCACGTCTTCAAAAGTGTTATCCTGAAGAAACAGCTTTACCTAATGGCAAGCACACCTGATAAACGTAAGTTCGATGTTTGGTATGCTAATCTATTGGCGATCCATGATGGAAAGTACAAGGACTGGATATCCAACATACCCCTCGATAGATGGGCTTTAGCGTATGATGGAGGAGCGCGGTATGGAAACATGACCACCAACTTGGTTGAAGTGTTTAACGGCGTTTTGAAAGGCGCAAGGGCATTGCCGTTGACTGAGTTAGTGAAACTAACTTATTGGAGGTCCAATACGTACTTCTTCACGCGTCGACACGAAGCAATGGTTGCCATTGAGGAGTCGAAGGTGTGGTCGGACGTTGTCCAAAAGACCATTGCTCGCGCACAGAAACAGCTTGGCAGGATGCAAGTGGCCCAGTTCAGTCGAGAACACGGTGTTTTCCAAGTCCGTGATATTGGTAGATTTGTACAAGGTGTCGGTTGGACCACTCCAGGGAATTATACGGTTAACGTGGTTGAGCAAACATGTGAGTGTGGGTTATGGCAAATATATCATCACCCGTGTGCACATGGAATGACAGCTCTCACTAAGGCAGGGATGCAATGGGCTCCTCACGTTGATCCACTATATTCGAACCAGGCACGTCTGGCAGCATACTCACCATGTTTTCAACCAGTACCGGACAATTACTGCTGGCCGCAGTTTGACGTTCCGACGTACACTCATGATCCGGAAAGGTGGAGGACAAAGCGTGGTAGAAGAAAATCCAGCCGTATCCATAACGAGATGGACGCTAGGGAAGGTTTGCCCAAGAGAAACAACTGCTCCAAATGCGGTGGAAGTGGACACAACCGGAAGACATGTAAATCTCCACATTAGGCGTCGGAAGAAAAATGTTGTAATAACAATATGTTGTAATATGTAGTATATCGTACGTATAAGATGTTATAATTTTTAAGAAAAATGTACATGTCGGAACTTCATGTAACCAGTGGCATTACTCTTTTTATGTCAGTATTTGTGTCCGGTAAAATTTTAGGAAAATAATAAAAAAGTAAAAAAATTAGCATCATCTCTAGACCATCGTTTTAGGGGGGTTAAATGGGTTGTCGGTAAGAAATGTCAATTATTTATAACAATTAATTTTTGTGGCACAATTTTTTACTAATCATGATCTAATTAGCACTATAATTTTACTATTTTAATTTAATATGACTAATTAGCATAACAATAAATATTAATAATCATAAATTTATATATAAAAAAAATTATTAAAAAAAAAAAATTGTTACCGCCGAGATGGAGGAGGCTGCTGCGGAGGAGGCGAGGCGGCTGCTGCGGAGGAGGCGAGGTGGCTGCTGCTGCGGACGTCTGATCTGGAGGCTTGGGTGCGGAGGCGAGGCGAGGTGGCTGCTGCGGAGGCGAGGCGAGGCGACGTCGGAAGGACCGAGCGGGGCGACGGCGAGGACCGAGCGGGGCGACGGCGAGGACCGAGCTGTAGGAGGAGGACTGGAGCTGAACGGGAGGAGGAATGGAGCTGGAGACGGCGGGGCGAGGACCGAGCTGTAGACGGCGAGGCTGGAGTTGGAGCTGGCGAGGCGGGAGCTGGCGTCGGAGAGGAGGCGGGAGCGTGGGAGAGGAGCTGGCGGCCGAGAACGAAGATTAGGGTTCTTTAAAAAGAACCCTAATACGCCATAGGCGCGTCCCCAGGTCGCGCCTATGCATAGGCGCGACCTGACACGTGCGCCTATGGACTAGGCGCGTCCCCGGGTTCCCGCGCCTATAGACACTTTGCTAAATAAAAAAATTGGATATTCATTTTTTCAAAAAAAATTTCTAAAATAAACAGATTTTGAAAAAACTCAAATTCCTTCCTTCCATTAAAATGTTGGGTGAATCTTCAAAATTTAATATTTATGTAATGAATTCATAAATGGATTACACATGAAAAATTAAAAAGAATATATGGTAGCTTTATTAATGAATTTTAAAACATAGAGTAATAAATTATGTAAAATACATTTCTTTTGTGGATGGACTTTCGAGAGAAAATTAAAAAATGAGAATGTTTTAAGTGCTCAAGAGAAAACAAATATGAAGAATATGAGGAAGTTTGTAGGAGGATATATATATAATTATTGGTAGGATTGTGATGCATAAGAATTATAGATGTGTAATGAGTATAATTGTATGAAGAGGTTTGTAATGCGATGGTTGACTATTAATAGAGTTATGAAGATTGAAAATTGTAGATGTATAAGATGTATAATTGATATAATAAAAATGTGAGGATATATTATTATTTTTTCTTTCAGAAGCCAAAGACCACCCAGACTACTACTGCATACTTTAGACTTTTTTTTGGCCAATACTGCATAGTGCATACTTTAGACTGACTACCCAGGCTAATTTCTCCAAGGTCGTCAAGTTTGTATACGATGGAACATCTTGTGCGCAACTAAAAATTGTCCTAAAATGAGTCGACTTAGACACTTTGAAAGAGGGTAATGAACTCCAACAAGTGAGTTTTGAGCCTACGACAAAAACTTTTGAAATAATTTTGTAAATAAAGGTGCATATGCTTATTTGTCTAAATTCAAATGGTAAACTTCGCTTTTTCGCGGTATGAGGGTTCTATAGCTTTAGTTAAGGTAATAATAATAATAATAATAATAAAACTGTAATTAAGTGCAATATTTCTAAAGAATCCAAATTCCAACCATGAAAGTTATTTATGTTTTATGCACTGCGGCTATTTTTTTTTACCGTTTCCTCTATTACTTACTAGAGATTTTATGTTATTTTCAGAGCCACAACAACTATAGAAAAGTTGTTTATTTATTTATATAGTTTGTATTGGCAGTCAAAGAAATTATAATAAATAAATGTTGAAGAAGCGGCCAAGCAAGAAAAAGCCACCACTCTATGTTCCTCTTTTCCCACATCTCCTTTCTTTGCATTTGGTGCCGCTCTCACCTCACTTTATCTTTTCCAGGTACTACTTTTTTTTAATTTCTCAAATATCACACTATACGTGTAATTAAGTTTGATAAAGAAGGGTGTTTTGGTCATGCCAAATCTTCGTCCCTTTCACATATACTTACAGTGTGGTCCGAATTTCAAAACTACTTCAATTACTCAAGTTTCTTCTACCTCTTCCTCTCCCTCTCTAAGCAGCCTTCAAGTAAGCTAGCCTGGAGCTGGTTCATGGATATTGATCTTTTGTGGGTATTTGGGGGGTGGTTTCTAGTTTTTGAGTGCATGGCAACAACAACAACATCTACTACTTCATCATCACCACTGAAAAGCCACACAAAACTTTACCTTAACTGTCTCTCCTTCCTCGGATTTCTCCTTATATTGTTCATCCTTTCCACTCAGATCGAAGCTCCATCAATGGCGTCCTCAGGTCTTATTTCCTCTAGAAGGCTACTTTCAGAAGAAGAAAACGCCAACTCCATGGTTTTCATTAACCCTAAACCCTCAAGATCAACCTCTTCTTCGTCTTCTTCAAATAATGGTCGTCGTCAGGCTCATAGACAGTTCGAGGCTGGGGCTCACGAGGTTCCAAGTGGGCCAAACCCGATATCCAACCGATGAACATTCAAGCCGTGAATTGTGTTTGGAGCAGATGAGGCTATTGTGTGGAGAAAAAGAGGCATTCTGTGTTTCTGCCCTATCTTTAATGGTTGGTCCTCTCCATATATATACTTGTATTGTCTTTCTAGTGATAAAGAAGAAAGAAGGGTTTATGTTTTTGATGTGTTTATGGTGATATTCTCTTTAATAACTTGTTGCACCTAGAAATATATTGTATAGTGAAACATATATATTCCTAGATTTCTTTATCCATATATATATATATGCTTCTAGATCTCTGCAGATAGATCATTCTAATAGCCAACTTTAAGTTCATTGATCTAGTATTTCATAATTAACTGGATTGAAGATGAATATGTTAATAGATCGATGCATTAATCTTCATGTCTAGATCGATCTTAAGAAGCAAATAAGCTTGTTTTTTTCATATATACACACATCTTAACAGCCTGGTGGTTTCAGAAAAATAGTTTGAAAATGGATGGATATTCATGAATGTATTGTATGGTTATATATATATATATATATACATACTTCATGTATATCTATCTTGAAGTTCTGATCAATACATCATGACTTTGAGGGTTTGTCTGCAACATTTTATTTCTAGATTTAAAGCGAGAAATGCAGTGATTTTCTGTTCAACACAGTTCACACACTTTCTGACACCAAAGCCTACCAATCCAATCCCTTCTCTCTATCCAATCCATGTGTATCTGTGAAGGTTTTGTTGGTTTGCATACTGAGGGAAATTATTGGGATTGGCCATTTTGGAGTTTTGCTTTTGTTTTGTTTCAGTAAAAAGCACATCATTCAACAAAATAAAAGGCAAAGCAAACAACACAGAGTATCCCTTTCTTCTTTCAGGCTTCTCCATACTTACTAGCTAGTCTAGAAATCATCATCATAATCTAATTCAATATCTTTCCTTTCTCAGTCAGTTTGAAAATCAAACCCTCCAATGATTATCTCTATCATCGTGTTTTTGATATCTTTTCTTCCTTCTTGAGAGCAGTCAAATACTCCATCATGATCTATCTGAGTTTCATAATCAAGCAGGTTTCTCTTTCTGATCTCCCAAGAGATGGGAAAACTGCAGATAGATGATAATTCCTACATTTTAAATTTTATATTAGATGTAGTAAATTGCAAATATTTTTCATTATAATATAAATTTTAATTTTAGTATATAACGTGCAAAAGAATCATTAATCATCTATATTTCTTGAAAATTGAGTGGTGTCAAATCCCTATAAAGCAAAGATGCCCATTTTGTCATTGTGAAAAGAAGATTAAAGCAAGTCAATTCCTTCGTTTATCTTTTACCATTGTGAAAATTGGAGCTTTAACTCTTAAGTATCCAAACCGATATTACAAAATCAATCTTGTATAAAAAAAACTCTCCATTCGCAGTAAGGTTTTTCAATCCAAGCAGCCAACCCTAATTTTAATCCGAGCAGAAAACCCTAATACTGACTCACAAAATGTAGTAAACCTAATAATAAGGTCATTTTTAGATGGAGTGTATGAGCTGATAAATTTTTAGATGGTTTCTGGTCATATAAGTTTCCCTTGATAAATTAACCGCACGAAACCTTAACCTATCTTGTCCTGCAACTATTTTGTATATATTACATGTGAAAAACTTCATGACATGTCGATGATCTTGAAGTTGGAGAGGGAGGGAGAAGAGCTCAAATAAATGGACTGGGCTTCAGATCAGAGGCCGAATAGGTATTATATGAGAGAATTTTTATTTGCAGATTATCAACTACTTTATACAAATCAATTTTGTTGAAAGAATAAAATACTCTAATAATTTTTTTTTACATATTTGTCCTTACTAATTTTAAAAAAAGTAAGTATTAAATCGACCTCATATTTTTGTAGTTACTGAATCAATCCCATATTATCAAAATGTTGAAAAATTCAAGATTCTAGCAAGTTTTGAAACCTAAAGAAGCTCTTACATACTAGCTAAAACTTTTATCACTACACCACTGATTCCAACTACTTTTATGTGTACTTAAAATATAATTATTGAAGCAATTCTCATATTATTGTATTAAACATCTCATGTTTATTTATTGATGCTATTTAGTAATTAACATTTATTCAACGTTGTTTGTTTAATTATAGTTTTAACTTAATTATGTATCTACTGATTAATTTTTTTAAATGGTTTAAAACAAGTAAATTTCTAAAATTAGTATTTATAGACTACCAAAATAATTATATTGAAAATATTTTTTTCAACTATCTCTAAAAAAATCATAAAGATTATAGTATGCAAATAATTAAATTAGACATCTAACGATATATAATATGTTTAGCTACATATATGTCATTAGAGATCTAATTTAATTAACTATCTACATATTATAGTCTTTCTGATTTTTTTAGAGATGTTTGAAAAATATTTTTAAAATGAGTATACTGGTAACCTATAAACACTAAAATTTAGAATATTGAACAAATTTTAATTACATAATAACATCAATAAATAAACATGAGATATTTAATACAATAATATGAGAGTTGTTTCAATAACTATATTTGAAATATGTAAAAAAACAATTGGAATTAATAGTGTAGTGGTAAAACTTTTCGTTAATATATAAGAGGTCTAGGGTTCGAAACTTGCTAGAAATATGAATTTTCCACTAATTCTCCATGGAGAATCACCAGAATGGTCTTGTGAAGAGGGTTCGATTTCAGAACTAGCTCTCCCATGTTCCTCTGATCTTCATGGATGTACTCGTATTTGATTCCCTTCAGCTTCAGTGCCCATTCAATCCTCGTAAAGTAGCAACTTTTCTTCCACCCGAGTATTTTCAATTCTATAGTCACTTTGTTGTCAATTCGGCTCTCTATTGTATGTGAGAAATTCAACTTGATTTATAGCAACATACGATTTAGACGGGAGCCGCCATTTCGATAGATTACAACGTAGATCATCCTCTGCTTGTAGTGTTTTATAATCAATTAGTTCTACTATCCGCTCTATACCAAATCAGGTATGTTCTCCTGCTTTATATTCTCCCGGTATGTTCTCCCACTCTATTTTCCCTTGATAAGTAGTTGATAATGTTAAAACTAGACAAATCATAATCATCTTGGCAAATGTGGAGAACATATCGCTAGTAGATTTGGTATCTCCCGTAAAACACAAGTACAAGGTTGAGATAACAGATTTGGTATCTCCCGAAAAACTTCCCGAAAAACTTGTTGCCCTTAAATTGTTTCTCAAACTTTTTTGCGGCATCCAAATGCTCCCTATAGTGGAGACTAAGAGAAATGTATAAATTAATGATTCATTGCAATTACGTAATCTTGTTGGTGTAGTCTTGAGCTTCATGATGTCAGTTGATGCAATTACTAGGTTTTGTCGATTTCTGATTGTAATTTATCTTCAGGTCAGAGAAGACGAAGATTGAGAGCACTCTATACCAAATCAGGTATGTTCTCCTGCTTTATATTCTCCCGGTATGTTCTCCCACTCTATTTTCCCTCGATAAGTAGTTGATAATGTTAAAACTAGACAAATCATAGTCATCTTGGCAAATGTGGAGAACATATCGCTAATAGATTTGGTATCTCCCGAAAAACACAAGTACAAGGTTGAGATAACAGATTTGGTATCTCCCGAAAAACTTCCCGAATGCCTTCCCCTGTGGCAGTTCCGGTCACAATCCAATTTGACCTGAATGCCACACCGGAAGTGGATCAGGACTATATCCAGGAACTGTGTGATTTATCTCTGAACCTTACAGCTCCAAATCCTTTGGGGATAGGGAGTCAACTGACTGGGACCGAGAATACCATGAATGGGGCGAATCAAGCTGGTATATCTGCAAGCACAAACAGGGAGCCGTCTGGGGAGGATCAGGACATGCTCGGGCGCAACCATGTGTCTTGCCCTGCGACTCTCATGGCTCAACTTTCATCCAATTCTCAAGGGGATAGCAGCAGGGATGTGAACAAGGGGAAGGAGCAAATGACCAAGTCACTCGGGCCAAAGTTGAACAAGAGAAGGGGAGAGCTGAGTCAGGATATGGGTCAGGAAAAGATGAGGAAAATCACTGTCCAACAGGTCACGGCGAGGAAGACGACTCATGTTAGGCACGGGGCAGGGGCTCGACCTGCTCGGTCTAACACAAAAGGTCGAGAGGAAGGAAACAAGGAGAAGATAGCAATGTCTCAATCATCGGGTTCCGGTGGCTGTCCCAAAACAGCCACGGGGCCTAGATGATCTACCTCAGTTGGAATTGTCAGGGGTTGGGGTCTCCCCTGACAATTCGACACCTAAAAGACCTGGTTCGGGGGTCTCGACCTGCGGTCATCTTCCTAATGGAGACTAAGCAGAGCGAACCCCACTGTGAGAGAATAAGGAGACAAGTTGGGATGGATTACGCGTCGTATGTGCTCCCTGTGGGAGCAAGTGGGGGTCTGGCACTGTGGTGGACCAAGGAAGCAGATATCATCATTCACGAAAAAAGTAAGAACTTCATTGATTCAACGATAAAGAGTGCGGAGTTCAGAGGAGAACAACGTGTGACTTGAGTCTATGGAGACTCAGTATACCATAGGAAGATTCAGAACTGGGAGATTCTTAGGATATTGGGTGCAGAACGATCGGTTCCGTGGGCTTGCATCAGAGATTTTAATGACATATCCCACCATCGGGAGAAGGTGGGAGGTGGGCGGAAGGAACAATGCAAAATCGATGGTTTCAATAACTTGATGGAGGACCTATCTTTGGAGGATATCAGATTCAAGGGGCAAATGTACACGTGGACTAATAACAGAAGGGGAGCGAATCGCATTAGGGAACGGTTGGACAGAGTCATCGCAAATCAGGCTTCGGGCGCCATGTTCCCTTCAGCCCAATGCATTCATGAGCTGACTATAGGCTCCGATCACGCGCCTATCAGTTTGCATCTTTCATATGGCGAGAGAAGGGGTAGAAAACCCTTTAGATTCAAGGAGATGTGGCTTGAAAAGGAAGAGTGTCAAAACATAATCAAGGAGGCTTGGCATGTAGGTGGGCCGATTGCAACTATTTCTGATCTTCGACCGAAGTTTTTGAGATGTACCAAAGCCTTGACCGAATGGAGTGCTCGAGAGTTCAAGCATAACGTGGGGGAAATAAAGAAGGTCAAAAGGCAGCTTAAAAACCTCCCGATTTCACAAGGGAGACAAGAGACTTTCGATGAAGAAAGAGCCCTCAAGTCTAGACTACATGCGCTTTGGAAATGAGAAGAGATATATTGGGCACAGAGATCTCGGGTTCGGTGGCTCAATGCGGGTGACAGGAACACAAAGTTCTTCCACCAGACAACGTTATCCCGAAGACGGAGAAACAAAATTATCTGTCTAAGGGGAGCTGACGGAGTCTGGATCGAGGGGGAACGACAGATTGAGGATGAGCTGCACACTTTCTATAGCAACCTGTTCACCTCGGGTCGACAGGTCGGGGGGTTGAGGCAAGATCTTGCGCAGAGCCTAGTGGGGATGGGAGAACAGATATCGGGGGACATGAACGCGGAGTTGACAAGGTTGCCCTCGTGGGAAGAGATTCGTAAAGCCTGTATTCAGATGGGGGGGGGGGGGTCGAAGGCTCCGGGACCGGACGGGTTCTCAGGTACGTTCTTCCAAAGGAGCTGGGGAACACTCGGCCCAGACCTGATCACATCGGTTAATGCTTTTTCCATACAGGCAAATAGACTTAAAACCTATTCGCCAGAACTGGTCACGCCGTATCAAAGTGCCTTTGTTTCAGGGAGACGGATTCAGGATAGCATCATAATCGCGCACGAGATGTTTCATTTCCTTAAAACGAGGGGTAAACCGACAGGAGCTCGAGGGAGAACTGAGTGTGCTATAAAGATTGACATGCAGAAGGCATACGACCGCGTGGAATGGGACTTCCTCCTAGAATTCTTAAGGAAACGTGACTTCGATGCTAGATGGGTTCAGTGGATCGAGGCCTGTATTTCTACGGTATCATACCGCATCATCATCAACGGGAAGAGATCAGACATCATCAGACCGACAAGGGGTCTTCGCCAGGGTGACCCCTTATCTCCATATTTGTTTATACTGGTAGCTGATGTGTTATCTAGGATTCTAGATGATCAGGTAGCGCAGGGGTCTATAAGAGGAGTTCAACCAAGGAGGGGGTGTCCTCCAATTCAACACCTCTTCTCTGCGGACGACTCCATCTTTTTCCTGAAGGGGTCGATTGGGCACACACAGAATCTGAAACGGATCCTGGACATGTATTGTGAAGACTCGGGTTAGCTAGTGAACTATGTCAAGTCAAGCTTATACTTCAACTCGGGCGCCTCTGAGGGGTTTAAGCAGGAGGTATCAGCTTTGTTTGGGGTCGATCAGACACTGGACCCGGGTCGTTATTTGGGTCTTCCCACGGTTTGGGGAAGATCGAGGAGGGATGCTCTTAATTATCTGATGAAAGGGTTCGTGACAAAATCCAAAGCTGGCGCAACCGGCTTCTGAACCAAGCAGGTAAAGAGGTGCTCATCAAATCGGCCCTTAATGCCATCCCGACCTATGTGATGCACGTGTTCAAGCTCCCAATGTCATGGTGTAAAGAGGTCGATGGACTTATTTCACGCTTTTGGTGGGGTTCCCGCGAGGGAGCTAGGAAAATACATTGGAAGAACTGGGGAGCGATGACCACTTCTAAGGTGGTAGGAGGATACGGGTTCAGGGAGATGCAGACATTTAATAAGGTCATTCTTGCCAACATGGCCGCGAGAGTCATGTCAGAACCGAACGCTCTATGGGTACGAATCCTTAAAGGTGTGTATTTTCGGGTTTCTTCATTCATGCAGGCACAAATGGGGAGTAGACCTTCTTGGGCTTGGGCGAGCCTCTTGGAGGGTCGATCTGTTCTTATGGCAAACAGTATTTGGTCCCTTGGGGACGGGCCGTCAATTCGACCCTTTCAGGATCCGTGGGTGCCCCTTAAACCGGGTTACATGATCAGACCGAGGATTGAAGCCTTGCAGCTCGGTCAACCGACGGTCGCGAACTGGATCAACCGCGATTCTAATGCCTGGCGTGAGGAGGATGTTCGCGAGGCAGTCCACCCCGATGATGCCCAAGCTGTCCTCGCCATGACGATCCTGATCGGTCCAACTCAGGATACTTGGAGATGGCCCCATACTCGAGACGGATCCATCACGGTACGGTCGGCTTACCATTGCCTTCACGAGACAAACGCGCAGCAGGTTGTAAACCTGAATCGGTCGCCGATGATCGACTTACCACTGGTTTGGCCAGCAATTTGGAAGTCAAGTGCCGCGCCCAAGGTCAAGGCCTTTATGTGGAAGCTCGCCTCCAACACATTGCCCACGTGGAATGCACTATCGCGTCGTGGTATGCCTCTACACCCGCTTTGCCAATCGTGCCACGTGGAAGAATCAAGAGAACATGTCATGTTCGGGTGTCCATGGGTACAACAGGTATGGAATTTCCATGTCCACCGTTCCAAGGTGGCTTTGAGAAACTCATCTATAGAAGAGTGGCTCTCTCGGGCGGTGAGAGGGGCATCGGCTCGGGACCGAACTTGGCCCCGCATTATGACTGTCTGTTGGGTTTTGTGGAAAGTTCGATGTAAGCTTGCCTTTGAGGTCCGTAGGCCTCATGTACACTCATTATTGCAGGAGATCCAGAGATCGTGCCTTGAGAAGATGCCGACGGCTCGATCGGCCACGATCCCCGCGACAATCACGGCTTGGAGCCGCCCACACGGAGACACGATCAAACTCAACTGTGACGCGTCGTGGGACAGGAGCACAAACCGAGGGGGAATTGGGGTCATAGCGCGCGATAGCTCCGGGACGGTTCGAGGAGGCCGAGCCGAGATTCGTGTAGGAGGTTCGCTGGAAGAGTTGGAGGCCGAAGCGGTCCTAGGCGCGGTGAAACTTGCGATTGATATGAGATGGCCGAAGATCATTATTGAGTCGGATGCGTTAGGAGTCATCAAGCACCTTCTCGGGAAGGACTTTTCTTGGAGGATAGAGCCAATTTTGTCGAACGTCACCTCCTTAGCTTCTTCACTAGGGGAAGTGACGTGGGCTCACATTCGCAGGTCGACAAACGATTGTGCGGACTGGATTGCCAAGAATGCGTTATCGGGGTTGTGTCCTATGGATTGGGTGTCTTCACCACCAACCCCACTAGTTAGATTTATTGTTGCGGATAATATTTTGTACTCGAACGATTCAGTTACGATGGTTTAATGCGAAGTATTGTTATTTGGCCAAAAAAAAACTTTTATTTGTGGAACTCAGAGAAAGAATAGGATCCCACAAACAAAGGAAAATCCTTGAACTACCAGTTATACTCGTTTCTAACCCGTAACCTTCTACATAAACGAGCAAGAACACTTCATCATCTCCATTACTTTTGGTGAAGAGTTTGTACTCGGATTTGTGTATCCATTGAATTGGTGGAATCCATGTATGTGTGTCTTCAGGTTCAATATCCAATGGAAGTAATGGCAAGAGTGTCAAAATAAACTCAAATGATTACATTGTATTGATTCAACTTTCATTAAAACTTAGTTGCCTTATATAAGACTTACAATTGCACTATTTCTACCACTACTATAGTGGAAACCTTCCACTACTATAATGGATACCTAATTCAACCACTACTATAGTGGAGACATAATTATACCACTAACATCCCCCCTCAAATTGATGCTAGTAAGTCAACTACAACAATTTGCCAACAAAAAATTGATGTCGTTGTCAAGTCATAACTTTGGTGAAGACATCAACCACTTGGAGATCAGACGACAGGATGACAAACGGAGCGGATTGGCGGTGGTGACCGACGAGGAGACCAATGAACAAAGGCGAGCAACATGAACTGGCAGTAGACAGGAGTTGGAGGACTGACAACGAAAATAAAAACTAACAGAAGATCTGCGGAAGAGATCTGCAACACTTTGACTTGTTCAGAGGTAGGTAGGCTAGCAGAGAACATGTTGACTCTGGAAAGTCAACCACTAAATGCACGACTCTGGAAAGTCGGCCAAAGACCTTTCTGGAAAAAGGTCTATAACAAGAAATTGAAAAATACACGACTCTGAAAAGTCAGCCACAAACCTTTCTGGAAAAAGGTTTTATAACAGAAAACTAAAAAATGCGCGACTCTAGAAAGTCGACCAGAAACCTTTCTGCAAAAAGGTTTTACGACACTAAAAAGTCGCCTCGACTTTTGAAAAGTCGACACAAGAAACCGAAAATCCAAAAGCTAAACCATACCTGAACTGAACCATACTGAACCGGAGCAGAATATCAAACCAGACCAGAAAATCAACCGAACCAGAAAACTAAATGGACCAGTAAACTAAACCGGACCAGAAAAATGAACCAGACATAGAACCAGATTAAAAACTAGACCGAACCGGAAAACTGAATCGGACCGAACCGGATCCATACAAAAACTGAACGCTAAAATAAACCAGACTCATTTGTGGAAGGCACAAAAGCTCTGGAGGAGCTGGAGGCGAGCTGAGGGCGTGTCGAACGAAGCGGAGCAGCGGATCGGAACAGAAAAGGTCGAGGCGGAGCAGACAGTGGTGGTTGGCTGGACGGGAACAGAGGGCGAGGCGAACGGGCTGCAGGATGTAGCGAAGCAGCAGACAAGACGAGGCCTACGACAACAGAGGCTGAAGACCGACAAACTGAGGACGACGAGAGGCAGGAGGCATAACGGTAAGACTCTGATACCATGTCAAAATAAACTCAATGGATTACATTGTATTGATTCAACTTTCATTAAAACTTAGTTGTCTTGTATAAGACTTACAATTGCACTATTTCTACCACTACTATAATGGATACCTAATTCAACCCCTACTATAGTGAAGACATAATTATACCACTAACAAAGAGCTGGTCCAGACACTTTGTCGCTTGATGATGATGCTTTCATTATTGAATCTGGATAAATGTACTTTATTGCATGCTGCTGCAAGATTAAGCTTTTCATATCTGCATATTCACTCCAAATAGATAGACAAATACATTGGTTCCTTCTTTTATAATTAGTTAATGGAACTGTGAAGCTCTCTCCGTGGAAAGTCGGTGAGATGTGCAATCAAGCTAGAGGAAAAGTCACAAATAAATGCAGACATTGTAGCCACATCAGCAGATAATGAAGCCAATAAGACATCTTGACCGATCGCTGCTTCCACAGCTCTCTGCTCGGACAATCAGTTTGCAGTAAATGGTAAGAAATCAGAGGCAAAAGTGACTGAAAAAGTGCGACGCTGCAGAAACTTCAGGAAAGGAGATGGCGGAATGGAGTACCGATCACGACTGGGCGGAAAAATCTGAGCTTGGTGGTTATGGCGTCTGGGAAGAGGAGATTCATTCTTTATTTTGATTCTTTACATCTTCAAACTCCATCATTTCAATATGTTTAAACTGACATTAATTTGAAGTTGCGGTTGCTATTGTGAATAATTGTGGAAGAAAGGGATTCGAATTTGTGGCCTTGGGGTTTTGTTAATATTGTGTTGTTTGTTATTTGGTTAGTTTGGTCTTTGTATTTATTTCTGTCATTTACGCTCTTTTTCTGTTTGAGATTAGTTGTGACCGTTTATGAGCTTTGCTATATATTGTGAAGGGAAGAAGGGGTCCAATGAATTGAAGCCCCAGATGAAATGGGGTGTCACTTCCTATTTGTAGGTGCTCTTTTCAAATCAGTTTTGATTGTTCCCTTCGTTTAGCTACTAAATCCAGAAGATCTTCTGCCCTTTTTTGTTTGTATTTTACTCAAAACTTAATAATTATCTCTTCATAGAAACCTTTTTCTGGGCTCGAAAGAGATTAAAAAAAGTCACAATCCTTACGTTGCATTCCAAAGAATCAACCCGAAATTCAGGTTTTGGTGAGAAGCAAACCCAATCAAGATTGGATTTTTCTAAAGAGTTTTTGATTGAGAAATGAGTTGCTTTTGTTTTTCATCCCAAGAGAAGAAACTAGCGAAGCGAAACAGCTGCAGACACGGACCCCAACATGTCTCGCCTCCGCCATCGAAGCAGCAGAGCGCGCCTCTGCTGTCACGGCCGGTGACAGGTAAAAAAAAAGACATGATTTAAAGTTTCGATTTTTACCGCAATGCTGTTCGTCAAGATGAATTTGTTTTTTTTTGCTGTGCAGAAAACAATAAGCCAAAGTATACACAAGCAGAAAGTACACCAAATTACGAGAGAAAAAACAGTGGAAACAAAGAAACTGGGAATAACAATATTGCAGCACAGACCTTCACATTCAAGGAACTTGCCACCGCAACAAAGAATTTCCGACAAGAATGTCTTATCGGAGAAGGTGGATTCGGGAGGGTTTACAAGGGCCGCCTTGAATCAACCGGACAGGTAAAAAAAACACTCTTGTTCTTTGATTTGATTATTAGAGGGAAAAGGATGAATGATGCTAAAAGCTTCGTTTTTTTTTCCTCTAAAAAGATGGATTTTTTAAAGAACATGAACATCTCTGTGTTGTGTTCTTGATTTAGGTTGCAGCAATAAAGCAGCTCGATCGAAACGGAATGCAAGGGAACAGGGAGTTTCTTGTTGAGGTATTGATGCTCAGCCTCCTGCACCATGAAAATCTTGTCAACTTGATTGGGTATTGCGCGGATGGCGATCAAAGGCTTTTGGTATACGAGTACATGCCTCGCGGATCATTAGAAGATCACCTCCTCGGTACTTACCCATTTTTCCAAAATGCATATTTCAGTTCAACCCATTCTCAATTTCTAATACAAAATTGTTTTTTTTTTCGATTTGACATCGGAATCCAGATCTTCCGTCGAAACAAAAACCCTTAGATTGGTCCACGAGGATGAAGATAGCGCTAGGAGCGGCTAAAGGCCTTGAGTACCTCCATGACAGAGCCAACCCACCCGTGATATACCGTGACCTTAAATCGTCTAACATTCTTCTGGACAGTGATTACAATGCAAAACTCTCTGATTTTGGATTGGCTAAGCTCGGTCCGACAGGGGACAAAACTCATGTATCGTCAAGGGTAATGGGTACGTATGGGTATTGTGCTCCCGAGTATCAGAGGACAGGACAGCTCACGGTGAAGTCCGATGTGTATACCTTCGGAGTTGTCATGCTGGAGCTCATCACCGGAAGGAGGGCTATCGATACCATGAGATCCGGCAAGGAGCAGAATCTTGTGGAGTGGGTAAGTTTAATGGATAATTACTTAATTGGTTACATATATTTCAACATTGTGCAGAATGGTTACACATGTTTTAAAATGTGATTAATTGGTTTTGAAACGTGACTAATTGATTTTTTTACTGTTCATCGTTAGAAATCACAGTTAAGTCACTAAAATGATGTAATTACCATTTTCATCAATCAAACTATGTTCTTCATCACCGAATTGAATTGAAGAACACAGAAACCAATTTTTGGGTTCTTGAAGAACCTAGAAACCAGATTATGAGTTCTTGAAGAAATCAGGTTCTGGGTCCCATAAATTTAATTTTGGGTTCTTCAAGAACTCAGAAATTCGATTCTGGGTTCTTCGATTCTGATTCTTCAAGGTGATTCTGGTTCTTCAATACCACTAAGGGCATAATAGTCATTTCACAATTCAATAATATATTTTAAAAAATAAGTAACGGTTTAGTAACGGAATTATTAATTAATCACATTTGGAAAAACATGTGTAACCAATTAGTCACATAGCAAAACCAATTAATCACATTTTGAAACATGTGTAACCATTCTGCACAATGGTGAAACATGTGTAACCATTCTGCACAATGGTGAAACATGTATAACCAATTAAGTAATTAACCCTAAGTTTAATGACCAAAAAAATAAAGATGGATTTTTTAAAGAAATTTAGGCAAATAATATGAACTTTCAAATATATTATATTAAAAAACATAATTTTTAATCAAAAGCTAACATGAATTACCATTCTGTATCTTTTTTTTAAAGGCATATCCACTTTTTAAGGATCAGCAAAGATCCACAGAGCTAGCCGATCCACTCCTGATGAATGAGTACCCAACGAAAGGCCTGAACCAAGCTGTAGCAGTGGCTGCAATGTGCCTCAATGAGGAAGCCTCGGCTCGACCCTTCATGAGCGATGTCGTTTCAGCTCTGAGCTTCCTGGCGTTGGAACCTGAGACCAACAATGCATCTGATTCGGACCCATCTACTTCTCCAAGGTCCGAACACAATCCGAGCCTGACCCCTAATGGTCACGTACAGTGAGACCGCATTGGGTACACATAATAATAAGTAAAAACATATGGAGTAACAAAAACTGCAATGTTCTTGGAAGGAATGTAAAACAGGACCAAAATTGTATCCTTAAAAGAACTGTTTGGTATTAAAATGAAGGGTTAAATATTTAAAAAAAAATTGAGAAAAAACCAAACTTTAGTTTTTGATAAACAATAAACCAAACTTTTGGAATTGAACAATTAACAAGTCTATCTCAAATCTCGGTTATGTTTGAACGATTTTTTCAATGTTGGAGATAGTTATTAAGTGTTAATTAATATCATTTCCTTATAATACTTCAAGTAATACTGACTTAAAACTCTAACAAACACTGAAATATTCGTTCAAACGTAATGAAAATTTAAGATAGATTTGTTGATTGCTAATTTTAAAATTTTAGTTTGTCGTTTGTAAACAAAAATTATCGGTTTTCTGTTTTAATTTTTCTGAGTTCGTTTTTTTTAAAATAACACTAAAATGAATGTACATCAGTTATGTTATGTCGCAATCAACTGTTGTCATTCCCATATAAGAATGTTGATATCTCTGTATAATTAATTACTTTTTGTTTGTCTATTATGTTTGCTTCGGTCGGTTAAAAATATTGTTTTTAGATAACTAATAAAAAACTATATATATTAGGCAAATCATAGGATGAAGTTAGAAACTTATTTTAGCTGATGAAAAAATTAAACATTTACAGTCAAAATCCTTTATTCGTTGATTTATGATTTTCATCGAACACCTTCCCATCAACCATCGTCTCTATAATAAAATTGATCGACTGAATTTAATTATTAGGATATCCCAAAATTAAATTAAAAAACGTCGATAATTTCCTCGATAAAGTCGTTGCAGACCGGACAATTACTACGACTCACGTAAAGCTCCCTCGAGCACATCTTGCAGTATGCATGGCCGCAGGGAACCAATGGAGATTCTCTGTGCTTTACCATGCAAATGGAGCAGATACTTTCATAACCACTGTACTCGTCTTCTTCGTCTTCTTCTTCTTCTTCATCTTCGTCGTCTTCCTCGTCCATGTACCGCGAACCTTCCCAACCCATCTGCTTGTCGGTCTGCTCCAGCAGATCCATCAATGAAAACATCCCCGCAGGTTCTTTCTCCTCCGCCGCTGCTCCCCCTTCATCCTCTTTCTGTTCCTCATCTGCCTTAACGAACCCAGGCTCCGACTCTTCGGCCTCCTTCGCCGCCGCCTCTGCTGCTGCGGCAGCCTCTGCTGCCTCGGCCTCCGACGCCTCCTGAGACGCAGCGGCTTCCCTGGCAGACATCGGCCGCTCCTCTACTCGGAGAGAAGATCCACGTCTTCCCAAGGGCCGGTCCTCTACGTTCAACAGATCGTCGTCTCTTTGAGCCACGCTATCGGAGCGTGTCAAGAACCGGGACGAACCGACTCGGGAGGCATGTCTTGTGGATTCACGCCGTGAAAAAGACGGTTTGAGACTGGATCCGACCGGGTCATCCGGATCGACCGCATCCGGATTGAACCTGACCGAGCTCCTCCGACTCATAACCGGTTTGCAAGTCCGGGTCGCGGCATCGCAGACTTGTACCTCCTCCGATTTACTCCCCTCCTCCGTCGTATCCAAATCAGACGTGTTCATACTCTTGTTCCGGCTGCGGCAGCTCTTGATCGGCTCGTCTGAGGCAGGCACCGGCAACGACGCAGTCCAGGTCTGGTTAGCCCCTCTGGACCTCAACCGGTCCTTAAAACTCTTCCAAGCCTTATTATCCCCGTGTTCGGCGAGGTTTCTGTCCGACCCTGAATTCCGTTCTTCCTCGCGGATTACGTCCAACAGGGTTCGGGTTATATGAGATGTGGAGTACTGGAGAACTGGTTTTGAAGGCGGTTGGGTGTCTCTGCTTCCGAGAATATCGTCTAACGAGAGTCCTGCAAGGTCTCGCCGTCCGCTTCCGCCGAAGCTGTCCCTTGATCGGAAGGAGTTCAAGATGGTGTCGGACATTTGCCGTTCCGGCGAGGACCTGGGGACAAAAAAGACAAATTGTTGCGCAAATTCGAGCACGTGATGTCGTTGAATGTGATTAATGTAGTACCTTTTTGTGAGCAGCAGAGCCTTTCGACTAGTTTATCATCTGCAAAGGATGTTTCGCTGTTATCGGGAAATTCTTTTTCTACTGCACTTTGGTTCTTGGAAATGCTCTGTTTTTAGGTTCTGTTCTACGAGAGAGTCGAGCTCAATGAAAGGGATAGATTGGACAAAAAGACCGAGTCTTGCGCTCCACGGATAAACTAAAAATAGACGGAGAGGAAGGGAGTGAAAGGGGAAAGTTGGGTGTGGATAGTTAGAGTATGGTACGGTAATGGTACCGGAAAGACACCTATAACAGTTAATTTAATTCATAATTATCAAAAATAGATATGGTACGGTAATAAATATAATAAGTATACTATATTTTTAAATCACATATTATAATCATAACCTTATATATATAATTTTTAATACCATTCCACATATATAATATAATAAAATACCTAAAATTTTAGTTTAAAAAATACATAAATGTATATTACCAACAAAAAAAAAATATAAAACAAACATATGGTTATTTATTACATGTATGTACAATTATTTTCATTATTTTGTATATAACTATGAGTATAACTCAAATACCATAACAATAATCATAACTATTATGGATAGAAAATTCATTACTATAATTGTACTACACAGTAATGGTACGGTTAACCATATTAAACAGTAACGATTATAACCATGGTTATGAATTTTTCACCGCACCATTATCCTGACATAAGAAGAAGAGTTTCAAAAAAAAAAATTGAATTTTGCAGGGAATATTATAAAAATATTAGTTAGATGTTATAGAAAAAATATTAAAAGAATTTATCATTTTGTAATATTAATAATAACTATTTGAATACATGGAAGAAAGTACATGCATTAATTATTGATTATTTCTTTAATAACAAACGTATGTATTTACTATTTAGAAAAGTATTAAATGTTTATTTTGTATTAATATTAAAAGATATAAATTAGTGTGCCAAAAATTATAATTATTTAATTATAATCTAGAAATTTGTTAAGGGATTATTAAAAAATGGAAATAAGTATCTGTCTAAATATTAAAATAATATTTTGTATGAGAGAAAGATTATGTATTAAAGCCCGTTACCCTGTGACGGGTAAAAGCCCACAGGAAGACACTTACTTTAGGCCTGAATTCCAGTTATCAACATTAATTAATTTAATTATTGATTAATATCATGTTTTTTCTTTTTGCAAGAAAAAATTATTGTATTTTGTATATATAATTATATCTTGGTCAAAAAAAAAAAATATAATTATATATCAATTTGGAAACATATATTTTTCTATAAATTTATTTACCCCTTTGTATCTCTGAAGAACTCGAATTAAGACGTTTGGAGATTTGCAATCTGTTCGTAATAATGTCCTCATTGTTCGGCGACTAGTTCAATCCTCCGACATCACGTCTAAACCCTAAACCTGTCGGATTTCCGTGTTTCGACCTCCGGTAGACGGACCTCACTGCATCTTCCAGGTGATTCTTTCGATCACAATTCATTACCCCAGTACAATTTGTGTGCACTGTTCATAAGATTGACTTGGATTGAACTCAATTGTTAACGACTGTGCGAATTCTAAATTTCTTGCGCGACAAGTCACCAAGAACCACATTTACCCATCTATTATTAGGTTGCCTGCATAAATTGATGGTCCCCAGGAAAAGGCTCGTTGATAGAAAGCTGGATTTTTCTTAACTCGGTGCTAGATGTAGATTCGAAAAAACGAGTCATTGTGTAGGGGTGATCTTGTTTCATACGCTAATATTGACTGTGTTTTTCGTTCAATGGAGTAATTTTTCTGTTCCTGTAATAACTAAAAGTGGTATATGTTCTTCAAATTTGCAGTAAAATGCCACCAACAACTTTCTCAATGGAACATATGACTAGCTACTATGCTGCAGATAGCGAAGGCTCGAAGATCGACAAAGTTAACATGTTATTTAAGTCAAGTAACTTGAATTTAACAACAAATGACATAAATTGTTCGAGCACTCTTGCTGTCTCCAGAGAGCTTCGAAGTGGTGGTAAATGTTCCTGGTCTGCATTTTCATCCTCAGAAGATGCATGTAAAGAAAACACGCTGTTAAGGGAGTCAAACAAGAGAAATTTTAGAGACAATGAATCGAGTTTGAGCGATTTTGAGGAAGAAATGTGTTCATCAAAGAAGAACGCAAGTGTCAAGAAGAGAAGAATTCTGCAAAGCTCTACAAACATGAAGAAGAAGAATCTGAGAAAAACAAAACTCTCAAAGACTGTGAATCAGATTCGAACTCCGAAACTGACTCGTGGTGATGGCCGAAATAAAAACAAAGCAGAAAATTGTAAGGTTGTTTACTCTGCATCATTTGCTCTTACTACTGATTAGATGTTCAAAATTCAGTTTTTTTAAAAAAATATATATAATTTGCCTTTGGAAGGTAAAACAAACCAACAGTGTTAGGTGCCATCAGTGCATGAAAAAGGAAAGAAGAATTGTCGTCCCTTGTACTAATTGTAAGCAGAAGTTTTACTGCGTCCAGTGCATTACGAAGTGGTGAGTTTCTCTGTCCAAATTTGTTAGCTCGTCTGGTATAGCAAGATAGTTTTGCTGAAGATTTGCTGTTTTTGAAGGTATCCTATGATGGAAGAAGAAGATTTGTCCGAACAGTGCCCGTTTTGTCGTAAAATTTGCAATTGCAATGTTTGTTTACATTCTGCAGGTGTCCTAGAGGTATTTTATGAACTTCAATTCTGTATTCATCTAGAATTGTCCCCCAAAAAAAGTCATAGAAATTGCAGAATTAAATTATATTCTGCTTTGAGAAATTTTACAATTCAACTGATAAAGCTGCTTGATACAATTGATGAATCCCTGGCCTTCTTATGATTGCAGAAACCAGAAACACAAATGACTGATGCTGAAAAGGTTAAGCATCTCCATTACCTCATGGAGTCTTTGCTTCCTTTCATGAGACTAATCTTCAAAGAACAGTCTCAAGAATTGGAAATCGAGTCTTCAATTAGCGGTAGCTTTTCTATCAAGTTTTGAATTTTCTTCTTTTAATTTATTTTACTAACTGGGGTTTCTATATTTACCTTCACAGGAAAGCCACCGTCTCAAGTTGTAGTACCTATGTCGGTTTATCACCCCGATGAACGCGTCTACTGGTAAATTTCCATTTTTTTACCATAACCCATTTCGTTTTGGAAACGGATACAATACTTAAAATATTAAATATTTGTTTGTTTGTTTGTTTGGAACAGCGATCATTGTGGAACATCGATCCTTGATTTCCATCGTAGCTGTCCAAATTGTTCTTTTGAACTCTGTCTCAGTTGCTGCAAAGAAATCCGAAACAGAACCCTTCTGCCCCGTTTTGAATGGAAACCCAAGGACTTGTCTCGAGGCAAGGACTATCTCCACGGTTCAGATCCCTTATCCGAGCCGACAATTATGAACCAGCCCGATCACATTGAACTCGTTCCGGGTTTTCATTTTTCACCCAATGCGGATGGGAGCATAAAGTGCCTTCAACAAGTCGGAGGCTGTGGAAACTGTAACTTGGAGCTCAAGCGAATGCATCCCGAGGAATGGGTTTCAGGTCTTTGTGTCAAAATGCAGAAGCTGTTGGATATCGTGAGATTCAAACACATTTGCAGTATAAAGAATGAGCTTGGTACCGAACCGATGAAGAGAAAAGCAGCATCGAGAAAATGGTCAAGAGATAACTACTTATACTGTCCGTCAGGTACGGAGGAAAACGAGATCGGAACCTTCCGAAGTCATTGGGCGAAAGGTGAGCCGGTTATAGTCCGGAACGTTCTGGAACAGACAGCAGGATTGAGCTGGGAACCGATGGTGATGTGGCGTGCATTGTGTGACCACGTGGAGACACAAATCAGTGCGATAGATTGTTTGTCGGGATGTACGGTCGAGATCGGGACTGACGAGTTCTTCAAGGGTTATGTTAACGGCAGACAGTACGGAAACTCATGGCCCGAGATGCTTAAGTTGAAGGACTGGCCACCTTCAGACAAGTACGAGGATGTCTTGCCTCGACATTTCGAGGAGTTCATTTCCGCACTTCCGTTTCAAATCTTCACTAACCCGCAATCTGGGTTTCTGAATGTTGCAGCCAAGTTGCCTTCAATGATTCTGAAGCCTGATTTGGGACCAAAATCGTACATTGCTTATGGTTTTGAATCGAAGCTCGGGAGGGGAGATTCTGTGACGAAGCTTCACATGGATGTTTCTGATGCTATCAATATCTTGATGCATACTGCTGAGGTGGAGTTGTCTGAGGAACAGAGATTGGCGGTTAGAAGGTTGAAATCAAAACACAGAGAACAGGACATTAAGGAAGGTGTTATTCTGGATTATGATTGTGATTCGAGTCAATCAAGTGATGATCTTGGTGAAGGATGCAACGTCCGGCGTTCGAACTCGAAGGAGTCATGGAAGAAGAAAGGTAACTCAGGCGGTGCTCTGTGGGATATTTTCAGAAGGGAAGATGTTCCGAAATTGGAAGCTTATTTAAGGAAGCATCATCGAGAATTCCGACACACATACTGCTCCCCCGTTATGGAGGTAATTGATCGAAACTCGAGCTTGTGATTTTTTATAATAATACTCACGTTGGTTCTTGATTCTTATAAATGTCGATTACAATACCCCGAAAAGTTTATTTAAAAAATGCATTTTTCATACAGGTTATTCATCCGATCCATGATCAGACATTCTATCTAAACTCGAAGCACAAGAAGAAGTTGAAGGAAGAATTTGGTGAGTTCTTTAAAAAGTTTGTTCTCTTAACGTTGTTCCTTTTTCTTTCAACCCTCACTTCAAATTTAACCGTAAATGTTTGTTCTCTCTAGGAATCGAACCGTGGACTTTCGTTCAGCATGTTGGTGAGGCAGTATTTATACCTGCCGGGTGCCCTCACCAAGTTAGAAATCTCAAGGTAGTTACACTACACAAACACAGAGATTCCTTAAACAAAACAAATATACGAAAACTTAATCTATTTATTGACAAAAATCTAAACTTTGTGTTTGTTGCTGCAGTCGTGTACGAAAGTTGCCCTGGATTTTGTGTCGCCCGAGAACATTGATCAGTGTTTCCGATTAACTGAGGAGTTCAGGCAGCTTCCCAGGAACCATAAAGCTAGAGAAGACAAACTTGAGGTGCCTTGTCTATTATTAATGTAGATTTCTCTTGTCTGTTGTGTCTTTTTGGTTGGTCTGCCCCCCAAAAAAAGACTAGCAAACATCTGACCTTCCTCGATCTGTGTTTGTTCTACAGATCAAGAAGATGGTAGTTTATGCGGTTGAACGAGCAACGAGAGAGTTGGAAGAGTTGTTGGTCGGGTCGGATACAGAGTAGATGGGAGTTGACTGTTGAGAGTGCCTGTCAGGCGCATTGTCCCCCTGATTGTGTTATATTCTGACAGAGTGCGTGTGTTCATTGAAGATAAGAGGTAAAGAACACAAAAATATGTAGTCATTGAGAAACCATGGAATATAAAGCTTGTACATTATTATTACTTGTCCATAGAATACACAAACCATGGATCACTCCTTTCAAATTGAAATTGATCTTTTTGTGCCCCACAGGAATTTTGAGGCTGAAATCGGCAGCAATGCATCCAGAGAAGGGTTGGAGGATCATGAAAATGGTAGTTTATGCAGTTGATGAAGCAGTGAAAGACTAGGAGGACTTACTAGTAAATATATAATCCAGCTAGGGGACATCATTTGACTGATGTTCTTTTTCCTACCTGAATTCTGGGGACATTGACAAACAACACCTCTTGAGAATAGAAACGTTGGTTTCTTCATAAAGAAGAGGAACACAGCTTTTATAAGATTGATCAGCAATCCTTACAATAGGACAGAACACTAAACGGAACAAATTACCTAGTCCAACATGCTGTTTCTAATTGCTACTGTTTACCACAGCTGCTAATGTCTATGTACACTAACAAATTACAAACTCACTGTTAAAACTAAGAAATTACGAGACCAACGACAGAGACAACAAATGAAAGCTGAAAAAGGATGATTTTTCCTGTTTCTTGGTTCGTCTTCGTCCTCTTCAAAAGAGAGTCTTTGCAATGGTCTCAGCAATCCTCTTCTGTGAATCAAGAATCATCCCCATCCTCTTGCTCTCCATCTCCATCCTCCTCTTCTCTCCCTCCTTCATCATCTCCATCCTCACATTTTCCACCCCGACGTAGCTTTCTGCAAACAACCTTATCTCAGAAGCTAACTCTGAAACCACCCTTCTCCTCTCCTTTTCCTCCTCAAGTTTCTCTCTATCTGCATCTGCATCAGTCTCGGCTTTGATCCTCTGCAATGTCGGGTTTGGTGGGAGACCTGAAACCCCGAATCCTCTGCTACTGTGGACCGTCATTTCTCCTGGGAATCGATTCACCATTGTTGGACGGCGAAGAATGTAATGAATGCTCCGTGACTTACTACATTGGTTCTCATCATCTTCATCCTCCATATTATCACCACCACTGTCATCATCGAGAATCTCAACAAGGTTTCCTTGAAAGCCATTATCAGCATCATTCTTGACACTGTACCTCGAGGTAGGAGTTGGATGATGAGTGGCCGACGGAAGGGCTTGAGGTGGCGGGTGGGGGCCACGCTCAAGGCGGTTCATCAGGTCATAGTACTGCCAGTTCCACGAGCTGCCACGATGCCGCTCAGCACGGAACCGCTTCCTTAACTTGTCTATCTTGTGACGGCACTGGATTGGGGTCTTGGGATTCTGACCAGCGCTGCGAGATCCACCGCGCGAGGCTACCAGCGCGGCGATATCCTCCCACTGGTTTCCCTTGATAGGCTTCCGCTTGTTGGCGTACCATCGCTCTCCGTACGCTTGGACCACAGTTATGGTCTCCTGCTGCGTCCACGAGGAAGGCGGAGGCTTCATCCGGATGACGAGAGCAGGAGCATTTTCAGCTTCAGCAGCAGTCAGATTAGCTATCGCCGCTGTAGCAACAGCAGTGGAATCGACGGCTTCAGCGTCTCCGGCGCCGGAATCGGCGTTGAATTCAACAGCTCCGGCATCCGCATCGTCCAAATCAACAGTGGAATTGATGGCAGTTTCAGCTTGGACGGAATTGGCGGCAGTTTTAGTCGGAGCGGAATCGACCGCGGGGTCTTTCTGTGCGTCGGCATTCGGCAGAGGGGGAGATTGGGAGGAAGGAACCGTCATAGAAACGCGAAAAAGTACCGATGAGTGGAGTTCTGGGAGGCTAGGGTTTTGGTGATGGTGGCGTCGAGGACTGAGGAAGCGGCGGTTGTGGTGGTTGAGTGGCTTTCGGAGGCCCAAAGGAGCTGACGACGCATATGCGAATGCGATGTACAATTGTACATACATTCTACGCATTTTTGTTTTTCTGTGCCGTTATTAGTCATGTTAATTAATTTCGTGATTGCTTTACAATTTTTTAGCATTTATGGGTTCTCAATCATTTAGAAACAGCATTTTTGGGTTCTTGAAGAACTCAAAAACGTGATTCTGGGTTCTTCAATCCTTGTTCTTGAAGATGATGATGTGTTCTTGAAGGTGATTCTAGGGATAATTACGTCATTTTACGCATCTAAATAGTGACTTAACGGTGATTTCTAACGGTGAACAGTAAAAAAACCAAATAGTCACATTTCAAAATCAATTAATCACATTTTGAAATATGTGTAACCATTCTTTGGTCAAATCTGTGTAACCAATTAAGTAATTAACACTATATTTATAAATAAATCCTGTCGGATTTTAAGAAAATTGAAAACTGTGGTCGAACTTTTACAACCTTGTGGTTGGTGGTAGTTGAAGACTAGGATCTCTTAACCCTTCACCAACCTTCCCACCACCCCCTCCCCTCCTCTGCTCATCCCACCAACTCCCTATCAGTCTCTCTTTCTCTCCGCTTAGTTTCTGCATAAAGTAACTCTGTCTTCCGTCTCTCGGATCAGAATCTTGGAGCTTCGTTAATGGGGGAAGAGAAGAAGGTCTTCACTTTGGCGGAGGTCGCAGAGCACGACAGCCCAAAGGATTGCTGGCTTATCGTCCACGGCAAGGTGCGTTTCAGATTTCCGGTTTTGTTTCGATACGATCGATGCTGGATCTGGAGTTTGCTTTGTTTTCCGATCTCGTATCTGAGAGATGTGCGTTTGATTCTTGAATCACCTTATGGTGGTTTCATGGAGCGAATCTATAATCAATTGATTGATTTGGTGCTGGAAAAGGATTGGAAACCGGAAATGTAATTACATACTGCTGCTCTGGTAATTGCTTGATGGCAGCTAGATCGTTGATTAGTATAGCTGCGTACGAACACTTTAGGGAAATTCATTCTTCCCGACGATCTGGAGCTGAAGCCTGTTTTCCTTCATCAATTACCAACACGGTGTATTAGAACTAATCGAGTCAGGGTTCAAATATCCATCATCAATCTGTATCCGCAGCTGATTATCCTTCGTCAATTACCAACAGTGTACTGCAGCTGATTATCTTATGGTTTCAATAGGTTTATGATGTGACAAAATTCTTGGAGGATCATCCTGGAGGTGATGATGTTCTGCTTTCTTCAACAGGTACCAACCAAACTCATCAAAATCTAGAATCATTGGTGATTTTTGCATATTCAATGTAGCATTTTGCTTGATTTTCTATATCAGGGAAAGATGCAACGGATGATTTTGAGGATGTCGGCCACAGCAGTACAGCAAAAGCGATGATGGATGAGTTCTATGTGGGTGATATTGATACAGCAACCATCCCAACCAAGAAGAAGTACACTCCTCCAAAGCAGCCTCACTATAATCAAGATAAGACTCCAGATTTCATCATCAGACTTCTTCAATTCCTTGTTCCGTTGGTAATCCTTGTCTTGGCGGTTGGGGTTCGGTTCTACACCAAAACCGAAAAAGTCGAGCCATGATAAGGTGGTTTTGAATGTGTGTGTTATTGGAACATCTTCATGAACACAACGGAATCTGTTGAACTTGTTTCATTGTCAAGATTAAGAATAACAATTTGTCAGGGTTATGTTTTTGATTGAATCACTCTATGTAATGTTGTTCCATCCACTAATTCAAAACTCTTTCGCTGTGCTGCTATGATGAGACACGCCCTTCAACTCTCCTTGTTAATCAGGAGAATAACTTTATTGATGATCCAAATTTATATAGTAAAACTTCATCAAGACCAGAAAGTAGTCAATCATGCTCTAATTGCACCAATAGTATTTGGCTTTATCTTAAGACAGGAGTAATTACATTAGAGAGAACCTTTAATATGGGAAGCTTGGCAATACAGCAAACATCTCCAACTTTAAGAATTATCTATAAGAAAACAGCTCACTCACACACACACACACCAAAAAAAAAAAAAGACACCATTAACTCAAAGGATGAAATATGAGCCCTACTGCTACATTTCTTAGAAAGTTTTTGGGTTGGTGAGATGTTTACACAAAACCAATTAAAAGACGTCAAGTGTCATCAATTCTAATTCGATTAGGGTTTCAGGGAAAAGCAAATACACAAGATACTGTGACACTTGACGTATTTCGATTGGCTTGGTATAATCACCAAACTGGCACAAGAATTGCTCTACGTGTGGACTAACAACACAATGAAAGCACCTCAATGGTATGATAATGATATAATTACTCACTGATTCTCTCGCCTTGATTCATCCTCAGTCAGGTTTTCCACATCATCAGCTTCAGGAAGTGGAACCTGGAGATTGAGTTCAGTATCTTCTACAACTTCAGTATCTGAGTCACTTGGAGAGGAAACAAAATGCGGCGCAGACAATATGAAATTATGGGTGCAGCCATCATCACCCAATTGCTGAAACACTCTTGCATTTCTGGGACATTGTTTGCTGTTAATGAGGATGAACTTGTGATCAGATTTATGTTGTTGATTGAATCGTCCAGGTAGCTGAGAGTAGCAGTCATGGCAACTCTTGCAAAGATCGAACCCCATTCTCTCTACACAATCTTGGCACCTGTATCTGTCTCCTGTTATTGGATACATCTGATGATCAAGGGGAAAAAAAAAATATCAACGTCATTATGAAAGTTGTGAATGGAAGAACTGTGATTTCTTTTGCCTTTTTGAGTTGAAATATCGAAAGTGGAATCAGAAGCATACACCGCAGTAATCACAGCCGACTCCCACGTGAATATCTCCATCACCAGTAATAAATGATAAACTACCACCATCCCCTTTACTAGATCCACTTACATCTGAAATACAATCAACATTGAGAAAAAATGTCACTAGATATCCATTCCGAATATCGGACTGTAAAACTTATGCACAAAATTGTAAGGACTTCGACCGTAATTTTGAGATTTAGGCAAAGGTCTGTCTGCTATCTGGTAGGAACAGTGTGGGTCATACACATTTAAAAGCTTATGATCGGTTGAATCGTCTAAGACCCATGCAATAATTTCTAAATAGGATGAGGCAAGAATCATACCAGCTTTTGAACTCTCAATGGATGAACTAGATCTCCTCTCAATGGATGAACTAGATCTCCTCTCAATGGATGAACTAGATCTCCTCAAAGCATATTCATTAAAGAATTGTTCTTGCAGAAAGCAATCGAGCTCCAAGCAAACATTTGGCAAATTGCCAGGATGGGGAGACTGACAGTCTTGACACTTAAACTTCTCAGTACCAACACTGCTCACACAAGACTCACAATATACTGATGAAAAAAACAGTTGAAGATCACAGACATTATTTTGTCATCAAATTGGTTATATTGACAGTAAGACTTTCAAAATTAACGACATGATCACTTAGAAAATTTACCGTCTCCACAATTAAGAACGATCGGGCGAACAAGTAATTGCTTGCATGACATGCACAACACATCAGGAACTGAGATTGGCTTCTCATTTTCATTCGACTTGTTTCCTTGTGCACCATCTGCTTCATCAACCACAACATTGAGCTCATGCGCATTTAGGGTGTGATTATCAGCGTCTCTGCCGATTGTTTGTTCTATATCAGAAGAGGCTTCAGCTTCACTTTTACATGACGAATCAGCATCCAATGATTTACTGCCAACTGGAGTCCATAAATGAGCATCCAACTGTGGAGAGAAATAGCGGGATTTCTTCTCTTCCGCTGAAATCAAGAAGGCGAAGATGAAAAGAAAAGGTTAGGTGATTTTTCCCCTAGTTAAAATAAAAGATGTAAACGACTCGGAAAAGCTTTTAAAGAATAGATAGTATCATAATAAGATAAGCCATGTATAAAGTATTCAATTTTTCCATTGATATTTGCAAGAAACTAAACTTATAAGCTCTTAAGGAAGTAAGATAGGATAACTACATACCTAATGTTTGTTCCTCCCTTCTCTTATAAGTATCAGGATACATCTTCACAAGCAAAAAATGAAGCAAGCGGCAGATGCTTGGAAAATGCAGATACGGGCTCCGACAGATTGGACAGTTAGATTTGCGGTGACCATTCATTGATTTATGGACACACCAAAAACAAGACATGTGACCACAAGCTGCAAAACATTCATACATGTATGTAAATCACAATCACAAGGTATTAAATGTTTCAAGCCATAATAGCTCTTATTGTTTAATGCTGAGATGCCTTACAGAGCACTACGGGCTTGTAGAGTAGATCCCTGTTGCAAGAAGGCAGAATTAAGTAATGTTAAATATCCATCGTTGTGAGGTACATACAAAACTGAGCATTCATCCTACATGTTGCAAGCCACACTATAAAGATTTGTATTGCAGCGTGATAAATAAGAGAAGAAAAATGACTCCTTCAGTCCTTCTCCAAAAGTCAAAGAATTAGTCCTGTAAAGTGCTCCATAGTTTTGTTCAACTTCATTTTTGGAAGTTAATCAACAAACCAGACACCTTCTTCAGCAATAAGCAAGCTGGATTTGGTATTCAAATTTCACAACTTAACGAAATTACTCTTTGCCATGGAAATGCAACAAAACAAGCAATAGTGTAATCATAGAAAGACTGGGAACTTGAGAAGCTAGCTACACTGATGCAGTAAAGATTGTTCAAAAGAGCATTAGCTTCTAGGTTTTGTTTGCAGTAGCCCGTTTTGGGATTACCAATCCAATAAATTCATCTCATGCAGCAGTTCCTTTCCAATAATTGTTGAAAATAAATATAGTTCATCATCTTCATAAGAACAATCATCGATGCTAAAAAAAATCAACCAACGAGGCAACCAGAATCTGCAAATCAGCAGTAGGAAATGATCGGCGCGTGTGGAGAATGAAACTTACAAGCAAATACAGCAAATGAAATGGTCGGAGATTTTCTCAGATTCGACTCCATCCATTGGTTCCTCCATCGCGCATTTCACGGAAGCTGGAACAACCAGGTTGGTCGAACAGCTTGGATCTACGTTGATAACTAAGAGAAAAATTCAGCTCCTGGAGTTTGTAGATCGAGGAAGTGGAGGATGGATAGCACACCCAACAAAGTAACCAGGAGATTCGACGGAATTAGATGGCCGCCGACTTGAATGAGGGAACTAGATTTAATGGGGGGGAAATTGTCATTTCCCCCCTAATATTTGGAATAGTATCAACTTTTGCTATTAACTTCTATAACGTGCGTATTCAGGTCCTTTGTCCGATTATTTCTTCCGAATATTAGACCGAATCAGCTTGTACCTCCTGGTCGTACATTTATGCAGCTGGTTGGTCACTTGGTTGGAACTGAAGCACAGCGTACCTCCTCAACTGGTTCCCTCCTCAACTGGTTCTATTACCCATATCATGTGAGCTCAAAAAAATATTAAAAAATGGATTTTTCAATATTGTTGGATTCTTGTTTCTCTTGACAGCTCCAAACTCCTATCTTGTGGCACTCGACGTCATGCAATAAGGAAATCCCGGGCTATGCCCTTTGTGTTCCATTCCGATGCTTAAATTAGTTAGAGTTCGTTTAGGAATGTACGTAAGTTTGTGTAAATGTTGTGACATTAGCATGAAGTAAGGAGGGGTGAAGGTATTTATAGTTTTCACCCTTAACCTGACTTGGATTTGGCCCCGGTTATCCCAGGTGGCGTCTAGCTTGGTGAGTGGGGTGATCTTGAACATTGTGCTGCCTAGTGCTTAGTGGGATTGTACCTCGTGCCAGAGCTCCACTTCAGGCATGCAAGTCTTCCATTCCTCCATGTCGAGCCTCGAGTCCTGAACCTGTCAGAAGTGAGAATATTACTGTGGCGCGCCCCTAACGGCGCGCCCTTTATAGCGCGCTCCTAGCCGGTGGTCTTTGTTCTTGGGTCTGGGGCCTCCTTAACCGAGGCCCAAAAGGTCAGGATCCATCAAATATTAGGTTTGAGAATTGAAATCTAATCTATAAAGGTGGAAAGAAGAATTGGTATCAAGAAATTGACATATACAACGTGACATATACAAAAGATCCCTACAAATGGCAACTAAACTGCAGCTATGAAGCCATTATCATAAACAAAATGCTGGGGTTTTGTGGTTTCTACCATCTTACACACCATCCTCACTTTGCATTGGTAAGTCTTTTACGTATTTCATCAGCATAAGATGATTTCTTGATGCTGCATTTCAAAAAAGTTGTGATGCTTCAGTAAAAAATTGAACTTGAATTCTTGCAATGTAAGAGAAGGGAATTACTCACCGAATAATTACATCTCCAGTTGATGCTGATTTCTCCATGATCCACTCGGGTGCTAATTCAATTAGAATCGCAAGTTCTTCCTCAGCTTCCACT
Source organism: Chamaenerion angustifolium (assembly GCA_946814005.1). Lineage (NCBI taxonomy): Eukaryota > Viridiplantae > Streptophyta > Magnoliopsida > Myrtales > Onagraceae > Chamaenerion > Chamaenerion angustifolium. The sequence continues at coordinate 33,865,223 of OX328275.1, forward strand.
GAAAACATGAAAAAATAATCTAAATCGAAAAGTTTCATCTTGAGCAAAAAATATATATGCCATGGGACATGTTACTGAACAGGTTCTTACTTACCTCTGTCAACAATGTCTGAGCAGTTTGTAACAATCTTGTACACAAGTTCCTGTTTTGTCATAACAGATCTATTCAAACTCTTAAACAAGTGTTGGATCGTGTCGAATCTCTTCGGAAGGTTCTCCATGATCTTCCGCCTTCTCTTGGCGAGTGAAATAGCGGGATCCTTCTCTTCAATCAACTTCTGCTCTTTTTCTCTGATCTGTAAATCCATATCACAAGAATACTCAGTTGGGTTTCCATGGAAGTTTACAATAAAGATTGACAAAAACGCAATTTAAAGAAAGATGGCCTCACCGATTGAAGCAAGCTATCTGACAGAACATCAAGAACGTCACCATTGTAAGATGTTCCATCCTTTTGCCTCATTCCATTGTCTTCTTCAGAAAATTGCAGCGACCTACTACGCGGGGGTCGCCTAACTAATTTGTTCAAAGAATTTTCAGAATCATCTTTCGGGATATTGAGACTTCTCTTTGTTGGCTGAGAGGCACGAATCTCAGCCAAGGTCTGAACTGGAGTCGAGGCCAGTTTTGCAGGAGTCGAATTGGGGTTGTCTATCTCTTTGATTGGAGTTTCCATCAAAGAAGAAGTCGATTGAATGCTGAAATTCGCTTTAATGGGAGTTCCCAGTGAACTGAAGTTCTCCTGAGCAGGTGGAAATTTTACAGAAACTTCAGATTGGACATGATTCTTCTCCATTAAGGTTTTTGCCAAATTGGTTGAAAACCGTTGCTTGAAAGACTGTGAAAGATGCAAACTTATTGGTTTCAAGATTCCATCATTCTCCGTTGATGTCTGAGCAGGCAAACTGCAGCTGGACTGCAATTTACCGAATGGTTCAGGAAGTGATTCTTCAGGAACTTCATCCCCCTGATATACCAAAAAAACACATTTTCAGATTGGATTGATTTCAATATTAAAATATACAGAATAATCTAGTAAAAACACAGTATGTTTGTTACCTCATGATGTGTTTTGATGAATTCCAAGAGACGAGACCGGAAAATCTTTTGCAGATTCATATTATTGTCTCTTGTTATCTCAATGGCATCTGCATTCAGTGAGATGTGAAGATTCGGCTTCGTGCAATAAGTTACCTCATCCATCACCATCATCTTCTTTAAGTCTATGGCCTCGGGGAAGATATACTTCAGTTGAGCCAAGTGATGGTATGTGAAGTTCCTAAGATCATTAATTCAGAGATCAAACTCAGAGATTCGAAAATCAAAAATCAACAAATTTACACCAAAACCCGACAAGTATATGATTCAATCTCCCGGGGTTGCTGTTCACTCAGTACTCATTTATCACCAGACATTTACCCAGATGAGCAATTATTAAAGCATTTCGTGATCCAGAATTCCAGATTAACACAACAGTTTTCCTTTCTAATTTCTCTTAAAACCATAAACGTTGTATTGAAATCAAAAATCAACAAAACATTCAGTAAATTTGATAGCCCTAAGATCCGATGCATGCGGTAAATCTCACTACCCATTTTTCATGAACAGACAAGATGAACAAATAGTGAAGGGAAGGTAGTTTTTTTTACCTTTCAGTAAGAACCTTGATCTTCATGCATAAGTTCGTGAAGAGCGGCGTTGCCAACCTCAATTTCGACAATCGGATCGAATTAACCAAGGCATTGAAGAACTGAATCAGCGTCTCATACCTGATGACCACAGACCCACCAACAAATATATCAGTAACCATATAGTAAACGATACAACGAGAACACCAAATCAGCCGATCAATCATGAATTCCAATCAAAACTTACTTTTCAGGTAACTCCGGCGACTCATTACTCATCTTCTTCGGCTTCTGGACTGAACTCCCGGACTCCAAGATCTCCTTCCTGTCAGATCCAATTTCTGCGCTCGGTCTGTCCTTATTTGAATTTCGGAGGCTCTCAGCGACCATTCGCACTTCTTTGATCGACAGAGCAATGCCTCTGTTCCGGGTTCGCCTTGGGAGCAGCTCTGCAGGCTCTTGCGAAGATTTAGAGCTCAGTAAGTTCTCGTCGAATTTTTCTGAGCCAGGTGTAAAGAGCTTCTTCGAACTGTAGCGCATGGGTGCAGAATCTGAAGACATGGTTGTAGAGAAAGCCAAGAGGTGAAGAGATTTCTCGCGAAAGAAGGAACTTGGACAGGAAATATGACGGATCTGAGGAACTTATCAAGGGCTGAATTATGGCGGGAGTTGATGTACCCGCCAAAATATGCCGTTCCTTCCCGCGGAATAACCAACGGAGTTAAATGCTGCCGTTTATATATTTGCAGAAGACCACCCTTACTTTTCCCTTTTGCTAACTTGCACCCAGGATTTTTTTTAGCAGGTTATTTATTGCTGAATTTTTTATATAATTTGCCTAAATGAGTTTTTTGTATATTTTTAAATTGTATATTTTAGACCTATTTAATTATGAACTAACTTGAGGTACGATATAGACTTAAACCTTCTAAATTGTGAACTTGGACCACTGATTGGGACCAAGGATTAAGGAACCCTAATTTAGATTTGATGAACACAATTATAAGTTGAAGGTTTGATTTTAATTAACTTGAGTATATGACTTTAATTACCTACTAATTAGTAAAATTTTAGGAATCGACAGTATGTTAATTAAATATTCTTTTAATAAATTCTTAAAAATGTATATATATATATAATTATAATTTACTAACTTTATTTATAATAGTAATAACAATACATTATATATATATATATATATATATGTATATTCTAGGAATGTAGGGTCTCTATACTCTATATAATAGTATATATATTCCATTATAAAAGATCCGACCCGGTAAAAGATCCACATCCAACGACCAACGGGCAAAGCCCACCTACGAGAAGAAAAGGAATCGGCTCAAGACTCCTCCCTCTCTGTCCGACTCAGAATCTCCTCCTCCTCCCCCGACTCTGTCTCTCATCTGCCCACAGTTCAGTCGATCAGCCACCACACAATCCACTTCCTCTCTCCAATTTCTTAGGGTTAGCGCTAGTCTGCCTCCACTCCATCGCGAGAGGAAAGCTCAGGCGGGTAGGTAGTATGTATGCTGATCGTGAGGAGGTCGAGGCGACTAGGTCCGTGAAGGAACGTCTCAACGGAAGCACCGCCGTCGACTCGTCTCGCCGTCGCACAGTTACCGGAAAGAGGTAAATATTTGCTACCCTTGAATCCTCTCGCCCGTTTCTTGTCTTTGATTGAGGGCACCTACCAAATTGCGATCGAAATAGCTGAAGCTCGATCCAAATTTAGTCCTTCCGGCGTTTTTTTAGGGTTAATGACTGTAGATTAAGTGATGCCCATGTCTTCTGCAGGCAGAGGCAAGACGATAAGTGGGAACATGATCTTTTCGATGACGAAACTCAGAATTCGAGTAAGTAAATTACTGTGTAGGGTTTCTATTTCATGTAACTGATATTGTGTATTGTTTGATGCTAAATTATCACTCTTTGACTTGCTAAGATCGCAATGTTGGTGCTCGTGATCTTCGACTGAAGCTACAAAAGAAGGGGCTACAGTCAGGGCCAGGTTCAGGTGTGAGGGATCTAAGAGAAAGGCTTTCTGGTGTAACAAGTACACCATCATCAGCAAAGCCAGAAGTTCAGAGGGAAAAACAAGCATCACAGACACCTAAACCTGCTAGGAGAAGTGGTGCTGTCGAAGCTTCAGTACCAGCGACCAAATCTATTGCCAAACCAGCTCAGAGGAAGAAAAATCAGAAGGTATAGCTTCTCTATTTTGGGTATTTTTTTTTAATTTTTTCCTTAAGAGTTAATTGAATTACCTTCAGTTTACCATTGCATAATTGAATATGGTAGTAGCATCAATATATTGTCCAATTCATAAAGCCAACCAGTTAAAACACACAAAATATAGGAGATTCTTCATCAAAAATAATGTTTCCATCTAAATGGAGTGCAATAGGTTGTCTTTCATGAAGTTCCATAATACATTTAATGAGATAATTAACAATGGGAACAAGGTTATGATCAATGTGGATTAGTAAAATCCTTGAGTCAGGATGATAACTTATAAGATTACATGTTTTTTAGCTTAGTGGTGTTTGTTTTGATGTTCTGCAAAGGGAGGAGGTTGAACTGAGATCAGTAACCTGCTGTTACCCTAAACACAAGCATTTATCATTTTCCTTCTTGTTTCAGGATGCCATGGAGAGCTTTCTGAATTCATTAGGGCTAGAAAAGTACTTGATTACATTTCAAGCCGAGGAAGTAGGCCCCTTAAATCATTACATTTGTTCTAATTTAAGGTTATTGTATCTCAGTTCTTTAAGTCATCTGGCTAATCTTTATCCCCTTTCGTAGGTGGATATGGCTGCACTTAAGCATATGACAGATGAGGATCTCAAAGCTATGGGAATCCCCATGGTAAAACTATATATTCTCTACTTACATTAGAATTTTTGAACTTTTGAACTGCTATGGGCAGTAAAGGCGACTTAGGGACATGCTAAAAGATAATTGTCAACCCATTGCTGTATATTGTATTCTTTAGCCATTTATTTATCTTCACTAAGTTGGAATAACTGTTGATTTTGCCGGCTTAGGGTCCACGGAAGAAGATACTCTTGGCATTGGATTCCAGAGAGTGAGGAGTTGCCTCTTGTGTTACTTAATGAAGATAGATGTTGAATGTGTGGCTTTAATTATGTAATCCTATCTTTCTGTTTCTCCCTTCATGTCCGCCTTGTTCGGGATGTTTTTCTCTTAAACAAGCTGATTGTAGTGCAGCATAGAGATCTGATTCAACCTGTTCAACTGTTCTGCTTTGTTATATTTGGTTCTGCTGAGATGATTTTTAGGGTTCGAGATTATTGAGATGATGGTGTTTCCTTTTTGGTGGTTTGTACCTAAGTTTGCTTAGTTTAGGTTAATCATGAATAACATCAATTGGGTGTATGAACAATTTGTAACGTGGAAATAAAATCAACCTCTTCAACACAAAATCTAACTACAAATATCTGAGAGTTATGAAAACTGTACTTGGGTACGAGGAATTTTGAGTTACGAGGTTGCTGATGCATTAGCCTTAGCCTTCCATGTTAAGTACTTCTTGTTTTCTTTCTTGTATCTTTTCAATTCCCTCAAAGCTGCAAGAACAACGTGCAGAGCAACCGGGAGGAAAAATGGCTACAAGAACAAATACAAAATTAAACACAGTAGGTTCTAATGGTTAAAAAAAATCAAGCTTTTGGAACCGAGTAAATTAATTTAAACCTTAAAGTGATCAAAGACGGTTCTTTTGTAGTTAAGTTGTTTCGGTTCTAATAACTTACCGAGTATACAGCAAAACAGTGCTCGAAGGAGTAGTAGCTGACAGACATAATTGATGGGTGGAAGAAGGCATCCTCAGCTAATGATCTTGCTTGTCTTGAAGAATCTAGAAGCAATAATCGATATAACAATCAGGAGAAACGGTAATATGAAACCTTAATTGCTAAAATGCAAAAATTCATATATTCATGAAATTCTGGATCAGAGTACTAAGAGATTTACGGGCTGATGAGTTAAAAGACCCGAGAGAAGCATCAGTTTCTGCCCTTTTTGCCTCCTCGATAGACAGTTCTACCTAAATGAACCAACAACAACAAAACTTAAGCATGGAATATAAAGATAGAAAATATTAGGTGTTCAGTGTTTCTCAAGTAAGCACAGCAGTTTTGCCAAATTAATTAGAGGGGAGGAATTGTAAGTGTTCTTAGCACCTGTTTCCCTATCTCCTCCTTAATAATCATGCGTGGAAGTGACTGAACCTGCCCAGCCAATATGTCATCATGTTTTAGTATTTCAATGACAAATTCAAAATGCCAATGTTTCATGCTGAATAAACAATAATAATGCATACCAATCTTGAGAGAGAACCGAGCGTTGTTGCACATGTTTGAAGATTAAAGCATGCATGTCTTCGGGATAAGACATCCAATTCCCTGTAAGAAGACACATGATACACAAAAATGCAACCTCAGGCAAAATAGAAATCACACTAACAATAGACTAAAGAAATTTTCCATGAGTTTATCATGTTTAACCACTACAAATCTCACAATACAAACAGAAAGAAAGCGTTGCTCTAAGAATGTATGAAAGTAAGATCATTTTGTTTGTTCTTAAGAATTACGTAAATTAACTAATGGAGAGATATGCTTACCATTCTGTGAAGCCTTTGTCACTGGCTAATACAGTTGCTCTACCAGATTTTCCACCAAAATTATTTTCGGATTTCAAGCCAAAAAGTTGTCGTAACTGACCCAAGAAAACTTCATATATCATCTCAAGATCCTGTATCCAAAAGTTTAACATCCATGAAAAAATCAGCAATGCAGTTTTTCCTTTTTCCTTTTTTCTGTTGTAAATGGGGAAGGAGGAGAATAAATTGGAAAGTTGTGTAGTAGTATCCACATAATATATATACTTACATCAGCAGAAATTTTCTGACTCACAGGAAGATGGTTTTCTGCATGCCCCAAACAGCTTGGAGGATTCCAAACAATAACACCTCCCCACATCTGCAAATCAAGAGGAAGTGGCTTAAGAAAAATCAAAACCATTAAGTAACTGGGAAGCTGAATGGATAAGTTTAAAGGTGTGGAAACTGACCGGAGATATAAATCCCTTCGTCTTGGAGATATCCCCATTTGGAAGCTGTAAGAGAAGAGGGCACTCCTTTGCAGAAGGGATATAACTAAGAAAGTAAAAGATAATCACTTATCAGGAAAATTACTGGTAGTGTTAACTTAATGTATCTTTCAATTTATAAAAGACCACATAATTCATGCATAAACAGATGTGAGAATAGTGCAAATGTTCTGATTCGAAGAACTAGTAGAGTGAGTTCAAGGACTTCAAGTTAGAGAATATACACTACAAAGTGCAATATCTTCGACCTCCCACCTGCTGCTATTGAAGTATCCAAATGCCATTCATTAGAATTCACCTGTTTAACAAGGGCAGGAAGATAATATAAAACCCAGAAATACTTTTTAGAAAAATTAAAGGTTAATAATATATCATTAATAAAGCACCAAAAGGGTATTATTCATTTTCAAAAGAAGGGTCATTAAACTCGTAATCAGAATCATAAGAAAAGTGCAAGCATGGCATGAGAGATGTATAACTTAGGGCCATATGCTATTGATGAGAATTATTGCAATATAGTCTCACCATTCTGTGCTGATTTTAACAATAGTTTGATATTTTGTTCCACATCTACTAAGATATTAAGAAAAAATACACATTTGAACTACCAAAACAGGATATGCAAGAAAAGTTTTGATCTGCATAAGTAATTAAGTATTAATAGAAGATTGCCAAGCTCTCTCGAAATGGAAAAAAAAAACTACAGTAGTAACTCACAAAGAAAGGGAGATCCCCGGCACCAAAAATATAGGCTTCAAGTTTATCATCCCAATATGAATATGAGGACTTTGGCGTATGGTACAACACCTACACATTTATAAGGAAGAGGACTAAAACGTCAAAGAAGGAGATGATATTTTAATACAAACATAACAACTAACAAGTACATACACCTTTAATACCTGACTTTCCACAGTAATATTTGCTAAAGGCCCCAAAGCATGAACTATAGGGGACAGAAAACTATCATCCATTTCATCGAAATCCCTGCACGTTGAGATTGTAAATTATGAACAGAAGAAAGAAATCCCAGGACCTACCACATACAGAAATATAATGCACAGTAGTCTAAAGTCTAAACTTCACGGACTGGATAACAAATTCTTGCTCCCACTATAATCACCCATGACTCTACATGCATAAGATATAGGAGGAAAAAAAGGATACATATGCATACAAATAAAAGCTTTAAAAACCTCAGCCTTCGAGTACCTGGAAATAAAGCTTTGGCACAGATATAAGAAGGTAATTTATCATTATATGGTCATGGTGGAGAAACAAAAGGTAACTCTTCATTTGCTAATGGCAACCCATATCATGGTCAGAGAACAGTTGGAAGCATTTCTTGATTATAGGTGGGAACCAAATGATAAACCAAACAAGCACGGAAAATCTAAATAAAGAACTATAACAATCTACAGGCATGGAACCAATACAGCTTCAGAACACGTAGTGATAAACTGGAGATTGAAGGGAAGATGGATCTGGCCCACTTACCAGTCATAAACCCAATCCTGTGGATCAGCATTGAGCAGATTAAATGAAAGTACAATCCTCCCATCGGCTCCAACAGGCATAAATTCTCCCTGAATCACTCCTTCCTCTTTTCCACCATTCATAAAAATCTTAACAAAGATTTCAGACACTCTAGATACTGCTGATGCCTCCGAAACCTTACCAACAATCCAGGCGTGCCTATATTTCCCAATTACAGTTCTAACATCTGCATCTCTATTCACTATCATCACACTGTATACCTTCCCTCCTGATCCTGAGCGATCTCCTAATGCAAACTCCAGCTTATCATCTGTAATCTCATCGTCTACGCCAAAATCAATGGCCCTGATTGCCCCACACTGATATGCACATGTATGTTTTACATCCTCTCCTTGAAAGCACCCTGCACTTGACTCAATTGTCACCGAGACAGAAAAATTTCTGCTACAAGTTCCACATTCCGGTGTTTTGGAAGCCAAATTGGCAATTTGGTCAAAAATTGAGGACTGCAAGTAGCTCAGCTTCTCAGAGGATGGGGAATCAAATCCAACAAATATTGCTCGGAAGTTGCACGGAAACTGCAAAGGATTTGATTGAGTCCGTTCTGAAAGCGAATCAATGTCTTTAAACGGCAGTGGCGCGCGGTAGATTTCAATCGACTTCAACAGAAATGGAAAACCTACAGATTACAAATTGCATAGACTTCAACATAATCACTTCACTGAAACAGTAATCTAATCAGTAAATAGCTTAGAAGAGAGAGAGAGGGAGAGAGAGACCTAACAAGAAGGAGAAGAGGACGGAGAAGGTAAGAACCATTCGCTTCAATCCAGGTTTGGATCTTCGCATGGTATCTGGATCGAATTCTTCTTCTTCTTGATTCGTTTTTCGATCGGAGATGTCGGGTGAGCTCGAGGAGGACTCTACGATTTCTGCCATTGATGCAGCTCAGCTCAGCAGCATAGAATATTGTGTCTTGTGTTTTCACTGTTTCTCCTCTTGGAAAGAAATGTTAACTTCAAACAGAGCTTCCTTTTGAATTTTGACTCTGACCAACGAAGTGGAATTTGCATTGGGAGGCGACTGAATTTACCTTATTATGTGATTTACTAATGCGTTATGTTATTAAAATAATGAACTGATCAAATTTAAAAACCAAATTTTCACGATAAATTTTAAAAGTTATTAAACAAAATTTATTTAAAAAAGTACTGAAAAATATTTCGATATTTCATCTCGTATTATTATTTCTGTCATATATTTCCCACAAACACAAATTCAACACAGGAATTACGATTTCAAAATTACATCTCCAAGATTAACCATAGATCAAGCTTCAGTACATAACTTGATCAAGGCATAAAAGGCATCAGCTTATACATATATGTGTGGATGGAGAGCACACTTGGACATGAATTCATCTTGAGTTCCAGTCCTTGAGTTTTTTGCTTCCTTTGGGCTTTGTAATGGGAGCATCCATTCCCGCCATTTTAGCATTGTATTTTGCCCGAAGAGGATCGTTGTAGGTCCATCTGCATCACAATGGACAAAAAAACTAATCAGCTTCAAGAAGGCTTAACAAGAACAGGACATTTAGTTAGTTAAACATAGAGCATGACCCAAATGATTGTTCAGAATTTACTGCAAACAAAACACCACAACCTTGATGATGGAATTGAGAATCAAGATAAGAGGACTTACGGGTTGTTCCAATCTGTTGTATCCTCATTAACAAGATGGGTCCATTTCGTTCTTCCACTGCGACCAAAGTGCTTGACTTGCATGACCTTGGGCAAAATGGTCTTATCCAGACTGTCTTCACCAGTTGGAGCAGAGTAATCACGAGTGTAAATATCATCAGATCCAGCAGTTCCAGCAGTGTCATCAGCTTGTGATTGGAAGAAAGCACCCTTGTGGAAATACTTCTGCATAAATCTCCACTTCTGCTTCGGTTGCTTCCCTGGTTTAGGGTTCTTCCTCTCCCACTCTCTCCTTTCTTCCTCAGTCATATTCCTCACTCTCTCAATCTCTTCCTTCTCCCTCACAGCAGCTTCTCGGTCCTCTCGATCCCTCTTGATCCTAGCAATCTCCCTCACCTTCCATGCCTCGTACTCTTCAGCCTCATTCATCTCATCATCAGTGTCAACATCAGCAACGTTTGCCTCCGATTCCATATTTTTCTGGATTTCACTATCCTTCCTGATCTCCTCAACAACAATCTGCTTCGTCTCCTTCCTCCTCTCCTCTATTCTCTTCTTCACTAATTCCTCCAAAGCTTCCTGTTCAGCCTCCAGCCTTTCACGCTCTCTAATGGTCGCTCTCTCAGCTTTAGGGATAAACACAGGCTTCATTAACTGAACACCAGGCGTATCTTCTTCCGAATCAGTCTCATACTCAGATTCCTCCTCCGATACCGCCTCTTCCTCCTCCTCTTCATCAGGAATAAGTGCAGCTTCCTCTTTTTCCCTCTGAAGATTCCTCTCCCTAATCTTTCTCCTCCTCTCTTCCAAAGCTTCAAAATCCTCTTCTTCTGCTTCTAATCCTTCTTGCCTTCTGTTTTCCTCTTCAATTGACACAATCTCCGCTTGTCGGATCCGACGGTGATCTGCCCTAACCTCATCACGATTATCAACTTTGCTCTCAGCAAGACGTCGCAGCCTAGGATCATCGCCCTTAACAATCACAGAATCATCATGTGTAGGAAAAGCTTTCTCCAAAGAATTTGCATCAGCCATTCTAATATCCTCATCCTCATCAGCACCTGCCCACTCTGGTGCTTTTCCAGGCCAGTACCTCTTAACTTTGGTCTGCCCAATTTTACCCCGAAGCTTATCTCTAACAGCAATTACTGTATCACTAACACCCGCCGTGACCGACATTTTTGCACGAAATGTTTCACCTGGAAACTCAAAACCTAAAAACTATAGATCTGGACCTTCCAATTTAGCTCAACCTGTATCAAATACAAAAAAAGGGTAACTAATCTTACTCTATGGCGAAACTAATGTCGATCATCAACAACAATCATAGAAGGAACAATAATGTTAACAAATCAAGAGAGTCGTTGAACACCAACGAAGATTGCTCAATAGCCCAGACTGGTAATAAACAACATGAGCGGAAGTGTAAACATTCGACCGACTCACTAAATCTCCAACCTATACGATAAAATCACCAGGAAAATGCAAATCGTTGAATAAAACAGCATTTCAGTAATAACTTACCCGGTAACAGAAAACGGCGCTGGACTGGCGGAGATAAATCGCATACAGGCGAATGAATTTGATCTGCAACGGAGAACCGGAACGGAAGAAGAAGATAGATTAGGGCTTCAATATCCGAACAAAGGTGCAGCTTAGTCGATTCTGGTTTGTATTGGGCTTGGACCATGATTAAATTATGGGTTAAATAACCGTACTTACCTGAATTTTGGACGTTTTGCAACGAGCTATCCGAATGGGCTACCTTTAAATAAGGTGCAAATAGGTATATCCGTCCAATTTCTGCGATTTTCCAAACACAATTGACGGAAAATTGGACGGAGATATCTATTTGCACTTTCTTCAAAGTTGAGGTAGTCCGTTTTGTATTTTTAAAGTTCAGGTAACTCGTTGCAAAGCGTTCAGAGTTCAAGTAGCTATTTGGTATTTAACCCTTAAATTATAGGAGATTTTATTACTTTATAAATACCACGTTAAAATACTATAATGACCCGATAATTTTTACATATTTGCCCTTCATATTTTCGTAGTTATCAAATTACATGTCAAAATTGTGAAAAATTTATGTTTCTAGTAAGTTTTGAACGTTATACCTATTAGATACTAGCTAAAAGTTTAATACTTGATTTTGATTGTTTTATATTTAATCAGTGAGAGATTATTGTATACGATTATTAGATAAAATTAATTATTATTACTCTTTAAATGTATTATATTATTTAATGATAAAGAAAATTAAGAATTGAGGAGATGGAATTAATGGTCAACTTGTCAACGTTTGATAAACTCTTCTCTTCTTCTTCTTCTTCTTCTTCTTCTCCTCCTCCCTCCTTCTGTTCTTCATTGTTCTTCTCTCTCAGAACCTGTTGAGGTGAGGGATTCTGAATTTCTTAAGATACTTGAATCATTCGCCATCGTTATCCTTCTCTTTGAGATCGATTGATTGAGTTCGAACCCGATCCCCGTGAATTCGATTAAGAAAATGTCGGTAAGTTTCTTCTCAACTCCCAATGCTGTCATGAAAGTGAAGAGATAGATCGTTGATCATGTAGATGTAGACTACGTTTACATATGGTATGAACTTTTCTTAGTTGACTTCTGTATGGATACTATTTCATATTTTCATGTTCTTTGTTTTGAGGATGGTCTCTTCATTAATCTGCAATCAATGTAAGGTTTTCATATACAATATTAATAGATAGATTTGATTTATTTATTTTTGGTAGTCCCATTTAAATATATTTTTTAAAAAGTAAAAAGTAAAAAAAAAAATAGTTAAAAAATTTATTTATATATTATCGATTACTTTCTAATGCTAGCCTGTTCTCTAGTCCTTCCTGGGTTACCTCGTAATGTTTGATCGGATTTTTCAGTTTTCCCTCTAAAGTTAAATCGTAAAATTTCCTTCATGTTTGGTCAAAGTGCAAGTTTGCCACCTACGTCAACTTCTCAATCCAAATTTAACATAATTAGATTTGAAAATTGAAAAAAAAAAGCTTTTAAAAAATGTCACAATTTACTAATTTCAAACTTTTTCAAATGTTACAATTGAGTCCTGATTCGATTGGGACTCGATTGAGCCACAATCGAGGAGGATTGGGTCTGTGTCTACGATTTAAGTTTATGGGGAAAATAAAAAATCTGGTCAACCATTAGGGGCAATGTGATATTTTTACCCTATTTTAAATCAATCAAAATATCATATTTAAAAAATAATAATTAAAAAGAGATATAAATATGTAAAACATAATTAAAACGTATTATTATTATTAAAAATTAACTATACAAGATAATAATTTTTCAAACTCGATCGAGCACTTGAATTTAAAATGTTTTGCAGAGGTAGGTTATAAAGTGATTGTCGTCTATTTTAAACAAAATAACATCAAATGATGTCGGAATCTTATGGTTTTACTTTGTAGAACCGTACGTCGCATGAACCGAACGTCGGCAACCGGAATGACGGTGAAGATGTCCCTTACGCGGTGGACTTCGAAAAAGCAAGGCAGGGACGAACTGGGTCTAAGATGAAGAACCCTAACGACACAGACGAGAACACAGGTCTTATAGTTTCAGAGAATTATAACAATGGAGGAGCTCCATCTGATCATGATCCTTCATCTTCTTCTTCTAGAACCAGACATGAAACACTAATAAACCCTAAAACACACAAACCCGTAACACAGATCTACCAACACAGAACAAGTGGTATAGGAAGAGGGAGTGAGAGTGGGACTCCAAAATATCTAGAAGCTCCTAAGAACTCTAGAGATTATATCCATGGAGCTCCACGAAGAACCCGACTCACAGCAGCAGATTCTCGAATAGATGAAGTAATCTCTCTCTCTCTATCTCTCTATATATATTTAAGTGCTTGAAATTTGAACAATCTATCTTCAAGAATCTTTTGTTGATGATGATGGTGATCAAATTTATATTTCTTGTTTGCAGTTTGATAAGGGCTCTAGCTCGGTTCCGAGGTTCGGAGAATGGGAAAACAAAGATCACGTATCAGCACAAGGATATACTCGCGATTTCAGCAGAATTAGTGAGGAGAGAACAAGAAACATGCATGGAGGTTATGTTCTGTCGCCTCGTAAAAGAACAGGTGCTCTGAAGCAAACGAAAAACAACGAATCAATGGTAGGGTTTCAATATAATCTTGCAATCATGATTACGAATCTAGGGTTTATGTTCATGTGTTGATGTTCTTGTTTTCAGAGTTGCTGCTTCTTTTGGAGAAGGAAGGTCTGAAACTATAGGGAATATAAGAAGGGAGGGATGCAAATTGATCAGCTTAATGTTTCTTCTTTTTTCCTTTTGGTTTTTCTTGAACAAACCATTGTAGATCTTGCCATCATATTGTTTGTGTGTGTTACTGCGCTTAATCGTGGTAGAATTATCTTTTGGAGTTAAAGAAACTTCATATATCAAATATAAAAATCTCTTTTTCCTTCACAAATTTGCTTCTCCGTGGAAGAACTTACCCAAATTACATTACTTGGTAATAGCGGGCCTGCAAAATGTTCTTTTTTTGCAGACTTGAGATAGCTTGGTGGCCAAGAAAGAGTCTCCACGCCCCTCCTTAACACTAATAGGAAAAATTAGTGACCACTTGTGAATCTCAATAATATTTTTTTTAAAATGATATTTCAAGTAGTGTCAGTCCATTCGAAAATTGGGTTGATAAGACCGAACCCAAGTTTTCAAAAAGAAATTGTAGGTTCGGTCTCAGTCTTAAATTCAATCCATACAGAATAAACTTACACAAAGTAGTTTGAATTTGCATGTAAAGTTTTCGTTACCCGTCTATTGTTATTTCTCCATTTATAAAATAAAAATGTGGTATCTCATATTTACTTTTAATAAATAAAATAAATTATATATATTCTTAGTAGAATATTTCGCCAAAATATACTCCAATTAATAAGTAAATACAAAAATATCATCGGTTTGCCAACAAATACGAATCTATACCTACTCGTGACTCTCATTCGAGTCACGAGTCAATTTTTTTTGTTTTGTTTTGTTGTTACCGTCAGTTCCACCTGCGAATGGGAGTTGCGGGAGAATTGATGAAGGTTTAGAGTTTTATTTTATTCATCAGTACCAACCGCGACACTCATTCACAAAAAAAAAATTGACCCGCGAATAAGAGTCGCATGGAACTGACGTGAAAAAAAATTGACCCGTGAATGAGAATTGCGGGTATGTATAGATTCGTATTTATTGGTAAACCGATAACATTTTGGTATTTGCTTATTAGTTGGTGTATATTTTTGTGAAATATTCTTCTTAATCGTATGGTAATTTTGAAGAATAGTGCTGTTGTTCATAAGTTCCATGGTGATCGCCGTTGGATCATAAGTTCCTGCAATTTTGGAGTTTGAAGAGAACAGTTCCACTGTTCCTTACACGGTAATACACTATTTGTCTCTCCTCTCAGCCATTTATTATTTGTGCATAAGATTGCTGCTGCCATCAGAATTGTTAGGCAGGTTCACTCTTATTACATTTTAGTATCGTTATTATCACTTTATTTCCATATGAAATCCTCCTATAAGCCAGAATGATTCATTTCCAAGAGACAATGATATCTGGTTGGGTGCCACCGCCTTCTCGGAACCCTTCCACACCATCTTCTTTAACATTCCACAAACAGTAATGGCTGCACCTGTTCAGATCCCTGATTACCCTGTACGCGTAGAAAGCAGCCTCCACCTCCTGCCACCTCAGACTGCAAATGAAGTAGGTCGTGCGGAAGAGGTTTACCTCGAAGGAGAACTCGTAGTAGCTTGACGGTGCGATAACGTGGGACCCAAGATCGTGTTCATGCGAAGTGCAATGGATTGTGAAATTCTCATTTTGTGGAAGTCGGTTATTGAACGCCACAGTTACATCATCGACATCCTCCGTAGAGATGTTGCCGGAGCCCGAGCCGAGAACAGTTGTTGGGGCGAATGCCATTTGGGTCACAATGAGGAAGGCAAAGATCTTCATTTTGAGTGAAGGGAGGATGAATTCGAGACGAGTTTATAGTAAGAATCGAATCAAAGAGTTCATCTGAGACGTAAGTCTTAGAATTGAGTGAGTTAGCACTATTAAGTCTTGGATTCAGGAGACATACAAGATGGATGACTTTTAAAGAATAATATTTAAAAGAATTTCTATATAAAATAACAAATTATTTTTTTATTAATTTATTTTAGGCTACAATTAATTATAATGGTAGTACGTGACTAAATGGTCATTTATATTTTTTCTTAGTTAAACGATTATGTATGTTTTATAAATGTTATCTGTGTGGTTAAAGGTGTGATATTAAGTTATATGTTTGATAAATGTAATTAAATAATTATAAAATGATAATTTTACCCTTTCTTTTTATTGTGTTATTTCTGTTCAAAATTTGATTTTGAACTTAAATAAGATATCGGGTTTGAATCAAGTAATAAAATATTGAAGATGAAAAATATGAAAATGGACATGATTAGTGAAAGAGTATTGTAGTTATTTTTATCGATAAGTTACATTTTGAAATTTAAGTAACTATTCCGCCTAAATTTTATTTTTTTCAATCAAGAGATACCATAAGTTTTTTTTTTTACCAATGATTCCGTATATTAATCACAAAATTTGGGAACGAAACTGTCCCCGATGAGTTTCACAATCAAACCGTAAAAGATGTAAAAGGGGGGGTGGCGGGTAAGATACCCAGTCGACATGACTCATCCCCCAAGAGCTTGTTTAGCTAATCAGTCCGCACATTGATTCGTGGATCTTGGAACCCAGCTCCATGACCGGTTTCTAATCGAATCGGTCAAGTATAGACTATTTTGTACAATAGTCTCTATATGCCAAAAATGATCTATTCATATAATGTTATCTATTACAACTTTTGCATCCGATTCAAAAATAATCGACTCCCACCCGAGATCAAGGGCGAGTTTGACTCCCAAAAACACCGCTTGCGCCTCAATGACTGCGCTAGATGGTGCAATTTCCGCACGATAGAGCTCGCCCACGAGTCGGCCCTCGTGGTCCCGAGCCACGATCCCCACGCCTCCTAGCCCTGTCGATTGATCCCATGTCGCGTCGCAATTGACCATGACTACTCCATGACCCGGGTCGATCCAGTGCAAGGGAGCTCCCGGTCGACTCTGCCCCAATGCCTGCTGCTGCAACATGTTGTACCTGGCCCCTCCACCTAGATCCACCCCAGGTGGCCTTCCAGCAAGGAGACATGCATTACCTGGCACCATAAAGACCCTAGCACTGGAGCTGCCCACCTGAGGCGGAGGCCCTGCTTGAACGCCGTGCCTCTGGAGCTGCTGTGGAAGGTCCCCCGGGCTGTGATTCTGCAGGATGGTGCACTCGTTGATGAGCTTCTGGACCTGGTCCACCACGAGCCAAGGCTGGGGCTGCCTCCCCTCGAACACCAGCTGACACCTCCACTTCCAGATAGTCCAACACGCTGTTAGAGTCGTGCACCACCTGGTCGACCGAGACTCCCCTGGTCGTGTTGGTTCTGTCAGCCGAGCATACATCCAGTCCCGGACCGAAGAGTCTCCCGGACCGAAGAGTCTCCCTGAGCCGAGAAAGGCAGGCCTAGCAAGCTCTCCCAGACTCCATATAACCACCTGCACTCAGAAAACATATGCACAATCGTTTCCGGAATACCACAAAAAGGGCACTCGACATACACTTGCATTCCCCGACGTACAAGCCTTTCCCGAACCGCCACAGTGTTGGAAAACATTTTCCAGGCGAAGGCTCGTACCTTAGATAACGCTTTTGACCTCCAAATAGAATCTCAAATGTTCGGTCCCTGTGTGTTCAGTCCCGCATCGGCCACCACCCTCGCCGACTCCAGGCTGTCTCTGTCACGGAGGTGGTGGTAGGCGGACCGAACTGTTATGCAGCCGCCTCTCTCGTGAGGCCACCGAAGCTGATCGGGTCTCCTCACCAAAGGAATTGGCACTGCCATAAGTTACTGAGGGTAATTTATCATTTATTTTAATATAACTTTAATCACTCGAGACTCGAGTTATCTATGTTTGGATTCTTCTACCGCCAATATTATCCATATTATTATTATATATATATACATCTGTCCCTCCCTGACGGGAGTTGGAACCATGTCCCTCATGGTGTCTGTCTCTGTTCTGTTTAGTGTTTATATTTAATGAAGTCTGAAGTCTTATCACATTATATAGAGTTTAGACATACACTGCTCATGCTGGAAGCCCGAACCACAGAATACGACACGTCGCCTCAATGGACCCAAACGGTTTGTACGGTCAGGAATCCTAGCTGGCATTCATTAGGTCTGGGCCACAGACACCGCATCACTACTACTAAGTAAGGTGATGAAGAGAAGGAGATTATAATAATAATAATTAAGAGGCAAAAAATTGACAGGGCTTCGGGGCACCACCAATATTATGTCCCCTCCATCCACACTACCGACAACAAAACCCTTCAACAAAAACATTATTAATTTAGATCTGTCCTTTTGCTTCCTAAATTTTCTCTAATTTTACTTACATACAAGTATAATGGGACACATGGTTGTCACGAATGTTTCTTTTACTAGGTTTTCGATCCATTGAATTTTGTACTAGATTTTTAGTTGTGCTTTCTTTTATAATGCTAATGTGATATGCTTACATTTTGAATATAAATAACCATTATACGTATAAAAATAATTAAATTATCATATTCAAATAACTTTAACATACAAATATATAAATATTACGAATAAATAGGACTACTTGTAGTTAGAGTTGTGTATTTACACAATTCGAGTTTATTATTTCATGTTTAATTTCAAATTCATTTCTTAATCTATGAAATTACAATCATACTAACTTAATTTAATTTAACGTTAAATTGTGATAGACATTATATCATGGACAGAAACGCGAGTCCATATTACGTATATGTGTTTTTAGATTTAGAGAGAAATTAATTTATGGGAAAAGTTTAAAAATGGTACAACATGTTTGACGAAAATAGTTTTCTAACCCCAAACGATTGTTTTTGGTCCAACATGTTTAAAAATGATAGTAAATGGTATCTTCTTTACTTTTCTGTTAAAAAATTCCGTTAAATACAAAATTAACCAAATATTTGTCTAAATGTTACATTTAAACCCTACAAACTTACACTAATGTTTCAAACAAATTCCGACTCGATTCGAGCTACACCAGGGGTCCCCTAACCAGGGTCCGAACCCAGACCAGGTCACCCAACCCTGAGGACTTGGTATGGGCACAAACCTAGATCATATGACCCTTGATTGAGGCTCAATTGAAGCTCCAATTGTTTGAACCGAACCGAGTCAGGTTCGGTCCAAACCGATTGGGGTTCTAATTGAGCCACAATCGGGGGGTCCTATGGTATGTGTTTGAATCCAGACCATGTCTCCCAACCATGGGGACCTGGTCTGGGCTCGGACCTAGACCATATGACCTCCGATTGGGGCTTAATTGGAGCTCACATCGATTTGGACCGACATTGATTGGGTTCGATTAAAACGATTGAGATTTCAATTGAGTCTCAATCAGGGGTCATATGGTTTGTGTCTGAACCAATACCAGATCGCCTAACCATGGGTACATGATCTTGGTTCGGACCCAGACCATAGGACCCCTGATTGTGACTCAATTGGAGCATCAATCGGTTTGGACCAAACCTAGCTAGGTTCGGTTTAGGGTCTCCAATTGAGCCCCAATCTGGGGTCCTATGGTCTGGGTCCGAGCCCAATTACCAATCACCATCATTTTCAAACGTATTTAACCATTAACCATCACCAAAAAATAAAATTGCACTAAAAATCATTTTCAGACTTTTCACTTAATTTATAAACAAAGTAATAAGAAAATTATCCTTACTATTTAACAGTACGTTTAAAAAGAGCCATTCTATTGCAACTCATATAAACTCAGTGAAAAAAGTTATTAACATAAAAGACAAATAGAAAATTAAAAAAAAATGTTTATGAAATTATTAATTGATAATTCTACAAGCAATATATTAATTTAATATTCTCGAAGAAAATGACTCAACCTAACTCTAATACGTAAAAAAGTTGAATATATGAAATAACAAATTCATTATAATATTTATTATTGGAAAGTTTTTAATTTTAAAAACTAAGTGGTATATATACAAACAAATGCTATTCACTTCATCCAATAAGTTTCATTCGGAAAAATCAAATCTCAATTTTGAATATATAAAATATCTGTAGATGACGTGTATTAAATTTGTGTCGGTCATTATTTAGTTGATTAAACTATTCTTAATTTCAATCCGATAGGTGAAGCTTACCTAACAGGCTAACACTCGTAACTTCTACAGTGGAAAATAGGGATATAATTAATAACTCGAAAAAATATATTTTAAAAAATAGAAATTTTGGTCAATTTACTATATTTTAGTGCATCTACTACATGTTGGTGACTCAATTTATTAGAACATATTATATTTTTCATGAAATAGTTAATATCTCTAGAGATATAAATATTTTTTTTATTTAAACCGAAAAAACAATGTGACTCAATTATTATTATTATAAATTTTTTTGTTCCATTTACTTCGATTACTGTTTCTTATAATTTAACAATTTGTATATATTTAAACATTTTTAAACGATTAATAAATGAGCACTTCTGATATATAAATATACACATAAATATAATAAAATATATGTATGAAATATTTAAATTTATTTTTGCACTTGTTGTTATAACACTTAATTATAAAATTATATTATAAATTTTATGTCATACCGTGTGATATATCTTGTTTCATAAATTATATATATATTTTTTAAAAGTTAATTGTGTTATTTTACGTATTGTGTAAAATTTATTTATTAATCGTATTATGTTTGTAAAAAATTAAAAAATATGTTTAATACCTATCCACTTACAGATAATACAATTAATATTACATAATAATTAATAACACGATATAATTAGAGATAATCTATATAAAATCTATATTTTTCATCATAAGAAGAGATTATATGTATTCAGATATCTCAGAAGTTTGGTTTTTACATCCAGATACCCCCACAAATCTTCTGTTATTTTAGGTACCCCAGAAGTTGTAAGTGTACGCTAATTTATTTTAACATAAAAATGAATAGAAAATGTGAGTCATGTCAGACACGTGACTCACTTAATGTTGCTATCATGTACATTTTGTTTGTAAAATGTTGTTGTAAGGTATATATTGTTTGTAAAATGTTGCTATTATGTATATCATATTTCTTCACGTGACTGATACAACTTACGTTTTCCATCCATTTTGGATGTCGAAATAAAGTAAATACACTTACAATTTATGGGGTAAAAACTAACTTGTGATGTAACTTAATGTATTTAATTAATACCTTGTAATAATGTAATAAGAAGAGTCAAAGGATTTTCACCGACAATAAGTCAATAAGTGTCTCATTCTACCTAATGCGTTTTCTTTCTCCCTGCGCTTAACCCGTGTCCGTTGGAAAAGATATTGATGAGTTTTTTTTTAAATATATTTGATTTATTTTTAAATTAATTATTATATTGGAAAGCTTCTTAAACATAATAATAATAAGGGAAAATATCGAAAATGGTCCTTAGATTCTCCATACTTTTATATCCTTGTCCCTAAACATCTCATTTTTCTATTTTCATCCATAAACTAAGGATGGAAAAAACATGTGTACATGCGTACTTATTGTACGTATTATAAGTTTATCATATTAAACTTATTAAATATAAATATGAATTATTGTTCTATAATATATTTTTATGAATACAATTTTTTTTTATACGTAATAGATCAACCACACTAATTTCCGTACACTAATAGTCCACTAAAATTCCAACTCACATGCTCAGTATTCTTTGAAAATAATAAATAAATACACAATTATTAACATTAAATAATAGACCCTTGAGCAAGATGCATTGGTTGGTGATCCCGAACTTCCTATTCGAGCAACTTACACCCTAAATTTTGAAAAAATTGCAACAAAATATTTAAACAGTCGTGATCAACTTTAAAAGTTGATGTAACTCCATGTAGTAATCTATCGCCAATGGCTGACCTAATTAAAACTCACATATATATAGATTATGAGACATTTGGTAATATATAGGAAATAGTATCAAACTTAAAATCCAAATAAAATTACCTTTATTTGAAACATTTTTTTTAAAATTTATTAATTAAAAATAACGACATTTTTTTAATGGATTAATTATCAAATAGGTAGCCGAACTTGACATGGTTTGGCAAGTAGGTACCCACAATTTTTTTTTGCCGCAAATAGATTGTCGAACTTTTGGAAATTAGCAAATAGGTTTCCAACGTTAATTTGTTTGGTTGGTTTGTGACATAAACCGGTCCAGAACCAGTTTGATCGAACTATTTTTTTTTAAAATAGAATTTATATACCACACACATGCATGACTTGGTTTAGGGTTGAGCCATACATGTGTTTGGTATATAAATCCTACATTTTAAAAAAAAAAAAAAAAATGGTTCAATCGAACAGTTTTTGAGCCGATTTCCGTCACAAACCAACGGAAAATTTAACGTCAGAAACTTATTTGCTAATTTTCAAAAGTTCGGCAACTTATTTGCAGCAAAAAAAAGTTTGGATATCTACTTGCCAAACCATGTCAACTTTAGTTACCTATTTGATAATTAACCATTTTTTTATTTTAAATCTTGAATATATATGATAGTTGAAAATTACAACTCTTTTTTTTCTTCTTCAAATTAACGTTTTACTTGATGAAATAAAACGTTGTGATACTCGATCACAGTTGTTAGTACATACATCCGTTTACTATTAAACATACAAATGGAAGTGGAGGTCTTTCGACCCAATCGTTGAGACTTACTCCCAATATCGCACTATAATTACACAACTCATCAACGACTTAAAATGGCACAATAATTATTTATCAATTTCGGTGTATAAATAATATTGTTTAATGTCTGCATGTTATTAGACAATGCCACGTGTGAGAAACGCCTAGGTCTGGCCACGTGTCAAAACCGAGTGCTAATTAAGAAATTTAAGGTGTGGAGGTAAACGGAGATGACAAGTGATGAACCCACCTGATCCCATTAGAGAGAGAGAGAGAGAGAGAGGAAAAGGAAAGGAAGCAGCAGCAGCAGCCATGGCGGGATTCCTTAGAGCAAGCCAAGATAAAGGACCCGATCGAAAAGCTGATCTCAACTCCAGAATATGATTCTCCTTCTCCATCCTTCACCTGTCTTTTTTCCAAATTCAGATTCTTTCTCTCTAAGAAGTGACCGTCCGTCGTAACCAACCGCTGTCGTTCAATGGCGAAGACGGGGGTGGT
Organism: Chamaenerion angustifolium; assembly: GCA_946814005.1. Taxonomy (NCBI): domain Eukaryota; kingdom Viridiplantae; phylum Streptophyta; class Magnoliopsida; order Myrtales; family Onagraceae; genus Chamaenerion; species Chamaenerion angustifolium. The sequence continues at coordinate 33,888,581 of OX328275.1, forward strand.
GGAACTCGATCCGCCGGATGCGAGACCGACAGCGGAGCTGAAGAAGGAGCTGCAGAGGCTGGTGAGGATCATCATCGACGACGAGGATTACGGTGCCGACGCCATTGATCACGCTAGACATGCGCTCCTTGCCCTCAAGGAGCTCAAGACGAAAAAAGGTGGCACCAGGTCCATGTCGCTGAAGCTTCGCGGCACCGTTTCGTTCCCCGAGGAGTTTCTGTGCCCTGTTTCGAAGGGCTTGATGAGGGATCCGGTGATTGTCGCCACTGGGCAGGTGAGAATTCTTAACCAGTTAACTGCGTTGTTGGTTTCGGTTTGGCTCTCGAGAAAGTGACGGGAAACCGTCGCGTGAATTCTGCTCAATCTGCGTGAGAAACAGAATTCTGATTCATTTTTTCTACGGCTTAACTTTGGTGAGTTCTTTAACTGTTTGATTGAGATGGTTTTTTGTAACCTCTCCTTGTTCTTGAATTTTCGCATCAAAATGAATTTGATTATTGATCTTGATTTTTCTGGGCTCCAATTTTGGCTGTCGCCGTTGTTTTTTATCCATGTTTGGTTAACACCATTAGTGATTTTCTGGAATCCACTGTCTTTTCTGTTCTTCTCCTGCAAATTTCCAGTTTCCATTTTTCACTTGCGTTCAGTAATATTACTACCCGTCTATCATCTTTTATACTATTTCTTGAACAACGAATAATCTGAAAAATTATATTTATTTGTTTTAAAAAAATTATTTAGAATATGATTTACTGGAGTTTTGTTCTACTGCCATCAAGGTTCTTTGAAAATGACAAAAATTAAATGGTGAATCTTTGGAGACTATGTCTTCTTATCTTATGCTGCTGATGAACAAATCTGCTTGTGGTTGATAATGTTTTGGCTGCTTAGATCTTATCACTTGGGAAAGATTTGTTGACTCAGATGGATTAATGAGAAAAGTTAACGCTAAGGGCCGGTTGCCGAAGTTGACAGTTGACACCAGAAAATTCGAACTGATAATCAAGTTTTGGCCTTTGTTAAAGACTAGACATATTCTTGGAATCGTATAGATTGATTAATCTTAGCAAAGACTTGATTTTGGTACATAAAATGTCGAAAAAGTAACGAATGTTCAACAAATTTTACATCTTTGGTTACGAATCGTAGTTGATTTAGTATTTTCTCTTGAAATTGCAGACTTACGATAGAGCCTCTATCAAGAAATGGTTGAAGGCCGGGAACAGGACATGTCCTCAAACCCAACAAGTTCTGTCTCACACAATCCTCACCCCGAATCACTTAATCCGAGATGTGATATCCAAATGGTGTAAAAGCCAAGGGATCGAATTACCAGATCCTGTTCAGTATATCGATGAAGATATGCCGACTTATGCAGAAAGATCTACATTCGTCTCCTTGATCAAGAAAATGTCATCCTCCTCCATGGCTGAACAGAAAGAAGCTGCAAAGGAGCTTCGGTGCTTAACAAAGAAGATGCCTTCATTTCGTGCTCTGTTTGGTGAATCTCCAGATGCCATTGGTCAGTTACTTAACCCAATTGTGAAATTGAAATCCGAAACTGGAGAAATCCCGATCGATCTTCATGAGGATGTTATCACAACGCTACTGAATCTCTCGATCCATGACAGCAACAAAGAAATTGTCGCTGAGACACCTGATGTGATTCCATTACTAGTTGATGCATTAAGGGCGGAAGCGATTCAGATAAGGAGCAATGCAGCTGCTGCCCTATTCACATTATCTGCTCTCAAACCCAACAAGAGACTCATTGGAGATTCAGGTGCCCTAAAACCACTCATTGACCTCATTGAAGAAGGTCACCCTTTAGCAATGAACGATGCAGCTTCAGCCGTTTTCAGCTTATGCATGATCAATGAGAACAGAGCAAGGGCAGTGGATGATGGAGCTGTGATAGTGATTATGAAAAAGATTGAGACCCGAAGCTATGTGGATGAGCTAGTGACGATACTAGCCATTCTCTCGACCCACCCCCGAGCAATTGATGAAATGGCAGAGCTTAGGGCAGTTCCATTTCTTCTAAGATCAACAAGAGAGAGCTCCTGTTCTCAGAACAAAGAGAACTGCATAGCCATTCTCCATGCGATATGCTCTGCCTACAGGAATAAACTCAAGGACATGAGGGAAGAAGAAGATAGACACCAGACTCTGTCAGAGATTGCTCGAAGTGGAACTTCTAGGGCAAAGAGGAAAGCAAGTGGGATCCTTGAGAGGCTGCACCGGACTATCAACCTCACACACACTGCTTGAATCGATGAAACATGAAATCTGTATCCTGCCTTCTGTGTTGTACATTCTGCTCTGTTTTCTGGTATACCCCTCCTCTCTGCTGTCTGTTAATGATCTTGCTCCAGTGTAAACAACAGAGTATCATATCCATCTGGTCAATTTTTCATATTTCCATAATGTAAATTCTTGGCCTCCCCAGTAAGAGTCTCTAGTTATTGTTGACAAAGATGAGTTTTTCTATATTACTATATTTGGTATGGTATCCTCACATGGTGTTGCTCTATTTTAGCAGTGTATTTTTTTTTTGTTTTGAAAACTTGAATAACTGAGTGCCTCTGAAGCCAGATGGAGAAGATCTATCAAACTCAGTGTAAGAACATCAAATACCACATGTTATAATATAATGTCATTTACTGTCTTTTTGTGGAATGGTTGAAGATGAATGAAGGGATAAAGCCGAAAGAGATTTGTTATGTCCTGATAATTGAAGGGGAAGAAGGTAGATGGATGGTTGAGAAATGGGAGGAAGAAGAATGTGAGCACATTCAATGGTGGGTAGGTGAAGTTGTTGTCCATATATGCAGAAAATGAAGAAGAAGAAGAAGAAGAAGAAGAAGAAGGTGGTGATTTACTATGTTTTGGAGGTCAAGACTTCATTGTTAGCAGTGACCACCAACTTTTGTCCGTATATATTGTCTTCAGGTTAGATATTTTCATAATATACACTAAGTAGTCAAAATTTGTCCTTCGCTTAGTTAACATGTGTTTAATTTAATGGATGCTTATTATTGCAGGGCACACTAAATTTGGATACTTTTAGTTTGGGGGTTGAATATCCCAGAGGTATTTATATGGAAGTAGTTGCAGATTTAGAAATTCTAAATAGAGGTTTATTATTAGGAAAAAACATATTTAAAAAAAAATGAAATGTAAGAAAAAAAGATCAAGTTGTTTAAAGTAGAAGCTCACCGTTTATATTTATGTGTAAAATACGTACAAAATAGTAGTTTAATTAGTAAATCCAGTTTAATGACGATTTTAGATAATAAGAGAATGAGAAGGAAATTCATTGAAGCGTGAGAGTGGTCTACCATGTGTATATAGATAGCTGTCACCCATGAAAGAGGAAAGATCGACACACCACTTCCTTCCATGATTTTTTCTACCATGAATTTCGAATCTCCATATCCCACTATTTTGTATGGAAATAGAGTCTAGTCTACTAATATTTGTATCATGTTTAAAATAATGACTAAATTATATTTTTAAAATATATATAATTTATATTTGAACTTCAACGTGAAATGCAAAAGCCGATGGTTTGCTTCAAATATTCATAATCAAAATGAAAACGGAGAATTTGATCCATATTCATGCACATGGATTGAACTACATGATTAAAAGAAAGTCAACTCAAGCATTGCTATTTAAAGTTTACTCATCTTCCTGGCTTCTCAACCTAGCTAGCTTGTTGGTGACAACAATGTCTAGCTGAGCTGCACGCTCCACAATGTCCTTTCTCTTCTTGGTCGACACATCATGTGCTATCTCAGCACAGTAAGTCCTGACAAAAAGAAATAAATGGAAATGAGAAATTGCAAGAGTAGAGTTGAAGAAGAGAAATCATTGCATACTCTTGCACGAAAGAAATCAATCCATTACAGCTCAGCATCCATAGCATTCGGGGGGGACATTTTGTTAAGAAGTGGCAAAGAAATACCTGTTGTGCATCATCAGAACTTCGAGCTCAGACACATTATGGACGACGAATTTCTTGAAACCTTTGGGAAGGAAGTGCCGTGTCTTTTTATCTGAACCGTATCCAATGTTTGGCATCAGAGTGACACCTTTGAACTTTCTCCTCACACGGGAGTCAATACCCTTTGGCCTTCTCCAGCTGGTCTGAATTAGCAACCGTAGATGGTCAGATCAAATTAACCAGGAAAACCAATTCATAATTTACTACTTTCAATTCAACTTCTTGAAAGATGAAGTGGCATCATGCATGATGTATGCATACCGAGAAGGAACAAATTCAAGAAAGAACAATCTGGCTAAAAATAAAACAAGTTTCTTGTATCGGACCACATGGCATTAGTCAGGCAAAAAGCTTTGATATCCATGTCTTATGAAAGAAAAAGGAAAAAAGAATGATTGAAAAGACTTTCATGCACCCAAAAGAACAATTGATCATAACTGGCAACATTCGAATCTTTTCTTGGCTAAGAATCATATCAGACTGGAGGCAGCTGTGTCCAATATGGAGCAAGTGAAATCACAAAACGCAAGCTGATCAATATCAATAAGATCAGCTCATAATGATTACTGAATGAATCAGTACTGATAAAAAGGATTGGATGAATTGAATTGCAATAGAACATACTAATTTACTTAACATTTAGATGCCTAAACCCAATACAACAGCTCAGGGGAAAACCACATCCAATGCCGAAACAGATATATATTGTTCATGTAAAGCTAAATACTTTCTCATCACATTCCAACAAAGTGAGATCAAGCAAAATGAAGAAACGATGACAGAGGAGCAAAAGTGCACACCTTGACACATATTTTGCGGTCCCATTGGGCCCTCTTGAACTGCTTGACCCTCTTTTTCACAATCTTCTTCGTCAGCAAGGGGACGGCCATTTTCCCTATAATGACAAACCAAACCAAAACGATTCATCCATTCAGATTACGAATCAGAGCAATTGATCTATGATTAGCGTGAAAATAAGAATCGAACACAAAGTTACAGCTCCGAGTACAAGAACTTCAATCAGGAAGAGAAATATAATGACGAGCTAATCACAGTAGGTAGTAAATTGCATTATCGGATCAGTAAGAATAAATTAGGGCAATGAACCTGATTCAGAGCTGCTGTGCTGCCGCTGGTTGCTAAAGCGGCGAACTCGATGATGGAATGGGAAAGACTAAACTAGGGTTTCGATTTGGTTTTGTATGTTCCACATCGGATTGGATTTGGGCTTTCTAAGCTAAGTAGGAGGCAATCTTTGGGCTACACGGGCCTCTTCGGTGATCCATGTTCTCACCGAAGTCGATGTTTCTCGGCCCCTATTTAATGAAAGCTTTATGAATGATAAATAACCAGCTAGCTCATGGGCCGGGTTGGGTCGAAGCTGGAGCATAGTCGTCCTATCTAAGGAATGACTTTTATTTAAATAATGAATGTGTTTACACTAAATTAATTAAAAAATATTAAATACTCTCAATATCGTTCTTTATGTCGATTTTTATTTATTTAGAAATAAAAAAAAATACATTGCTTCCATGTCGTGGGTGACGTGGACCAGAGCTTATCATGGGCGGACCGGTCAACTCTTAGAGGCAGGACCATGATCGAGATCGAAATTTCGGTATTGACATTTGGAAGACCGAGATCGACTTTGACCAAAAAATGTCAGTCGAGTCGGTCTTGCTTAACTTGGGTCAGTTTCAGTTTGGGATCGGAATTTTTGGTAAAAAAAAAATCATTTGAATTGACAAAAAAAATCACCGAAGTTTTGGGCTTGAACTCGCTCGCTTCTCGTTTTCCGTCACACTCCCCTTATGGACCTGATCTAAGGGTTGTTGAATATTTCAAGGTCATGAATTATTAGTGTTTCAAGAGTTACACCGTGAATTTCTAAGTTTTTCTTCAAAGTCGGGCATCAGACTTTTGGGGAAAAAAAACGAAACTAAGATTGAGCCCGATCTTAAAGAAAAAAAATGTCCACTCAATTTCATTCATACTCGGACCGGTTTTATTAGTAATTCAGTTCAACGATTCTGTTTTATCACATATTGTGGACGAAGATGTACCAAGACACCAATAAAAATAAGTCAACGGTTCTCACGTCTTCGGCGTCGCTCATTTTGCGGGGGAGGCGCAGTCGCACCCAATACAACGTGCTTGCGTAGTACCGGATAAATCCCGCTTTCCGTAATCTGTTGCGCGTGTCGTCCACATGAAAGATCCTTGTGTTCCGCGGAAAATGCGACTCTACATATTTTTATGTGTAAATTAATTGTATCCTAAAATAAAATAATATATTTCTGACGTAACAATTTGAAAAATACATTGTATATGTCTCTGGAATTAAATATAGAAAATATATTATTTATAGGTACTCTTAATATTTGTTTGTCCTCACACACATTTTGCCACAAACCCTCCTCTAATTAAATTAGTCCTTTGACTTTCGAGATGAATAAACAATTACAGTGATGCATTCACGATACAACATATACACCGACTAAGACTATTACTAACGAAGGGGTTTGTATTAATAATGTATTAGGAATAATTATAAATTAATATTGATATTTAGTTTAAATAGTAATTGTATTAATTAATATTTATGTAGCTTATATGCACTAGTAAATGATGACTAAAATTATTTAATAAATTAATCGGGGGGAAAATGATTTTCCCCCCAAATTATATGTGTTTTTTAGGTTTAAAATTTAAATACAACTCTAATCTATAATATTTGGTTAGATATATTGTTTCTAAATTTTATATACAATAATTCTAGAAATTACAAAATATTAACAAAAAAATCACAACAAAACTTTTTATATATATATATATATCATAGATTCAACTTCACTTCAAAACGATTTAACTTAGGTAAATGTTTTAAATCAATCCTATGTCTAAAAATCACGTTATTTTAGTATACAAATCTGTTTTAAAATCTAATATTTTACTTTCTATAACTTAGAAATATTTAAGATCTTAAATTACACTATGAGAAATAAAATTAGAATAATAATAAAAGACATATCCAGATACATATTACTGCCGTATTCATGCAGTTATCTCTCCTCCTTCCTTCTTTCTCCTCATATAAAAACCCTACCACTGCACCACACCATATAGGAAGGAAAGCATACTCTGTTCTCTGCTACACAGCCATGGCCGCTCCTTCTCTCTCCACTTTCTCTCTCTACATAACTCTCTTCACACTCTGCGCCGTCATCTCTCCTTCCCTCTCCCTCACCTGCTCATCCCAAAAGCTCGCTACCACCAAGGTATACGCCAACTGCTCAGACCTCCCCAAGCTCGGCGCCACCCTACACTACACCTTCGACTCCGCCAACTCTTCTCTCGACATTGCCTTCGTTGCCACCCCTGCAAGCGGCGGCGCATGGGTATCATGGGCCATCAACCCTACCTCCACCGGCATGGTCGGCGCCCAGGCTCTGATCGCCCTGAAGCTTGCCGACGGCTCCGTCGCCGTCAAAACGTACAACATCTCTTCTTACAATTCGATCGTTGAGTCGAAGCTCTCCTTTGACGTGTGGAACCTTTCCGCTACCGAAGTCAACGGCATCTTCACCATTTTTGCATCCGTCAAGGTGCCGGAGAAAGCAACCAAATTGAACCAGGTGTGGCAGGTCGGTGGCGTCGTCAACAGGGGGATACCAGGGATCCATCCGATGCAGCCGGATAACAAGGAATCCATCGGAGTACTGAGCTTGGTAGCCACTAAGAACACAGGGAATGGAACCGTCAGTGCGCCTGCTCTGGCGCCTAGAGGAACCGTCAGTGCGCCTGCTCCGGCACCTAGAGGCACCGTCACAGCCCATGCTCCGGCGCCTTCGGGTTCCGATATCAGTCGGTGCAATATGTCTTTATTCTTAGCGCTATTTTTGCTACTATCGTCTGTTATTGCCTTCTAAATTAACTTTCTCTACACTGGGAACGGTTCTGTTTTTTATATTTGTTTTGATATTACCGAGTGTTATTATTGGACAGGAATAAAAATTATTTTTGGTAACTCAATTATACCTCGTTTTTGTCACAAATAAAACACAAACTCATGTAATACTTACTTTGAATATTTTATTAAATCTCTGTTTTGTAAATTTAATTTTGTATCACATAATATTTTATTTATTTAGTAAAACATTAATTGATGGTATTTAAACATTATATATGTAAACCCCAAAACCTAGTAGGATGAAGCCGGGAGAATAATTAAACTAGGGATACAAAATTAAGTTAAAAAATTAGAAACAAATATAAATTTTTTAAAAATTATTTTAAACTAAATTATATTTTTAATATTTAATTTATAGTTATAACATTTTTAATTTTTTTTTATGCGTATTATCGTATTTTTTAAAAAATTATTAGCCTTGGGCTGATTTCGATCCTGCGACCTGTGGGTGATGGGCCCGCAACGGTTCCTCACTCTGATGTAATTGAAAATATTGTGACCTAATAATTTTTATTTTAATTGAACTTCGAAATTCGTCTAAAAAGGAGGGTCAAAACCCGGTCAATTCCCACTGTAAGCATCTTCCCATCCTTCGCTATGCTGTCCTTGGTGAAAAGGCACCGCCTGTTGCCAGAATGTCTCCGTTTCGCCGCTTTCTCCACCGCCTCCAGGCGTCGGCCAAAGAAGCCGCCGCTGGCTCTCAGGAAACCGGAGGAGAAGTCGGAGTGGTGGATACTCGACGGAGAGATGCACGAGATCGGAGATAACGTGCCTCCACGGGAACGCTTCGTCATTCCGAGGGACAACATCCCCAACCGTCGCCGTAAGCAGTTGAGGGATCAGTTCATGCGCCGCACTCGACTTGTCCTCAAGGAATCGGTTAGCCCTCTCGTGGCTTTTTTCCATTCAATTCCTCCACAGATTTTTTTCTATATATATTTATTAAAATAAACGATATTGATTCATGCTTAAATTCCTGTGTTACCTGAGCCTCCTCGGTTACTGTACAGTCGTGGCTAATCAAAGTATCATAATTGTATTCAAAAGTAGAAATTCCAATGCCTCTGGAAAGTTAGCTGAAAATGAGGAGTTGTTATGAGATTACTGTGCTGCTGATCGTTTTGCTTCGGTGCCTGCTTACGGTTGCTTTTTAAGTTTTGAATGCAGTTCTTATGATTTTTTGGTGTTTAAATGAACAATTCATTTGAAAGGAGAAAGCTATCACTGAAAAGGACTCAAATCTGAGTATGATTCTATTAGCATTTGATTGGCAACTGTAAAACGAATCCATTCGAATTGTTATAGTTTGATTATTTTGCAAGGTTGTGCTCTTTATGTTCTTATAGTTAGTAATGGTATTGTTTAGGAGCATGAACCTTTCTGCAAAAAGTACATGGAACTTTATAATGAGCTCAGGGAGAACTGGGAGAGACTGTATTGGGATGAGGGATACTCGAAGAAACTCGCCCAAGACCATGCAAATTATGAATCTGCTGAGGATGATAATGAAGATTTTTCTCCGTACAGGTTGTTTTCTATAACTTGTTTATTTCATTTATGGATACATATTGCATCTTTATGCTTAAGATTTGAATACAAATTAATGGGGATCTAATTGAATATTTTTTTGTTTATCTATCAGAGGTAGGCAAAATTACTCAGAAAAAGTAAAGGTAATGATGTAATCTCGTTTGAATTATTAGTTAATCTCTTTTGTGTATGGACTTTCATATTCTGTCAACATGAACATACTAACTAGAGTTGATCACCCACTGTGATTTTGTCAACCTTAACTTTTGTTCCTGCAAAGTTTGAGCTGATAAATTCAGAATTAACCACTTGTGACTCGTGAGGTTGTTCCATTGAACACAAATTGTTGGATTGCTATGCAGGATCAAGGATTTGTACGGAATAGGCAAGGTGATACTAATTTGGAAAAATTAAACCAAATCCGAGATAAGTTTGAATACGACAGAGAGAGGAGAATGAGAGAGAAAGGTAAATATCGATGCCAAGCACTTTCTTCTACTGTTAATCCTATATTTGTATCCTTCATCCATGTGTAATTAAGCTGCTGAACTATTTTTGCATTCATTTGAAACAACAGACAGAATCTGCAGAATCGTATTCTGCGTTTCTTAATATTTGCTTGTTTGTAGCTAACACAACTACTTTTTTGTTGCTTCACTTGTAAATTTGCAGCATTTGCGCCAATGAATGCAGCAGCAGCAGCTTCTTCCGATTCTCAAGATCCCAGATCCATGAATCAACCGTTCGATGCTCAAAGATATTTCTCAGAAAGTGAAGGTGAATGGACAGATAAATAGGCGACTCACAATTTGATAAAGATTTCTAGCCAGTTTGTTTGTGAAACTGCTACTGCTGCATCAACTTTGTGCCACACATAACTTTATAATCTATTGACAGGGCAGCAAATCAGTCGATTGTTGGTTTGTTTAGTGGCAACGATCTGCATCTCAAGCCATTGTTATATTGTGTTATGAAAATTATGGAGCATGGATCTTCATATTCAAGTAGACCAGTAAATTTTCTTTTTAGGTGTTTTGCTGCTTAGGTAGACTATACAACTGGTATGTGGTGTAAGAAACCATTCAGCAATCAAATAAACTTTCTTAACTCTTTAGGATGTGGTAAAAAAAACAGTTATTTGGAAGTAGAAGAAAAATAAATGAAAGTGAAAAAAAAAAAAGAGAGTTTAAAATGAGACTTGTTAATTATTACAACTCATTTCAACATTTTTTTTATAATTATATTTTAAAATGGGATATTGGCCCCAAAAAATAAAATGGGTTCTCATAAGTCATATGAATACTTGAAAATTTGATATAATACAAATTAATTCCACTTTTAAATTGAACAGTTGAAAATACCTCTAACAATTGTAAAAAAAGAACAATCTTCTTTTTATTAAAAGAAAAACCTAGCATTATTTTTTTATTTTTCAATTAAATATCAAATTGTTAACTTGAACTTTAAGTCAATTTTATTAGCTGAATTATTTTTAAAGTAAATTGTTAATTAAATTTTAGGTATTATAATAAAAATTCGGTTAACTTTTCTGTTATATTTTTTATTTAACATAAATTACTTTTAAAATGTATTACAACTTTAAAAGTACATTTTTTTTGTAATAATAAAAAAGGTATTTTTAATACTTAATATTTTTTTGGCCAAAAAATAATACTTAATATTTTGAAAAATACCACTAGCGTTGTCGCTGCACAACCGCGCTGCAACCAATCAAGACCTCTTCTCCGCCAGAAGGCCGGCCGGCGTTGGTAGTCGCGCATTCTTGCATTTGGATTTTGGACTAGTGGTGCTCGCGAAGGGCGGTGGAGCACGATGAGTGGAGCTCGACTGTGCGCTCTCCTTGGCGAGTTGGGGTTCGGAGGAGCCGGGGCACTTGATCCCGACAGCTTCGAGTGGCCCTTCCAGTACGAAGACGCCCGCCCCATTCTCGATTGGATCTGCTCCAGCCTCCGTCTTTCTAATGTTCTCTCTCCATCAGAACTGTCCCAGTTACCTCTCTCTCTCTCTTGAATTAGCTCAGCAATTTTGTTCATAGCTCAATTATGATCTTCCATTTGACAATTCGGGTAAGGTAGTTTCTTAACTACTTGGGGTTACGAAAGTTTTGATTTTCTTTCTTAGGTACGAGCAGTTCTTGCACGAAGGGAAGTTACTAGAGGTAGATCTTTCTGGTCTTCTATTCTTTTACTGACCGTCGGAATTCGAGTAATTCGATTCAATTGCATTATTGATTGAATCCATGTAATTCCTACAGTTGAAATCTTAATAGTTGTATCCAATCAGGGTGAAGACTTGGACTGTGCTTATGATAGTATTTCGGCCTTCTCAGTTAGGAGAAACAACCAGGAGGCTGTTTTTGGAGCTGAAGAAGGCCTGAAGGATATAAGGTGAGGTTACTTGTATTGTGGCAACCTGATTCCATGTTCTTTTAAGTAATAACTTGGTCAGTGTTCAACATTTACGCATGTTGCTTGGACTCCAGTCCTGATTGTTTTAAGAAGTTAGCTAGTTAATCTTGAAATGGGAATTCTTCAACTCAGTTTGGAATGAATCTATTCTGTCTTTGTGCTATCAATGCTGGTCGGTCTCAGGGATGCTACTGTGGCTTACAAAGCTGAAGCTGTGGAGTTGCAGAAACAACTTAAGTATCTGCAGTCTCAGTTTGATATGCTGAGCTCACAGGGTTCTTCTTTGATCCAAGGGAGACGAGCACGGGTTGCTGCAACATCTACTGTGAACGGACAGCTTACAACAATCGATGACAGTCTTTCTGCAAGAAATTTACAGGTAATAAAAATGGTTAGACATTATTTTAGTTTTTCATCAATGGGAGCTGTATGTGTGATAAAAGCTGAGAAAAAAAAATGGATAATTCCCTAAGCTGCTATAGTTGATTGTTCGATTCCGAATTTCTGACGGGGTTTCCCCTCTGCATTTAGATGAACTCTGTTCTTGGAAAAATTTCTTCAACAGCACAGGAGTTGTCCCATTATCATTCTGGTGATGGTAATGTTCTCTATTGTACACTTATTTGATAATAGAAACTGATAGCTACTGTGGCTAGTTTCTTCTAACAAGTTGGTTTTGCACATTGCACGTGCAGAAAATGGCATTTACCTAGCTTACTCTGATTTCCATCCTTACTTGCTTGAAGATTCAGCTTGTTTAAAGGAGCTAAACCAATGGTTTTCCAAGCATCTGGATACGGTAGGGGGAACTGTGTTCTTTAGTTTGGAGTTATAGAATATATTTGTTGACTATAATTGGAAAATAGTCAGTTCTTAAACTGCAAAGTGCATAGTTATATTTAGTACTCTTTGGAGTCGGACAATTTTTTACATATTCCTTGTCAATTCTTTTTATTATATACTCAGGGTCCTTTTCGTTTAGTGGCTGAAGAAGGCAAATCAAAATGTTCCTGGGTCAGTCTAGATGATGTCTCAAACGTTCATGTGAGAGGTAAGTTTTTCACCATCCTATGGTCTTATATTTGTTTTATTGTTCAGCTTAAAGTTTAAGCAGGATAATGATTAGCTCAACATAATTAACCTACCTTTCTTATCAACAAATATTATCTTCATCTGTTTTCACCACCAAAAGAAAAATCTTATTTTCAAATGTATAAATTTGAGTTTGTTATTAACTTAAAAAACTGTTTTTCATTTGCTGCTGGGATTTGATAAGGCATAAGAAAATCATCAGCACTTAGTTAATATATATGAATGTATAGCAGGTTATGTCCTTGATTCCTTTTTGCTTTATGGATTGTATTTTTCCCCCTTTCACTCTAACAACATTCTAATTTGGATATTGAGGGGCACAAATTATTTATAAAATCAACATTCTCAATTTGATATACGTCTATGTTTGATTCTTTAAGTTTCATCATAAGTTTCGTAGAGTAAGTTTATACTCTTACTATTCTGATTCAATTTACAGATCTAGAAAAATCCCAACATCAGCGAGTGTCTGAATTGCAGCGGCTTCGATCTGTGTATGTTTCAGCTCCTATCCCATGGATACACTACATCTTTTGTCTGTGCATATTTGACTTAGGAGCAGGGACCTTTTATTACTGCTTATAATCCAATCATATTCCTTCAGGTTTGGAACAAGCGAGAGGCAGTGGGTGGAAGCCCAAGTTGAAAATGCAAAACAACAAGCTATTCTCATGGCACTAAAATCTCAAATATCATCAGATGAAGCTCACATTCATCTTGATCTTCATTCTCTAAGGTAGAATTATGGCGTTAGATGTTGATATTACCCATCCTGAACATTAGTGATACTATTTACTTTCGATGTTCTGGTAAAAAGATTTCTGAAGCTATGATTTTTTTTGAATAAGTTATACAAGCTTTCAGCATCAACATGTTTTCAGCTTGCTAGTGTGATTTTGCAGGAGAAAGCATTCTGAATTGGTGGGAGAAATTTCAAATCTTTATCACAAAGAAGAGAAATTGATATCAGAGGTTTGTTTTCTGAGGATCGTTACAATTTTCATATGAGCACGCATTAATTATTATTTTTTTTTTAAAATTCTTGCAACAAGTTCCTGGTGTTGTAAATATGGATTTATGCAAGGAATTGAATTTTTTAAATACTTGCTGTTTTTCATGTTTAGACAATTCCAGACCTGTGTTGGGAGCTTGCTCAACTCCAAGATACTTACATTCTGCAAGGTAGACGTTCCTTTCTTTTATGTGAAACCAAAGAATCAAACTGCGTATATTGAGTGTAACAATTTTCTTTTTCTTCCTTTGATTCCTAAATTATAAACAATTAGGTGATTATGACCTCAAGGTCATGCGCCAAGAGTACTACATTAATCGGCAGAAAATAGTACTGTCTCATCATCTCTCTGTCTCATGTCTTTTTTGTTTAATCTCTCTTGTAAAATAAGGCCATCTTCAGTTTCTTGATTCTCGTGGCAGTAGATTCTATCATTGTTTGTAAAATTTGACTCCATAAATTCCAAGTAGCTAACATTTTGATTATGTTGGCAGTTCATAAACCATCTAACCAATCAGCTCGCAAGGCATCAGTTCCTAAAAACTGCATGTCAGCTCGAGAGAAAGAGTATGCTTGGTGCATATGCACTTCTTAAAGTCATCGAATCAGAATTGCAAGAATATCTGTCATCAACCAAGGGACGAGTGGTATGTTAGATTTCTCCAATTTACATGCCAAAGATTAAATTCATTCTGAAATTGATTATTTGTGCATTGTCCAATGTCCATTATTTACAGGGGCGTTGCTTGGGACTAATTCAAGCTGCTTCTGAAATTCAAGAGCAAGGAGCAGTTGATGATCGGGATACGTTTCTTCATGGTGTCCGAGACCTCTTAAGCATTCACTCAAGTAATTAATTAACATACTATTATTCTAATTGGTCCGTGTTAAAAAAAAAAGTTTTTTGTAACCTTTTACTGTTTTCATAGATTCCCAACTGGGTATTTCGACATATGTATCAGCTCCGGGCATTATTCAGCAGATATCTGGCCTTCAATCAGATCTGATGTCTCTTCAGTCAGATTTGGAGAATTCTCTTCCAGAAGACAGAAATAGATGCATTAATGAACTGTAAGTTCTTCCAATACAACTTACCTGAATATCAAACTTCAGTTTATTTAAGGCAGATTAAATTTGTGATCATCATATACGCTCACAAACAAAGAACAATTGCATAAAATTATCCTTTTTCGACATTATCTGTAGGTGCACTCTTATCCAAAATCTGCAGCAGCTACTGTTTTCATCTTCAACAACTGCACAACCACTCCTAACACCTCGGGTAATCAATATCATGATCTGAATTGTTGTTTTTCTGCTAATCTTGGTGGTTAATGAAGGAGATTAATATTTGTTTGTATCTCTCTCTCTCTATATATATATATTCAGCCATTAATGAAGGAGCTTGATGAGATGGAGAAGATGAATGCAACACTTTCTGCTGCAGTTGAAGAGGTCAATCTAGAGCGGTGTAAAAAGAGCGAGGTAAAATTTGTGCCCATAGATAGTTTCTTTTTCATAAAATCATCTTCTAATTTCATTCTATCAATCTACTTGGTGCAGATTAAGAAGCATCACCTGCAAGAGGTTGAATTCCAAAGACGAGTTTTTGTTGATTTCTTCATCAACCCGGATCGTCTTAGACGCCAAGTGAGGGAATTGACCACTCGGGTTCGAGCAATGCAGGTTTCTAAATAAGCCATGGTGTGTCCTTATTTGCATTTCTTTTCTATCCCGAGCTTCGGTGTTGCTTGTGAATTGCCATTGCTTTGAGATGCCGAAATTGTTTCAATGTACAGAAATCTTAGCTTTTGAATTGGGTGTAAATTTCTTGTTCTGCAAGTAACTAATAAATCACATAGTATGAAATGCAGTGATAAAAATAGACATTAGAGAGTAACAATGATGGCTTCTTTTTCATACATATGCATTTTATTTAAGAGACCATTGTCACTAAGGCCGTAAATATAACCGTGGTCACAACATCGTAACCTCGTACTAGGGTTTATAACATCTGCCTGCTTCACCGAACTAAACCTTTCTTTGTTAGATCGTCTTCAAAACGCACACCTCGGCAACACGCAGATCATGGCAAAGAGACCCATACCCATCATCTTCTGCAGTATATAAAATCAACAAACATCAACACAAGTCTGTCTTCACAAAACAAACATGGAAAAACAACTTCCTATATTGTTCTGTCAAAAGAAAAACATGCCTTCTTTGGTTTGGAACACAGAAGCTCTGGTGGGATCTTGTAAAGATCATCATCTACTGCTGTAGGTGTTCTCCTTGACACAGAGTTATCAGCAGGGTTTATGATACTTTTGAACTCCTTTCCTTCCACCAGTATTTGTGGCTTCTGCAAGCACCAAGATTCAGTACTTACATATACATATACATAATGTGTAAAATATTTATTTACCTCTGTAAGCAGTTGGCTATGATCTGATGATGAAGTACTGCTGTGCCCTGAAGTGTCATCACTACTCTGAGTCAACTCAGCCTCATGGAAGCACTGTGTCAGTGGCACGTCTTCGAGGCTATCCCAACGGTGCGATGGTGGCTTCTGGTATCCCTGAAAGAATGAAGAACTGTAACTTATATACACATGGTACCGAAGAAGATGAGAAATGAAGATCAATGCAGACGTTCATCATGGATTCTGTGACGCTGCTGAAGAAGATGAAGTGAAACCCTAATGTTGTCTGTCTACTACAGAGCTGTATGTCTTGATCTTTATAATGTGGATGGATCGGAGGAAGAAGAAGAAGAACTCAGTGTGTTTGAAACTTGAATGTGGAGGGATGATAAAGCAAAGAAAGCGGCGGTTCCTTTAATTTATTTTTGGGTTATAATCGTTGCTTTAATCTCTTTATGTCTCTTTACCGTTACTCGAGAGATTTTAAAGTTTGTAGTTGAGTTAAGCTTCTTTCATAAATTTAAATGAACATTCCATATATTTTTAAACCCATTTCAAATATATATATATATAACATGAAGATAATTGCTAAATAGAAATTGCATTTCATAGCACCAATCCATCCTTCTAAAAGCCTTCCTTTTCTTCCACTATAACTTTCCCTTCTTCTTGGCCCCTCCATCACATGCAATCCTAATACTTTCCCTTATCATGAGTCATGACTTGATCAAAAGAAAGATGCAAACTAAAAATTTGTTAGGGTAAAATGTTGCTTAATATATATATATATATATATATATATATATATATATATATATATATATATATATATATTGCATATCTAGAAAACCTTATATCACAACGATAATTATTGCGAATACAATTATTTTTTTTAATACTGTAACCCTATAACAACGGTTATTAATCATGATTTTACTTGTATACCCGTATTCAAAGTACCCAAATTTTGTTATAGGTTCGTAAATTAAACTTTAGACTTTTTTATTTAAAAAGATTAATCTAACTATTGAAATACTATAATTTTAACACAATTGAGTTTAATTCAAATTCTACATATATATTAAAATCTATTTACATGATAAATTCTTATATATATGGTTATGAATCAAACTATTACAATTTACAAGTAGAAATTTTATTATTATAACTGCATTGTATAGTTTCAGCGCGATTAACCACATAAAAAACGATACAAAAAGTGCAAATTTTGAATTTTTATCGCACAACATTGAGTATAATCATGAAAGAATGATGTAGTTTTGTTATGAATAGTGACGAAACGAAAAAAATTCATTTTAGGGACAAAAGTTAGAGTTAAGACAAAAACATAAATAAATAGAAGGAACAAATATAAGATTTTAAAGAGGTATAGTTGAAAATATATACATTTAGAACTAAATGTAATAAAAAATGAAAGTGGAGGAGGCTAATTGTCCCAACCTTATAATTTACCGATTAAATAATGTATGTTTTAAACATATAGATAACTATAATGAAATAAAAATAAATAAATATATGTATGTATCTATGAATATTATATAATTTTTTAATGTGACAAAACATTAGTTTTAAACTTATAACTATTAAAAGAAATTTTAAATGTTAGAATTATTTGATTTAATTAGTGGAATTATTTGTTCTATTTTGTCGTTTGCCTTTCTTAAGAGGTCGTTATATTTTATACAAACTACAAACCTGTCTTGGGATGATCCCCTCATACGTTGCAATATCTTGGGATGAGACCATTTTCCAGTATCACAACGATAAGACCACTTTCCAGCATCATCGCGAGATGTATGGACTCTCGATATATACAAAACATTTCTATCCTGTTGGTTAACATAAAAAACACTAATTATAAAACTGAACTCACTGATATTGATACTTAGAAATTAATAAGCTTTGTTCTATTACTTATACACTTGTTGCTAATTACTTTGTTGACAATTCAACTAGTAATGAGTGCAGGCAATGTATGTTCACTTTACTTTTCTGCTTTTCAATATTTCAGATCTTGCATTTGACTCAGATTTGCATTTGCTGTTTAATGCTCTAGCCTTTATGACTCATTTTCCATTCTGTTTATTCTGACACTCCCCCTCAAGTTGAGTGGTCGGATCTCTGATGCTCAACTTGCTCAGTACTTCTCTGAATGTTTTAGAGTTTACTGCTTTAGTAAGTATATCCGTCAGTTGGTCCTCGGAGCGAACAAATGGTAATTTGATATTCCAGCTTCGAGGTTTTCTTTGATGAAGTGTCTGTCCACTTCAATATGCTTGGTCCGATCATGTTAAACCAGATTCTCTGAAATACTGATGGCTGCTTTGTTGTCACATAACAATTCACAGGATCCAGTTGGGGGAAAACCTATCTCTGTCATTAGATTTCTTATCCATAGCATCTCTTTGAGTCCTCTTGCTATTCCTCGGAACTCTGCCTCTGCACTTGATAGAACCACCACCTTTTGCTTCTTACTTCTCCAGGTTACAAGATTATCTCCAATCAGGGTAAAGTACCCAGATGTGGATCTCCGATCAACCGGATTTCCAGCCCAGTCTGCATCTGTGTACCCTTGTATTTCTAGATGACCATTTCTTCGGAATAGAACTCCATGTCCTGGAGTGCTCTTCAAATACCCCATTATCCTCATGACTACTTCCATGTAATCATCTTGAGGTTGATGCATGAACTGACTTACTACTCCAACTGCATAGACAATGGCTGGTCTAGTATGTGACAGATATATAAGTTTGCCAACTAGCCTTTGATATTGTTCTTTATCTGCTAGTTTCGCCCCTTCTGTTATGCGTAGACCATGATTGACCACCATTGGAGTATCAGACGGTTTGCATTCCAACATTCCTGTGTGTGTCAGAAAATTCAAAATATACTTCTTCTGAGATATAAAGATCCCTTCTCTTGACCTTAGTACCTCAATCCCAAGAAAATATTTTAGATTTCCTAGGTCCTTCATTTCGAATTCCTCAAACAGTTTTTTCTTCAGCCTGTTCATTTTTTCTGGATCATTCCCTGTGATAATCATATCATCGACATAAATTATCAAACATGTTATTTGTTCTCCCATCCTTTTCAAGAATAAGGTGTGGTCTGAGTTACTCTGCTTATAACCATATGTCTTCATGGCTATAGTGAATCTTCCAAACCACGCCCGAGAAGATTGTTTCAGGTCATAGAGTGACTTTTTCAGTCGACACACCATTCTTTCTTGACTTTCATTTGTGTATCCTGGTGGAACCTCCATATACACTTCTTCTTCAAGGTCTCCGTGAAGAAATGCATTTTTCACATCAAACTGGTGGAGTGGTCAGTCTTTGTTTGCAGCCATAGACACCAATATTCTAATTGTGCCTATTTTTGCTACCGGAGAGAATGTGTCAGAATAGTCAATACCGTATGTCTGAGTGTATCCCTTTGCGACCAGTCTTGCCTTATACCTATCAATTGAGTCATCCTGCTTGTATTTGATAGTATACACCCATCTGTCGCCTACTGGTCGTTTTCCGATTGACAACTTGCACATCTCCCGTGTCTTGTTTTTTTCCAGTGTCTCCATCTCGATGTCCATAGCCTGTTGCTAATTCTTTGATTGTTGGGTCTCTTTGATTGAACTCGGAATTTCTTCTGAGATGATAGACATGGAGAATGCCTTTGCTTCCTCATTTAACCTCCCCCTTACTCCATTTGCCACCGGATATCTTGATTTGTTTGGCTCCCTATCTGGTGTTTATCTTCGTGGTGGTCTTCCTCGATTTTCTCTTGGCGGTAATTTGTAGCCTTCCGTCCTTGGTTTCTCCTGTTCTTCAATATCAATATCTTCAATTATATCAATATTTCGAGGTTCAGACGGACTCATCGGGCTTATCTCGGATACCTCAAACGAGGGATTATCAGTTGTGACCCTTAGTTCACTGGTCGTTACTGGTGCGTCAGATGATGGCTCACTGGTTCAGCGAGCCAACTCAATTGGATCATCATAGGAGGGACTATGACTATCATAGGTTAGATTTGGACTACTTACCCAATCTAGTGGATCGACTGTATGATTCCCCCTGAACACTAGATTGGTATAAAAATTATGTTTCAAGGAAATCACAATTCATAGTGGTGAACGTGTGACGATTTTTAGGGTCATAACACTGATACCCTTTTTGATAAACACACACTTGACCACACAAGGATCAAATTTGGTGCGGTCAACTTTTGGTATATGGACAAAGACAGAGCAGCCAAAGACACAAGGAGTTAGGCTGAGATATGGGGGTACTTTGGTAATTTTGGACAGAACATGTATCAGTGTTTGGAGATGTAGGATTTTTGTAGGGAGACGATTTAGAAGATACGTGGCTGTTGCAACAGCTTCAGGCCATAAAAATTGTGGTACTTTGGACTCAATAAGGAGGGATCTTGTCATTTCAAGAATTATGCGATTTTTTCTTTCTGCCACACCATTCTGTTCTGGAGTGTGTGGACAGGAAGTATGATGAATAATTCTTTTTTCTGAAAAGAAAATTTTCACATGTTGATTGACAAATTTCCCTCCATTATCAGACCGAAGGACTTGAATATTTTTCTGAAACTGAGTTTGGATCATTTTGAAGAAGTGGGTGAATTTGTCACACACTTCAGATTTTTGTTTTAAAAAATATACTCATGTCATACGAGTGCAATCATCTACAAATAACACAAAATATCTGAGACCTTGACCCCCAGATATAGGTGTTGGCCCCCACACATCAGAATGTACTAAGGAAAAAATAGAGTCCATGCGAGTATTATTTGGCTTAAAAGTTTGTCTATGACTTTTTGCAAGAATACAAGTCTCACAAAAAAGATTACTACTCTTATTCAAAAACAACTGGGGAAACAAGAGTTTTAGATAACCCGAGGATGGATGACCCAATCTCCTATGCCATAGCCAAGCCTCTCGTTCTGTAGTTCCATGAGCTAGCAACACCGAACCTGGTTGAGCCATATCATCAACGTAGTACAGACCCGCGCGTTCAGTGCCACGCCCAATAATCACCCCTGTTTGGATATCCTTTAACACACAAAAATCCGGATTCATCACCATAGTACAATTCATCTCCTTAGTGACATGAGACACTGATAACAATTTATTCGAGAGTGTCGGAACTAGGAGACAATTTGATATCTTCAAAGTTGGTGAGATTTCTACAGTGCCCATTCCCGTAACCGGGGTCTTCCCCCCGTCCGTCGTTTTAATATATTCAATCTGGGATCTCATGATATTAACAAGATCACTTGAATCATATGTCATAGTATCTGTTGCACCGCAGTAAAAAATCCACTGATGATTTTTAGGTCCAGTTTTATTTTGGACTGAATACGCCTGTGTCAAGTGTTGATGGCCCAATTTGTAATAATCAGGAGCTATTCTGTCAGATTTTATAACATTTGGGCAAAAAATGCTAGGGTTAGAAGTAGAGGGACTTGGATGCAATTTCCAAGTCCCTTTACCTTCTCCATCTGATTGAAACGCAGCCCCATCGTCATTTCCTTTGCTTGGAAAAACAGATTGTCTGCCTCCTCTCCTTGGTCCGCTAGGGTTTGGAGCTCAGTTCCGAGCTTCCATCGGAGCTTGGTCGAACGATTCTCCTCCGTTGTCTGGTAAGTATCTCCCTTCCCTACTCGGTTGCTTCTCAGTCGGAACCATGTCACGATTGCTCCTCCTTGAACAACTCAGGTTTGCGCAGAACCCAGCGATTCCTGCGAAGGAAGGGTTGTCGTCGAGGCGTGGTGGCCACGATGGAGTCCAGCGGTTGGAGGACCCCCGATCGAAGCTACTTCCAGCTTCAGCTACCCATCCGATCGAAGCTTCGATCTGTCTGTTTCTGTGGTCGTTGCCGCCTCCGAAGTTGGTGGCCGACGTGGGGTTGCGACGGCGGCACAGTTCCGGTCTTTCTCCGCGCAGCTCTCGTCCCACCACTCCGGGTACCCGACCAGCTGGAAACACCCACCTTGGTATGTCGATTCTTCCCACAATGAGTGCATTTAAGCTTGCTTTTATCGATTTGGGATGACGATCCACCGGTTTTGCCGGTTCTGTCCGACCGATTTTGTTGCGGTCGACCTGATTTTAATGCGTTGTTGCTGGTGTATGTTCGACCCTTGTGTGTAGTCCGTAGTCAGATCCCGATGATGGTCCATCAGTGGTTGCTGCTCCGAGAATTTGGAGCTGGGTGGCCTCCTTTCGGACGGAAGCGTATGCTTCCTCTACTGAGGGTGTCCGATCCTGTCTTAGGATCTCCCATTTTATTCCATCGTATTTGGAATCAATTCCGCCCAAAAATTAATAAACCTTAGTTTCGGTCCATAGTTGGTTGAAATATGTGATATCGTGATTATGTATCATCGAATTCGGTCTTCTGGCTTCGATCTCTCCCCATAGGGGTTGGATCGTAAGCCAGAATTCCTCAAGCGTCATTGCCCCTGCATCATTTTGCAGCCTTATTATGTAGGTCAAAAATCTGTAAAGAATTTTTACCACTACCGTAGGTCGTTTGCAAAACCTTCCATAGATCTCGAGACGTAAGGTAGTGGGCAACGTTGTTTGCTAGTCGTGGATCAATGTTTTGGATCAGCCACGAAAAGACGACCAGATCGTCTTGTTTACACCTTTCGTGGCCTGGTTCGGTTCGGTTCGGTTGGGGGTTCCGGATCTCCGGTAGGATGTTGCATCCGCCCCTTCCTCCAATGGCTATCTGCATCAATCTAGCCCATATATGATAATTCTGGCCATTGAGTTTCGTACTCACCGTGATTGTTTCGGGTAAGTCCTTAGACTGTTTTTGATTGAGGTCGAGATCGTGTTTAAGGAGGTTTGCTATTTTGAGGGTTAGGTCTTCATCACTTAGACCTGACCCAATTTGGGTTTGGGAATGGCTCTCACTGTTGGACATGTTGACTTGGTTCAGTTTGGTTTTCTGGTATATGATGAGCACCAGAAAACAAATAACACAGTCCTAGAATGGATTGTATTCCTGCTCTAATACCATGTTGGTTAAGGTAAAAAACACTAAGTATAAAACTGAACTCACTTTCATTGATATTGATACTTAGAAATTAGTACAGCTTTATTCTATTACTTATACACTTGTTGACAATTCAGCTAGTAATGAGTGCAGGCCAGGTATGTCCACTTTATTTTTCTGCTTTTCAATATTCCAGATCTTGCTTTTGACTCAGATTTGCATTTGTTGTTTAATGCTCTATCCTTTATGACTCATTTTCCATTCAGTTCATTCTGACATATCCCTCTTTCTCTCTTATGACCCCCTCCTTCTTTAATTATTCCCTCCAGTATTGTCGGGAAACCGCGACTGATGCAATACCACCTTCGTCTCCAAGACTTCAAACAACAAACTCTTTAGTTTTAATTGGTTGCTCACTTCCTCTTGAACAACGAAGCGAACATGGATGATAAGGTAAAATTGTATTTTCTTTGTTATTTCATACTTTCATCTCTGTTGGTGTTGTTGGTACGACTGAGACTTTTATATTTGTTTCATCTGCTTGTTATTTCAGCCATGTTTTTTTTTTTTGTTTATGTTTCATTTTGTTCTTGTTTCCTATGTTTCAGATGCTTGCTTGCTCTGTTATTCCCTCAGTTATATCAGCTCTGTTATTCCCTCTATTATTTACTTGCTTGCTAATATTGTATTTTCTTTGTTGTTTCATACTTTCATATCTGATGGTGCTTGTTGGTGTTGCTGTTTCAGCTTAGTCTTTTATGTTTGTTTCGTCTGCTTGTTGTTTCAGCTCTGTTGTTGTTGTTTCTTATGTTTTGGTTGTTTGCTTGCTCTGTTATTCGCTATGTTACATCAACTCTGTTATTCCCTATGTTTCATACTTTAATCTCTATTTCTTCCCTCCCGTACTTTCGGGAAACCTCAACTGATACCATACCACATTCGTTTCCAAGACTCCAAACAACAAACTTCTCAGTCCTAATCAGCTGCTCACTTTCTCTTGAACAACGAAGCGAACATGGATGATAAGGTAAAGTTGTATTTTCTTTGTTGTTTCATACTTTCATCTCTGTTGGTGTTGTTGTTTCGGTTGAGACTTTTATGTTTGTTTCAACTCTGTTGTTTTTTGTTTATGTTTCATTTTGTTATTGTTTCCTATGTTTCAAATGCTTTCTTACTCTATTATTCCCTCAGTTACATCAACTCTATTATTTGCTTGCTTGCTAAAGTTGTATCATACTTTCATATCTGATGATGCTTGTTGGTGCTGTTATTTCAGCTTAGGCGTTTATGTTTGTTTCGTCAACTTGTTGTTTCAACTTTGTTGTTTTTTGTTTCTGTTTCATTTTGTTGCTGTTTCCTATGTTTCGGCTGCTTGGTCAGTTATTCATTCTTTTGCATTGACTCTATTATTCCATCTGTTTCAATTTTCATCTATATTTCTTCCCTCCCATACTGTCGGGAAATCGCGACTGATACTGTACCACCTTCGTCTCCAAGACTCCAAACAACAAACTCCTCAGTCCTAATTGGTTGCTCACTTCCTCTTGAACAACGAAGCGAACATGGATGATAAGGTAAAGTTGTATTTTCTTTGTTGTTTCATACTTTCATCTCTGTTGGTGTTGTTCTTTCAGCTGAGACTGTTATGTTTGTTTCAGCTTCTTGTTGTTTCGGCTCTGTTGTTTTTTGATTCTGTTTCATTTTGCTGTTCCACGATTGACATCTCATGAATTTGATAAGTTTCTTCATTTTCGTTATCTTCGTTTTTGCTAACTTCCTCACGTGTATGTCGATCAGTGTCTACATTTCTGTCGGTTATAATATGATAGTGTGTCAGTTGATCAATATTAAGCGAAAGTGTTAAAATTGATGTCAACAATCACGTCTAAAGCAACTTACTGTTCCACGATAAACATCTCATGAACTTGCTCAGTTTCTTCATTTTCGTTATCTTCGTTGTTGTTAACTTCCTCACGTGTATGTCGATCAGTGTCTACATTTATGTCGGTTATAATATAATGGTGTGTCGATTGATCAATATAAACAAAGTCCACTATTCGGTATAAACAAAGTCCAATATTCGGTTCATGTCAAATTTAGGCATTTGTTTAAAAGAAGCCCACTAATCGGCCCAACTCAATTTTACGCCTAATGTTGGGTCGAAAACAAAGGCCCATACTTCTGGTACAAACATAGCCCACAACTCGGCCCAACTCAATCTTAAGGCTACTGTTATGCCGAAAACATTGGCCGACGTTTCTGGTTTACAGAAGCCCATAAGTCGGCCCAACTCAAACTTACGTCTACAGTTGGGCTGAAATAATCGATCCGTGCTACTATAAACAAAGCCCACTATCGGCCCAAATCAAACAAAGGCCTACGTTTTGGCACAAACCTAGGCCCATGCCTCTTGTTTGAAAAATGCCCACTTCTCTGCCCAACTCAAACTTAGGCCTACTTATCGCCCAGAAAATTAGGGCCATGCTTCCGGTTTAAAAGAAGCCGACGAGGAAACCCTAGTTTGGTTCCTTTGTTCTTCTCCATCGTCCTATAAATACCTTATTCGGCTTATCAGGCTAAACGCAGAAGCATCAGCCGCTGCCAACATCTTCAGATTCAGATTCAATTCTCTTTTATTGTTCGATAATTATTCGCCTCTTTGATTTATTGTTTCATTTGTTGATATGCAAGTTCAGCTTCTTGGTTGGATCGATACCTGACGGTCTAATCAGTTGAAATCAGAAAAACTTGCAAAAGCAGAGCAGTATCACTCGCCTGAATCTGACAACTGTGCTGATTATTCAGGCCCTTAATCTACTGGTACAATCAATGAATTTTTCTTCTCAACTCTTATGGATCTTCTCTACAATCCACTCTACTCACAAACATTTAGGGTTAGTTAAGCAAACGCACTCTGTCCCTTAGCGAAGCGAAAGCTCAATGCTTTGAGGCAATTTCTTCGTTTGCGAAATTAGGGCTTATCCTTCCTCAAACATACTCGCCTCTATGGTGTTTGTTTTCTGTGATCATAGTCGGCACATGGTTGGAGCACATTCATGTAAAATCATAAAAGAAAAACAAAACGAAAAAAATTGGAACCTGCTTCTTAAGTCATAATGAAATCTCCTTGACGTAACTTGATTTTTCAAATTGTCGGACCAGTTCAATTTTGATTTGATTCTAACAAGCTTGAAAAACCTAGAATCAAAGAAGAAGTCAATTCCTTGAAATGCTTCTTTAAATGTTGCGCCGCTCTAATCACCATTGGAAATACCCTATTCAGGAACAATGTCATTCAAGAACTCGAAGTAGACGACATTTTTGTGTGCACCCGGATTCCTAGCGATCACCTCAAAATCATTCTTTCCTGAGACTTGAGTTCTGTTCCAGGTGTACACAATTTTGTTGCCAAACTAAAAATAACAATTGAAGATGTGAAGATGAACAATTTTGGCTGCACCGGATTATACAACTAGGTGGGCGTCACAACAAGTTTTACCGAGAGGTTTCGACCTCGCCTATTATTGCCCCAAAATAGAGGCTCATTTTTCTGGTTTAAAGAAAGCCCAATGTCGGCTCATCTCATACTTGGGCATCCCGTTTAGGCCCTAATCGTATGCCCATACTAAAGAAGACAACAGATCGGCCCAACTCAACCTCAGTCCTAGTCTTAGGACGTAAACATGGTCCATGCCTAAGGAATAAAAGAAGTCCACAACTTCGGTCTAACTTAGGCTACTCGTAGGCCGAAAAGATTGGACCATGCATATTGTATAAAAGAAGTCCACTATTTCGGCCTACTCAGTCCAAGCCTACTATTTGGCCCAGAACATAGGGTCGTGCTTCTTGTTTAAAAGAAGTCTACTATCGGCCCATTTCAAATTTAGGCCGAAAACATTAATCCATGCATCTAATTTAAAAGTTTACTAATCAGGCCTATCCCAATTTAGGCCTCTCTTAAGCCCAAAAATGCCCAAATTTTTAGTCCGAGATAAGGCTCAAACTATTGGACCGAAGAAACAACGATAAATAGTGAATCATAATTTTGGCGCAAAGTTTTGTTTTGTTACAAATTGACCCTTCTTTTTAACATGAAATCATGTAAGTAACACAACCGACACAAATTCAAATAGTGAAAAGGGATAGGAATGTATATATACAATATGCCCCCATCATATTTTATACGTTGGAGACATCAGAAGACGAAGTACAAATCAGTTCCATTAAAACTGACCAACTTCATTCTGAGCCAATTAATACCTCGTCCGAAATAAACAATCTTCAAAAGGTGAATTCACCTCACTTGGACTCTTCTGTCAACCGCTGCAGTCAATCTGAAATGGAAAGAGACAATTTTGTCAATCCAGGCTTCATATTTTGATATTCAGAATCATAATTTGGTGTGTACCTCAAGTTAAATGTGCAAAGAGATCCCTCCAACTCTCACAAACAACACAATATTGTTACCACCACATTAAGCCATCAACTTCAACCAAGAACCCTTATCGTACCAACTTCATCAATTTTTGTGCTTTTGTGCTGTGTAGATTAGAAAGCACAGTCACGTTGATTGTAAAGACGAGAAAACCCACATTTCGAAATGATGAATAGATATCATTTGTGCTCTCACCTTACTTTTCTTATGTCTGTGATCAAGGAGATCTTCATCTCCTTCATGTTTCCTTTTCTGCACCAATGTCAGAATATAAAACTGTCATGAGCATATTTCAATTATATAATCGAGTATCCAGATAGTTCAACTCTTCCTTTTAGGCTCTAGAGAGACTCTTTCTTAGTTTTTCTTATTTACAGACAAGTAAAGCACGTACATTTTAGAAAGAAAACAAAAATAGCAAAATAAAACACACACCTAGAGACCCTAGATTGTCAAAGAGTCTAACCTTTTCATGGTGCTTCTTTGAGAGATCAACTCCAGAATCATGATGCCCGCTTTTTTCCTTCTTCTTCTCTTTCTCTTTGTCTCTATCTTTACTTCGATCCTTATGGCGATGTTTGTGCTTCTTGTGCTCCCTATCCTTCTCTTTATCTCTATCTCTGTGCTTTTTATGCTTCTTCTCCTTGTCCTTGGATTCACTTTTTGATTTTACTGATATGGTAGGGACCCCCTTCTCAGTCTACAAGGAAACATAGACAAGCAGAAACAATTACAACAGCTGACTCCCTCAATTGGAAATTTTTTTTACTTTTATAATACTCACCAATGGCAAGTCCACAAGAGCTGACTCCCTCAATTGGAATGCATCTCTAAGAATATTTACATCAAAAGGCTGTATGCGAGAATTTGAGGTGAATGGTGTATTTTGAACAAGCTGTCCCAATTGCATCCCCTCTCCTTTCCGTATATCGGTGTCGCCAACCACATCATGAAGGTAATGGGTGTCGGAAATTGCCAATGGTAGCGATCGCTTACAGAAAAAATCGTAATGAGGCAACAACTTGAAATGACTAATAAGATCCACTGCACCAGTTAATTCTCTGGGTCCTGACGTTTTCAAAAAGGAGTCATACTTTAGCAAGAGTGTGGTAAATATATGAAAATGATACAATATACGGATCTTTTAGGGCAACTGCACAGCAATAACCAATATTTACACGAGGACGAAATGAAGATGATGATTGTATAAGTTAAAATCACAAAATCTGCGTAGATAATTTGTTCCAATGGAAATGAGTTTCTTTTCTTACTAGTTCAAGACACAAAAGTATACTCATCTTTCCAGCAAACCGTCAAGAAAAATTTCTCTACAGACGGTGTAAGGTAGATGAATTTGCATTATAAAGGATTCTCCTGTATGTAATACAACACGAGGTAATACAATATGTCACTTCCCGACATCACTTCCCGACCAGTCCGTGCAGTTCTCATAATAGATAAAATTCCATTTGTCCCGAAAGGCTGCAGTTGAATTTGTAGAGTTTCTTCTCTCTAATTATTTGCCAAAATAGTTCAGGAGACAGTTCACTATGCAGATAAAACCTCACAAACGAAAATGAGGGGGGGGAAATAGGTGAACAAATGGACCTCGAATTCTATAATAAGAATCTTTCTTGCGAGAAAAGTCCAATATATACAAATTGATTCATCTCTCAGATAGGAGTGCATTACCTTGTCCAAACTTGTTATCTTCGGGGTCCATGTATCAGTCTGTATTGTTGCACCGAACCATACGAACTGCAGGTTCAAACGTCAAAGAATGTTAATAAATGAAATTCTAACATGAGGAGTTTCAAACTAAAACGAAACAAAACATAGAGTTCTTTAGGAGCAGCCCAGCAAAGACCATATGATGCTTGATGCGAGTATGGAAAGTTGACGTGATCGGTGATTCATTCAACCATGAAATTTTAAGGATGCAGCCCAGCTAAGTCATTTTCCTTCTTCATTAATATATATATGCATCATTTGAAAAACAGAAATGACTTAGACTAAATAAACTCAATGTAGAGGGTCCAAGAACTGCCTAATAATCATGTCAAGTTGGGTGACCAAACACAACCTCCAGAACTACAATGTACAACAAAGAGTGACACAGTGAGAAACCCACCCGCAATATTTTAATCCAACGAGCAAATTGCAGAAACCCAAACCAGGAACAGATTTATGGACAGAAGATGGCTTCACAGTAGTAAACGAATAGCTGAAGTTCCAAGAAGGGACTACGGATCCCAGGTTCTACTCAACTTCTCCGCAAACACCAGTTTTGATTCGTTCAAATCCGACCTCCAATCAACGCTCGATCACTCCAACACGATATCACAGAGAGACTCGTGTAATTGCAGACACTCCTCCGAAGATGCAGTTGGAAACGGTTACAGTTGAAAATCAGATGAACTAGAATGTCAAGAAAGTGATTTGGCGGCAACCCAGATAAGGAAATCTACAGAGAGACAGATAAAACGAAGCTTTCTGCAGAGAATTTTGGAGGGAAAAAGGGATTGTAATTTTTTTGAGGGATGAAGATAATTGAGAAGAGAAGAATCACTAGGGTTTCCGTTTCAGTTTGAGCGAGGTTCCCAAATTGTATCGTCCTAATTGTAAATCTGTCGACCCTCTTCTCGCTTTGTTCAGCTGTCTCTTCCTTTCGTATATATACGCATAAATTGCCTCTTGCCTCTTGCCTCTTGCCTCCCTACTGTTTAGGCGTTATTCAGTTTTCCCCTTTTATGTGTTCTTCTTCAAAGTTTTCCCATGAAATTCAAACATTCCCCTTTTTAATTTAAAAAATAATTATTAAAAAAATATAATTAATTCCGAAGTGAGTCTTAATTAAGTTTCAATTAATTTGAAATTAAATTATATCAATAGTTTGAGTTTTTTCCTTAAAATTCAAATCGTAAAATTGTACTATCTCATGTTTGGCCAATGTTCAAATTTGTATTATCCGTTAGTTTTTTCATTTAAATTTAACATAATAAGTTTTAAAAATATCACAATGCAACTCTTATTTATGTTAAACTATTTCAAATTCTTTTAAACGTGTTTAAATATTTCAATTAAATTCCGATTCAATTAAGATTTGATGAAACCTCAATCAAGCCCCCATTCAAATTAAGGGTTAGTTCAACCCCAATTTGGTTGGAGCTGATCCTAAATTATAATAATTGGATTTATTTAAAACAACAATAAAAACGTCCGAATTCCGTCAAAACAAAAGAAGTTCAAATTTCGTCAAAACAAAAGAGTGCATAAATCATATTAGCAAACACATAAAATGATTTTTTTTTTAAACAGTGTTAAGCCAAAGTGGCGATTTCCCCCATACAAATATAATATTAGCTATTCAGGTACTGAAATGACCTAAAACTGTCCATGATGAACAGGCAAAGCCACCACATGGTGAGATTAAATGATTCAATTGAACGAAAGGTGAGATTCCATCATCAATGAACTATGTCATTCACTTTTTCCAATTCCATGTCATCACCTGAAGATTATCCATCAAATTTCTTTACCCTCAAGGAAAGATTCGCCATTGGTACTGATTTCCCGACAAGGACAATCGGTTCTAACAAAATGACATGCATCATCCCCAATTTATTCATCGTTCAGTTCTACAGCTGAACAAGGTATTTCGTACCGGAGCTCAGAAATTCTTCAATTTACTCCTTGGACCGACTTCTTGGCTCTTGCTACATTGTTGGCAGATCTCGTTTCTACCGTTATGCACGCATAATAGCATACATTAAATTTAGATTGTTGAAAGGGAAAGATATAAGATCAAAGATTCTAAGTTTTCTTTCATTAATCATACTGAAAAAGATTTTCCATAGTTCAGAGTCAACTAAGATCATATGTGCCAAAAGGAAGCATTGAGATACCGATAATGAGACAAGTATACCTTTTTCCCCGACATCTCAGTGGCCTTAGAATCGAGATAATCATCATTTCAGTCTTGTCTGTAAGCTGCATTTGAATTGTATTTAGAATAAGAACCTACACTAATCAGTCAGGGTGTGAAACATTTGATAATTTTGAAGCCATATCATATTTTTTGAGCCTAACTTATAATACAAACACTGATAGGGTTAACTTACATACCAAGGAAGCATTGTGATACCACAGTAAGGTTCAAGACGTTGAGCAATGTGCTATCCGTTAGTCCCTTTATTTTAAAACCCACTTGATCCAGACAGAGAAGCAGTGTTTTGCAAGATGCTCTGGCAAATCAGCCTGGAAAAAGTTACATTGCTAACAAAATCAACATTACAGTTCAGTTCCATTCCAATGCGCAATGATGGTAATGATTTGATGCAAAAATTCAGACAGTAAAATAAGGCAAATCTGTTTTTCCTTTTCGGGGGTATGAAGTTTGTTAAATAATTAAAAACAATGATAACACGAATAACACTCACATTGGTCCACGATGAGGCAAATCCATCAGTAGAAAGCAACCAACTGCCAACAGTACATTGCGAGCCCCGGTCTTCATTCAATTTGTCAAATTCCAACAAATCATCATAGTTGTCTTCGTGATCATAATTTCTCCTTCTCTTTCGCTTCCTTTCTTTTCTTTTGGTCTTAAAGCCAATAGATGGGCTACTCTCCAATCTGGTTGCCTCTGATCCTGAGTCCAACATCGAATATTTACAAGACTTACGAAAGGTGATGTCATTACTAATAAACAAATTCTCCCATGAGTCTAGATCACGACATTCCTCTGATAGCCTGTAATGAACAACCCATGAATTAAGCCCGAGAAATCTCACTGTTTCAACATTCTTCATAGAAATGCATGCTTTTAAGAATGAGGAAAAGCTATTAGCTTGACCCAAGGCTTTTGAAATTTGAGATACAATGTCACCAATCTTTTCCTTCTCCTTGTATTCATCAGCATGCATGAGACGTAGAAGATGCCTCCCATAATTGATAACTGCATTCATTAGAAGAAGCTCATCAATGGACTTAAGGTCCCCATATTGAGAAAGGACCATCTCTAGCCACAAATTTGAGTTATCGTCCTTGCTTTCCTTTTCTGGTCTCAAATATTTACCAAGAAATTTAAGGAATATGCAAAAATCACACTCTTCAAGGCCTATAAGGAGCCGCTGACATAGAGAAGAGAATGGCTCCTCCCTGAGGAATACCTCTATAACCTCCCAAATGTCTCTTGAATCATCCTTAAACATAAAATCAATGAATATGTCAAGAAAGTATTGTCTGTCAATCGAGAAAATTTCACCATCCTTAAGTGATTCTGCAAACTCCTTGGATGACCAAAATTCAGGCACATAATCGAGAAAGTTGCGTATAGTTTTTTGAATATCCAAATCAAGAAAGTAATGGGGCTTTGTTGCAACCATTGCAGGTGACTGCCCATGTTTGCCCTTCCACTCCAACTCTTCCCAGCAAATATCTCTATTGACGAATGCAAATTGGGATAATGCCTTGGCACCTCTTTTATGATCTGATCCACCCCCAGTGTCAAAACTAGAAAACCATTCTGATACACGTTTTGGATGTCCTGCATTGTATGGCAGTAATGTTCCATAAGAGATTTGCATGTACTGTTCAAGACTTCAAGTCATAAAAAAGATTAGTAAAATAATGACCCAAATAGAAACTTGAAGCAAAGAAACATACTTTTACCAATCTATATGCTTCAATAGTGCCACACAAGAATTCAATTCAGACCAAGTACTCATGGGAGTACCAAAAAGATAATCAGGAAGAGCATGTATATATATATAGCAGAATAAAAGGGAATGATTCGATTAGACAAACTGTAAGCAGTATGGAAGAAAATGTTTGCGAAATCATGCATGGAATATCAAGAGTGCTGAGTTTTGATTTCCACATTAGAAACATACCTCTAAAGAACCGCTCAAGAATATGACTTCTCTTGGCTATTGAATGTCCCACAATATACGGTCTTTTTTCAATTATCATTTGTAAAATTTGAGATGCTAGCATCTGGTTTAGTGGCTTTGATTTAACCAAAGTCACAAATAGGTCTGCTTGACTTCGAGGGGACAGGGATTTTAACTTTGATACACTATTGCAAAGCCATAACCGAGCTTCAGATCTGCATCCAGAAGAAACAACTGCAGACCAGATAGCTGTTTCCAATTGATTAAAAAGCACAGCCAGTAACTTGGCAGATTCACTATCTCTCATGACAGTGATATCTACTTCTGAGAGAAACAATTGAACCATGATTTCCACGACAGAAGTAGTTCCTGCATCAACGAAAAATTCAGCAAAGATACAATACAATATACAGACACATAACACAATATCTTGTGACCAATAATCCATGCTGTGCATGGTTTTAATTATCAAAATCAAAAGAGGGAATGGGGTGGAATGGGTGACCAACCGCCCTTCACCAAAATCAATAGGTTGACAGTGATGACCAGATACGTATGCCTAACGTGCATAATTAAGAAATAAACCAAATTGCAACGAACTTGCAATTGATATGTGAACTCGAACAAAACTATCAGATAAATTACTAAAACAGCGTCGTGGAGCTAGAAACCCTAACCCTGGGCAACACAGTTCATTCGACAGCACCGGAGCTTTTGAGCACTGCTGAATAACCTAAACTTAAGCAATCCGCTAACAGCATAAATTTCAACACGACCATATTGGCGAATAAGGTGTCGATTACGGAGTTAATGAAGAAGAAGAGTACTCGCAAAGCATAAGAAAGTATAACTCGCCCGAATTATTGCCGCCGTGAGAATGAGATTTCAACTCTCTTCTTGGCACCGCCGCACTTCTCTTGGCGTGTCTGGTGGTAGAGACAATCGCCGCGGCGATGTTATAAACTATTGGGAAAGTAGATTTTGACCCCGAAGTTACGAAATTGTTCAACTTAGATAACTTGGTACTTGGTAGAGTGCGATTATAATTTTTTACATACGCACTACAAAAATACAATTCATTAAAACAAATACCATACGTTGTATTTATATATAGGTATCCTACCATAATTCACACAATTAAATTATATTACTAAAATTAATAATTTAGTAGTTTTTTGTGTTTATAATTTTTAAAACTTAAACTAATTATTTAATTTTTAGAATTTATTAATTATAACTAAACAACTATGGAATCTGTCTGAAATCATATTGACATATAATTGTCCAACTTAACACAACACAATAACATTAACATACACGGACACACACGATAAATTATGTGACATTCTTATTTAAAATTTATTAAGTATAAAAGTCATTTAGGTATCTCAAAATTTACGTTTTTACAAATAGATACCTAAAGAAAATTGTTACTTTCAAATATCTCAAAAGTTATAAATGTAACTGCTTTAATTGAGTACCTAACAGTAATAAAAAATATCAATAATAATAAAGTAAATATATTTAATTGTTACAATAAAACAAATTACACATACCTGAAAGCAACAATAAAATAAAGTTGGGTTATCTTAATTAAATAAAATACTACATACGTGACGAACACATAACCGAAATAACCAACTTCAAGAATGCAGTACTAAACATGGAGATGTGGTGTCCTTAGTAACCAACTAAAATACTAAATAAACATCCAATTCGTAACCAGATTCTCTGCTCAGACAAGAATCCAATCCGTGTCCACACATTCAAGCCGACTTGTGTTGTTTAACCTCCTTGACGGTCTCATGAACAGCAGCAAAGTCGAGGTCGCCCAGTCCCATGCTCCTCGCCTTCTTGAAGGCCTATAATCCACATATATAATTTACAAATGTCAAGAAATCAAGAACATAGAATTGGCTGCAGTGTCTTGTTCTGTGGATTTACAGTATACCTCATTTGCAGCAGCTGCAACAGGCATGGGGACAGCATTTTCATCTCCAAGTGCAAGAGCCAACCTCATGTCCTTCTGCTGATGTTTCAGTGGGAAAGCAGGGGAGTAGCTTCCTTTTATCATTGCTGGTCCTTTCATTCGAAACATCGGGTTTACAATTGCTCCAAGATCCTGTTTAATAGTAAAAACACATATCATCAGACATTGAATATTATGGATGTTCAGCTATGTTTTGGTAAGCAATTTGATGATTGAATTTTCTGACCAGAACATCAAGCAAGGTGTGCGGATTTAACCCGCTCTTCCCTGCCAGCTCGAGCCCTTCTGAAAATGCATTCATCATGCTACAACCAAGAACCATAGTAAAATTTCGATGGAAAAGTGAAACATGCTGCAAATGTGGTTGAGTTGACAAGAAAGAAAGAAAGAAATTACCTTCCCATTATCATATTGACAACGAGTTTCATCTTGGCTCCATTACCAACTTCCCCCAAGAAGAAAGATTTCTTTCCAATGACATCAAAAGCTGGAATGGCTTCATCGTACAATGTCTGCAGGAAGACTAAAATGTCGCTATAAACAGATAAATGCAGTTAAATCTACAGAATGGAAAAGAGGAAGTGTTATTTTTTAGGAATAGTGATTAATTAAACAAGATAGTCTAAGTTTCATAGTTTGCAGTATTGCTCATAGATTGTTACCTTCGCTCCAGCAGCTAATATTACCAATTGCCCGTCCTCTGCAGGCTTTTTACTTCCAGAAACGGGAGCTTCGAGAAAGGAACCTCCTTTTGCTTTGATTCCCTGCACATATCAATTTAATTGTGTAAGATTTTTGTTTTTTTATCCACAAGATAGTGAAATAACAAGAGAAATTTGAACCTCGTTAATCTTTATGGAGGTCTCAGCATCGACTGTTGACATGTCAATGTAACTTTTCCCACTGCAGATTTCTTCAAGAACACCATTTTTATCAAAAACAACCTGAAGAAGAAGAAGCAAGGAAGTAGTTAAATTGAAAAAAGTAAGAAGATAACTATATATACATATATGAACATGTGTAAGAGTCAATTATACAGACCGAAAGAGCTGCAGAAGGATCTGATAACATGGCAATTGTAACCTTGCACTTCTTCACCACTGCAGCCGGGGTTTCTCCAACTGAAGCACCGTGTTCGATTAATTCATCACACTGAAATACATCAATTTGGAATATATTTTTTCCATTAATTTGATTAACCAAGAAGCAAAATGGTAGTTCTGTGAGATGTATCCAGGTTTCTGCTCCAAGAGTGATGCATCCAAGTTGCTAAGTTATGTGAGAATGAAGCTAAGTTTGATGTATAACCATCACTGAGCTCACCAAAGACCGAAAATTCAATTCATCTTTTGCAGATAACAATCCCAAGAAATGCAGCATGAAAAAGAAAAATTGGCTAAATCCCCTTAAGCTGAGACGATTCAATTTCAGGTTGCACATCCAGATTGATTTCGATACAAAATTAAAACCCATGTTAATGAGTGATTGGAGATTGACTAAAATCAAACCACGAGTTCAAAACTGAATCAAGAGATCAACAATCGAGCGATGACCACAAGAGAGGCAAAACGTCCACATGAAAGGTTATCCCAACAGCAATGAATGATAATTGGAGAGATTACTTCAGACACAAACGCAGGGGCAATGAAATCGAACAGTGATAGAGATGACAAGAGAAGAGTGTAACCTTCGACAGTGTCCTGTTCCAAACAGTGACCTTGAAGCCGTGCTTTAGCAGATTCATCGACATGGCCTTCCCCATTATGCCCAATCCCAAGAACCCTACTTCCATTTTCGCTACTCTCTTGATCTCCCACCTCCTTCTCAGCTGGGAAATAGTTCTTGGATTCTTGTCACGCATCTGTTCTAAATCACAGAATTTCCTTAAAATAACACATTTTTATACATATTAAAGCTTTTCATCTTAATGTGTTGGATAAAACAATATAGATAATTAGCCACGTTACTCCCTGAGCACAAATTTTTGTTATAATAATAATATAATGTTTCAAAAAAATAACCTTTTTCCAACCAAACGAATGAGTTTGATGACTAAATCAACTAACTAATGTAGTTGTAGGACCAAATTTGAAATTAAGGCATAATAATAGCTGTCGAAATTGGCAGGAATCAGTAAATTTTTTTTTTTTTTTTGGCCAACTTAAAACGTTCATTTATATTCGTACCATATTCGGTTTGTCCAACAACAATAAAGATAGTAAAGGAGATGGTGGTATACAAACCCAATTTACCGAACACATCTCCTTTTTAGATTGCCTAGCAACCCAATCCGCACATTTATTGGCGGTTCGTCTTACCCATTTCCAAGTGACACATTCTACGTGTGATGCCACCTCAAGAATCAAGGTGACTATATTCTCTAGTCGCCAATTCGTCTCCATAGCCGAACCTTCCAGTAATTTGATCATCTTCTCGGAGTCCGATTCAATGATCACCTTATCCCATTCGTTTTGGACGGCCATTTCCACTCCTTGTAGAATTGCCCGGGCCTCCATGTTATCCGCCGAGATATCTCTCCCTGTTGAGTTTCTCCCCGCGATCACATTGCCCTTATAGTCCCTAGCAATCACTCCCGTTCCTCCCTTTGCCGAGCTATCATCCCAAGCACCATCGCAGTTTATCTTGATCGTTCCTTGCTCGGGTGGTTTCCATACTAAGCTTCGGTTTGTCCCGTCCCCATTCAGTGTGGTGTCACTGTTGGGCCGCCCATGAATCTCCGTTTCCCGAGCTAGTTTGAGTCCTCGCTCGAGTGTTAGGGTCGGGCGTGGTGTCTCCTTATTGTGGTACGCCCAACATCGCTCTTTCCATATCTCCCATGCCACGGTTCCCATAGTGGTCTTGAACATGATTAAACCTCAACGACAAATAAGACCTGATAATAAAACTCTGAGGACGTAATTGCGAACTCATAAATAAATGCAAGAAATTTGGACCAGAGTCCCAGACTACAGTAATACCCAAGTATGTTACTCTCTAAAAATAATAATAATATTTTAACTTTTTGTTTTTTTTGGTAGAAAAATAATATTTTAACTTAATTTAAAGTTTTAAGCACACCACATAAAAAGAGAACTACACAATATCATATTACAAGAATTATTTTATAAGTTTTGAAAATATTATTTTAAATTTTACCGATTGGTTCTTCTCTAGTTTTCACTTTTCAGTATTAAGCCCATTATTTTAAATATTAAATTATTATTATTTTTAGGGAGTAGCATACTTGCGTATTATTGTAGCCTGGTCCAATAAAGCTGCATGCGCCAGGGTTACAGAGCTGTCTTCATTTTGCTCGCTAAGGCCGTCGTCACTGCGAAGCTCAACTCAATGGCCAGCCGCCGCTCACCGTCTAAACCCTCTCTTTAACAATTCTCTAAAACCCTCCCTCTCCTCCGACCGATGCCGGTAGCTGAGACGACATGGTGAGAACGCTGAGGTTGCTAGCAAGAGGAGGAACATTTTCTACGCTACCCTTTGGCTCCAACAACCATGGTTCCAAAACTGGTAATAGTTCTTCCGACTTCATCATTGGTTCTGATTTTATCCCATTTCTATTTCGAATAAGATTTCGGAGCTCCAGAGTGGACAGATGTGGTACACGCACTGTTGCATCAGCTGGATTTGATGTGCCATTGTGGTTGCAATCTTCTGAAGCTGTAATCCACACCACACCTAGTTGTTCAAGTGGATATTTTGGATGGTCTAGGGTTCTAAGGATATAACCATCAGTTCCTGCTTTTAGATGCTGATATGATATGTTGTGCGTTCGAAATGTAGCCCTTGAACTTGACATTTAAAGAATCTTGACAATTTTAGTTGGCTTTTCTGTAGTGCTTTGGAAGGAGATCACTGTCGTGTACAGGCCAGACATTCAACACCGTGGAAGATCAACAGCCGCGGCTGCTCCTTCGGGCATGCCAGACTCTCCAAAAGATCGTAAAAGGGTAACACTGAAGGAAAGGAGAAACATGGTGGAAGCTTATGTGAAAAGGTTTGTTCATGATGAATGCTGTTTCCGTTTCTTGGTCTGATATCAAATTAAGGGGAAGTACAATAGTTAGCTTGCGATTTTGCTTTTCTGATATTTTAAAGACTGTAGCTTTTGAGGTTGTGGAATTTTCTTCTCTGAAATATCTGGTAAAGAATTGGAAGATAATGGAAATTTGATTAGTAGTGATAACTTCTGTCTCTGGAATGTTGTTTTCCCTCATGATGTCAATTGTCAGGGTGTTGATTTGTCCTTTATTACCATTCACATCAAGTGTCTAATAGTCCAGGATTAATGTTGCAGATATAGAGATGCAAATTCAGGAAAGTTTCCAAATGCAACCAATACTTTAAAGGAGGTGGGTGGTTCTTACTACACTGTTAAGAAAATGGTTCAGGAGCTTGAATACCAGGCTAAGTCCGGTTTATCAGACAGTGAAGTAACAAGACCGAAAAGAAGCCAACCCAGTAAGAAGAGGAAATCTGTTACTGACAGTGGAGAAGTGTCAAGAACAGTGACTGTTGATGCTGGACATTACCCAGTACCTGTACCTAAAAGTGACAGACT
The DNA here is from genome assembly GCA_946814005.1 of Chamaenerion angustifolium. Taxonomy (NCBI): domain Eukaryota; kingdom Viridiplantae; phylum Streptophyta; class Magnoliopsida; order Myrtales; family Onagraceae; genus Chamaenerion; species Chamaenerion angustifolium. Next base: position 33,928,974 of record OX328275.1, read on the forward strand.
TAGTGATACATCGATTGTAGAAGAAGAAAGTACATTGCAGATAGCCGTGGGTGATCATGCTGATGGTCAGGTTAAAAACCGAGATGCAAAATTTGAAGCGGAGAAGGATTTGACAGAACAATATGAAAATGCATTGAAATTTAAAGAAGAAACTGAAGGGCAGAAAGCTTCAGATAATCTTGCTGCTGAGGTGGAAATTGGTGCAGTGAAAATGGAAGTACAGAACAATTTAAAGGATTCTGGTGATACAGAGATTCAAAAAATTCAGCAACATGAATCCTCTGAATCAGAAAAATCTATAAAGTACGACATTTCTGTTTTCTTCATATTATTATGCCATTATATGTTGTCTTCAGTAGGAGATGCAATCTTAGTTCAGCTTTGAATGCGGGAAGATTTATAAGCTTGCAAGTAACATTAATTTGTTTTTGTGAAATGATTTTTAATCTGATTAGTTCTCTGTAGGCCTCCAGCTTATTGGATCTCTCCAATTGTTGGCATTAGATACTTTGAGGATTTGATTGAATACTTTCCTATTGATGTGTTTTAATTGGAATGTGCTTAAAGAGCTTTGTTCTGATCTATCTGGAATATCTCCTCTTTTCTTTGCCGTCTATTCTGGAATAAACTCAATAGTAAACGTGTAAAAGCATGCTATTTTGTTTCTGGGCAACGTAAATCTTAATCCATCTATATTGTGATTTTATCATTTGAAATTTAAATGGCCTCAACTATATACTCTTGACTTAATTATGTAGTTCGAGTTTCCTTCAACTAATATGTGAAACTGTGTTTTGCAGAAGAACAGATGATTCCAGACTTCCTCAAAGATCATCACTGTGGGAAAATCTTAAATCATTTGCAGATGATATCATTAGCTTGTGGAGAAAATAAATTATGAAGGTAATCTTGGGATAATTTTGCAACAATACTTCTGCACCAATTTCTCTGCTGAATATCCCTCTCTCTTGTATTTCTTTAGTCATATGCAAGTGAATAACTTAATGAGGTTTCATGCTGCAGGTACTTGCAGGTTTTTATCTTCCACCAAGTGTTGGAGCAAGTAGAAGGCTGGAAATTACTAGCAGAGACAATCTTTCAGTATAGATTCATTTTACTTTGGAATTGGCTGGAATTCGAATAGAGAAGATCTAACAGCAATGCTTTCTATCTTGTTGGTGCTGAAACTGATGAGGAGGTGTTGCATTTTCTGGGCATTTTGTACATTTATGTTGATTAAAGCAGTAGAAGAGGATATCAATATAACTTTGGTGCTTTCATTTTCATTTAACTGGCATTAGTTAAGTTATAATAAAGTTTCTGATCTGTTGACAGAAACCATAATTGGACGGCACCATTTTATAACCTGCTTCATACTATTGTTGGAGATAATTTGGCACAAATAAGGCATGGGATAAGTATAAAGAAAATAAGTCATAGCCCAAATGCTTAGTTATCTCCACACAACTGATTGCAAAGGTTAAACATATGTAAAGAATTATTCTGCTGCCAGCTGAGTCAATCGTGGTAGTGACATGCATTACACCACCTACACGCGCTGTATGGCTTACTTGGTAGAATTGCAGTTCAGAAATAATTATTAACTATTGTTACAAATCAAAACGTTTAGAGAAAACACTGCATTAAAAAGAGGTTCCCCAATACAAGTTAGGTGAACCACTTCTGCAGCAACAGCCAACAATTAGGTGATCAGGAACAATTAACACATCCCTTACCTCTCCCATAAAGCAAGCTTTTTTAGACCCAAACAGGAAAAATTCACAATATATCATCACCCACAAGCTAAAGATTCCAATTTGCATAAAAAATGGCAGATTCTCAAAGAATTCAAACTCGAGCAAGATCAACAACACCATTGGTGCGTCTTGATTCCTCTGATCTAAACAAAAGGAATGTTGTGAATCGTGGAGTGTACCCAGAAACCGCTCCTGCAATTATCCACAAGTTTCCAAGAACAGGATCCTGTTGTTGCAGATGTCTTTGTTGGACCCTCAGCCTCGTGTTCATCCTCATAATCCTCATCGGTATCTGTGCTGCTGTCATTTACTTAGTCTTTCACCCGAAACTACCAAAGTACTCGGTCGACAGCCTCAAGATAAACGCTTTGAGGCTCAATGTGGACATGACCCTCTATGCACAGTTCGATGTCAAGATCACAGCAAACAACCCAAACAAGAAAATCGGAATTTATTATGCAAAAGGTGGATTGATCAGTGTTTGGTACCAAAGTGAGAAGTTATGTCAAGGAACGCTGCCCAAATTCTACCAAGGTCATCAGAATGTTACAAAACTTGATGTGGTTTTAACGGGACAGAGGGCGTCTGGTAGCACTATAATGTCAGCCATTCAGCAGCAGCAGCTGAGTGGAAGCGTTCCTTTGGAGCTTAAGGTGGATGCTCCAGTGTCTATTGAACTCGGGACCTTAAAGCTAAGGAAGATTAGAATACTGGGTAAATGTTCGTTGGTGGTGGATAGCTTAAGCACCAACAGTGTGATTAGTATTAAGGCTAGTAATTGTAGGTTTAGTTCTAAGCTTTGATTTTTTTAAAGCTATCATCTTCGTTTTGTATGCAGATTCTGAATTCACCAATGATTCACTTGTATAAGAGCATTCTTTCCTCCTCATATACGTATCTTGTATTTGTTAGTGTTGCATGAAATATGATATATCCAGCATAGCAGAAGTTTATAAATTATCCCCAAACTCGAGGAACAGAACACTAATGTACTGCTCAGAGATTTAGTTTTAGAAAGATGAAATGGTCTATGCTATTACCTTATCATTACTTTGTTCCCAAGGGCCAAGAAAGCTGCTTATTCCCCTGTTAAAGCGCGAGGTCTATGGCCAATGGTATATAGAGGCATCCCAGTCTGTGAAATTGCTCTCACAAAAGCCATATTTGCAGTCAATGTTGGAGCGTGCCAATGATCTCCTGTGCCAAAGACAATCTTGTTCTTCTGGGCAAGCTTTCTTGTGGTGGGGAGGGCCATCATGCGGTTAGAAGGGTGATCCGGAACAACTCTGTTCAAAAATTGAAATCTTTTAGAACAAGAAAACATCATGGCATTCATTTGTTGAACAAAACAATAATGATTATAAACCTTCAAAAATAAGAAATTGCTTTGATGACTTTATTGCTACTAGAAAACGACGAGTTGCGTGCCTTAAATCCAGTTTATGTAGTATGAGGGACTCACATGAGGCTTTTCAATAACTTATCCGCTCGGAGCTTTTCCTTCGTCCCTCCACACATGGAAATTAACTCTTTGAACTCCAATAGAACAGCTTCACATATTATGCCCTGTTTTGAGGAGATTGTCGCCTTCAGCTCCTCATGAATTGGTTTCTCAAGCTCAGATTGCACCTGTAAGATGTAAAAGAACATCAATTGAGCTGAGAACATAATAAATTCAAAATCAATTAAGAATGGCAATGAATAAATCAAGCATCTTTGAATGAAAATGAACAACTGACGGAAATAGTAAGGAAAACACCTGCCCAATCACAAATTTCACGTTTCCCTTGAACCGATGCTTTAATTCATTATCCGACTTTGCCAGGAGTTTCTCCGCACCACCATTACTAATTTCTGAAACAAGAGCAATCAAGGCTGTTGTGTCAAAATTAATAAGGTCTCCAATGGTGAGGATTTCGGACAGTTTAGCCGAATTCATGTCCTTCACTAAGGCCTTCATTCCGGAAATTAGAGCGTTAAAGGAATTGGTAATCCTGAAATTAACATCATTATCTGAAATTTCTGAAACTTCAGCAAACCCTGAACCTCCAAACCCTGAATTTATAGTTGAAGGAGCATTATCAACATGATAAACCTCAATTTCGAGCGCAATTGATTCTTGATACGGCATGATTACATTCACCCACTCCTCTTCCATTTCCTCAGAAAATTCAAACTCTTCAATCTCCATTCCAAACTTAGAAGCACCAAACTCTTGACTTAATTTGTCAATGATATTCTCATTAACACCACTGGAAAAGAAAAAAACTATTGATGAAGGCCGCAGACTATCCGAGGATTGAGCAGCCTCGAGAACTTCTTGTATTCTCAATCGTAGCCCTTTATTTTTACCACACTCATGCCAAAACACATATTCTGGATTCCTATCGGATACAATAATCCAAACTGGTCTTCCATTAATGGTGCATACTATGTCAACATGAATCGGTTTCGAAGAAGAAGAGCTTCTACAACTCTTGTCATTAGGAGGTGGTTGAGGAATCGGCTTGCAGACTCGCGATACACCGGTAACGAAAGGCTGTTGAAGGATGTGGACTACAGCCTCAAGATGCCCAATGTTGACACTGCCATCACCAGGATAGCAGAAAGATCAACGCTTTGCAACAATTGGAAATAATAGAATCGCGGTCTTCAATTCTAAATAGAGAACAGTCACCAATGATGAATCTCAACACAATAACTGAATGATAGGAACAAAGAAACGAACCTGAGAGTGGAGGAAGAAGAAGGCGGTAGGCGAGATAGGAAAGCGAGCTCGGCTCTAACAAGCCGGAGTAGAGTGAGCCTGCAGGAGTTGGTAGTGGACACCTCCAGCAGTGCCTCTATCCTATCGATAACGCGTCTACATCTTCTCTTCGCTACTTCGATAACGTCTCGATTATCATCTGCCATAATTGCTCCGACGAGGAATGGTGGCGGAAGGTATGGAGGTCGGAGAGAATTAGGAATAAGTAATACAATGGTCAAACTGCACCCTCACCTTTGAAACTATATGCAGTTAACCCTCTTAACATTTTATAGAAATTTGCAGTCCGATCCTTTCATTTGTTAGTTGTTACAATTAAGGTACCGTATTTAAATACCTCAACCGTCGAAGTCAATACTATAGCCTACTCCAAACAGTTGATGAACCTAAGAGAGTTGAAGCTGGTACTACAAAAATGTGGAAAATTGGAAACACTGAAGCGAGTCCATGCTCTCGCTACAACTCTAGGACTCCATGATCATCAGCCATTGGCATGCAGAATCCTCAATCTCTACGCCAAACTGGGCAGACGGCAAGAATCCCACACAGTATTCAATCAAATACACAAACCAGACATCGTTTCGTGGACATGCCTCATCAATCTCTTCCTCCTAGCAGAACGTCCAGGGGAAGCCTTTTCTATCTTTTCCCAATTAGTACATTCAGGGATACGACCAGACAGCTTCTCAATTGTGAGTGCCTTGTCGGCCTCTGGTCGCAGCAGGAGTTTTCTCGGTGGCAGGGTAGTTCATGGAATGGTGTTTAGACGGGGAGTCGGGTTTGAACCCGTCGTTGGGAATGCCTTGATTGATATGTACGGTAGGAATGGGAGAATTGGGGTAGCAAGAACAATTTTTAGTTGTATGATTGAGAAAGATGTGTCTTCTTGGACCAGTTTGATGAACGTGTTCATCATGTGTGGTGACTTAGACACCGCTCACCAGGTGTTTGATGAAATGCCTCGTAGAAATGAGGTTTCTTGGAATGCCATGATTACGGGTAGTGTTCGAGCAGGGAACAGTGTACTGGCGTTAGAAACATTTAAGAAAATGATATCTGAGGGAACAGAACGCCCGATGGAGATTGCTGTTGTGGCTATTCTCTCGGCCTCAGCTGATACTGGAGCACTTGATCTAGGAAGAAGCATACATGGTTACATGATTGGAATCGGGTTGGGTGAAAATGTAACAGTGAACAATGCTTTATTGGATATGTATTCTAAGAATGGAACCCTATACATGGCTGTGAATATATTTCGTGAAATGAAGTCAAGGGATGTATTTTCATGGAGCATTATGATATCTGCATATGCATTTCATGGGGAAGTACACAATTCCCTTGAGATATTCCGTACTATGTTGGGATCAGAGACAATTCCAAATGAGATCACTTTCGTGTCGGTTTTATCTGCATGTAGCCACGCAGGTTTGGTCCTTGAAGGTTGGGAATATTTTAGAAAAATGAAAGATTTATATAAGTTGGAACCCAAGATTGAACATTATGGCTGCATTGTTGACCTTCTCAATCGAGCAGGTCTGTTAAAGGAAGCCCTGGAGTTCGTTAAACAGATGCCAATAGAGCCAGATGCTGCTATTTGGAGATCACTGCTTACTGCTTGTATATTTCATGGGGACTTGGATTCTGCAGAGGCAATTGGATTGAAGCTACTTGAACTGGAACCAGATGATGATGGAGCTCATGTGCTTCTATGGAATGTACACTGTGCTGCAAATAATTGGGCCGATGCAGTGAAAATGCGAAAAGCAATGAAAGAGAGGAGGATTAAGAAGAAGCCAGGCTGCAGTTGGATTGAGATCAATGGTGTTGTTCACGATTTTCTAGCTGAAGACAAGCCACATGAAATTGCTGCAAAAACGGATTTTGAAACAATTTCAGGAACATTGAAGCTGCACATGAGCTCACTTTATCTGGATTAAGGTTATTTATGATCTTTTCTTGCAAATTGATCTCGTTTATTAGCTTTCTGCATAAAAATTCAGTCACTAGCTAGTTAAAGTAATATGATGTTGAAACTTGAAAGTGATTTTCAAGCCAAGATAATAATTAATATATGAAATTTAGTGCTATTAACATGAAAATTTGACTTCAGGGATCACGACGAATTTGTTGATGTAAGATTTGGTCAAAATGGAAAAAAAATAAAAATGAAATGTATTTGAGATTACAAAATACATATATTTATTTAGATCTTAGTCCACATATATACAAAGCATAGTCAAACTACATTATCCGTTTACACGTATTTGCAGAAGAATCATCATCATCCCCACCTAACCCGTATATATGCATCCTTCACTTCCACCATTCCATCACAACAGTTGAAGTCAAACCATAATGAAGACCTCACTCATTCTTCTCTCTTTCGTCTTCCTTACTATATCTCTCAAACAATCTTTAGCAGCTGCAGAAACAGACGCAGTCCTTGACATCTCTGGCGACAATGTCCGAACAGGACTCAAATACTATATCCTCCCGGTGTTTCGAGGCCGAGGCGGCGGCCTCACCATGGGCCAGCCCCGCAACGGCAGCTGCCCTCTAGACGTAATTCAGGCAGCCCAAGAAGTTTCCAGCGGCATTCCGGTGACATTTTCTCCGGACACTGGAAAAAGAGGAGCCATCCGCGTTTCCACCGATCTGAACTTCAAATTCTCCGGCGCTTCGATCTGTGTACAGTCCACGGTGTGGCGTCTCAAGGCGTATGACGAGGAGGTGGGGCAGTATTTCGTGAGCACCAGTGGTGTGGCGGGGAATCCTGGGAGGGAGACCATCAGCAACTGGTTCAAGATCGAGAAGGTTGACGATGATTATAAGATTGTGTTCTGTCCCACTGTGTGCAATGTCTGCAAGGTCATTTGCAGGGATGTCGGGGTTTATGTCGATGATGGTGGGAAGAGGCGTCTTGCTCTGAGCGACGTTCCGTTCAAGGTCATGTTCAGGAAGGCATGAATTCGAGGGGTGTGGAGAGAGAAACTACTAAGTTCTTTTTACACGTGTAATAATTCAAGGGATGTAGATCAAATGCCCTTGCAAGATAACTAACTAAATAATGAATATCATATTCGGAACATGGTTGTTTTTGTTTTATTACGAATAAAAAGAAATTGTTTAATAACAAAAAAAAAAAAACTACATTTATTGTGCCTATAGTTTGATTCTCGCTCTTGCAGTAGGTTAAGCCGCCAATTTGCATGAAGTTCGTCTCGAGAGGGCAACCAATGGGACGAGCCGTACCATATTTTTAAACCACATACTATAACCATTAGGAGTACAATTTTTAATGTCATAACCACTAAAATAACTATGGTTATTAATCATGGTTTTACCCGTATACACATTTATTCTACACAAGTAATATAATAAAATTTTATTTTAAAAAATACATAAATCTATATTGTAAACAATAAAAATATATAAAACTAACATCATGATTATTTATTATCTGTATGTACACTAACTTCCATTATTTAGTATATATTAATTTATTAATAATAAATAATTATTATATTTATATAATAATCATGGTTATAACCATAAATATAACTCAAATATCATAGCCATGACCCATAATCATTATGAGTAGAAAATTCATCTCCATAATCGTACTGCACCATAATGGTACGATTAATCATATTAAACAATAACAGTTATAACCATGGATATAGCGCACCCTATCCCTCAATTCTTAGGAAGCAACTCCACTATACTTGGGTATGTAATACGTATGGTCTCATCATCATGCATATTTCTGCCACTACTTCATCCATACAAGTGTTACATATCTTTTTTTTGGTCAAGTACCACGTACTATATTACTTCATTAATCGAAATAGAGTCTGAATACAAAATGTTATCCGTAAAAATACATCTAAGTAAAGAGGTTGGGGGTGCAGACACCCAATCCAAATGACACAACTCGAGCAACGTGTTTCTCGCTATCCAGTCCGCGCACGAATTGGCGGACCTAGGAGTGTACACCCACGCGATAGACTGAATCGTCACCGATAAAGTCTTCGCGTTAGACAAAATTGGTGCAATCCTCCAAGCGAAAACAGAACCTAACAAGTGATTAATGACGTTGGCGGAGTCCGATTCGATGATGATCGACATCCACCTATGCTGCAATGCAAGCCGAACCGCCCCCAAGACAGCCTCCGCCTCGGCCTCGTCAACCGACCCCACGACCTTAACCCCGTGCGTACCCCCTTTAACCGTGCCCGAGGCGTCCCGAGCAATGACCCCTAACGCTCCCATCTTCGTGCTTGCGCACCAGGACGCGTCACAGTTCATTTTAATCGTTCCAATCGGTGGCCTCGTCCAAGCGGTAAAGGTGGTAGACGGTGGTGGTATGAGGTTGGTAACCCGAAGCTCCTGCACCGTCCTAAGAACCTCTAGCAATAGAGACTCCACAGCCGGTTGTCTGTTCTCGTAGACCCACTTGCACCGCGCCTTCCATATAATCCAGCACACTATCATGGCCTTGTTCCACACACTGTCAACTTCCCTGCGGTTCGTCCCTGTTCTGTCCAAGACTCGGCAGAGCCAATCCTCCAAAGAGTTCTGACCGCACCACACTAAGTCGGCCCTTAAGTGGTGCTTCCAAATCTGCTGGACCCACGGGCATTCAAAGAACAAGTGTTCCCTCGTCTCCTCCACACGACACCTCAAACAAAGAGGTGTTATTGGCATACCCCTACGGTGCAAGTTTGCCCCCGTAGGGAGGACATCCATGACTAGTTTCCACATAAAGGCCTTAACTTTAGGCAACACCCTAGCCGACCAGATAGAAGACCATACCTGATCGACTTCGGGTCGAGGCCTACGGTTGAGGTCCACACCTGTCGGCTGGTTCACAGCATGAAGTACATGATACGCCGATCTGACGGAGATCGAGCCATGACTGTTATGAGGCCATCTTAGTCTATCTGGAGCTCCCCTAATCGGAATGGTGACATTAAGTACCGCGGCGACATCGACCTGAGAAACCTGCTGGTGCACAACCGAGACCGACCACGACCTCTCATCCCGGTCGAACCAATCCGCAATGCTGTCCGAACCTGCGGAGACATTATCGGCCCTCAGCCGAATCCTAAGAGAGTTGTTTAGTGGCACCCACGGATCTTGGAAAGGCCTAATGGAACGACCATCTCCCAGAACCCACAAGTCGTTCGACCGCAACACCTCACGCCCCTCGAGGAGGCTCGCCCAGGCCCACGAGGCTCGACTCCCCGCGTTCGCCTGCATGAAGGACACGTCTGGAAAGTAAATGCCTTTTAGAACTCTTACCCATAACGCCTGAGGTTCCTCCATGATCCTTGAGGCCATGTTCGCAAGGATCGCCCGGTTGAAGGAAAGCATTTCTCTAAACCCGTACCCACCCTCCTTTTTAGAGGTAGTCATCGATCCCCAATTTTTCCAGTGAATTTTCCTCGAGCCCTCCCGAGTCCCCCACCAAAAGCGTGCAATCATAGCGTTTATCTCATTGCACCAAGTCGTAGGCAGACGGAAAATGTGCATGACATAGGTCGGAATCGCATTAAGGACGGCCTTAATGAGGACTTCCTTCCCTGCCTGGTTGAGCAATCTGTTCCTCCACCCTTGTATCTTATCCCGGATCCTCTCCTTGAGGTATGCAAGAGCATCCCTCTTTGACCTCCCCCAGACCGTAGGGAGACCCAAGTAGAAGTCGGGATCTCTAGTTTGAGCCACACCGAATATATTTGAGATCTCCTCCTTGTATGATTCATCCGCCGCCGAGTTGAAATATAGAGTCGATTTCGCAAGGTTTACCATCTGACCCGAGTCGCGACAATACTGATTAATGACATCCTTGAGGTTGCGGGCTGTGGTGAGCGACCCTTTGAGGAAGAAGAGAGAGTCATCCGCAAAGAAGAGGTGCTGAATTTCCGGACAACCCCTTCTTATGCGGATCCCCCTAACGAGGCCCCTCGACACCTGATTCTCGAGCAACCTTGACAGAGCGTCAGCAACCAAAATGAAAAGATAAGGTGAAAGAGGATCACCCTGTCGAAGACCCCGCGAGGGGTTTATGGTTCCGGTTGCGCTCTCATTCACCAAGACCCGGTAAGTGACCGTCGAGATGCACGCCTCTATCATCTTGACCCATTTTTCCCCAAATCCCCGCTTGCGCAGGCTCTCTAGCAGAAAGTCCCATTCAATGCGGTCATATGCCTTCTGCATGTCGATCTTGAGAGCGCACTCCGATCTTCCTTTTGGACCCCTTTGGCGCCCCCGCGTCTTGAGGTAGTGAAACAACTCGTGAGCTATTATGATGCTATCCTGTATTCTCCTCCCTGAAACGAATGCACTTTGACACGGGGTGACCAGTTCTGGCAAATAGGTTTTAAGCCTATTTGCCAGAACCTTAGAGATAACTTTATATGCGAAGTTGCAAAGGCTAATCGGGCGGAAATCAGACGCACTCAAAGGGTTTGCAATTTTTGGAATTAAGGTAATGAGAGTTTGGTTAAGAAAAGAAGGCATTGTACCTGTGTTGAGGAACGCATTGACGGATGTGATCAGGTCTGGCCCGATCGTGCCCCAACTCTTTTGGAAGAAGGTACCTGAGAAACCATCCGGTCCCGGTGCCTTCGAACCCCCCATCTGAAAACATGTCTTTCTGACCTCTTCCGGGGATGCCACCCCCGTCAGAGCCTCATTGATCTCCACTGATATCTGGGCCGAAAGGCATTCCAACGTATCCTCGAAACCCCCCCGACTATGGCTGTTCGTTCTTCCCGACTGAAATAGGTTTGAATAGAAGCCAAAAAGTTCATCCCTTATCTGTGGGTCACTGTCCAACCAGACCCCGTTCCCATCTTGGATTCTAATAATCTTGTTCCTCCTCCTCCGGGACAAAGTCGTTTGGTGGAAGAATTTCGTATTCTTGTCCCCATGTGCCAACCATTTAATACGTGACCTCTGTTTCCAATATCTCTTCACGCTTCCATAACGCGTGTAGTTTCGACTTTAGGGCACGCTCCTCACCAAATACGGCTTCATCATCAATACGACCATTGAAACGCCTTAGTCGGTTCTTGACTTTATTAATTTCCACCAAATTGTTCTTGAATTCAGCTTTACTCCACTTTTCAAGTGCACCTTGACAACTCTTGAATTTACGGTCTAGGTCGTCCCCGACCGAGACCGGGCCCCCCACGCTCCATGCGGCCCAAATGACATCCTGACACTCTATTCTCTCGAGCCACATATCTTCAAAACGGAATTGCTTAGGACCCCTGGAGTGATTATGAAGGAGATGAAGACTGATCGGCGCATGGTCCGAGCCGATCCTGAGCTCATGGATGCACTGAGCCGCGGGAAACAAATTGCTCCACTCTTTGTTGACTAAGGCTCGGTCAAGCCTTTCTCGAATCCGATCGGTCCCTCTCCTGTTGTTCGTCCACGTAAACATTTGACCCTTAAACCCCATATCCTCGAGAGAGAGATCGTCCATTAATGCGATGAACCCATAAATCTTAAATTGCTCCTTACGATTGCCCCCGACCTTCTCTCGATGATGAGATATCTCATTGAAGTCTCCGATGCACGCCCACGGTCCCCGACGGCCTTCCCCCAAACATCTAAGTGTTTCCCAATTGAGCACCCTCCTCGAAAAGTTTGAGTCCCCGTACACCCACGTTATTTGAAAACCCCCCGACACTCGGCACTTGAAATTGAGGTGTCGATGAAGTTCTTGTTTTTGCTAAGAATCGTAACTGTCACGTCCTCGGTCCACCATAATGCGAGGCCCCCACTAGCGCCCGTCGGCCCCACATAAGACGCATTGTCCATTCCCAACTGTTTCCTTATCCCCTCACAGTGAGCCTCGTCTTGTTTTGTTTCCATTAAGAAAACAATCTTCGGACAAAGGCTCTTCACCAGGTCTTTTAGGTTACGAACCGTCAGGGGAGACCCCAACCCCTGACAGTTCCAGCTTAGTGCGATCATCTTGACCCTGTGGCTGTTCGGGGACAGCCACCGGAACCCTTACTCCTCGTAATGCGCACGTTATCAGTTGGTACTTCTCGAATCCCATGTAGCGTACCATTATTAGAGGCTTGTCCCGTAGAGGAAGTAGCCCCCCCTTGCAGTTGGGCTACTTCCTTCGAGTACGGTTTCGTCCTCTTGATTTGTCCACCCCCCCACTGTCTTATCCTGTTTTCTCTTGGGCCCCGTAGGCTTGCTTGGGATGCAATCCATTGCATGTGTCTCGGTTGAATCCCCTGCCAGCATTCCCTCCTCATGCCTACTGTGTTTATCTGTCACTACCTTTCCCCTGTCTCTGTTAATTCCCCTGCCAGCTGATCCTCCCAGCTCGACCTGCAGTTCAATGTGCAGCTTGTCCCCTGCTGCATCATCCTTCCCAGCCCCAGGAGAAACACTTCCAACCCCCGTGGCCACCTCCCCATCCTGGCCGAGAGCCAAGCTAAGATACAGATCGCAGCTGGGCGATTCCTGCTGAATCTCACCCTCTTCAATCTCAGGGACTGCATTCAGATCAAAGACAATAGACGATGGTCTGGATGCCGATTGCGAGCTTGTCTTCGCAGGAGAGGTTGGCATGGTCCCCTGCGTAGGTTGGGCAAGGCCTGCAGGTCTCACACTCCCAGTCGAGAGGTTGGGAGAGTGATCTCTACCACGACCTTCCCTGTCGATCGGATGACCAGCTAGACAATGAGCCTGGTCACGCCCGATCAGCCTTCCTTGGTTTTGGTTGCTCGACGCTTGACTCGCGGGCTGTTGGGCAATCCTATGAGTGCCCTGTGTACTGCCTCTCGATCCCCCCGGCTCGGTATACTTCTTTCCCATCATTAATTCCTTCCATGATGGCTTGTTTGGGTCCCTAGCCACCACGGGGCGACTGCCCCCCCCCCCCCCCCCCCCCCAACATTAACCCACCTAGAGACCAATCTAGGTCTGGTCCCGGAGATCCAAGGACCATAAATGGGGGAAGCATCAGCCTCATCCACCGTCACCTGTTCCGAGCACACCTTCGATGAGTGGCCAATTCGGCCACACCCATAGCAAACATCGGTGAGCCTCTCATATTTAAGGGAGGCCCACTTCTCTTTCCCCCTCGAGTCGTACCACTTGAACCCGGGCATCAGAGGATCCGCAGTTTCCACGTCCACAAGGACACGTAGAAAGGTCCTCTGTTTCAAGATCGACTCCTCCTCAATTTTGATGCAGGTCCCCACAGAAATGGTTATTCAAGTTGCATTATCTTCATTGAACATCTCTAAACTCAAGCCATGTACCTGCACCCAAACTTGCAGCCTACCAAAATCTAAATCCTTAACAGAGCAATGTACCGGGCAGAGCTTCAAGTTCAGGCAATTCCCGTGGACTGACCACGGGGATAGGTCTAACATCATTTCCCTATCCTTGACACTATCAAATTCGATCATCAGCATATGTTCTGTTACCTCAGTGAATTTAGCAGGCCCGAATCGCCCCCACGCATCCTTGAGAACGTTATTCTTGACATGCTTCACTGAAAGAAGCATACCAAATACACGGGCAGCTGCCTCTCTGCTCGGTCCCTGGATCGCTGACGGCACCATTCGAAGAGTGGTGATCCCCGGTGGCCTACTACCATCGGAGTTGGAGCTTGACGCCATGACGCCGACCAGACCATAACAAGTTCACACCGATCGCCGCCCCCTGCAAACACAAGAGAAAGGAAGATACAGAAGAATAGAAGAGACGGAAAGTTACTGAATCGGTTTTTGGCAAAGATCGCTCGCTGATTCCCGTCCGGTCACTGAATTAGGGTTTGGCGACTCTGCTTCCCGAGCTCGGCCAGGATGAAGAAGCTACGAAAGCGGTCCGATGACTCCCCCCGGGCGAAGCTATGGTGGAAAGCAAGGCAAGGCAGCAGCTAATTGGAATGGAACGCCAGAAATCCAAGGAAATCACTTGATTTTTGGGCAAGGTGAGTTCTCGGGCAGCTTCGCATTCCAAATCGCCATTCCTGGAGAGAGAGAGAGCTTAGTGGCGCGTCAAACTACGCGCGCGCATTAAGTGTTACATATCTCAGTTATGAATATTGTTTACAATGGCTTGCGGTTAACTTTTTGACCGCAAAACAATATTCATAACTGAGATATGTAACACTTAATGCGCGCGCGTAGTTTGACGCGCCACTAAGCTAGCTAGCTCTCCAGGAATGGCGATTTGGAATGCGAAGCTGCCCGAGAACTCACCTTGCCCAAAAATCAAGTGATTTCCTTGGATTTCCGGCGTTCCATTCCAATTAGCTGCTGCCTTGCCTTGCTTTCCACCATAGCTTCGCCCGGGGGGAGTCATCGGACCGCTTTCGTAGCTCCTTCATCCTGGCCGAGCTCGGGAAGCAGAGTCGCCAAACCCTAATTCAGTGACCGGACGGGAATCAGCGAGCAATTAAGTGTTACATATCTCAGTTATGAATATTGTTTACAATGGCTTGCGGTTAACTTTTTGAGTAAAAAATTGTGCAATATTTGACCCCGAATTTTGATTAGAATCCACACTATGATAGAGTTCAGCCTGATCAATGTAAAGTTTAGGGCTTAATCAAAATTGAATATAAACCAAATCAACCGTAAATTGCTATGCTGTGTTTTGGGTTAGTACAGCAATAGGATCGATTTGAAACAGTTAACTTGGCTATCAAGAAACTACAAAGTCTTGCCAAAAACATGTTTAACTAAGGAGACTTTCACAGAGGACGGACGAAGTTTGGAACAAAACGTGAAAAAAGAGGATGACAAGCCTTGAGGAAGAAATCCTCCACTGGAATAATAGTGATGATTTATCTCTATGATGCAGCAGGATTAACTTCCTCAGCAGCAGCCTCAAACGTCTCTCCGGGAACAAGATCAGGAACCTCATCATCGTCTTCACCATTCTCTTGGACAGTCTTTCCATCGAGACCGCTACCTTTCTGCAATTGTTCTGCTAGTTTCCTCAAGTTGTCCAAATTATCAGGCCCTGCACATTTTTCCAATCATATATGTAGATATTAGACACACACACTCATGATACACACTGCATACCAAGATCAATATTGAGCTGAGCTGCAGCAGCGGGGACTGAAATGAAAATAGGATTACCTAATTGGTTAAGGATCCCGGGGAGTATATCGGTCAATTCTGCAAAAAGTGGAAAAAGTCAAATGCAAAAGCAAAACCAAAGCTCGGGCAGCAGAACCAACTTAAGTTTCACCTAGAAATATGGGTTCTGGTGGGATTGTTTTAGGTTCAAGCAGAATATGGAAAGAAGAGAAAAGAGATTCTTACTCTTAGTTTGAGGAGTGCCGCTAATCACCCATGTATTTGCTTGAACAGAGGCTTGAACTGATATACAGAAAGAAGAAGAAAAAATATCAATAACTTCCATTTTTAGGGAGACAAGGTCAGAGATTGTGGGTTGCAAATTAATCAACCTTTTGGGTTCAGAAACTGAATGACGTACTCATCCTTAAAAATGTTAACTTCCTCAATAGCCGGGATGCTATTTACTCCAATTCTCTTCAAGGTGCTCTGAAGCCTTTTATCATCCGTTGAAGTGGTCTTGTGAATAGCCTTCTTCTTTCTGCGGTTAACAAAAAAGTTTCATTAAAACATTCTTTTGAGTTTACAGGCAAGTAGATTGAGGTTTGACTAAAGTAGCACCTTCTCACCGTTCCCTTCCCTCCTGTGCGGACAGAACCCGCCATCTTCATCAGCTTGTCCCTGTTCATCTGCATCACGAGGGTAAAGGCTTGAGTTAGAGCCAGAAGCATACTGTCTAAAAAATTATATTAAATAAAATAGTTAAACATCAGCAATTTTAGAACAAGTGATAATGAAAAACTCAGTAGGAGTTCAAATGAATTGAAGCGTGAGCAAGCACACAAGGGTCAAAAATCTAGTATGAAATAAACTTGCAAAGTGATGTAATTTATTTATTTTTTTGAAAAAAAAACGGTCAGCATGAGATTGTGCGGAAAAAGCCATTCACTTCTGAAATCTTAACTTCTAATTTTCAGTTAAATATACCAACGTCCGTTCCACTAAAGCGAAAATAAGGCATTGATTGCTCAAATGCCCAATTTACCATACCATCACAAGCATGAACTGTAATTGTGTAATAAACTGTAAAACAGAACATCTGCGCATTTCCAGAAACTAACTACAGACAACATCAAACCGTGACTAGGAATCAGGAAAGGTAATCGAGAACAAACAATCGAAACCAAATCCTAACGATTGGAATTGGAACAAACCACCAAGTATAAAGTTTCAATAATGATTAGGGATGATGTAAGCCAACGAAGATAGGCTCTGAGGGCATAGAGGTTGGAGCATCCAAGTACCTTTGTCTCTGAGGTTTAGGGTTCGAAGAAGGAAAGGTTTAGATGAAAGAAGATAAGAGTAGAATGACTCCAGTCGGCGCTGCTAGAGCCGCTTGGCGCTTCTCGTCATTTTATTAAGGTTCGTGGACCCGCAGCAATCTAACGGTGACCAATGCTTATATGACACGTGTCAATATCTCCACTGACCAATGATTTTCTAAGTCCATAGTTAGGGATCTCTGAAATAAAGCACCCTAAACTTTTAACAGTGACCATTTCGTAGCCTGAAAAATGGCGTTTCAGTCAAGGTTTGCACATTTCATTGTGCCAATCATTCGAGCTTGGAGTTGCTTGTGGTGGAAGAGATGGTTTTACATAAGGTTCAGTCTTTGTCTTCGTCTCCAAGGTTCGAGTCTTCCTCAACCTGAATCGGTAAAGAGTTTCAGGAAATTTTTAAAATACTGAACTTTGGTATCGCTCCAACCAAATCCTAACGTATCAAGGCAGGATTATTAAGTCTAATACGCTAAGTTAACGTCCCTTTTAATGTTCAATAGTGGTAACAATAGATAGATAAGGTCAAAGACACGGGGGGTGAGGAGAAAGAGAAAGATAAATGTATCCAACACCACCACTATCAAAAGAACAACCACCAAGACTCTGATCTGATTGATTGGCAGTTCCAAAATGAACACTACTAGCAAGTGTCCACTAGATCTGACTCAACACAAGTACTTTTGCCAACTCGAAGACTACTACTTAAAACAGACCATAGAATTATGGAAACAGCTTCACTTCAGCAATAAAACATCACCCTTTTCACATTCTCCTTCAGTGGAGGGAGAGGTCGAACAGCAGCATTTGCTCCAGGACCTCGACTCGTGCGGCCACCACCAACGCCACGTGCCCCGCTTATCATTGATCCACTGTCTGATGTCTCTGGTTCCATGTAGAACCTAGCCCTGAATGCTGCTAGATGTGCATAATATGCAGGCGGCACTGTATCCCCCATCATCCATTACAAACAGTAGTTAGTTTTTTTGTTTATAAACTATACACAGAAAGAGAGAGAGAGAGAGAGAGAGAGAGAGAACACTAACCAATAGAGACAGATCGAGTACACCTTGCATATCTGTAAGAGATGCAAGAAAAAAAAACAATATGGTTACAAACAAGAGCCATAAGCTGCTTAATAAGTGGATCTATGATCAGTGCGTCTAGGACTGCTTACGTGTAGCAGAGGTTATTAGTGAGCAACTGCAGTGAATCGGCTGAAAACTTGTTTTCATCCCACAGGACATGATAATGTGCTGGCCGGCTCGTTCCCTGTTCCATTCAGTGCACAAGAATTACAGCACAAAATACTCTCTTGATGATTTTATCATGGTTGAAGAAAAAACAAAAAAATTGACGCTTAAATTTTTTGTCACCTGAATGCCCGCATGACTGCAGAGATAAAAGTCAAATTCAGTGGGATGGCAGATCTTTGAATCAACCACTGTGCCTGTTTTGACGGCCATCGATTAGGTACCAATTATAAATAAATAGAGGCTAGAGAGATTTCAAGTCAAAACCTCAAAGTACCTACCTGGTAATATATTGCCACTCCTGTCAACGGCATTACGGTCAGAATGGTTATTTGCAAACAGCCTAGTGTGATGGCGCTTCTGAACCACAACAAATGTCACCGGAGGCTGATAGTTTGACTCCAATGAAGCACACGCCTAATAGATAGCAGTGCAATATATTAGACCTTAAGAGAAAGGTGGTGAGTATCCAAAGGAAGGGCACACAACATGGTACAGATCTCAGTTACAGGCAGTGTTACCTTACGGATTGCATCAAGTTCATACAGTAAAATTTGATAGAATTGCCCTTCACTAACACCATCTCTGTGAGGACATTCATCATAGAATAAATTAGCATTGTTATTATACGCAAAAAAGAAACTGAACTGACGCCAATTCATGTGAATATGACTCTTGAATAGCAAACCATATTATATATTACCTGTAAAATATAATACGCTGAGGTTTTTGCCCAGTTGCTTGGCGGAATGATATCAAGAGCTCCCTGAATTCACCCAAAAGAAATGTTCCTCCGTTAAAAATACATTTGAAGCATTTACTATTCCAGTAAGGTGTGTGTGTGTGAGAGAGAGAGAGAGAGAGAGACAGAGAATTATACCTTATCATACCACCAGTGACAGTGCCCCTAACAGGGTCCTGCCAAGTCTTGTAAAGATCTTGGATTAGCTCCTGACGATGAGCCTGAGCACAAACTAACCCAGCATATTTGGTTACCTCCGGCCAATCTTGAGATGCAACCACCTACCAAATCGGAAAATGTTAGAAAGAACAAATGGGAGGAGAAATTCATAAGAAAACAGAGGCAAACAGCAGCAAATAATCAAGTGAGGAGACTCAAAGGCGTAGTAACATACTGCAGCAATGGATGGACTGGAGTCTTCCCCCGGATGAGGATGGGTGACATCTGCACCAAATATAATAGTAGGTCGATCGCTCACAAGAGGAATACACCGAGATATTGCATCAACAAGAACTGTGTTCCTTCCTCCAACTTTGACATTGATCTTCAGAGCAACATTTGCCAGATATTGTTTACTCTTCTTGAAGACATGCTTTGTCAAGCAGCATTGTGACACAAGACCAAGATCTGTCTCGCATATCCTTTTCAGATCACCTGCAGGACACAGAGATAGGAGGAAAATAAGAACGGTTAGCTCCTCCTATAAAGTCAAAGGAAAAGATCTATTATTGCAGTTCTTTGGGAGAAAGATATGTACCATAAAGAGGGCCATTAATATCTGGCAGAATAACAATTAGCAAGTCAATGTTTTTTCCCTTAGGTTTCAGTCTGGTCATGGCCTCTTGGAAACGTGCTTTCAGAACCCTCTCAACCTGATCCGGACGGCCAGTCATAGGTGGAAGAACAGGCTCAGGAGCAAATGCCTACACAACACAATCATAAGGCAGTGTAACTACCTACCTAGCGAACACACTATTAATTACAAATGTGTAACAGGATTAAATCCATTCCTACTTCAAAAGGCAAGCTAGTACCATTCCAGAAATTTGACACATATGAGCAAGCTCAGCACAGAAATCCCGGGCCACCATGTCCTGTACGCTGCGAGAGAAATTAATGCAGAACCAGTTGTTGACAGTTCCACCATTCACCATTTTCTGTAGAAAATGAAGTACGGCTCATCACTAATCAAATTTGATACAAGTTACACTTGCATCACAAAGTACATTAAAAGTTGTACAAGTGTACCTTGTTCATCATGTTCCAACATCCCACTTCAGGTAGGCAATCCTTTATTCTACCAGAGTCATGATACTTCAGCTGCACAACGAATTAACTAGATTCAATGAGAAGGAAGTAGATGCAACAGCCAGAAACACAAAATAAAAAGGGAAGATGTCCTCACCCGTGGTGCAGGAAGAATACGAGCTTCAACTTGAGCAAGCTTCTCACTGATTTTGATTCCAAATTCTTTGGCATAAGGATCATCATAATATGCATTGTGCTTAACAGTCTAGGTCATGCAAATAGCAACATGTATGGTCAATTAGTGCTTTCACCCTTCAAATACTATCTAAAATAAAATACAGGGCTAATCTGTAACAAACCTGACAAATATCATATTCCCTATCCTTAGGACGCTGACAGGTCACCCTCAGCAATTCTGTAATCTGTCTTTCATTTAACCTCTTGGAATACCTCTGACCCTCCACAATCTTACACACCTGCACCAAAGATTTAAGTCTCAACACATCTTAGTTTAAGAATTTAACTGTGAACTGGACCACACATCAAGATTATTTTCTTCTTTATCTTAATCTGACCACTTCACCAATAGGAAGAAATAATATAGCTTAAGTACCTCCATTGGTAGGTAATTTGGCCTGTTTGTATTTCCCACTTGCAGACATGGCCACTGAGTATGTTGAATTGCAAAACCATAGGTTTCATAGAAGTATTCCACCACAGACTTCATAGTACCTCTATCGTCAACAGGGAAACTACACAGTAAAGATGGAAAAAATTAAACTCTCATTTAAAAGCAAATAAATAGAATAGTTCCGAGCACAAAAGTCATGCAAACATATAAAAAGAATAGCTCACGTAAGTTCCCGGGTTGCTTGAGAGGTTAGGCCAGAAATGCGGTACTTCCTGCGCATGTTACCACGGTGTGTGACCTCAACCTTAACTCCTCTAAGAGCCTTCTTAATCTGCTTGAAGAAGGCAATAACCATTAGGCATACTTAGAACAGAACACAGCGTACATTTCTACAACAATTCAACCAACAGAATCAACCATGACTGACCTTCACACGATCTGCGTCTGACAAGGGTCTTGAGGAAACATCACGATTCAGCAGTTGTGTGACAAAATCAATTACTGGCAAAGGCTCAATAAATGCTGTGGATGACATATCTGCATCACAAAAATTATTAAATTTCACTGAGTCAACCTCTCGCAACTCAACAATTAGTAAAGTCGTCATACTTTGTAATTTTTTAGGGAAAGGAAAGATGAGATTACCAATATTCAGAGATAATCCCATCTGAGTAGGACGAATGCTCTGATAGAAACCACGCCAACTTTCAAGCCCCTCGCCAAGAGAATGTCTTCTTCCCAGATTAGGGGAATAGAAGGATCGTCCCACAGGGGAGTACCTATCATTTTTAACAGAAAAAGCTATTAGCAACTTTTTTACCTTCAACATTAAATTGACAAAGACACTCAAATTTTCCACATACCGACTATTAGGTAATTCACGCAAGACAATGTCCAAAACCTGAAGGGCATCTTGAGGTGCATCAGCTTGCTTCCCCTGCAAAAACAGGCCCAAATGGTGCAGATCTGCCCGGGCTGCCAACTTGATCACAACTTTAAAGTCCCTTTCCCTCCTGTTCAGACAATTTTAAAAAATGAAGTGATAAAAATAATCAGGTGCCGCAACAAGTAAAAAAAGAAAACTATACAGTAACATATCTAATAACAGAACCTTGGTGCGCCTGTGCCCTCATCATCATCTACTAAGGTGATCCTGAACTCCTCCGAAATAAAGGGTAGAGGACCAGCAGTATAGAGACTCTTACGACCATCATACGCTGGAAGACGTTTCCCAAGATGTGACTCCCTGTATGAATCTACTAGTTTCTTCAATACTTGACGATTGACAACTCTTGATGAAACCTCAGGGGATATAGTGACCTATGGACCATAGGCTCAGCAAATGATACAATTAATATGCAACCAAAAACACAAGTTACATTCATATTAAGTAGTCCAAGTTAGAGAAACATACATCATATTGGTGTAAGTCCTTATCTGGAAGTTCAGCAAAAAAGTGGTTTGCCTTCACAATGCATCTTATACCACTGCTACCCTTTCCAGGACGGAGAGGAAACTTCACTGATTTGCTAGAAGGAGGCACTGCTTGGCTAGATTCTTCCTCTTGTTGAATGGACATCTGGTCAAGCTTTTCTGCCACTTCCGTTGGCTCAGGCGTCCGTGACGACGAACCAGCTTCATATGCCATCTGCTGAATGGTCACCCCAGTTGCATATGGAGCTTGGGTTGCTTGGTGCAGTTCGGGAACTGGGGGTCTGGATGTGCCACCAGGAGTTCCTCCTTCACGACCACCGCGATATCCTCCTCGACTACCCTGTTGAGGAGGCCCACCCCTTCCTCTTCCTTGATATTCAGGAGGAGGGCCACCATATTGCTGCTGCTGGTGGTGGTATTGAAACGCTCCACGCCCTTGGTATTCTGGAGGCCCACCATATTGATGCTGCTGGTTTTGTGGCACTCCACGACCTCGGCCACCCCCACCGTCTCCTCCACGTTGAGCCTGAGGAGCCCATCCCCTTCCTCCTTGTTGCTGTGAACCACCTCTTCCTCCTTGTTGCCCTCCACCTTGTTGCTGAGGATCGCCTCTACCACGGCCTCCACCTCCACTGGTCTCTTGAACTTGGGAGCTCTCACCACCACTAGGATCGGTTCTCTTCTTCCTGACCATGATGAACCCTGAAATGCAACATGGATCAAATGTGTCACAATTCAACACAACATATACATAATGATACAGTATAGCAAATTTATAAATGGAGAGATAACACAGCATGAGATGTCAGGCATGGAAGAAAAATGGAATCGGGACAAGACAAACATTGTAACCATGTTATTTATACAAAGTACATGAGGGAGAGGCCACCAAATATTAGATTGTTTCAGTTGTTAATCAGTGAAAAGTCATTGGAGCAATCGTTAAGAATAGCTCAATTATAATATGGAGAGCTTAAGGCTCGAATATATAATATAATCGGAACAGTCCAAGCAAGCATATATACAAGAAAAAGGAGCAGATAAGAACTAGTGAGCAACGAGCATTCAATAATCCACTACGGGTTTAGTGAAGCAAGTAGGAACACAAAACCACTGGATAATCACCTTCAGAAAACGGTACTGATTGATGAAAATGATTTAGATGGAACCCTAAAAATAATCTAAACAGCACTAACGACCGTCTGACAAAACCTAACACCAGAGCCGATTAGCATAAATCAGAACAAAAGGACCTCTTAAGACACAATACGCACGAATTATCGCAACGGTGCAAGTTCTGATGGAGACAATGTGCAAGATCTAGTGATCTGAAGCCAAATAGGACTCTATTCGCCCGATAATCAGAGAGACTAAGCAGAAGAGAGTGAAGCAAGCAAAACTGAAGTAAGCAGAAGATATCATTTGGAGCACGCCAGCACGCAAGCACGCATAAGGGCAAAAGTGGTAGTGCTGAAGCATCACAGATCCACACCAAACAGCAACCAGAAGCAGAACGAAAAGAAAAGCTAAAAAAAAAAGTAAATGCAACAGGCAGAAAAACTAAAAAAAAAAAAAAAAAAGACCATCTCCGATGAATTACCTTGAAAAATTTTAGTCGGGAAGAGATCCGGTAAGGGAAGAGTAAAAACACCGGAGAAAAATCGCCGGAGTGGACAGCTGAACAGGGAGAGTAGGTTCGAGAGGAGAGAGAAGCTGTGATGGCGCCTTTGTTGTAAAATCCTTCGGAAGGTAATCCACAGTCTGACTCTGATTTATAAAGAAGAGAGACTACAGCGGAAGGCAAGGCTGCTTTTCTTTAATTATTATATAAAATAACATTATATATAATTATAATCTTTGCAGTAATAGTAATTTTGGTATATATATATTATGTGTTAATTATCAAATAGATACCCCAACTTTACATGATTTGACAATTAGGTATCTAAACTTTTCTTTCGGCAAATAGGTTGCCCAACTTTGTGAAATTAGCAAATAGGTATCTACCGTTAAGAATAAACGAAAAATATTACGTGAGGAGCAAACAGGTACCTAAACTTAACATGGTTTGGCAAATAGGTACCTAAACTTACATTAATTAGCAAGTAAATACCTGAATCGGTTCAAAAATCAGTTCGGTCGAACCACTTTAAAAAAAAAAATGTAGGGTTTATACACCAAACACTTGCATGACTCAACTCTAAACGTTTTCGGTGCATCTAAGTAGGGTTTATGGGGACTGAACTAAGGAAATACCCGAACGAAATCGACAACCACGTCAACGAATTGAGAGCGGTCTTTTCCCGACCGGGGATAATAGGGATCGATGGGGTCGGGATGGTGATGGACCCAAACGATGGGCTCATGATGCTTCCTTTATTCACTGATAACATCTGAAGTTAAATTATGCATGTGTTTGGTATATAAACTCTACTTAACAATAAAAAAAAAATTGAACCAGTTTAGGTAACTACTTGCTAATTCGTATAAGTTCAGGTACTTTTTTGTCAAATCATGTCAAGTCTAGGTACATGTTTGTTCCTCACATTATTTTCCGTTTATTCTTAACGGTAAATTAACGGTAGGTACCTATTTGCTAATTTCACAAAGTTGGGCAACCTATTTGCGGCAAAAAAAAAATTAGGTACATACTTAGCAAACCATGTAAAGTTGGGGACCTATTTGGTAATTAACTCATATATTATAAATATTTTATTTATTTCTACTGTTATGATAGCACTTGTGCTGTATCAATGGATATAAATCTGACTTAGGACACGAGGAATGAATAGAACGTGAGAAGAAAGTGATGTGGCAGTTTCATGTGCCATCTCAGCAATTCCTGTGTCGGTCCCGTCCACTTCCCCGATAGGGGTGGAAATTAGAGATGTCGACTGCAAACCCGATCCGAAATCGACTCAGATTCGGATAGAATTCGAGTAAAAAAATAACAAAAAAATCGGATTGAACCGTTTGACTCATTTATTTTAGGGTTGGGTCATCTTATTCGGACTTGATCTGTTAACCCGTGATTAAAAAAAAAGATTACCAAGTGTTGTCGTCTGGATGTCCTCTCTAAGGTTCTTAAAGACTGAACTCTGAAGCTGAGATGTGAAAACTGAGAATCATAAGCTGCCGGCTCAGTCTCATATGGTCATCTGCGACTGCGTACTTCAGCGTCCGCCGTCCAGCAACTCCAACTCCAGCACGCAATTTGCGCCCAAGTCCACTCCAGCCATCCAGCGTCTTGACTCCTTCACAGGGGTGACAATCGTGTCGTGTCGTGTCTAATCGTATCGTGTCATTAATCGTGTCGTTTCTTAACAGGTTTCGTGTCTAAACGGATAATTTCTAAACGTGTCTCAAAACATCAGACACGAACACGACACGATTAAGTAGCAGATCACACGTGACACGACACGGCACACGATTAACTTTCTTGGAAATTAAAAATTAAAAAACATAACGGATAGACACGACACGATATGACACGATTAAGAATGACCTGATTGATACGAATTTATACGATTAGACACGATTAGTTAACCGTGTCTTTATTCGTGTCACATGTATACACGACACGATTAGTTAGTCGTGTTTTGTCGTGTTTATACAGATATCCACAGATCTGAGGTGTTTAGACACGATTATTAATCGTGTCTAAACGTATAAGAGTTGTTTAGACACAGGATCCGTTAAAGTCAAACTCATATACACTTTAAAGCAGATCGTGTCGTATCGTTTAATCGTGTCGTGTCAGAAATTGCCACATCTTCTCCTTCATCACCCACGGGTCTCCGCTCCACTCCGGCCTCGCCTAAACAGCAGCAGGAGCACCCGAGCCCATTACGGGTAATAGGATTGGCACTTAACCAATCACACATTGACAACGCAGTGTATATATTTACTTGTTTCTTTGGAAGGCAAGGCACCAAAGAGGAACTTGTGGTTATGTACTACTAATAGTAATATATAACACAAAGCAGGAACAAGAAAAACAACATAAAGATTAAAGAGCTGTCATCCATTTCTCGCACAACATTTAAATTATTTTATGGGATTATTGTTATTTAACAAAAAAAAAATGTCGAAATGTGCTAAAGTGGATAGTCTACATTACGGATGATAGGATTGTGTAAAAATTAAAAAATACTGGTGGAATAAAAAAAATTAAAATGTGGTATGAGACCAAAAAAAATCAAAGCTTTACCCGAATTCAAGATAGAGATAGATTGAATAGAGTGAGTTTATTTGATAAGGCAACAGTCTGGCCGGGAACCTGCCGGAGGGATCCGCCGGTTAGAGCGAAACAGCCAATGCGTGGATTATTCCTCAATCACCATTTCGATACTAGAAGATTTCAAATCCCACATACGCTTTCGTCATTTGTCTACCTACGTCCAAAGTCCAAACAGTCAAACTGACTGACTGGTCCGGTGGTCCCTCTCTATGTTTTCATGCTTTCCATTTCTGTCGAGGGTGATTTTGATTACGACAGTTGAGTGGCAGACAAGAACATGGAATTAGGTACATTGATGAGGAAAGAATTCCCTCTATGTTCCAAAACACCACCCAATAAACTATGTACCTACTAATTAATCTCCCATGCTACCCAGATCGTGTAAAGTCAGTACGCGATCTGAAGCTTAATTCGGTCCTTGCAACGCAGTTTTTGTAAGGGACGATTCATCTTGGTCGATTTTTTAAGTCCCAAGGTATCTACCTCGATACACTTGAGAGTCAAGAGTCCACAACATCAGCATTTCTCTCCACATCGTCCTCTTCAGCAGTTGAAACAGAAGAACTCTTGAGCTTCATGTGCCCTACAATTGGAACCTCTTCAACATCCTCTTTCTGGTACAAGGTTTGAACCTCTGCCACAGAGACTACGAAGCCAAAGAGCTTAATCGTTGTAGTATGAGTTGCTTCTCCTTCTCCTTGTCCACCACCCAACCCTTTAATCTGAATGTAAGAAAGAAACAATTTTTACTATAATTTTCAACCTTACAAAGTAAACAATGAAGTCGAGTTCAGGTTCTTACTGTCGAAGCCAAGTTCTTTGCTGCCATGGTAACTGAAGACACGCCTTCCTCATGTGAGCTTATGCAGAGGAAGTCAGTGGTCCATGAATTAAGAGAGTTGGACCGACTTTCCTGTCTGTTGGAACAACAGATGTTAGATAGAACCGAGGTTGGAGAACGTATCTCCTTGTCCGAGACCAAATAGTTTGGAGATGGACACTGTTCCTGTTGGGATTTTTTAGGGTATGGATGAATCGGTCTTCTCTTTGGGCGTGGTGGAGGTATTTCTATTGGAGCACTAGAACCCTTTGGATTTTCCTGGGACACAAAACCAATCCCCATAAATGGCTAAAAATTAAATTTTGAACGACAATAAGTTTCAAACATGGTATTTGTTCGATTTTGGTGAGTTACCGTCGAGGTCAATAAACTAAAATGCTATTGTAAAAGTATTACTTTCGGGTGTTAACCTTAGAGAAAAACTTCTGGGCATGGCTTCGGATCTGCACAGCAGTTTTGGTGCCCACATGTTCTGCAGTGAATAAAACAAGTGATCCAGGCATTTTTGCTTCGTTAATTTAGGATACAACGGATTATATGAATTCAGAAGTTACCTTCAATCTGGCGCCAATCACGTCCATACAGTTTAAGAGCTTCAATGAACCTCCCATGTTCTTTGTCAGTCCATTTCTCCCGTTGCTTAGTGATTGTGTAAGGCTTCCTTACCTGAAATTCCAGTCGGCAATATCAGTGACGACAAAAATAAAGTTTGAGAAAATCTCATTGGAATTTGAGCTAGATATCAACCTTAGGTGTATGGTCATGTACAGATGAATAAGTGTCCTTTGTTTGATCCACATTAGAGGCACTCGATGTTAGTGTTACTGAACAATCATTTCGATCCTATATTCATGTCCAGAAAAGAGAAATCATGCACAAAGGTTACAAAGAATTGGATTCAACGCAAGTACACAATCTATATTAAGATAACAGCTTCAATGAAGCAACACAGTATACCTGAGCAGCCATAAATGCACAACCAATGATTATGATTCGTCTGAAAGACAAAAAGAACGTCAAACTAGAGACTCAGCAACCAATTTCAAGGAAACTAACTACTCACTTTTCATTCATTCATTACCAAAAGGGCACATAATTCCGAAAATCAAGGCGCTAAACCGTATACCCAAACTATACATGAACTCCACGACGGAAGCAAAATTATTAAGCACAGTGGTAAGGAAAAAACACACTCCGGAGAGTCTTCAGCAGTTAAACACCACCGAATCTGGATCATACCTTAAGCTGAGGAACCAAAAGCCGATTTGATTTGTAAACGTAACAGGCGGCAGCAGAAGACGAGCAACCGCGTTAAAAGTTTGATGCGGAGGAGAGAGCCTCCGAGTCCAAATCCGCGCGCAGGGTCAGTAAAATTGGTTCTACAGTGATTCAGACATGAGCATATCCAATCCAATAGGAAGAAGATGATTAGAGAGGAGAGGAAGAAGAAGAATCTCACGCATGGAGGATTCTAGAGCAAGCGGGCAGAATGTGGCTAAGAATGTACGTGTCGTGATGACGTGTCAGTCTATCCGGCTGACTCCAACTGTTTTCCGATTCTTTCAGTTTTGTTGTGGAAGATATTAAAGGAAAGAGGATAATTTCAGCAGGTCTTTAATTCGTAGCGTTGAACAAAAAAAATAGAGTTTTTGTATTAATTTGACTGAGATATTTTTATTATCCAAAATACTTTTTTTTTTCCGTTAAATCCACACGCGCGGAGTGGAACCTGAGGTACGCGCCTCAACCACCACTCGTTAGTAATTCACATGAATGGATTCATGCCTAATGCCTATATATGTATTAAGTGATTTGATTTGGTTATCAAATATGAAAAGTAATTTGATTATGATGGTCCAATAATCAATAAGTAATTGAGTTATATAATTATGATGTGTCCTTTTAGTAAGTGAATGAATGAAAATTGAGTAGTGAGCATTTAGTCTATTTGTTATAAATTGTGCTTAAGTTAGTGCTTTTTATATTTATTGATTATTTAAATATAATTCATCCAAATCCACATGTCGTGTTTGTGTTATGATTTTTGACTCATGTGTCAATTTGACATGTCTATATATAACCTGTGAAAACACCGAGCATGTTTTAGTCATAAGTTTTGATCAACAGATCAACCCGTAACCCGTCTCATTTATATATTATATTAAATCATAATACTTATTTGTATGCATTTTACAGAAATTGTGTTTTATGAGTCAATCTATTTCTGGTTTTTATTGAAATAGTGAATCGAACGGGTCAAATTGGTATGCGGGTTATGGAGGCCGAACGAGTCAGACTGATTCAACACTTACTATTTCTGACGGGTCAAATTTGAATTTCAAAAACTGACTCATACTATTACATGTGTCGTGTTTTGATCAAGAGATCCCTGACACGATCCAAAACCGACACGAGTAAAGTGATCACCCGTTTTGATAGAATTGTTCTGAAAATAATAAAATAAATACGACAAACTAAAACCAAAATACATTATTTGAGGAAAATATCTACGTCCGCTTGAAAGAGAAAGAAGTACTGTTGGCCTAAAAAAAAAAGAAGAAAGAGAAACAAGTACAGACACCCTGACACAGACATGGACAAGACATCAATTGCCCCAAGAGAATCAAATAGTGAGATAAGGAAATTTATTATGTTGGGCCCACAATTCAGCCAATGGCGAGCTGTATGGGCCCTTTTCATGCCACCTCGGATCCTCGACCCTTTCTTACTACATCAAGCCGGGCCCCACTCACTTATCCAATATTAGGCATTTTATTAAAGAGGAAAAAGAATCTCCGAAAAATTACGTTAATGAAAGAAATACAGGCGTATATTGGTTGGGCTTTTATTTAGCCCATGTGATTAGTATTTTGCGCCGTATCTTCCACACAGTTGAGGAAGTGGGAATCCTTACCTTTGATTATCTCATCGGCCCACTGGAAAGGTAAAGATGGAAAATATATTTTTGTTTAATTGAGTAAGATAAACATATAATATATATATATATATATATACTTAGTTGTTAAATTTATTTATTTATCTATTGGTTGTTGAATTATTTTTATACCCAATGATGTGTACCTCTAGAATTTCTAAATTTCTAAAGGTACACATAATTGACAACTATTTATAAATAAATTCGTGTAAATACTATTTATAGATCTTTTTTTTGGCCAACAATACTATTTATAGATCTAACTCATAAATTATTACCAAATTAATAATAAAAATATTAATAAGATTATTTGCTTATTCTGCTGCTAGCTCCGGATGTCAGCATCAAGGCAGAGGAGGACGATGAATATGGTTGATCATGGGCGGTCCGGTCTGGTCCTGAAGGTAATACTGAGACCGAAATTTCGGTTTTGCCTTCTGGTGGATCGAGATCGACTTCGGCCAAAAAAACTCGTCCGAGTCTGTCTTTTTTGACTCGGGTCGGTCTCGGTCCTGAACCGAATTTGTACATAACAAAACTACTGAGCTCACAGTATTCTTTAATAAAAGGCAAAAGAATAGTTCAACTCTAAATAAAACACTATGAACTCATGTTATTCTTTAGTAAATTTATCAGAATGTAGCTTTTATAGAGATAGAAAACCTCCAAAATCCACATTCATTTCAGTGTGGTATTATGAAAATCTCAAATCCACCTTGCTTCGGTCCTGGCCGATCCTAAACGGACTTTCAGAAAAAAAAGTCTGAGACCGAGACCAACCTTAAAGAAAAAAAACTATGTTCACTCGGTCTCGATCCTAGTCGGACCAATCTTATCGAGAATTCGGTCCAACATTCTTTTTTATCACCCATGCATCGACATTGAATCCATTTGTTGGTCGTGTTCTACAAAATTTTGTCGCTTAGAGGTTCTGTGCAGTTTTAAATGAGGAACGGATTAAATATTAATATTTAAAAAATCATTGACTTGATTTCTCTGTTTAAAAACAAGAATCAGGATCCACGTGTCAGTGAGCCGGATCCATCGACGAGATCCAGAGGGAAAGGACTTTGTCGGAGCCAACAGTTGTTCCGATTTAGTTTCCGCTCAAAACGCATTCCCTTCGACAACGAAAGTCCAGTCACATCCCCTGATTGTGAATCATTGCTCTCTCTTCTCGCTGTCGCACTACGTCCACTGTGCCGCGTGTACTTCTTCTCACAGAATAGAACGGAGGAGCTCTCCTCTTTCTGGTGCAACCCAGATGAATGCCGACCGGTCGCCGCGGTGACTTATCCACCTGAAATGAAAATAATGAGGTGGGTCTTCTCGCTCTAATTTGAACAAAATCAAGAAACAACGTTAGAATCTCTACATCAGCATGTAGCTTGTCTTTTGTTATGTTCTAGCAATCAATTGGCTATAATGAGATAGCCTGTCGTTGCTCTGTGTAGGATTTGGTGATTTAAATATACACAATTCTGGATTCGGATAATGTTTAAAAACTGAATCCTGGTCGGAGTCTAAAGATTGCATTGTTTGTGGTTTCGTCTGTCTAAATCTTGTTTTCTGATAGGTAATGGCCTTTGAGATCCCATGATTTAAAATATTTGGATTGGGGAAAGACTTGGCGATGGCTGTGGCAATCAAAACAAGAAACATGCTTGAGGGTCTAGTACGAGACAGTTCTTTCAGGTGGTTGCTTGGCAAACAAAGCCATTTCAGCGAAGAATTTGAGGAAATGGGAAGATCTCCATCAGGTCGGAAAAATTGGATCTCAGAACTATCCCCGGTTGCTAATATAATCGTTAGTCGATGCTCAAAGTAAGGGGAATTCCTGCTAACTCTTCATTTGCTTATTCTGGATCTAATGACCCTTTTGATTTAAGTGATGCTTAGTAACTACAATAACTTGAAAAATGCAGGATTCTAGAAGTTCCTGCTGCTGAGCTGCAGCAAAGTTTCAAGGAAGAGGCTTCTGATTCGTTAAAAGAGGAATCGGTGTATGCAAGGAACTTTTTCGAATACTGCTGTTTCAAGACATTATCACGATCTACTCAAGTAGAAGGGTATTTGGCAGATGAGAAATTCAGGCAATTAACATATGATATGATGGTAGCTTGGGAGACTCCTGCCGTTTCTAGTGAGCCAATGGTTGGTATCAGACATTGGTAACTTGATGTTCTTTTGATAAACTGTAAAACCTCCATAGTTGTTGAAACAACTGACTTTGAACTGTAACATGTTGTTGTTCTGGTCTTGTTAGGATGATGAAGAGGTTTCAGTTGGAGTCAAGGCGTTTTCTCGAATATCTCCAGCAATTCCTCTCATTGCTAATCCGATAATTAGTGAAAATCTTTTTGAGGTGCTTTCTGCTTTAACTGGGGGTCGTCTTCATTTCTTCGTCTATGATAAATATATTGCAGGTCTTGAAAGGTACATCTTCTCTCTGAATTGTATATTGTTGCCTTCAAAAGAGACATCCTTTACATCTATTACTTCATCTTCATATCTTTTCTTTGATCTAGAGCTATTAAGAAATTTAAGTCTCACAACGAATCATCTCTCCTTTCATCGATTCGAGCATCGAAAGGAGAGCAGATCCTTGAAGTGGATGGGACTGTAACTACCCAACCAGTTCTTGAACATGTGGGGTCATCTACATGGCCAGGTTGACATTGCTGTCCTGAGCTTAAAACTATATAAAGTTTATTCCTTCTTATTTTTGCAACTTAAAAAAAATCTCTGTACAGGGAGGTTGATTCTGTCGGATTACGCGCTTTACTTTGAAGCACTGCGCGTCGTGTCATATGATAAAGCAAAGCGATATGATTTGGCAGATGACTTGAAACAGGTCGTGAAACCGGAACTGACCGGGCCCTGGGGTACAAAGTTGTTCGACAAGGCTGTCTTCTACAAGTCTATAAATTTGTAAGGCAATTCCTAGACTCTTTTTCACTTGTCGAGATTTTATTTAATGTAAACTAAAACTCATCTTTTTTAGAAATAAACATAAGAACAAGGGGATCACAAATTAAAGTTTCCATCTTTGTTATTTGAAGGAACTAGATCATATCATTGGATCGTCTTTTTTTCTCCTGAAAATATTAGATTTTTCACTTTCTTACCAAAAAAAAAATACACTTTGTAGATTTTTCCTTGATATTTCTTCAATATATAATATGCATATCAACCTTTCTGTGTAAATCTATACTCATCTGTTTCGGTGTTTGTAGACCTGAACCCGCTATCATCGAGTTTCCAGAGCTTAAAGGCCATGCTCGGCGCGATTACTGGTTGGCAATCATTCGAGAAATTCTATACACGCACAAATTTCTTAACAAATACTCGGTTACAGGACTCCAACGCAACGAGGCACTATCCAAAGCTGTTCTTGGGATTCTCCGTCTCCAAGCAATTCAAGAGATCAGCTTCGTGGCTCCGTTAAAGTTTGAGTCTCTTCTCATGTTCAATCTATGTGATCAACTTCCAGGTGGTGACTTGATACTGGAAGCTCTCGCCAACATGTCATCTTCTAGGGAATCCAGCCGGGTTAATAGTCCCAAGAGCCCCCACTCTATGTATTCAGTTTCGTCTCTTTCCTTGGTTTCCGACCTCGGGTTTGTCTTTGGGAATAGTTCTAGTAATCCAAACGAGGGTAGTCTCGTTCTAGGTGATATCGCGATTGGGGAGATGACATTATTGGAACAAGCGGTTACGGAATCGAGAAACAGCTACAAGAAAGTGGCTGTGGCTCAAGCAACTGTTGATGGTGTCAAAGTAGACGGAATTGACACCAACATGGCTGTAATGAAGGTATTTGTCTGGTCAGTGAGTGAAATCTTTTTGTGTCTCTGTGTTTTTTTAGAAATGAAAGAAAGTTTTCTCCTTTTCCGGTTTGTTTGTATGTGCAGGAACTACTCCTTCCTCTTACAGAGATTGGAAATTGGCTTCTTTGTTTGATTTTCTGGGATGATCCATTGAAATCAGCAATCTTTTGTTTGGTGGGTTCTTACGTTATCTGCAGGTAGCACACTGATCCAAGAAACATGTTTCCTGTTTGATAAAGGATGTTCCTCGAACTCTCTTCTGCTGACAAAATGTAACTTTTATGTATCGTCAAAATGGATATTCGTTCCTTGCTCATGTTCAAGTGAGATTTGAACTTCATATACACGACATGGCTGCTGATGTGGATAACCGATGTAAAATACATGTTTTTTTGTTTGGATAACTCTCCTGTGTTGCAAAAAAAAAGTTCTCAACCTCCAATATCTCATATTCTTCATATTGCAGATGGAAAAGTTCTAACTTCTGCAGTAACTTCATTTCAGGGAATTGCTTCGCCACACCATTGCGCTATCATTTGTCTTCATGTCTGTTTTTATGGTTCTGACACGATATCTAACTCGAGGACTACCTGCGAATGAAGTGAAAGTGACAGCACCCCCACCTTTGAACACTATGGAGCAGCTCTTAGCCGTTCAGAACGCTATTTCTCAACTCGAAGGCCTCATTCAGGACGGAAATATCGTTCTCCTAAAAGCACGTGCTCTTTTGATGTCCATTTATCCTCGGGTATGTTCAATATTTCTTGACATCGTTGTCCCCACTTAGGCAAAGAAACATAACATGTTCGATATGCTATGTTATTTAGGCGAGCGAGAAATTTGCAGCTGGTCTGTTGCTGTCCGCACTTGTGGTTGCATTTTTGCCATTTAAGTACATCATGCTGCTTCTTTTTTTGGATCTGGCGACTCGATATTCTCCTTTGAGGAAAACGAGCACCGAGAGATGGATGAGGAGGCTGAGAGAATGGTGGTTCAGTATTCCAGCAGCTCGTGTTTTGCTCGAGATTGAGAGGGATGATAAGAAGAAGAAATGATCCTGGTTTCTTGCATATATACATATATGTGTGTGTATATGTATTTTTTGGATAGGGTAGAAATATTGTAATGGATAGAAAGACAGAACAGCAACACGGTTTTGTTTGGTAAAATCAGAATCTGATAGAAAGAGTTCACATCAACATATTTGCCTTTTGATTTGGGTTATTTTCAGTTTTATGTTTAGTAATAATTGGACTTCAGTTCTTTCTCCATGTTTTGTTTTTGAAAGTGGAGACATTAATCTTCTTCTTCATTAGAAAACAGCACCACAACATGACTCTACAGTTGAAGCTTCAAATCTATGGACGCCCTGGATATGTTGGATGGAAGCTGTCTGCATCTTCTTCTCCATGTCCCTTTCTCATCTTCATCTCCTTTGCGTCTCCCGACACCATTGCTCTCTGCAACCATTTCAAACGTAAAAATCACGACTTTGGGGACACTCTAAAGTAAATCTACGACATCCATAAATCGAACTTTAGCTGGTACCTGCATTTTCTCTATTGTGTCTGGTTCCGAATTGAAGTCGTAATATGAACTCGCTGCAGTAAGCTTCATGGAGAGGAACTGCAATAATATCGATAGATTTCAACTGGAAATGGATTAAGTTCTGTTTATAAAAGTAGTCTCACCTCGACTTGATTCTGCAAAGACTGTACATAGTTGATGATTTCATCGTGCATCACCGCAAGTCCCATAGTCTGTGAATTCAAATTTTTAAATTAGATGTTGAAAAAAGAAGCTGGTGCATTCACACATTACTAAATGCGAGGATTTATTACCTTGTAACATCCTGGTACAATGTCCTGCAAGCACCTCAGTCTTTCATTGATCTTACCTCTTCTTACCTGATCCATAGATCAGGAAAAAAAGTATGGATTTTTTATCCAAAAACACAAGCAGCAAACTCAAGTACGAAATGGGTACTCAAAATTTTCTGAAGTTTGTGGAAAAGTATCGGGTTTTTCATCAAAAAGGATAAAGATAGAACTCGATTATCAAAAGGGTACTCAATTTTCTGAGTATTGATCGACTTTGCAGGGAAAAAGAAAGGCCTTAGAAACTCGGATATCACATCACGTAATCTAAATTTTCCAAGTCTTGATCCAGCTTCCATAAAAAATCTCATTTTTCATCCGAAAACATGAGAGGGTTTCAAATACTAAACGGGTAGTATTATTTATTTAGTTCTGATTGTGTTTGTGTAGGTTTATGAGATTACCCTCTCAGCTAGACTATGGTTGTCTGTGGCTTGTCCTCTTCGAGCTCTGACATGAACAACGTTAACCTTTGCTTTCTCTCCTTCTGTCTGTATATTCTTCATCTTCTTTGCCCTTCCTGCAGAACTCTGCAAACAGCAGAAGCAACATCAAAATATTATAAATTCTGGAATCAAGAATTGGATAAATATATACATTTTTATTGATTAATTACGTATTTGTCCATGACAACTGGGTTGCTCCCTGCCACGTCGACCACCTTCGTCTTCCTTACTTCTGGGAAAAATACTCTCAACTTCCGAAGCATACATGCGGTAATTCTGTTGGATCCCTCCAGGAAAAGCTTTCGATGAGGTTGCCTGGAAACTCGGGGACAGTAGCGTGATCGGGGAAGAAGCTGTCGTGGCCACCGGAGATGCTGTTCTGAAAGTTTAAGGATGTGACGATGGAAGTGTCCAGAACTGTCGGGCCCAGCTCGGTGAAGTGGGTGACGAACTCCATGTCGGGATCTGTTTCTAGGAATGGAATCGTAGGTCTCGTGCTGTGGATGCCTGCTGTGAAGTCCGCCATTTTCAGTGAAAAGAGAATTGGAATAAACTCTCAATTGATTGATTACAGAGGCTTAATTCATAGGACGGCTGCATATTTATACTGAAACGTACGACGGGTAATAAATTATTGCATGGTTTTCCATCAAGAGCCCAGTTATTCTACCTACCATTAGTTTGATTTCGTATATGTTCCTAATGAACAATTATTTACCCAATAATTAAGCTAATTATATGTATCTAATATAATACACGGCTAAATATATAGGTTTGTTGCCTGCCAAACCCTAAACACGTCGTACAAATCATCATTAACCCATTGAACAAACCCTAATCTAAACCCTAACTGCGAAGGACAGCGACCTAACTTCATTCAAAAACGTACTTCCACTTTTGCTTTTACCCCTTCAATCCAAAGTACGTGCAGTGCATGCATGGGGTTTATTTATGCCCATGCAGTTACGACCAAACATCTCTCTCTCTCTCTAGCTGGGAGAGAGAGAAGATAGCTAGGGTTTCTCTTATCTAAACATAGATCGACAATTCAAAAGGGGAACCTTACACTCCATTGTATTCTTAGTATAGAGATATACAAACAATGTACTAGGAATCTATTCATTTAGGACAATTTTTTATTTTTATTTTTTATTTTTAAAAACAAGGAAGTATATCAACTATCAATATCAATAGATCAGACAAAAGGGTTAGGAGATTGATCGGAATAAAGAGTCGATGTCATATCGTACATTGATCTGCAGTCAACTCTTTACTCGAGTCTATACCATGAGTTTCCCACCTCGCATTCTCGACTTTTAATGGAGTCTATCTTTTTAAAAGTTATACACCTTAATCATCTTTTTCATTAATCCGATTTGTGATTAAATGTTTTTGATATATTCTTAATATATCACAAGAGGAAGGTGATTCAACTAACTTAAAAGGGTACATAAGTTTTCAAACTCTATGTCCCAAATTAGGGTTTCAATTCGCTTCACTTATGAAACGAGTTTAGACACTTTATCATATCCGAAATTAGGTTTTCTAACTTATGATTCAACACGACTCATGTTCCGATATATGGAAAAGATAACTAATTTTCGCCATCGTGTGTCGATATTTCTATGGATCATATCTAAATAGTTTGCAAATAGTCAATGACTTCATCTACTGTTTCATTCAAATTAGTTCCTTCAGCTTTAAATTTCCTCTGTGGTAAGTTCTATATTTGGTTGTGAAAATTTGAAAGTAGGTATTTAAGGTGCTACTCTGGTAAAAGGAAACCTTATATGGACGAAAAATAGGAATTCATCATACGTGTAAGAATTAAAATAGGAATAAATAATTAAACTAAAATAATGTTTTCCTCTTTCTCCCATAAATAAGGTATTGGGCCTATTGGGCCCTGCCCATATTGAGATTCTTATATACACATCCTTATTGGACACCCTTATACAAGCTCAAACACTCTAGTCTCTCCTCCTGTCCTTCGTTTCCCTTTTCGTCTCCCTTCTGATCTTGAACCTCCAATCGGCAAGGATGAATGATAAGGTAAGTTTTTTTCGACTCTTCATCTGTTGTTGAACCTTCGGCTCTTCTGTTCTGCTGTTGTTGAACCTTCAATCGGCAAACTTGAACCTTCTGTGTGACACAATGTTCTTGGTTTCCCCGGGTATTGACTTGGGTTAGCATTCAATTGGTTAGGGCCTTAAAGCCTTGTGGTTCGTGATGATTTGTGTGTTCGTCTAGAATATGGGTCCGTACTGGGGACCATATACTGTACCAAATTTTGATTTTGACTCGTGTGGTGTACTCATTTGTTTCCCTTTTCCATGAAAGGTGGTAGATTAGTGGAGTTGACCTGGTTTTCTAGCGTAGACTCTGAATGTCCTCTCTTAATTTTCAACTCTTGATCCTGCAGAAGCATGTTGATTGATTCGGCATTCCCACCTTATGTTTATCAACTCCTCAAACTTCATGACAGACAATACTTGTTCTTTGGGGTTGGTTTTCCATATGATTTTGGCTTTGATTGGCTTTTTATCAATTAGTGAAAGAACATGAGTAGATAGGATTTTTGAAAGAATTTTCAATTAGATTTGTTTGGAAATTGAAATCCACTGACCACTGGATACGCTTGATTGTTTTGATTTCTTGTTTTTGCAATACTTGTTTGAATGGATTTGCAGTTTCGAGTAATTGAGCTCATGTTCAGTTTCACGGTGATTTTTTTTTTTTTGGTAAATAGTTTCACGGTGATTGATGCAGCAAATGCTAATGTCTGTGTATTAACTCAACAATAGAATGCTGTTCTGGTAATTTTACCTTTCCTTGATTATTTTGCACTGATTCGGAAGAATTTACCAGATTGTTGCAAGAACAGTGGTGCTACATTTATTATTTTTATGTTGTTATGTTGGATACATACTCAGTCAGATTCTCTGGTTTTTTAACCAACGGTGGGTCGAACGGGTCAGTCTGACCCACGAGTCAAGGATGTTGAACGGGTCAGTCTTACCCAAGCCTCACTATTCCTGACGGGTCATTCTGACCTGCGGGTTGACCCACCAACCCACGGGTCATGTTTAGTTTTCAAAAACTGACCCATATGAGTACACAGGTCGTGTTTGGATCAGAGGGTCCCTGACACGACCCATGGGTCACCCATGACCCGTTTTGGCACCCCTAATCATCTGCTCAATTTGATTCGAACATGTATTTTGATTGTTTTTGAAATCTCACAATTGCTTATAACTTTACGTACCTTATGCCTATCAAAGTGTTTAAAATCTAATCCATTTGTATTAATTAGGTTGGTATAACAAGGGATCTCTGTATACGATGTGATTTACCTGGGAGCCTTCTTGTCTGCAGCAACATTCAATGTAAAATCGAGGTTCATGAAAATTGTCTTATCATGAAACCCAATTTTGATGATTTAGGAAACTTTTTTTGCCCTTACTGTTCAATGTTACAAGTAATTGCTCAAAAAAATAAAAAACAGAAAATTGTTAAGAATGAAAAAAATGATCAGAATATAGATGAAGATCTTATAAAGACAGAAACGTAGATACTGATCAAGGAAGTTAGCAACAATGAAGATAATGTCCATGAAGAAACTTGCTCTTCTGCAACAAAGGTGATTGCCTTTTAGCTCGTTCTATCTCTTGTGGCTTATTTAAAATTTTACTTCCATGAGTAGCAGGTAGTATTATCTATTTACATTTTATGTCTATTAAATAAATTTCGTGCCCATTGCTTATTGAGTAGTAATGAATGGATTTTTGGTTAATTTATTTTGACTTTTAATAGAGTGCTTATATTTTCTGCAGATAGACTTAAATGTTCATCAATAGGATCAACAGAAGTAGTCCGGTATGTGTTTGAGGGAGCAGATTAGATTGTTTTGGTTGTAAATCCAAGTAGGTAAGTGTTTTAGTTCTTATAAATAGTTAACATTGGGATGCAAATTCCTATTTTATCAAAAATTTGTGCATCAAGACTGGGATTGCTTGTTTGTCAAGATATTTCTTATAAAACTTGGTGGTCAAGAAAAGAAAGTTCTTACATGAAAAGCTCTTTGAGATTCTCTCTCTATCCAAATGACGGAATGATTCGATGTTGCGTTGCAAGAAAGAACCATATTAACCTAAAAAACAATGAAATTAACTACAACGTGGTCTGATTGCTGTAGAAATTGTTATTCTTGAAGAATACAAATTGGAATGATTGTGTTATGTGTTGATGATCGAACTGAATTTACTACTCTATGGAAGGCATCGGGTTCACGAAAGAGATAATTCGATCTACAATCTCCGCAGCTGCATCAGGTTTAGCACCTTTCAGAGCCCTCTCTGCCATTACTGCCAATTCCTTCTCATCTCCTGACAATTTGAAAGAGCCAAAAAAAAACTTCCAGAATCAGATTTCTTGGGCTACAAGAATGACACAGATGATGCATTTCAAAGGTCTATGATACCTAAAAGCTCTTCAATCGATGTTTGTAGCGTAATTGAATCAAGCTCGTCTTCTGTGATGATCCTCGAACTAGCCAAGTCCGCCATAAGTGAAGCATTCTTGAATTGATGCCCCTCAGCAACATTTGGTGATGGTATCTATAAACAAGAAGGTGAGAAAGACAGTAACTTTCTTGCCCAGAAAGCAACCAACAATGGAATTCCCCATATGCCATGAAGATACAGAGCTTCTTCCAAGAAATGGTGCTTGCTTACTCACCAGAATAGAAGGCTTTCCAGTGGCCAAAAGTTCCGAACAAGTCATTGCACCAGCTCGAGAAACAACCAAATCAGCAGCAGCGTAAGCCAAATCCATAGATCGCAAGAACCTTCATGAAGTTCAGCAGCTATATCAAGAACACAACAAAAGCCCAACAATCCATAATAACACACCCACAAAACACAAATTTTCCTGTCTACTTATCCAAAACCCAGAAGAGACATGGCATAAAGTTGCAAAGTTGGGGAGTTGTAACTGCCTATAACCAAAATTGAAGCATAGACCAGAATTTCGATCAATAACTGAAAGACTTACGGTTTGAGCAGCAAATGAGGATGATCACGAACAAGGCTCTCCATTTCATTGAAGGATTCGAGCCCGGTTTGCCATATAATAAACAAGTTGTCATTTTCTAATAGCATCTTATAGTACAAATTCAGAATAGCAATGTTAATGGAGTTGGCTCCAAAGGAGCCTCCAAGCACCAGAATCAATTTCGTGGATGAATTCTCAGCTTCTGCCAACTTGGGGAAGAAGTGAGAGATTGCCTCCATTTTCGAAATCGTCCTCGTTAACGAGAACCTCACTGGATTTCCACTCACCAGGCATTTGTGTTTAGGGAAGGAGTCGACAGTTGAATTGAATGCCACAAAAACAAGATTTGCAAAATGGGAAAGAAACCAATTTGCAATCCCAGGATACGCATTCTGTTCGTGAATCACGAGGGTGATTCCTTTAAGGGCTGCGGCAAGGCAGAAGGGGACCGAGACGCAGCCACCAGTTCCAACCACGATCTGCGGCTCGAAATCTTGAAGGATTTTGAAGCTCTTGATTAGGGCTTTGATCATGCGGTAGGGCAAAAAGAGATTCTTTGGGGAGATTAAGGGCCGAGCGAGTACGGTTGACGGAATGACGTTGAAATCGTATTCCGAGGATCGTACGACAGCGCTCTCCATGCTCTTGGCAGCACCCACGAAGAGGATTTGGGAGTTAGGGTTCTTAATTTTGAGCTCGTCGGCGATCGCCACCGCTGGGTAGATGTGACCGCCGGTCTCGCCCGCAGTGAATGCAATGCGGATGTCGTTGATTGTCTCGTACGGCTGCTGCTGGGTTGCCGGAAGGCAGCACGCGACTCTACGGAACCTGCGTGAATATATGGA
This sequence comes from Chamaenerion angustifolium, assembly GCA_946814005.1. Lineage (NCBI taxonomy): Eukaryota > Viridiplantae > Streptophyta > Magnoliopsida > Myrtales > Onagraceae > Chamaenerion > Chamaenerion angustifolium. The sequence continues at coordinate 33,971,284 of OX328275.1, forward strand.
AGGAAGAACAAGTGGGTGGTGGAAGGTGGAGGCCATGAACGGAAATGAAGAACAGAAGGTTGCTGTCAGATTGAAATCGGAGCAGACAATGAAGCTATGTTGGAGAAACAACGTAGTTAGGAAAAAATGGCTAGCAACTACCGAGCTGCTGCTGCCATGGCCCCTGAAAGTGATGTTTGTCGGTTACGGTAGTAGAATTTGAGAAGCAGAAGAAGTCCATCTCCTTCATACCTGTCCTCTACTTACTGTTGGTGCTCGACTGATCAATGATAGACGAAGCTACTAATGGACGAGAGGTGGTATCCAGGACGAAGCTACTAATGGACGATAGTCTCTTCTTAATTTTTTATAAATTAAAAAAAAATATAAAATTGAACTTTAAGGGAAAACTAAACAGTAAACTGATTTTTTTTTTTTGACAAACAACAAACTAAACTTTTAGAATTGAGTAAACAACAAACCTACCTCAAATTTTCATTATGTTTGGACATATTTTTCAATGTTTGAAAGACTTATTAAGTCAAATTAGTTGAAGTATTCTAAGAAAATGGTATTAAGACTTAATAAGTCTATCAAACATTGAAAAATATGTCCAAACATAATGAAAATTTGAGATAGGTTTGTTGTTTACTCAATTCTAAAAGTTTAGTTTGTTGTTTGTCAACAAAATAAGTTCGGTTTGATGTTTGGTTTTTCCTTAAACTTCGTGTTTTTTTTATAATTAACCCTACAAAATTCTATAATTTTTAATTTAATCATTTTAAATTATACATTTACCTCATTAAAAAAAATTAATTCAACTATTTACATTCGATATTTACCCAAATAATTTTTCTCACTTCGTTAACCTTTTTCAGACGAGATTTTGAATTGTTTTTTCTTGCAAGCTGTCTGGCTTTTTGTTTTTTATATTCATTATTATAATAATTAATCGCAGGTGAGGTGCTAGAAGCACGTTTAGTTGTCTTCTCTCTCTATTTTCTTTTGTTTTGTGAGAAACATGTGCCATTTCTTTAAAATTCAATAAATTAAAAAACAACTTCGGAGTTACTTTCTGACATGCACATACTTGTTTTTGGGGCCAATGACATGCACATACTGAATTGAATATAAACTCTTAAAAGTAGGAATGATAATTTAGTCAAGAGTAGATATTTTTTATTTGAAGATATTTTTATAGACAGATTAACTAATCGTTATAATAAAAAGAAATACTAGAATAATTTATTTTTTTTAATATTAAACTTTGAAAATCTTATTTGTATATATAAATTTGTATTCTGAAAAATATGTAAAATAAATTGTAAAATTAGTGAATTTCGTGTTTAACAGTTTTGCATCGTGTTGTGTTGTTGACTCACAAGTTTTCAATTTTTTGTATTAAAGTTAATCGGGTTGCGTGTCATGTCACATGTGATCTGCTGACTGTTAGTTAATCGTATCATGTTCATGTTTGAAATGTTAAGACACGTTTAAGACCTTTCAATTTAAACACAATACGATACGATTGTCACCCCAAGTAAACTTTTAAAAAAATAATTTTACTGAATTAATATTCAGGTATCAACTAATTGCAGTGGATTGATTTTTCTAGCAAATTTAGGATCTATCTAATCCTAGTACATTCTAAAAATATATTACGTTACTCCTCAACTGATGATGTTAGTATCTAACTACATACTTAAAAGTATTTAATATAATAGTCGAGTCATCGACATGTCATTTGAAATGGAAATTATTTGTTTGAGTTTTCGATTCAAATCATTTGTAATTCTTTAACGGATAAAATACGGCATTGCCCCTAAAGTTTATACCGATTTTAATATTTTATTTTAAAATTTAAAATTTTCCTAATGTTTGGACAGAATGAAAAAAGATTCAATTACCAAATGACTGACTTTAAACTTTAAGATATTTTTTTAAAATCGACCGGGAATGTCGTATTTCATCTTCTTTAGACCATTTTTTTGGCCCTGTAATTTGAATCTTTGCCTTGACAAACCACTTCTTATTAAAGGCCTGATCTACTTTCCCATAGCTCAATAACCTTTTCATTTTAAAATAATTTAATAAATATCTCTAATGTTTTTTTTTTTTTTTTTTTTGGCCAAGAATATCTCTAATGGTTGACCTATTACGTTTGTCAACAATTTGAGGAACAGACAGAACATGCATAAAGAGAATAATTATGGGATTAATGTCAGGAAAGGACAGATTAACGACATCGTGGTGCAAAATAGGAAGAATTGGGTCCAAGGGACGGATAACATTTTAGAGGGACTATACTAACATATTATGAAATGTGAGGGGTATCAGTATGATTTAAGTTTCTCTCAGACGTTACCATCTTCGTGGTAACCACGCGCCTTCGTGTCATAACAGAGCACCACCTTCAGCTATCAGAAACCCTAGACAGAGTTACTTACACACACTTCCATGCCTATCTATCATCAAGCATTGCAATTCTTTGACAATGGAAATGAGACCTGAAGCCTAATGTTCCTGACGATGTTCTCGACCCCGTAAAGTGCTTCCACATCGATCCCCTATCCGTCTATGTCCCTCGACGCCGGACCCAGCGATCGCCCTTCTGCTGCAGGTGGGGGAAACGGGGTGGTCCACGGTGGAGATTCTAACCGGATGGCCGCGCTACCGATGGCGAGGCTGAGGCTAAACCCCAACAAGGACCACAAGCCGGAGTGCTATGACGATCTACAATTGGACTTCAGCCCCGCGATATTCAGCTCCCTCGAGGGCTACTTGCCTCCGTCCATGCTTGGGTTATCCAGGGACGATAAGGTGAAGTTCATGAGGGAAATTCTGCTCAAATACTTGCCCCATGGGGAGCGAAACCGGGTATGTCATGCATATACTCCATATCTGTTGAAAAAATCGTCATTTCACCGGAATTTTCAGTGACGCGAACGATTTTTAGCTCTTCGATTCATTCTCAGAAAAGCGTGTCAAGATTATTGTCAAAGTTTGAACAATCGATTTATCAGCGTCTTGATTTAGAAGAATTCGATGTGAATCAGAGTGAATTACACGCATCAGCTGCTTTGCATTGATCTGGAGAAGCATATTTGCTTTGTAATTTTTCGAAAGTTACCCGCTTGACTTCAGGGAATTAGGGTTTCCTTCAACGGTTGCTTCCAGTAATTACGTTTTTCCCCGTTGGTATTTGTTTTCGCTGCGAAATAACGAACATGTTCTTCTACTTTCAGGAAATGATAAATTAGTCCTTATAGTTTTTAAATTTTGCAAGGTTGTCCTTCTAGTTTTTATTCATCACGGTTGGTTGTAAAAAATGAGTAGAATAATAACTTTCAACAATTAGATTGCGTGTTATGTATATCACAAACTAGTTCATCATGTCTGAGTTACACACAATACATCTTGATGTGGAGGAAGAAATTGACACTGCTTCATGGTGTTCAGTGTTGGAGGGCGGTTAGTAGTGGAGGAGCAGTCATTTGAAGAGTTTCCTTTTTATATATAACCAGTCTATAGATGGTAATTAGTATCAAAGTGTGTATGCCAAAGTTTATAGCTAGTGGTTGGCAATGCGAGTCTATACATAAAGAAATGCCTATTTAAGCAAACCAATTCATTACTAATATTTGTCCGGAAAAGGTAATATGGTGGAAGATTTCTACGACATGTTGTACATGTAATTTTCCTTACAAAGTAATTTAGTGGAGGATGTCTGTGAAGTATATCACGTGGAGTGTGAATCAAAGTTGATAACCTGAACAGTTAGTTTCTTTTATCTTCAACTTTGCCTTGGTAACTTACTATAAATGACTAAAGTTATGTAAATAATTTATTCTGCAGCTGAAAGTATGTTGATAATAGCTAGCACATAGACTTCTTAAACTTCTTACAGATGTTTCCATTATTTAGAGGCAATGCACTCCTAGTGTATCACATTTTTAGATAGAGAGAATTGGTAGATATTGTATAGCCCTTCTGAGCTTGGATCTTGTAAATAAGTCTTACTTATATCATATTTTTTATACCCATCAGGCTCAGAGGCATAAAGATTACAGGCAGAAGATACTCGACAATTATCAGGTATTTTGCGGCACCTTCTAGATCTCTCTTTTAGCCTTTATTAGATGTGTCTGTCAAACTTTCTTCTTTTACTACTAGTACGTTTTCTTATTGTACTGCATTACAATGAATTGACCTTGTTTGTGAAACCCCATGCTTCTTCTGCTTCCTCTTTAAACAAATAAAAACCGATCTTGAAGTCTTGAAGTAAAGCATGATCCTTCAATTCCTGTTTTATTTACGTATTTCTATCAAGCATCAACTATGAAGTAAAGCTTTAATTGTACATGGTAGCATGGTGGTTCTATATCAAATTAGACAACTGTGTTATCTCGTGAATTTCCTTTTTGTGTATCAATGGTTTTTTAATATATGTTCCGTATCTCTGTCTCTTGCCCTTTCCTGTGAAATTTATTGTTGTTTCTTTGAAGAGGATCTATTCCTTTTCTGTACCCCTGCTGTGATTTAAGTATGGCCTTCTGTGATCCTTTTCTCTTCTGCTGAGATAACCATGCGAGTATGGACTTTGTTATATGTCGTATATACCGTTAGAGCACTTCTTGAGGCATATTAAGTTGCTAATGGAGGAGTCCTTATCAACCAAGTTCCATGTCAATGTTGATTTATCTTGTTATATATATATATGAATAAAGCCAGTGATTATGGCTCTGTGGCATCTTAATTGCAGCCTTTACATAGAAATTTATACACTATGGACTCTGCGTCGTTTTTTGATGACACCTTTCTCAAAGCAATCAGCGATAATACAGAGGAAAGCTGTCGGAATATACTCTCTGAACCCTCTCCTGGTATCTTCACATTTCAGATGTTTAAGCCACACTTCTGTCAATTGTTATTAAATGAGGTATCTCCTCAATTTGTTCCTCTTGCTAAAATCACTTCTTCTTCCTCTATCTTGTACTCAATTCAAATATCTATGCTCTAACTTTCTCCCGACTTCTTAGGTTGCAAATTTCGAAAAGTGGGTAAGTGAAGCAAAGTTTAGGATAATGCGCCCTAATACAATGAACAAATACGGCGCTGTGCTTGACGATTTTGGCTTTGAGAAAATGCTTGACAAGCTGATGGAAGGGTTTATACGTCCTATTTCAAAAGGTTTGACCATCCGTATGAGTTTATATAGGTTTTTTCTCTTTCAAAAAGTTTGTCAGACATAATTTTGTATTAGAAAAGAGAACTAAAACATGCATTTGTAAGGTAAAAAAGGTGCCACCATTATGAGCTTGAGTTCTGAGTTTGATATGGGCCTAGCATGCATTTATTTAAGCTGTGCTTATCTAACTTGCTACTAAAGTGATTTCATTGCCGTGTTGGGAAATTATCAGTTAAATCATTTGAGTTGGCTATAACCCAGCTTTGTTGTAGTTCCAAATTTACTTGGAGAAATTCATTTTTCCTGCAGTCGTCTTTCCAGAAGTTGGTGGATCAACCCTGGATTCTCATCATGGTTTTGTTGTTGAGTATGGGGAAGATAGAGATCTTGACTTGGGTAAGTTTCATCTTGAGCATTGCTTTTGGCATATAATATGATTAGCTGGTACTTCATTTGTTTGTATTTTTTTCTGTAAAACTGTCCTGAGTTAGCTGAAATATATCTGACTGTTGAAATGAATATGTATGTGATACATTTTGTAGGTTTTCATGTGGATGACTCTGAAGTAACTTTGAACGTATGTTTGGGTAAGGAATTTAAAGGTGGAGAGCTATTCTTCAGGGGTACTCGGTGCGACAAACATGTCAACAATGGAAGTCATCCCGAGGTACTTTTTATCAAATTCAACAACCAATTGTTGAGAGGACACAATCATAACTCTTTAAGAAATAGGGTTAAATACCAAGTAAGCTACCTGAACTTTGGACGTTTTGCAACGAGTTACTCGAACTTTGAAAATTCAAAACAAACTACCTCAACTTTGAAGAAGGTGCAAATAGCTACCTCCGTCCAATTTCTGACGACTTTCCAACGAAAATTGGACGGAGGTAGCTATTTGCACAATCTTCAAAGTTGAGGTACCCCGTTTTGAATTTTCAAAGTTCAGGTAGCTCGTTGCAAAACGTTCAAAGTTCAGGTATCTACTTGGTATTTAATCCTAAGAAATATGCTTTCTGCTCATTTATTATCATCTTCTGCAAAATAGGAGATCTTTGATTATGTCCACGAGCCAGGGCGAGCTGTTCTTCATCGTGGTCGTCATCGCCATGGTGCAAGAGCTACAACCTCTGGTCACCGTATCAATCTATTATTATGGTGTAGAAGGTAACACAAACAGTGTCTCAGAAGCTCATTCATGAAAAAAAAAATACTCGGGTAGACAAGACAACCACGGATTATATGATTCCATTTTCTTTACAGTTCAATCTTTAGAGAGATGAAGAAGTACCAGAAGGATTTCTCTAGCTGGTGCGGGGAGTGTGCCCGAGAGAAGCAAGAACAGCAGCGCAAGTCATTAGCTACAAAATCAGTAAGGAGATTGCTTCAATTACACTATCTAATTTGAATCAAGACTGGCAAATAGTCGTGTTTTTTATGGTGATATCTCTCCAATCTCCATGGGTCTATCTGCAGAAATTGCTGAAGGATGAAGAGATGACGGGTTGAGGGTTCGGGTGTATGCAGTCTTGACTAGGAAGGAATATAGTAAACAAGCTAATTGATCTGTTTGTTTGGGTTGTATGTGCAATTATTATTAAGGTTGTATGTGCAAATATTATTGTGGTCTCTAATAAAGAAAAGTGGATGTTTTGTAGAAGCATTTTATTAAGGTGGTTTCTCATGTACATTAGATGAAAACCATTCTTATGTGAAATATATGTATTTGTTTCAGAGAATAGCCTTTAAGATCGAAAAGTGGTTCGGATTGGGGGTATATATGTACGGAAACGGATAGTTCCAGGGGTATTTTGCAATTAACCTTTCAAATAACGCATATACAGTCTCTCCGATACTCCATTGGGAAATAAGCACACAAAGCCACTTCAGTCTTCAGATGGTAAATGGTATTTAACAAAAAAAAAATGGTAAATGGTAATAGACATTCTCAGCTTTTGGTAATTTTAAATTAAAAATATATAATTATTTTTTTAAGGTTAAATACAAAGGAGTTACCTAAACTTTGTACGTTTTGGAACGAGCTATCCGAACTTTAAAAATTCAAAACAGATTAACTCAATTTAGACAAAAGTGAAATAACTATTTCCGTCCAATTTATTATCAACTGTTGACAGAATTTCATCGAAAATTAAACAAAAATTGAACGTAAGTAGCTATTTAAACTTTCATTCAAGTTAAGTTTAGCACGTTTTGAATTTAAAGTTTAAATAACTCGTTAGCTGTTTTTTACCTTATTTTTTCTTATATAATTTTAAATTTAATTAATTCCCTCTACTTTTCTTTGTTTAAACTATTTTTTTGTCGTCACTTATACCTTCGTCAGAAATGGCGGGCTCCCGTTTGTCTTCTCCGTTGCTATAAATTAAGTTTATCTTCGCATACAAGCACAGAGCTAAATCCACGCAACAATGGCATCTACAGAATTGAAGATAATCGGAGCTAAGAACAGCTTATTCTGCACGAGGATCGAGTGGGCACTGAAGCTCAAGGGAATCGGATACGAGTACATCCATGAAGATCTGATGAATAAGAGCGAACTGCTTCTCAAATCCAACCCTATTCATAAGAAGGTTCCGGTGATTCTCAACGGAGAGGTCGCCATCTGTGAGTCACTGGTGATCCTCGAGTATATTGATGAGAACTGGAAGGAAGCTCCTCTGCTTCCTCAAGATCCATATGAGAGGGCTCAAGCTCGCTTCTGGGCTAAGTTTGCAGATGAAAAGGTATAAATAATTCGAGAGTACCAAAAATTTACTTAATGAACTATTAGTGCCTCAACTTTATTTTATGCCTCTTTTGGTACTTCATCAATTTTTCTTTGAAATTAGAATCTTTGAAACATTTTAGCTCTCAAACTTGTTAGTTATGATAAATCAACCCCAAACTTTTTCGTGAAGGCTCATGCATTCGATATGCCAACTATAGGAACTCAACCTAACCTAGGATCATCGAGTCCTCAGAATCACATATCCGTGGGTAAAAAAAATGATTGGAAGCTAATTTTAACAAATAAAAAGTTTGAGGATTATATTAAAGATTCTTCCTTTGAAATTGAGGTAGATAGACACATAAGTTAAAGTACCTAACCTTTGCTTGGTGTATTATTAATACTTTCCAACTTTTTCACAAATATCACCGAACCCTTTGCGTTAAATTTGCTTACCCCATGAGAATTTACCTAAGTATTCGCACACCCTTAAGTAAAAAAGTTTGGGAACTTGTTTTTACTAACTAAAAAGTTTGGATTGACCATTTCTCCATAAAGATTGATGTTTTGGTTAACTCTTAGATTATATATGGAGCATGGGACGCCTGCAAAGAAGAGGGAGAAGTAAAGTTGAAGGCAATAGAGACTGCTTTGGAGTCATTTTCCATTCTTGAGAAGCAAGTTAAGGGCAGCAAGTTCTTCGGAGGAGACCAAATCGGTTACCTTGACATTGTAGTTGGGTGGATTGTGCTTTGGCTCGGTGTCATGGAAGAAATTGGAGAGATGAAGTTGCTCGATGCAGAGAAATTCCCTTTACTTCATGAATGGACTCAGAATTTCATCCAAGTCCCTCTCATTCAAGAATGTCTTCCTATAAGAGAGGACTTGCTCAACAAAATGTCTGCTAGCATTCCCTACCTGCGTTCCTTGGCAGACAAGAAACCCTAGATTCCATTGGGCATTACGCATTTATAATCGAGCTACAGCTGTTGTATCATGTTTGTTTTGAAGGAATAAGAATAAGAATATGAATCAATCATTTGGTACTGCAAATGACAAAAGATCATAACAAACCAAACACGGCATGCAATAATCAATATATCCACCTCAATTCAGCTCATGCAAAATCACAAACACAAGTCATTTTAAGAACTTTCAAAGTGTTTTAATTATGGAAAACCCTAGAATGACTCAGAAGAACAGAAGAAAAACGATTGGGGATCCTTAGGAGTTATTCTTTCATTTGAAACTTGTAACCCTTAAATACAAATACCTAGCTAAAATAAATGTCAGTTACACCCTAAAATAAATGACAACGGTTCAATCATCAAGTCCAAGAACATAAAATAAACAACAGAAGATGAAACGGTGGAACATGGGCTGAATCGAATTGTCTTCATGGGTTTGAACAATCGAATGGGCCAGATTGATAGAAAATGACCCAATTCCAGAAAGAAGAAATAGCCCATCAAATCGAAACCAATAAGCACAGACTGATAATGATGATATTTCAACAAAAATCACAAACACAAGTCATTTTAAGAACTTTCAAAGTGTTTTAATTATGAATATAACTCTCCACTATATGTGTGCAGTTTCAAACCATGATGCCAACTCCGCGACCAGTCGCCAACAAGACACCATAATGCATACTTTTTTTACTACAAAAAGCCGCCACCTTTATTTGTCCATTGAAAAAACAAAAACAAATTAAGAGACTAGATTATTATTATTATTATCTAAAACAGACTTACAAAACTGAAATTTTGCTTGCCAGACAAATAATTAATATAAATTTTGTTAATTTTAAATTTAAAAAGTATTATTAGTTATGATGTAACTCTTATATAATTTTAAATTTAATTAATTTAGGCTATGGATCGGTTTCTTGCAGCTGAATTTTCCTCTTCCTCTAGAACACACATGACAATTCTTCGTTTTAACTATATTATATCGTCACTTGTACCTTTGTCAGAAATGGCGGATCCCGTTTGTCTCCTCCGTTGCTATAAATAAAGTACATCTTCACATACAAGCACAGAGCTAAATCCACGCAACAATGGCGGCTGCAGAATTGAAGATAATCGGATCTAAGAACAGCTTCTTCTGCACGAGGATCGAGTGGGCACTGAAGCTCAAGGGAATTGGATACGAGTACATCCATGAAGATCTGAAGAATAAGAGCGAACTGCTTTTGAAATCCAACCCTGTTCATAAGAAAGTTCCGGTGATTCTCCATGGCGAGGTCGCCATCTGTGAGTCACTGGTGATTCTCGAGTATATCGATGAGAACTGGAAGGAAGCTCCTCCTCTGCTTCCTCAAGATCCGTATGAGAGGGCTCAAGCTCGTTTCTGGGCGAAATTTGCAGATGAAAAGGTATCAATAATTCGAGAATCTTTATTAAATGAACTTTCATAGGAACCCAAGATTTACTTACTGAACTATTAGTGCCTCAACTTTGTTTTGTGAATCATTTGGTACTTCATCAACTTTTCTTTGAAGGCAAAATCTTTGAAACAATGTAGTTCTCAAACTTGTTAGTTATGATAATTCAATCCCAAACTTTTTCGTGAAGGCTCATGCATTCGACATGCCAACTATAGGGTCTCAACCAAACCTAGGTTCACCGAGTCCCCAGAATCACATATCCTTGGGTAAAAAAAAAAGATTGGAAGCTAATTTCAACAAATAAAAAGTTTGAGGATTATATTAAAGATTCTTCCTTCAAAATTGAGAACTTTGCTTGGTGTATTATTAATACTTTCGTCCTTTTTCACAAAGGTCCCCGAACCCTTTGCGTTCAATTTGCCTACTCCATGGGCTTACTCCAACTAACACGAGTCATAACCTATGTAATCGCACACCCTTGAATAGAATAAGTTTGGGAGCTAGTTTTTACTAAATAAAAGTTCAAGGATTAGATTGAAGATTTCTCCATAAAGAATTAAAGATTGACAATGGTGTTTTTGGTAAACCATTAGGTCTTATATGGAGCATGGGACGCCTGCAAAGAAGAGGGAGAAGGAAAGTTAAAGGCAATAGAGACTGCTTTGGAGTCATTTTCCATTCTTGAGAAGCAAGTTAAGGGAAGCAAGTTTTTCGGAGGAGACCAAATCGGTTACCTCGACATTGTGGTTGGGTGGATCGTGTTGTGGCTTGGTGTCATGGAAGAAGTCGGAGAGATGAAGTTGCTCGATGCAGAGAAATTCCCTTTACTTCATGAATGGTCTCAGAATCTCAGCCAAGTCCCTCTGACTCAAGAATGTCTTCCTAAAAGAGAGGATTTGCTCAACTACATGTCTGCTAGCATCAGCTACCTGCGTTCCTTGGCAGACAAGAAACCCTAGATTCCATTGGGCATTACGCATTTATAATCGAGCTACAACTGTTGTATCATGTTTGTTTTGAAGGAATAAGAATAAGAATAAGAATCAATCATTTGGTACTGCAAATGACAAAAGATCATAACAAACCAAACAAGGCATGCAATAATCAATATATCCATCTCAATTCAGCTCATGCAAAATCACAAACACAAGTCATTTCAAGAACTTTCAAAGTGTTTTAATTATGAATATAACTCTCCAGTATATGTGTGCTGTTTCAAACCATAATGCATATGTTCCTGAGAGGGAGAATTGAATTTACCAACACCGCGACCAGTTGCCATCAAGACACCATACCAACAACTCAAAGTTTGACTACAAAAAGCCGCCACCTTTATCTGTCCATTGAAAAAACAAATTAAGAGATTGGATATTATTATTATCTAAAAACTTATTTTTTGTCAAATTATCTAAACACAGACTTACAAACCTGAAATTTTGCTTGCCATACAAGTAATTAATATAAATTTTGTTAATTTTAAATTTAAAAAGTATAATTAATTTTGATGTAACTCTTATATAATTTTAAATTTAATTAATTTAGGCTATGGATCGGTTTCTTGCAGCTGAATTTTCCTCTTCCTCTAGAACACACATGACAATTCTTCGTTTTAACTATATTGTGGTCACTTGTACCTTTGTCAGAAATGGCGGATCCCGTTTGTCTCCTCCGTTGCTATAAATAAAGTACATCTTCACATACAAGCACAGAGCTAAATCAATGGCGGCTGCAGAATTGAAGATAATTGGATCTAAGGACAGCTTCTTCTGCACGAGGATCGAGTGGGCACTGAAGCTCAAGGGAATTGGATACGAGTACATCCATGAAGATCTGAAGAATAAGAGCGAACTGCTTTTGAAATCCAATCCTGTTCATAAGAAAGTTCCGGTGATTCTCCATGGCGAGGTCGCCATCTGTGAGTCACTCTTGATTCTCGAGTATATCGATGAGAACTGGAAGGAAGCTCCTCCTCTGCTTCCTCAAGATCCGTATGAGAGGGCTCAAGCTCGTTTCTGGGCGAAATTTGCAGATGAAAAGGTATAAATAATTCGAGAATCTTTATTAAATGAACTTTCATAGGAACACGGTACCATATGTGTTTTTTTGAAGGGTTAAAAGGTCTATTCGTTAAATTTTTCTTTTAAATGGCCTGTATCAGAGCCACGTCATACGTAGATATATAATATAATATTTAATTTAAAAAATAAATAGGAAAAAATTATTTAAAAAAATTATTAAAAAAAATTATTATTTTTTTTAAATTTCTATATTAATAAAAATAAATTGTTATAAATTTATTTGAAAAAAAACTGAAAAAAAAAACTAGAGTTCGCCCATTGGGGTCCAGTTGACTCAGCTAAGAGTCGAATCCTGGGCTGGGTTGAACCCCACCAGGTCGCCTGACCTGGGAGACCAAGTCTGGGTTGGACCCAGCCCTGGGTACGACCCTGTCTGGGTCAATTTGACCCCAAGGGTCGAACTACTCTAGGGTCCAATTGACCCAGACAGGGTCGAACCCAGGGTTGGGTCCGACCCAAACCTAGTCGCCCAGGTCAGGCGATCTGGTGGGGGTCCAACCTAAACCATGGTTCGACCCTTAGCTGGGTCAATTGGACTCAAGGGTCGAACCCTAGTTTTTTTTTTTTTTCAGTTTTCAATTTTTTTTTAAAAAATAAATTTATAAAAATATTTTTTATTAATATATAAAGTTTTAAAATATTTTTTCTATTTATTTTAATTTTTCATCCGCCACATCAACGTTATCTCAGCATTCTGTTAGTTAAACTTGACGGCAACAGTAATTTGAACTAAATAACAACATTTTTAAAACATAAGATACCAAGAAACAATATATGGGTACCATCCGATCACATGACTCAAACATATGGTATCATTGGACCTACTAACCCTTTAGTTAATGAACTATTAGTGCCTCAACTTTGTTTTGTGCATCATTTGGTACTTCATCAACTTTTCTTTGAAGGCAAAATCTTTGAAACAATGTAGTTCTCAAACTTGTTAGTTATGATAATTCAATCCCAATTTTTTTCGTGAAGGCTAATGCATTGGACATGCCAACTATAGGGTCTCAACCTAACCTAGGTTCATCGAGTCCCCAGAATCACATATCCTTGGGTAAAAAAAAAAAGGGTTAATAGCTTAATTGGTTACACATGTTTCCCCATTGTGCAGAATGGTTACACATGTTTCAAAATGTGATTAATTGGTTTTGAAATGTGACTATTTGGTTTTTTTACTGTTCACCGTTAAAATCACAGTTAAGTCACTATTTAGATACGTAAAATAACGTAATTACCCCTAGAATCATCTTCAAGAACACATCATCTTCAAGAACAAGAATTGAAGAAACCAGAAATCAAATTTCTGGTTTCTTGAGAACCCAGAAATCTGATTTCTGGTTTCTTGAGAACCCAGAAATCTGATTTCTGGTTTATTGAGAACCCAGAAATCTGATTTCTGGTTTATTGAGAACCCAGAAATTGCGATTCTGGGTTCTCAAGAACCCAGAAATGCTGTTTCTGGGTTCTTGAAGTTCTGTATTGCAGTATATGTTATCACCAAATGTGATTAAATGGTCATACATGTTTCTCTATAATGTGATTAAAAGGTCATACATGTTTCTCTATAATGTGATTAAATGGATACTGTTGTTTGAAATGATGTGATTAAAAGGTTGTACATGTTACCCACATTGTGAAGAACCCATTCGAAATGTTTGAAATTGCTGTTCTGGGTTCTTGAAGAACTCAGAACAGCATTTTCTGGGTTCTTGAGAACCCAGAACAGCATTTTCTGGGTTCTTGAGAACCCAGAACAGCATTTTCTGGGTTCTTGAGAACCCAGAACAGCATTTTCTGGGTTCTTGAGAACCCAGAACAGCATTTTCTGGGTTCTTGAGAACCCAGAACAGCAATTTCTGGGTTCTTGAGAACCCAGAACTGCAATTTCTGGGTTCTTGAGAACCCAGAACTGCAATTTCTGGGTTCTTGAGAACCCAGAACTGCAATTTCTGGGTTCTTGAGAACCCAGAACTGCAATTTCTGGGTTCTTGAGAACCCAGAACTGCAATTTCTGGGTTCTTGAGAACCCAGAACTGCAATTTCTGGGTTCTTGAGAACCCAGAACAGCATTTTCTGGGTTCTTGAGAACCCAGAATTGCAATTTCTGGATCCGCAAGAACCCAGAACAGCATTTAATGGTTCGATTTTAACATCAAATCGAATTTGATTCGATTTTGGTTTTTCAATCCTTCCAATCTGTTCTTCAAGACAACTAAGGGCATAATAGTCATTTCACAATTCAATAATATGTTAAAAAAATGAATTAACGTTAAAGTTAACGGTTTACTAACGGAATAACCAATTAATCACATTTGGAAAAACATGTATAACCAATTAGTCACATAGCAAAACCAATTAATCACATTTTGAAACATGTGTAACCATTCTGCACAATGGTGAAACATGTGTAACCAATTAAGCTATTAACCCAAAAAAAAAGATTGGAAGCTAATTTTAACAAATAAAATGTTTGAGGATTATCTTAAAGATTCTTCCTTCGAAATTGAGAACTTTGCTTGGTGTATTATTAATACTTTCGTACTTTTTCACAAAGGTCCCCGAACCCTTTGCATTCAATTTGCCTACTCCATGGGCTCACTCCAACTAACACGAGTCATAACCTAAGTAATCGCACACCCTTGAATAAAAAAAAGTTTGGGAGCTAGTTTTTACTAAATGAAAGTTTAAGGATTAGATTGAACAATGGTGTTTTTGGTAAACCCTTAGGTTGTATATGGAGCATGGGACGCCTGCATAGAAGAGGGAGAAAGAAAGTTAAAGGCAATAGAGACTGCTTTGGAGTCATTTTCCATTCTTGAGAAGCAAGTTAAGGGAAGCAAGTTTTTCGGAGGAGACCAAATCGGTTACCTCGACATTGTAGTTGGGTGGATCGTGTTGTGGCTTGGTGTCATGGAAGAAGTCGGAGAGATGAAGTTGCTCGATGCAGAGAAATTCCCTTTACTTCATGAATGGACTCAGAATTTCATCCAAGTCCCTCTCATTCAAGAATGCCTTCCTATAAGAGAGGATTTGGTCAACAAATTGTCTGCTCGCATCCCCTACCTGCGTTCCTCGGCAGCCAAGAAACCCTAGATTCCATTGGGCATTACACATTTATAATCGAGCTACAGTTGTATCATGTTTGTTTTGAAGGAATGAATAAGAATAAGAACCAATGATTTGGTACTGCAGATGACAAAAGATCATAACAAACCAAACAAGGCATGCAATAATCAATATATCCATCTCAATTCAGCTCATGCAAAATCACAAACACAAGACATTTCAAGAACTTTCAAAAGTGTTTTAATTATGAATACAACTCTCCAGTATATGTGTGCTGTTTCAAACCATGAGGGTGGTTTGCACTCCCCCACATTTGGTTGCCAGACTCGGTCCGGGAATCATTTCCGATTACAAAAATGTTTATCAAAGAAGGATTATAGCAACTCAATATCTTAAGAGTTCTTACCTATAAAGCCAAAATTGTTTAGGATCTAGCAACTAAATCCATGACTTTCCCAATTGCAACTGTTTTTCCTGCAAAAATAGCTCTACTGTGAGTTTATATGAACCTTTTCAAAAAATGAATTTGAATATACAGATAGATAGATATAATTTGTGTGTGTGTGTGTCTCATTACCTTCTGTACGAAGAGTGAACCTTCCGAGCTGTGGGAAATCAGAAAATTTCTCGATGCATATCAAGTTATTCACCTGAAGAAAATTTTGCATATGGTAAGTGAACTATTCACATCAACGGTTGAAAATCTTTTAGTTGCCAAGTTATAGATTGAATCTGACCTGTACGCGGCACATGACAATGGCACCGTTCTTCACAAATAGAACTTTCTTCTTCATTGGCTTCCTTGTCTTTGGATCTATCTGTTGCAGCAATTCAACTATCTCGCATTCCTCAACCACAGAATGAATATGTAGAATAGCCTTGTATCCGGCAGTGAAAATTGCCTAGAGCAGATTTGTTTCAGAACATAAAAAAAAATCTGTTTTTCTGACAAAAAATATCTAGACACTAAAAACATGACAGAGATACATACATTGTCCAACAACTCCAGAATTACCAACTGAGCTATGAACTCGGTTGCAGCTACAATTGGTTTTGCTGCAAGATTTAAAAGCGTGTGATGATAAAGTACAGTGATTCCATTATATGCTGAATAAGTTCTAATAAGAAAAAGGAGCATACCAACACTTGAGAGGACAAATCCAGAGAGTATATCTTCCTCTTCAATTCCAGATAATTTAACGCGAAGATTTTCCCCTGGTCCGGCTCGTCTAACCTTATCCTCATCACGGGATATACCAAGCACTTTCACTTGAGCCTGGACATCAGTGATAGGACTCACCAGGATGTTGAAATAGATTTTTAAACAAAAATGAAATAAAAATCTGGAAACTGTTTTGTGGGAAAATTGTAATAAAAACGTTCAGAATAATACCTTATTTGGCATGATAAGCAAGGAATCACCTTCACGTACACTTCCAGATTCTACCTTACCCATAACAACAGTGCCCATGTCTTTAAACTTGTCAATGATAGGCATCCTATAATGAGCAACAATTGAACCATAAAGAGAAGAGAAAAAAAAACAAAATCAGATTCTTCTTTTCATTGGTCAAGAGAATATTATCATTTAACTAAAAGTATCATACCTAAAAGGACCAGTAGGGTCTCGTAGTGGAACTTCCACAGCATCAAGAGCTTCAAAAAGACAGGGTCCACTCCACCATGGACAGATACTTTTTTCTAGTCTGACTTTCAAGTTTGTACCAAGCAAACCAGATATAGGTAGAAATTGGACATCTGCAAGTTGATGGAAAGAGCAAACTATCAAGATATGCTATGCAATCAGTCTTTTCTGCTATCTCATTTTTTTTTATTTATCAGCAAAAGGATGATACGTTCATAGCCAAAAGCACCAAGAAGCTGTAACATATCAAAAGAGAACCCACACAGAATGCGCTTCAATTGAACTTCAGGATGTACCTTTTTTCACATTGTAGCCTGATGACTTCAAGAAAGGGACCATCTTTGATTCAATTTCATCATACCTGGAAGAAAAAAAAAAGCTTAAGAAATTCGAAAACATGAACAAGAGAAGAGGGACAGAAAAAATTATATTACCTCTCTTTTGACCAATTCACTGTGGGATCATCCATCTTATTAACAACAACAATAAGCTTAGAGACGCCCAAAGTTTTAGCTAGCTGGACATGCTCACGAGTCTGTCCACCCTTCTCATATCCAGTCTCAAATTCTCCTTTCCTTGCAGAGATGACCTGAGTGCATAGATATGTGAATCAAAAAGATGCCTAACAATAATAAATATTGCAAGGAAGAAGAGTATATTGAACAACAGCTTACCAGTACTCCAATGTCTGCTTGGGATGCTCCACTTATCATATTCGGAACATAACTCTTATGGCCCTGATATATACATAAAGAAAAAGTAAAAAGTGAACGTAATCAAAGCAAGCTAAGATTAATCCAAGGAAATCCTTAATGCAGCATGAGGGACAAGAAATAATAGTTAAACCTTGATTTTATATATATAAATATAAAATAAAAGCAAGACATTTCAAGGACGAAATAAAACTCACCGGTGCATCAAGAATTGTAAATCTAGTTGTCTCCGTTTCAAAATATGCTCTCCCAACCTCAACCGTGATACCCTATACATTTAACATCCATGACAACACATTAGTAAATGGAGCAAACTTAGGTTTAAGATCCGCCTAAGCAAAAAAAGAACAGAGGAATTCTAAAACACTTAAGCTGATTAATACCTTGACCCTCTCTTCTTCATTAGTGTCCATAATGTATGCCATGTACCTAATTCAAGTCACATAACACTTAATTATCTGCTGCTAATCCATGATTTCTGTCATTTCATCAACATTGTAACTGATAACATGATGCCAACAAACAAACCAGAAAATGAATCAAAATGAAGTCTCACCAACTTTCCCTGCTTTTATCCTTTGCTTCCTTCTCATACTTTTGAATTGTACGATCGTCAACCTGACCACTAAGAAATAGTATTTGACCTCCAATTGTTGATTTTCCAGCATCTGTCTCCAAATGAAAAAGAATAATTAATGATGACAAAAGAATAAGATGGGTATAGCTAATAAGTGTAACAACTAGCAAACATTTGTACGACTCACAATTAGTAAGCATTGTTCACCTCAATGACATGTAACAATGATGCATATTCATAACCCTAAAAATTTAACAGGTATTACTTCAAACTGATATTTAACATCCAACCCTTCATACAACGTGAATTTCAATACTGACATAAGTTGAAATAAAAAATGGTAAAAAATTAAACTGTGGTGCATTGTTCTCCAAAGACTGGGAATCAACCTTAAAATGGATAATGGATCTTAAAGTGTCTAGTCCACCAACCTTTAATATGAAAATTTGTGGGTGGGTGTGGGTGGAGGGGGGGGAGGTAAATTTTCTACAATTCATATAGTTGAAAACTTACAAGCCACATATTAGTAACTCCTATACGAAGAGCCAATTATCCAAGAAACTTACCAACGTGACCAATAAATACGACATTCAGGTGTCGCTTTTGAGATGCATCTTCCTCATCTTCTAGATCAGTAATGGCTTCCTTTGCTTTTGCTAGCAACATGAACACAATTAACAAAAAAGTAGTTAGACAAAGGCTAAGAAACAATGATAATAAGGACATTTCCTTTTTCATGAAGCAGAGTACTAGAAAGGTGCATAACCGTAACTACCAAATCTGAGAAAACACGAGAACCACTAAAGTAGTACCTTTTGTATCTACGTGAACCACAGGAGGTTCAGGGTCTGCATGAAACTCATTCTTCACACCTGAGATATCCCAAGAAAGAGTTCATCAAAAATGTTTGGAGGATGCCTGCTTGATGACGTCAGTTAAGACTCAAGCAAGCAGCTAATAAAACACTAATGAATAAAAAGAAGCTTGTAGGATAGGATCATTTCTCATGCTTCAAATTATTCCACAGATTTCTAAAGAAAGAAGTCCCTAATACATAAGCATATGATATGGTAACTCTGTCCAATGAAAAAATGAGTAGAACCTTTTTAACCAATTTTGTATCTTTCTTTCCTAGGGAAAAACTAGCCTTACATTTGATGAAAAGATCAAAACGGGACCAAGAATAATCGAAAGAGTAGGATTAAAAACCTTCATGAGACTCCTCCATGTTTTCTGCTTCTGGCGTTGAATCTTCAGGATTAGCCACTCCATTACTATCTTCTTCTATTGAGATTCAGTCAAGCATAGAAAAGATAAGTTTTTTAATAAAAATGGAACGAAAATATATTCAATTGATTTTTAGTTTCATGGCGATGAAAAGCTATGTGAGGTTGAAGCAAAAAAAAAACAATTTTATCGAGATTTCCTCAAACTACCTGCAGATTCAAGCTGCAATGACTTGATGTCTTCCTCAATATCTACAAATTAGAAAATTACAAACTTATAGAGGTCATTAACGCATGCATAATTTTGTAATATACCTCAACAATCAAAGCGAAATTACTACTTCTACATAAACCATGCTACTAAGAGCAACAGCAATAATAAACCATACAGATAAATAAAGCCCATGCACACGCCTCTTGGGCAACTATATCATCTATAAGAATTTCAAACAATAACCCAAGAATCCAATACCGACGGGCGATAGATATAGACGGTTGCAAATTTTCATTTAAATTGAATAAGCGAGCTCCGAACCCATGCTTAAGAAAACCACGAAACCTTATTTTCATCAGTCACGGAGCGAAGTAAATAAGAACGTGCAGCTCATAATATTAAATCATAATTGATTGAGCCAGTTTAACTCGAGCATCCATGAGTGGCAGCATCATAAGTACCATCAGAAGCTGAAAATTCTACAGCGCTTAGTGCTTAATCTTGAAAGAAACCAATTGAATACCAGACCTTTTGAAACCAGAATTCAATCAAGAACGTCAAATAGACAAGATTGGAGATGACCAGTAGTAAAAAAAAAAATCTTAGCTGAGGGATAGGAGTGACGTACCCATAGATGAAGTGATTCTGTGATCGGCTGCGGAAGCTAGGGTTTCTGAGAGGAGGAATCGGAAGCAAAGGATGCTGAGGAAGAGAAGTGTGGAAGTTGGGCTACCCTTCCTTCTTCTACGTTGTGGAGTTTACTTCCACCTCCTCTCTCTCTCTCTCTCTCTCTCTCTCTCTCTCTGAGGAGGTAAGAGAGGGGGTGTTTGGTAAATAACGTAATTTGAGGTAAATATGAGAATACTGATTTTATATTATTTGGGTACGATTGAGGTCATATTGCACGAAATAAGAAATTTGGGATCACATATGCCGTTTCAAAATTCTATATGTTACGGGTCCCGCCAAGCCTTTCTATCTCGGAAAACCCTAATTCCTCTCGGTATATAAAATCCAATAAGCGTTTCTCCTCCAACTTGGAGCCGCATTCTGTTGCCTCTCTGCAATCCCTCCTTCACTAGTATCCTTAGTCCCGCCGGAAGCAGCAACAATGGCGGATTCTTTGACCCTCAAGGGAACCATGAGGGCCCATACTGACATGGTGACAGCTATCGCCACCCCAATTGACAATTCTAACATGATAGTTACCTCTTCCCGCGACAAGTCCATCATCCTTTGGGACATTAAGAAGGAAGAGAAGGCCTTCGGCGTTCCTCGTCGCCGTCTCACTGGTCACTCTCACTTTGTCCAGGACGTCGTCCTTTCGTCAGACAGCCAGTTCGCTTTGTCGGGTTCTTGGGACGGTGAGTTGCGTCTCTGGGATCTCAACACCGGTGTGACCACTAGGAGGTATGTAGCTAGATCTACACTAATGGTTTGAACTTTACTTGCAACAATTAAATGCTTGGCTCATTGTTTGATGATGATGGCTCTACGTTGCCTAAATGCTTCACTAGAGATGCTCATCAATTGATTCATTTCTCAGTGTTATGGTGAATCTTCTATTTAGAATTGTGAGATGTGCTAGTAAATCGTCATTTCGAATCTATTCGGAAAAGCATCATTTTTAGTGCTCACTTTAGGAAATGCGTTGAAGTTTCACTGGATTTAGCTGGTGTTTTCATCTGTATTATTTATTAGCTCGCTGCTGTTTTTATCGCTTAATTATAAGATTTGGGTTATGTTGAAGTTGATTGTAACTTTACAATGAGTAACATTATCAGTGTTTTTTTGCGGGAGCAAATTAATTAGGCTATGATTTCTATGCAAAAGACATCTGTGTGTGCTGTTCGTTTTAGGAATGCATTGAAACTTAAGTTTTATTGGGATTGTGCTAGTTCTTTTCAACAATTATTAGATTACTTCGCTGGTTGCTCTTAAGTTTTATTGGAAGTTTTTTGTAAGGTTACGAGCTATAGCTATTGATGGTCAGGGACTCGGGCAACTCTATTTTTGCACCTTTCAATGAAATTGAGTGGGTCTGCTTTTATTGGTTTTGGCTAGGTTTGTGGGTCACACTAAGGATGTGCTGTCTGTGGCATTCTCCATGGACAATCGCCAAATCGTGTCAGCATCCCGTGACCGTGCCATCAAGCTGTGGAACACATTGGGTGAGTGCAAATATACAATTCAAGAAGCTGATGGCCACACAGATTGGGTAAGCTGTGTGAGGTTCAGTCCCAACACATTGCAGCCCACCATTGTATCCGCTTCTTGGGATAAAAGTGTAAAGCTGTGGAACTTGACAAACTGCAAGCTGAGGAACACACTCACTGGACACAATGGCTATATTAACACTGTGGCAGTATCTCCTGATGGCTCCCTTTGTTCCAGTGGAGGCAAGGACGGAGTGATACTTCTTTGGGATTTGGCAGAGGGAAAGAAGCTGTACTCACTCGATGCGGGCTCCATTATTCACTCACTTTGCTTCAGCCCGAACAGGTACTGGCTTTGTGCAGCAACAGAGAGCAGCATCAAGATCTGGGATCTTGAGAGCAAGAGCATTGTGGAGGACTTGAAGGTTGATTTGAAGAATGAAGCAGATAAATCAGATGGATCTACTGGCACCACAAACAAGAAGGTATATACTCGGTATCTCATAAAATGTATTGATAATACTGCACTGCATCCATGAACTGGTCAATGATAGTTTCTTCTTGCTAAAGATTATTTGAACCGAACTGCTAATGTTGGAGTTGAATATGTATATAATGGTGGTTTGTATTTTTATTTATTACTGTGTAGGTGATATATTGCACAAGCTTGAACTGGAGTGTGGATGGAAGCACACTTTACAGTGGTTACAATGATGGTGTAATCCGGGTGTGGGGAATAACACCAAGCAGCTATGCCTAAATGATCTCTTGAAGTTTTTGGCTACAAATTATATTACTTTTGTTTAATTTTTAGCACTTGAAGAAGGAATGCGTTTGCTGAGTTTTGTTCCATGCTGTTGTATTTGTTTGCTGCTTGTTATGAGGGTTATGTGCCGATTTTGGTCGAATGATTATTTGAATAGCTTTTCATTTGGGTCCAGTTTTTTTCTGTATGGTTGTTGAATATCCACACTTCTCGTCATGAATTGCTTCATTAAGCATATACATTAAAAAAAATTACCTAAGAAAGAATATATATATGTTAATTTTTTTTACAGAGGAATTCAATGTTGAAATTAGGTCCGTCAAATTTTCAGGCTTAGCATTAATTATTAAATTTCTTTTTTCTTTCAAGTTGTGGGTTGGGGTTAATTATCCAAAAACCAAACCAAACTTTTGAGAAAAAACAAATAGCAAACCGAATTTTATTTTTTAACAAACAACATACCAAACTTTTGAAATTGAGCAATCAACATAATTACCTCAAAATTTCATTATGTTTGAACGAATTTTTCAGTATTTGATGAAATTATTAAGTCAACATTAGTTGAAATATTATAAGGAATGAGTATTACGACTTAATAACTCTATCAAACATTGAAAAATCATTTCAAACATAACCGAGATTTGAGGTATGTTTGTTGATTGCTCATTCCTAAATGTTTGGTTTGTTGTTTGTCAAAAATAAAAGTTCGTTCGTTATTTGATTTTTCCTCAAAATTCGTTTTTTTTTTATATAATTAACCTTGTGGTTTGCTTCATCTAATGTCATTGTGATCATTTTACTTGTCAAGGTAGAGACCTGTTACAACCTCAGTCAATCCCCGTAAATATTTGAGACACAACGTCTTTGTTTGAACTGTAAGGAACTGCAAATGTCTGTCTGTCAGGGAAAACACTATCCATTTGTTTGCTGATGTCGCAGAACAATTGTTGTACAGATTAGAATTCGAATCTAAACCCTACGCCAAGTTTCTAGCAGCCCCGGCCCCTATACATTATCTGTCAAAAGAAGGTACAGATCTCATGGCCTTTACAAGGATAAAATCCTGAAACAAGGGAAGCTAAAGAATGTACACAAACTAGTTGTTTAAGACGGGTGCAGCAGCCACCTCACCACCGACAACTGGAGGAACGTGTCTGCGTTGTCTCTCACGAAGATAGAGTACTGTTAGGAGACATACAAAGAGTGCGAGGATGGTGGCGTTGCCTTCCTCCAACAGGACGTTCTCCACCCATGCTTCCACTTTAGGGTATACCTCGGGAAGCGAATCGATCATGCGCACCTGTGAAACAACAGAACAGAATCAAATCTTTAGTTGAAATCGAACATTGTCTTTGTAAAATTTGAGGACAACAGTTGAAATTCACATTGAGTTAATTATAAAAAACAAACTGAAGGAAAAAACAAACAGCAAACAGAACTTTATTTTTTTGACAAACAACAAACCAAACTTTTGGAAATGATCAATCAACAAACCTAACTCAAATCTCGATTATGTTTGAAAAAAAATTTCAATGTTTGAGCTAATTATTAAGTCGTAAACTCGTAATACCATTTCCTTAGAATACTTAAACTAATGCTGATTTAATAATTCCATCAAATACTGAAAAATACGTTGAAACATAATGAAAATTTGAGGTAGGTTTGTTGATTGCTCAATTCCAAAAGTTTGGTTTGTTGTTTGTCAAAAAATAAAGTTCGATTTGCTGTTTGGTTTTTCCTCCAAGTTCGGTTTGTTTTTTGGTAATTAAATAATACTAAGAATCATCACAAGCGGGTTGAATTGATGGAATACCAAAGCAAGCAAGCCGAATAAAGTCCAGAAAGGGAGAGAGAACAAACCAAGAAATTGTCTGCGTAATTCTTTCTCAACCATAAGCTAGTAAGGGCCAATGTGACGGGTAGCTTCGCTGCAGGGTCCATCTCTAGGGCTTGGTCATAATAACGTTTTGCAAGATGAAGATCGAGTGGGAGACCTTTCCCATGTTCGTGCATATATCCGAGATTGAACAGTGCTTGTGCATTTGATTGAGATTTCGCATGCATGTAAGCTTCAGCAGCACGCTCAAAATCCCTCTCTGTGCCCGACTGTAGAAGTAAAAATACAATCTTTTGAGTGGATGGGAAACATTGCAAGGTAAAAATAATTATTTTAGGGTTAAATAGCAATGAGCTACCTGAACTTTGTACGTTTTGCAACGAGCTACCCGAACTTTGAAAATTCAAAACGGGCTACCTCAACTTTGAAAAGGGTGCAAATAGCTACCTCCGTCTAATTTCTGACGAATTTTCAACGAATTTCCGACGAATTTTCATCAACAGTTACGGAAAATTGGACGGAGGTAGCTATTTGCACCTTTTTCAAAGTTGAGGTAGCATGTTTTGAATTTTTCAAAGTTCGGGTAGCTCGTTGCAAAACGTACAAAGTTAAGGTAGTTTCTTGGTATTTAACTCATTATTTTAACTTACTCTGCCATAGTAATATGCATCACCAATAAGCAATGCAGCATGCTCATTGCCCTGTTCAGAAGCTTGCAACCACAACGAGTGTGAACTCTGATATAGTTCAGCATCAGTACAGAAACTTGATTCTCCTATGCACATGCTTCGATCCCCATACTTATCAAGTATCCATGCTGCATTGCTCTGTGCTACCTCAAAACCCATCTCGGCCATCCTTAAATATACAAGAAACGCCTTGCCCACATCACCTTTTAAGTATGATTCGATTGCCCATCTAGACAAGGAGCTCCACGGTCCCCGTTCAGCAACCAACTTGTATAATGCAGTAGCCTACATTGCAATATAATATAAGAGATACTTCACATAATGTAAGAATTCTCTCTTTGAAGCACAACAAACTAGAGAAATATAAGGAGTAACTGAATTTACCGTTACGAGATTTTTCTTGAGTCCGATGCCTTTGTGGAACATTTTTGCCAGCTGATAATATGCCTTTGCTTGACCAGCATTGGCAGCTACAAAGAAGTATTTACGTGCTAATTGGACATCTCTCTTTACCCCAATCCCTTTAAGGTACATAACTCCGAGGTTATAGTGCCCACCAGGTTCCTTATTATCAGCAGCCTTCTCAAAGTATTCCTTTGCCTGAATCACAATTCGGAAATCACTTCTCCATGATCACAGCATCTTTTCTCTATAACACTAAAAATAATAACTGCAGCATCTTAGTTACTAGGGTTAATAACCAAAAAACAAGCCGAACTTTGAGTAAAAACCAAACAGCAAACCGATCTTTTTTTGTTGACAAACAACAAACCAAACTTTTGGAATTGAGCAATCAACAAACCTACCTCAAATTTTCATTATGTTTGAATGAATTTTTCAATGTTTGAGGGAGCTACTAAGTCAGCATTAGTTGAAGTATTTTAAGTAAAGATTATTACGACTTAATAACTCTTTCAAATATTGAAAAATTCGTTCAAACATAATGAAAATTTGAGTTAAGTTTGTTGTTTGCTAAATTTCTAAAGTTTGGTTTGTTGTTTGTCAACAAAAAAAGTTCAGTTTGTTGTTTGGTTTTTCCTCAATTCGGTTTGTTATTTGGTTATTAACCCTAGTTACAAACCTTTTCATTAATGTTAATGACCCAGCTTCATGATCTTCAAGTAATAATATTGATTAATATCAATTTAGAAAGTTAAATGTGAGAAGATTACATAATTTACATTTTGTTTATAAAGTTGCTCAAGAAAAGCAGATGAACTACAGACTGCAGAATTAAACATCATTGTCCAATTGGAGTGACATGACAACATACTAACGAAAGGAACATTCAAGCTAAGCAGCAGTCAGCAATATAAACTCACAACGACGGCAGACAAACAAGACGCTGTAACTTATATTAAAACAATGAGATATTACTGAAACAGATGCCATACCTTCGTGTAGTTCTTCTTTTCTACTCCATAACCCTTAACATATAAATATCCCATCCCATTGTAAGCTGAATAAACTTGCTGTCTCGATGCAAGCTTTAGCCACTCGAAAGCTTTGGTATAGTTTCTCTCAACTCCAGCTCCCCTCGCATACAATTCTCCAAGAAGCTCCATTGATCCCGGCTCACCCTTCTCCACGGCCTTCAAGAACCAAGACAGTGCCTTAGAATGATCACGCCTTAATCCTCTCAAACCAAAATAATGGAAGAGTCCAACTTTGTACATTGCTATGGCGTTCCCCTTTTGAGCCTGGAATTCCAATATCTGAAAATCCTCATCCTCCTCACCTCGGGATTTTCTTAGAGCCTCCTTGTTCTCTTCAGCTCCAGTGTGAAGCCTAACTGTTTCAATCACTTGCGAATCCTTCGTGATCATGAAACTGTTCACCGCTATTTCAGCTAATTCAGCGTAAAGCGTAACTGCTTTCTCATACATCTGTCACAACAATAGGAAGAAAAAAAAATATCAGCTTTCTTTCAAGAACTATAAAACGATCCAATGGGGAGAAATCTTGCCAAGCTTCTAATTTTGCAACCAATTATCAGAGCTTGAGGAGTTTCAATCATCAATCCACAATGAGCAAATTCAAGTTTAAAGGAGCCACTCACTTCTTGGCGCGAATACGTGTATGCAAGCACCATCTTTGATTGCATATTGCCAGCTTCGGCAGCGAAATGGTGATAAAGAAACGCCTTTGACTTGCTTCTCTCCCTCATCTGCCCCGTACCGTAGAGAAGCCCCAGTGCCGACTGTGCGTGAGGGTATCCCGCGGCAGCGCTGCTCTCTATCTCCGAGGCAGCCTCCTCCATCAACCGCACCTCACCGGTGCTCATGGAAGTAACCATCTTGGAAACGCCAGAGTAGTACAGCTCCTCCGCCTCCGATCTAAATGAGAACTCCAAGTCCGACTCGAAGACCGGGCGCCAGGAGCCGGGATCGAGCTCCTCGTCGGGACTAGTCTCGAAGTCGTCCCATTCGGCCGAGTCAAGGTGAGACGGATCGCTATCGTCCGGCGAGTTGGTGAGGTCGTTGATGTCGTCCTGAGAGAGGAGGATCACGTACGATTGCGTCAGGAGACGGGTAAGGGACGAGCATAGGATCATGAAAAGGATGAGGATGAAACGGTGGCTGACCTTCCACATAGTCGTCTCGAAGACGGTGGCGTCGATGGTGGTGGAATCGAAGTTCAGAAAATGAATTTGTCGGACGATGAAATTGTGGCATTGTGCAGATGAGCGAAGAAGAAGGGGGCATACTTGGTATTTCATATGTATATTTGGATTGCCACGTCAAGCACTGTTGCTAAACCAATGGAATTCTCCCACGTATGCTGTAAAGAATCGAGCATCCTGTTGGAGAAGCAGGTGATTAAATCTCTTAAACAAGGGCCTTCTCGTATGGGCCGAGCTGATCTTTATCTCCTGAACCTGAGCATTGTTTTGGGCTGAGCTGAGAGATCTTCTAATTTTAGATCTTTATGTAAAATGTAGGGGTGAGCTCGTCACGGGATTCAGCCTAGAGGATCGAGACCAAGATCGAGACTGAGTTTCTCTCGAAAAATCCATCTAAGATTGTCTTTCTTGACTCGGACATGTCTCGGTCCTTGAACGATTTTTCTCTTAAAAAAATAAAAATAAAATATTCAAAACTTTTAAATACAATCTAAATATTATACCAAGTATACAATACAAATATCATATCAAATATTTAATACAAAAAAAAAAATCAAATTTCAAATATAACTCTAAACACGCAATAAATTAATTTAAAAAAACACAATAAATGTTGATTCCAACCTATACTCGGACCGAACTAGTTTATTCGATTTTTGCCTAAAAAAAATCATGACCACAAGCCCGAGTTTAGGATAAATAAAACGTCTTTTTAACTCGGTTTAAAATTTGGGACAAACTATTCATGACTGCTTTTCGGTAGGGGTGATAAAAAAAAACTGTAGGACCGAATTCACGACAAGACCGACACCGAGCGGACGGGTTTTTTTCTTCAAGGCCGGTCTCGGTCTCGGACTTTTTTCCCCTGAAAGTCCGTTTAGGACCGGACCGAATGAATGTGGATTTGAGATTTTCATAATACCACACCGAAAAAAATGTGGATTTTGGAGGTTTTCTATCTCTATAAAAGCTACATCATGATAAGTTTGCTAAAGAATGTAGTGAGTTCATAGTGTTTTTTTGAGAAGTGAACTATTCTTTCGCCTTTTACTAAATAATACCGTGAATTCATAGTTTTTTTGTGTGTGTGTGTGCAGATTCGGTCCAAGACCGAGACCGACTCGAGTCAAGAAAGACCGACTCTTGCGGGGGGTTTTGGTCAATGTCGGTCTCGATCCTCCAGAAAGCAAGACCGAAATTTCGGTCTCGATCTTGCCTTCAGGACCGGACCAGTCCGCCCATGATTAGACCTACTTTTCGGGCCACCTATCTTTTTTTCCACCCCTAATAAAATGCATCTTAAAAGGTTAAACAATATATAAAATATATATATATATATATATATAAAATTATAATAACGTATTTGAAACAATTTCTCTAACAAAATATTAAAATAAGTTAACTCAACGAAGTCTATTGACTTCTGTACAAAACCACTGTAGATATTGCTGCTTAGTCAATTCTAGGCATCCAATTGGCCAAAAAAAAAAATCTAGGCATCCTCGAAACAAGCATCTATTATGAGCACAATACCTGCCAACGGCGCGTGATTAACATTCTCCACTCAGAGCTTTCGATCCTTCTTGGAAGTGAATGTCCGCCGTCCATCTTCAGCGCGTTGCATAACCTAGATTGCTCATTAAATTAGCAATCGTCAGGTATTATTCCTTGTGACTTGTGACTTGTGAGGTATGCATATCACAAAACGCTGACGTCTTCAAGGACGCATGGTAATGGAATCATACTAAGAAAATCTTTTTAAGTAAATTTCCACGGACCCAAAAAAAAGTCATGCAAATATACATATATAAAGCATAGACCTTATATTATATATATTTATGGTCAATGATTATTGTAATTATATTGACGATAATACTACTTCTATATAACACCTTCAAGATTACACAACTACAGCCCAACAGACGAACAACTGTCTATCTCTGTCTGAAATCAAAGGAGATATGGAAGCTGCGAAAACATCACTGAAGAGGCGGAAGAGACAGGACGATGCTCGTGGTGGTGACGATCACGACAGAAGGAAGAAGCGCGACATAGTAGCAAAGGTTGTCGAGGATCACCAGAAACCAGCAGAAGTTTCTTCGCTTCCACCGCCGAGCGAGGAGGAGGTGGAGCAGTTTTTCGCGATCCTGAGGCGGATGCACACCGCGATGACTTATTTCAAATGCGGAAAAACCAGAGAGTGGCGGGCCTCCGTAGAAGCCAGCTCCACCGCCACCGCAGCTGACGAACAAGAAGAAGTAGATAATGATAATATCGACGAAAAAGCAGAACCTGTTAGTACAATATCCAATTCTAGCGATGGAGACGATGAGGCAGCAGCAGCAGCAGAAAATCTATTCTTGGACTTGAACAGACCACCCAAAGACGGTGGCCAATGACCCATCACGGTGGACGAAGCAGACACATCGTCGCCGGCCGGTGATGAGCTGGAATTCCACAAGAGAACACAGGGCCGACAGCAGAATAATTCACTGTTCTTTCATTTGTTTTTTATTTCGATTGTTTTTTCGTCGAACTTTCGCGTTGTCTGTGTGTTCGTTACTTTTTTTTGTCTGTGTGTTCGTCACTTGTAAGGATTTTTTAATGGCTTTTAATTGATTAATAATATTAATATTATTTAAATGTTTTGACGGCCTGCTTTTGTTGGAATATCTGTCGTGTAGACTGTAGAGAGAAAGTTGGGATTCCGTCCCCGATTAAGTGTTTTATTGCCCACAATTTAACTTCAGTGTCTTTAATAGTCCCTGTACTTTGCTTCTACGTAAGTTGTTACCCTAATTAAGTAATTATAGTAAGATTGAAGAACTCGTGCTTTTCAAACTAATGATAAAGATGGTGAGTCGTGAGACTCATTATTACTGAGCAATGATAAAAAAATATTCCAATGATTATTAGATTTTACTGATTTTATATTTTTTTTAGGGTTAAATATTATTACTCTCTAATTTTGTTTTCTTTTTTTCTTAAAGATTAAATTGTAAATTTGTTTTTCTCATATTTTGCTAAAGTTTAAGTGTAAGTCAACTTTTTTATCCAAATTTAATAAAATAAATTTTAAAATTTATAAAAATAACATTAACTTTTAAAAATATCTCAATTTAACCATTTTTAAACTTTTTCAAATATTATAATTTAATTCATACTCAATTGAACCTCTATAAAGGAGACTCGGGTTTGGTTCTTGATTCTTGACCCAGAAATTTTCTATCATTTTGATATATATATGCATTCACCGTCATAAAAAATTGGGGTCTGAATGAGCCACAACTGAGCCCAATTTTAGGATCTATAATGGGCCAAAGTCATGGCCCATTATGAACCCAGAAACCTTATATAGAAACAGTTCTGAATAGTTTTTATTATTCGTTGTTTTGAAATCAAACCGGTCTAGACAATCAAGCGGTTCATCTCGCATAATATCGTTTGAGGTGGCCGAAATTTGTAATAGTTGATTATTCTTGATAGCTAGCACCCGTGTCCCTAACTAATATAATGTTTCCGTTTTTGTGTCTACGCAATTTCCTTTCTACTTTATTTATAGTACGATCAGGGACGAAGCCAGAGTTTTTTTTTCCAGTGGGGGCAATTATTAGAATAATGGCAAATAGTTGAACTAACAAAAAAAATAGTGGGGGCAAATGTATAATTTAAAATGGTTAAATTGAAAATTGTTACATTTTTTAGGGTTAAATTTACACAAAATCAAAAGTTGCGGGGAACAATTGCCCCCTTTGTGCCGGTATATATTCTACCATTTTTTTTTAAAAAATAAAGTGGTTCGATTGAATCGGTTTTGAACCGGTTTCCGTCATAAACCAACGGAAAATTGAACGTCATGAACCTATTTGCTAATTTCCAAAAGTTCGACAATCTATTTACGGCAAAAAAAAAATTAGGTATTTACTTGTCAAACCATGTCAAGTTCGGCTACCTATTTTATAATTATCCCGTATATATATATATATATATACCTTAATTAACCCTGCCAAGCAGTGAACATCCATTCCCTTTGGCACCAATCCCTTATTGAGCTGCGAACGCACAAACTCCTCTTGGCTATTCTCTGCGTTTATTCTGAATATTCCTTCTGCCTTGAAAAATGAAGAACATCAAACAACCAAATTGGTGAAAATTATCAGATTATCATTTTGTATTTATATTCATCTTCATTTTTTTTTCAGTGGGGGCAAATCATAAAATTGCAATATTTTGTTTGAAATACACACAACATTATTAAAAGTCAGTGGGGGCAATTGCCCCCTGGTCCATAAACAGCTCCGTCCCTGAGTACGATGATGTTGTTAAGTGTCTTGGAAGTGTCGATTTAATTGAAAAATGTAGTAAAAATGGTAGTCATGTAAAATTAGAAGGAAAAAAAATGTAAATAAATCAAAAAAGTGGATCTATTATCTTAATAGATAAAATTTACCTTGTCAAATATTCATCCTCGCAACTAAAACAAAAAATAATATATAATATAATTTACATATTATTGCACTATATAGTTAAATTTCACTGTAAATATATGTATATGTACATATATTAAATATTCTGATCATAATAATCTCAACTAAATTCGTTATGATGATATAACTTACGTACAAAATATCACATTAACCCTCATTTGTCTATGTTAATGAAAAACTCATAATCATGGTTATAACTGTTACTGTTTAATATGGTTAACGGTACCATTATGGTGTGGTGCGGTTATGTTGATGATTTTTTTACTCGTAATGATTACGGTTATGGTATTTGAGTTATACTCGTGATTATTATATAAATATAATAATAATAATTTATTACTAATAAACTAATATATACTAAATAATTAAAGTTGTTGTACATACATCATACAGGTCGTGTGGAATGGTGTTAATGTTTTATCAGTATTAATTAATGTTGTATTTTAATGTTAAGTGGCATGAACGTTAATGTTAAATAATATTAGTGTTATATATGTTTATTGTTGGTAATATAGATTTATGTATTTTTTAAAATTAGATCTTTTATCTTGTATTGTATTACATGTGTAGAATGTATATGAGCATACGGTAAAACTGTAATTAATAATCATAAATATTTTAATGATTATGTTATTGAAAATTGTATTCATAATAATTATTATTATAGTTATAATATGTGGTTTAAAAATATAATATAATTATGTTATTTGTAATATGTGTACCATACAATAACAATTAACGGTGGGCTCGTTGCGGGAATCTCTCTTTTCCTTTCTTACACGTCTAAGTTTCCACCACTCAGACACGTCACTGAATTATTTTCCGTTTGAATGGCTTCAATTTGTTTGGGTCCCACAAAATTAAGACATGTGGGGAAGAAAAAAAAAGCGGTCCATTAAGGAATCTGCAACTTTGCAAGTCTCATAAAATTATGAACTTTTTCAAAAAGTAGTCAAAAAAATATTTGAAAAATATATATGTAGAAAATATATTTAGCAAAATGTGTATCTGCGCGCAGGTGGTAGTAGCAATTTTCATTTTTTTTTAGAAGCATCATAGTGTAAATGAATTTTGAAAATCGCTACTTTGAGAAGACACATTAAAGAAGACACAACCATTCACAACAGTATCAAACAAGGAAAATGACTTTTTCCAATTTCAAGCAAGCTGATGCTTGTTCATTCTCTAGGCTAGTCTCACCTAGAGAAAGGAAGGAAGTTAAAAGAAGTTAAATAATTTTTCCCTAGGCAAATATTATCTGTCCTAAATTTTCCAACTTGTTCTGAACAACATCCCTGAGGTAAAACATTGAAACAAAGCTGTTTATTAACAAGTTTCTGAATGAGATTTTTCTTCAAATACACTAGTTAGTTTGACATTTTCAGAAATTACTGCTGCAAAATAGCTATTTGGGGTTTTCACTACCTTTTTCTTCGGCATCTGAAGACGCTTGATTTTCTGCATAGTGTACTCGTTGATTTTAAGTATGCTTATGGTTTTCCTCCTAAATAGAAATTGAAGTCTTTCATCACAAACTACTCTCTTCTTCGTAGGGTGATTCAGTTTGTTGTCATTGATATACCGCGCTATAATTGCTCCAACATCTTGCTGAGAGATCTAATCATGCGTCTCTACACCAACCGATTTGAGAAACTCGATGAGATTACTCGATCCCCACCTAACAAATTCCATTTTCCTTGATTGGTACTTCCTTTTTGGTTGTGAATGAGGTTAAAATTCTGTATCCTGCTCCTCCACCCACTGAAAATCCATTTACACTATGATGTGTCTTCTCAAAGTAATCAAAATTGACTCATTTCTCTTGATCAAATCTTCCATTTTCCTTGATTGATACTTCCTTTTTGGTTGTGAATGATGTTAAAATTCTGTATCCTGCTCCTCCACCCACTGAAAATCCATTTACACTCTGATGTGTCTTTTCAAAGTAATCAAAATTGACTCATTTCTCTTGATCAAACCTTCCATTTTCCTTGAACTTTTTCAAAAAGTATTTATTTTAGAAAAAGAAATTGAAAAAGGTCATTTTCCTTGTTTGATACTGTTGTGAATGGTTGTCTTCTCAAAGTAACGATTTTCAAAATCCATTTACACTTGAATGCGTCTAAAAAAAACGTAAACAAAAAAAATGAAAATCGCTACTGGCCTACTTGTGTAGATGCACATTTTGCTAAATATTTTATATATATATATACTTTTTCAAAAAAAAATCGAAAATAAATACTTTTCGAAAAAAGTCTAAAATTATATATATTTTTTCCGATAAAATCATACTCCACTGGCACTAATATTTGTGGATTAGCTGAAATGGATATAGAAAGAATACACTGTCAGGATTATACTTGTGGATTGTATTTATAGTTAGATGTTCGTTGATAAAAAACAAAGGGATAACCGTCATTAATTATAAGGTCAAAATATATAATAAATAGAATATTATTGATCAAAATTGTAGAATTCTTACATTTAATTGATCAAAATGGTTGGGTAAGATGTGATTTGTATTGATTTGGGAGGTGCAACTGGCACATAAATTATATATGTACTTCTGAAATAATTTGGAAAATAAAGGGATTATTTATTCTTTTATTGTAATTGAAAACTTAGAGGGCAATTGTATAGGTTTAAAATCAATCATAGGAGCGTGAATATTCGTGTAGGTAAACTACTCCAATCCAAAAATGAATAAAACTAAACACAGATGAATCTGCTCTGGGTAATTCGGAACCGGCAGGAGGAGCAGGGGTCTTAAGAAATGAATAAGGTGGTTGAATTAAAGAATTTTAAGTCTAACAATTGCAACTAATATGGGGGGCAAGTTTTACATGTGGAATTTAACACCCAGGAAACAATTAATCTTATAGTATATTATAAAAACTTTTATAGACCACTTATGCATTTAATTCTTAATCGTAAAAAATTACTTTTGGATTTCAATAAGTTCAAAATTGGGCATGTGATCCGAGCAAATATGGTAGCGGATATTATGGCAAAGGAAACACTAATCTTGAAAAAAATCTTCCAAGTTCTTTTGACACTCCCCTCGGATGTGTTGAAATTTATTTTATTTGATGGAGTTGGACGAGGACGTACAACTAAAATAGAGTTTTTCAGAATCGTGTATATTAAACTTTTGTAGTTGTTATTACTTGTTTATTTACCAACAAAAAATCGTGTGCACGAAAGAAAAATATATTTGAATATAAATTAAAAAATACAATTTATAATTATTTTTTATTTTACGCTTAATTCATATTATTTTATTTTAAAATATAATAAACTTATGTTAAAAAAATCAGGGTGAAAATATTTGAAGAAATTTTAGTACAGAAAAAAAAACTATAATTATTTTTGTGAAAAAAAACTTGGTGTTTTCTGTAAAAAAATATATATATATCTCATTCTTTAATAATGTATATAATCTTTTTTTTTTGTATAAAATGTATTTTTTTACTTTTTTCCAAAATTATATATATGTTATTATTTCTTAGGTTTAAAAAAAAACTAGTACAATTTTAAGGGTGAATTTATTAAATTGCAACTTGTAATTTGTAGAAATCAATTAATACTCTCCTGTATCGAAATTACATTCTAAAAATAACATTAAACTCATGTAAATTCTATTATATTTTTAATATAATCATTATATAACGTTCAAACTATTTCCTATTTACCCCCAACATTGTAGAGTTTATTTTCATTTAAAGTGTTATTTTATATGAACCGAATAATATTTCATCTACCAAGAGACACTTGATTCAACGGTATCACCCTTACTTGCATACAACGTGTCTTTAGATTGATTATGGGCATATGATTCTCGGCGGATCCCAAGGTTATTCTTTATGGCAAAAAAGTAATTAATAATAATATTTCATCTCAATTTCGATCTGAATCGAGTTGTGAATGTGATGCGGCTCATAACAGAGAGAGATACACGCTTTCACATGGATATATTGGACGCAACTATTTTTCTGTCAAACCACACGAATAATTGACAAAGCAACTACTATGCATTCTTTATTTTATTAATTAATTATTCATTTGATGAGGACAAGAAACTGTCTCATTTGATTATTATGGGGGTTTCCATATTAAAAATTGTGTTTAATTATACTGATCGATGATACAATTTAAAAAAATATAAAATATTTAAGCAAAAATATCATAAATTTACTAACCATGTCAACATGTTATTAATATATAATATACGGTTGGACTAAGAACTTATTCAAAAACGATTTTAGATACTTTAATAAATAGATGCTATGTTATTTAAATATAGTATTTGTAATATATTTTACAACGCTTAATAAAATTTATTTTATTTTGAATTTTAACATTATATCTATTAATTATATAATTTGTTCTCATCATAATATACATATATATCAAGAAACACTCTTTGGATGAGAACTCTTTCAAAGAGTACTCTTGATTATTTTATTTTTTAAAAATTATTAGGAACTATGTGTATATATATATATATATATATATATATATATATATAATTATTAATATCAGAATAGTTAATTTTAAAGAAATTTCCCCAAAATATCATTCTTTTGTTTTGTCGATTAAAGCGGTACCTATCATCCATCAATGAAGTTTCTCCACCAAATCCTCAACTGCTACGGAAATTGTATTTTATTATTTATAAAGAACCACCAAATTAAAACCCTAAGTGGGGAAGGATTAATTACTTTGGTATATAATTGGAAAGTTTACTTTTTATTAATATTTAATTTATATATATGTAAAACTCTAATTTATATAATTTTTAATTAACACTATATAGTTTAATAAAGTTTATCATCTGTATAGTTTAGAGTTTAGACAAAAAAAAAAAAAAATCATCTGAATAGTACGGGGATGTGTCCGTGTGATTGGGTTTCTCAACCCCCAACCCCCCTCTTACAGTTGTTGCATTTTGATTCCGATTGTAATGGGAACCTCTCGGTTCCCCAATTTTGCGAGTAATTTACGAAGATAGTTTTGGCAAAAAAAAAAAAAATAGTACGGGGGAGGGTTTTGTGCTTCGGCATGGCACATGATTTAATTATCATGGTTAGGGCCCTCTATGCCAAATTTGTTACTCTGATGTGGAGGACATTGACCACATATTGCGTGGGTGTAAGCATGCTAAAGATATGTGGAATTCAGCCACTGGACCGCCTAATATGGGCCAATCTATCGACTACCCTTTGAATGAGTGGATCAAGAAGGGTTGCCAGGAATCGGGAGTCAATATTCAAGGTGTTGAGTGGAAGTACTTTTTTCCTTATGCGATATGGAACATTTGGAAAAATAGGAACTCTCTTATTTTTAATGATAAACCTGCTTTTTCGTATGTTTATAATTTATCTTTATCTCAGGCAAAATTTCACCAAAATGTTTATCTTGAGACTAACATCGCTAATGAGTTTATTTCCATTGATATTAGTTGGGTTCATCCGGAAAAGGATTGGTTTAAAATTAACACAGATGGAGCTGCTAAGGAAAATCAAGGTTTTGCAGGAGCCGGTGGGGTCATCCGAGACTACAGGGGTCATTGGGTTGCAGGTTTCTCAAGGAATTTGGGTTGCTCAAACAGTCTCACTGCAGAATGTTGGGCAATCCGAGATGGACTGCTCTTGGCAAAAACACTCGGATTAAAATCTATTCACCTTGAGACGGACGCCCTCTTAGCCCATAAGGTAATCTCTGATGAAAATATGTCAAATCAAAAACTAATGCCGATCATTGCGGATTGCAGGAAGCTATTGATGCAGTTCGAAAGAATGAAGTTCAGACATATTTTTC
Organism: Chamaenerion angustifolium; assembly: GCA_946814005.1. Taxonomy (NCBI): domain Eukaryota; kingdom Viridiplantae; phylum Streptophyta; class Magnoliopsida; order Myrtales; family Onagraceae; genus Chamaenerion; species Chamaenerion angustifolium. Next base: position 34,009,465 of record OX328275.1, read on the forward strand.
GAGAAGCGAATGCAGTAGCGGATATCATGGCGGGTATGGCGCTCAAACAGCGACATGTGTTTGAAATTCATAGCTCTCCTCCGAAGGAAACTATTATCGCGCTCCGGAAAGACGCTGTTGGCTTTTCTGTTTCGCGAATTGTTAAAGTTAGCTAGTTTTGATTGTGTTGTTTGAACTTGGGTGATTAATTATCACCTATTGCGGTTATTTTAATCCATAATTATCAAAAAAAAAAAACTTCGTATATAAATATATTATATATGTAATATGTCGTGTGATGAAGCAAAATTATCAAATATTGTTTTTGTGGTGGAGTAATATAATATAGTATTCAAATTCGAAAAATAATAATAATAATAATAATTCAAAAATTTATTCATTTTTGTAAGTATTTATATTAAAATAAATATTTCCAAGCTAATTAATTTCCTTATATAATAATAATAATAAATTATTCATTTTTGTAAGTATTTATATTAAAATAATTATTTCCAAGCTAATTAATTTCCTTTATAAGAGTAACAAAAATACCCAAGTTTAATTGCACCAACTGATAACTCAGATAGGATTCTAAATTTGAATCCCACTAGAAACTTAATATTTTTAAAGTTCTTTAAAACTTATTTTATAACTGTTACGCTTCTAATTCGGAATTGCTAATATAAATTTATATTAAAAAATGGAAAAAATCCTATTTGAAAAGTGAAAACATACTAATAATTTTTTCAAGACCGACATTAAAAGAGTCGTATATAATAAATAGCGATATATTATGCCGCGGGCCATGCATGTTGGTTAGTCATTTCCGTATCAAATACATCAAATTAATGTTAATAAATGAATCAAATTCGATCATTCCATAATATATAAAATAAACCTGTCACCATAGTAAGGTGAAAAATAAAAATTGTGTTTTCTTATATAGTTAACTATACTATTAAAATAGTGCAGTGTGGTGGTTGTAATAATATTTTGGCAAATAATAATTATGATTAGAGTTATTATATTTTATTTATGACTGTAAATATAATTATATATATATATATCATGTAAAATAGATTTTATTATGCATTATCATTTTGGATTAAATTGTTTGTATTGAAATTAATGTATTTTAATAATTACGTTATTATTTATTGTCTATAGAGTTCCAAAAATTGTAATAAAAATTGATCGGTATTTTGAATTTAGATGTATGAATAAAGTATAAACAGTAATTTATAAAATAAAAAAGAATATAATACAATTTATGGTATTTTTCATATTTGTATAATTATTAGTATAATATTAATTGAGATGGTCATTTCATTCCGTGGAACGATATACGTAAATGAATGTTAGCAATACAAACTCATTTTCAAACCCTAATTACCACAAAGAAATAATAATTGTTTATCACAATAAATATTAAATAGACACTTAATTTTCACTACTTCAAATATTTAGTTGATGTAATTTTAAATTTTATTTTTGAAAATTTACTTCCATATTCACATGTTTACATCACACCGAGACACACTCTTGGCTAAAAAATAAAAATTCAACACGGCACTTGATTCAAATATCGACTTCAAGATGTCAAACTTAGAAAGCCAAATGACTATAAATATGTAAAATAATTAAGATATATTTCTAAAAATAATTTTTATTAGATGACTATTGAGACGTAAGATGTGACGATTTTGAACTGATTGACCGCTCATATATTATGTTTGTGTTGATATTATTTAATTATGGATAATTTTTACATTACTTATCAAATCCAAACAAAAAAAAAACTGTGTTGGATATGTTATTTTGATATGTGATCAACACATATTTTATAAAAGTTTAGACATACATGAGTTTTATGAATCACGCGGATTTATATGTCGCATGAGTTTATGAGTCACATATAAACACAAAATTCATTTGGGTTGTCATGCTGGTTAATTAGTAGACTCGTATGTTGTGTTTGTATCTTAAAACTTAATCAGTCAATAGTTATCAAATCGTGTTGATATAAACATATTTTTGATACAATACGTTTTCAACACGACTCTTGGTTGATCCGTCGATATAAATTGACACTTAAAAAAATTACTAAATATATTATTTGTTACTTAAACAATAATTTACAATCACTAATTAAAACATAAAACATAACATGAAGACGGTTACAATCACTGTTATCAAAATCGAGTCGGACCGGCAATCCGACCGGGAACCGGACCCCTATCTCGCTATTCGTTTTGATTCAACTAAAAGACCAAAATGCATATGAACAGAGTTTGAACTGGTTTACTGTTTTTTAAAAATCAATTGTTTTTTTAAAATCGGTCGATTTCTGGTTCTAATTTTTCTTGGAGGTGGTTTAAATTTGTTGTGTGATTCTCTTCGGTTTAAACCGACTTATTCGATTCGATCGAGCAACTTATTCGGTTTAGAAGTTATGTTTAAAGTTTAGACCTATTGTGTTTGATTTTTAGACTATTGTGTTATGTATGTTCAAAGTTTGAGGTAATTATGTGTGTGTTTGAGACTATGTAGTTTGTAATTATATTTTCAGTTTTTTTTTTGCTTGTGAACAGTGAATCACACATCGAACCGGGTCTGACCGAACGAACCGGAAACCGACCCCATTGCCGGTTCGAGAACCGATCTGGTTCTGATAACACTGGTTACAATAGTTTATCCTCATGTAGTATAATTTTATGCATTAACATATAATGATAACTATATTTTTATACTAGTATTTTTTATATATACATTTATTTATCACCTGCTTTTTTTATATTATTTTCTGTTATTCTAATTTATGAATATTAATTTTTTTTTCTTTGAGTAATATGAAAAGATGACAAGTTTGATGCCTTTCCCAGTCATGGTCCATATTCTGTCGGTTCCCTTCATTGTAGGGTTATTATCGTAATTTTGCAATGATAAGAATCTGCATTTAGTGGTATTGATATCTTCCCCCACAAATTATTAACGTACGTCGTGAAACCCACGACAAGGAGAGCCATGTGATATTATTTATTGATGATTCACGGCACAGTCGAAAAAAAACACCATTTTATAATTTATTTTTAAATATTTATTATTTTATTCTCCCTTTCATACATTATTTAAAAAAACAAAAAATAAAATCGGGTTCTTTTTGAAGTCTTTAAGCAATTTTTACATTCAAAAAATATTACAGTTATTTATCTATTTTTTTTTTTTGGCCAACACTTATTTATCTAATTCAAAAAATAAAAAAATTACGAACCATATAGTAGTCTGTGAATGAATGCATTTAAAAAATAAATCGAAAATAGGTCGATCCAAGTTCCTTTGCAGTATGACTTTTCTAGTAACTACCGTAGTCCTTGATTATAGAATTTATATTGTAGTAAGATTTTGATACATACTTTTAAATTAATTTTTTTTTTAATTAATACATTAGAAGTATATACATTAATTTATTATTAAAAATTTTGATAAAAATAAGCAGTCCACAACATCTTATATTATTATAAAAGTCTCTAAATTTATTTCTCTATGGAACAAATCGCAAAACATAATATGGGAAAACAATGTTACAATATTCGTAAATACTATTATAGACAATAAAATAAAAAAATAATTATATCTATATATGCTCTAAAATAGTATAGTATTCATTGTTATCAGAACCGGGCCGACACTCGAACCGGTGAGGGGCCGGTTCCCGATTCGATCACTCCAACCCGGTAAGACTTGGTTCGACGTGCGGTTCACTGCTCACAATAAAAAAAATTGAATATACAATTACAAACTACAATCTACAGTCTCAAATACACACGTAATTATCTTAAACACACACAAACTACATAGTCTCAAACATACACATTACTCTCAAATACAATATAAAACAACATAATCAACTCAAACTTTGAACATACATAACACAATAGTCTCAAAATCAAACACAATAAGTCTAAATTTTAAACATAACTTCTAAATCGAAGAAGTTGCTCGACTGAATCGAAGAAGTAGGTTTAAACCGAAGAGAACCACCCAACAAATTTAAATTTTAAACCACCCCCCAAAAAACTAAAATTGACCGGTCCAACCCGATTCAAACACTGTTCATATGCATTTCGGTCTTTTAGCTGAACCAAACTGAACAAGGGTATGATTACCGATCGGACCGCTGATCCGGTATAGTTCTGATAATACTGATAGTATTATTAATTTTGTAAAATTTTCTGATATATATTAAACTAAATATATAAATTAATAGTTAAGAACTATTACAAAAAAAAAAAAATATATGAATGAAGTTCTGATTTTATTAGTAAAGTGTAAACGTCATTTTGATAAAGGTTTAGACTTTAATTTAAAAAATTAATCATATATTATTATCTAACTTACTAAAAATGAATTATATTTATTTAAATTAGACAGTACACCGAAATAAAAGTGAGCTTACCTGATTACACCTCCGATTAGCGGATTAGGTGAAGTGAACCCGCGGATCGTATGGAGTCTATGGACGCCGTGATACGCTCCCCGAGAAGAGATCGACGTGGCGTGTTGCATGTGTTGGACTCGTAAATCTGGCTCGTCCTCCTAGGGATTCGTCGTGAAGCCGCATTTATTGTCGGCGCCGATCTAGCTTTTCGGCTCGGCTGATGGCTCCATACAGACAAAGTTACGACTTACGAGTCACGTAACACGTGTCGATTATTGGAGCGAGCTTTGCCGTCTGATAGAGTCTGGTCAAGCTTTTATGCCTTACATTATATGAAAATAAATTATTTATATAATAAAATTTAAAATTAATTTATTTGTTTAAATAACTAAAAGGAAATATAAAATTATTGATTATTTTAGTAATTTGAAGTGTATTGTTTAGATATAAATTGTTATATTTTAATTAATTTTAGTTTTTCTATAATTATATCAAATCGAATAAATCAATGCACTATAAAAATATTAAGTAAACAATTCTTGTTTTTTTGGACATTAAATTAATAAAATTACTTTAGTATTAATTTTAAAAGGAGTATATTAAAAAAATATATATATATTTATTTTATTTTTGAAAATAAATATATGCACTCCATTTTATTAATTGTCACGATTTAACCAAATTAATGTATACAGATAGAGATGATTATGATTTTAATTTAATTTTTTTTCTTAACCTAAGAAAAAAAACTGTCGGCTATCATTCAACGTGGATATGAAAGGGAAATTGAACAAGAAATAAATATATAAAATACAATTAAAATTTGACTCGTATTTTAAATAAAATATTTTGTAAACTTGTCATACAGATGCGTGGATGGAACTGAATTATTTTAAAACATATCGTTAAATAATAAAATCATTAATTTTTGCACATAAAACCTTAAATTGTACGTTGTATTAATGTTGTATTTTTTTTTTGCGTTACTGAAAATTAAACCCATTAAGAAAAACTTCATCATCACCTTTTAAAATGTATACGGACCAAAAAAAAACTTTTAAAATATATAAATTATCTTAGAATATATATTTATAAACTCCAATTTCCAATCTGTTTAAAAAGAATCTATATTTATTTTTATAATGAAACGTGATTAAGTCATCGACCAGCTTCCTTTTTATAAGAATAAGATAACATATATGGTTGAGACAATCTGAGAAGGATTGAAGGAATATATCAAGACAAAACTCACTAATTATGTACTCGTTAGGGGTGAAGATTTACGGGTATGAAGTAAAATTTTGAATTTCTAAAATTTATTTAATATATATATATATATATATATTTAAATATATTGAGTTAGTAGGACAATCGAAACCTATCCAAACCGTGTTAATATTAATAAATTCGAGATACTGAATTAGAATCTTATTAAAATTAATTTTTAAATGAATATTATTTTTTTACAAATTAATTTTTAATTATATATTTTAAAATAATAAAACTGAAATATATAAATATATAAATTTTATAATTAAATTTTACATTGGAAAACTAACAAAAAAAATCAATAAAATAATATTAATATTTATTTATTATATATGATATTCGATAAGAATCCCAATTTAAATACCGAATTGTTGGAACTAAAATTAAAATTACTTATTTTTTTATCGAATCCTATCATATTATTAAATTTTCTATATGAATTCTACACGATAATCCGATTTCAATTATATTTCGAATCCAAATAGATATTTTGATTATCCAAGGTGTAGTGATGTCCACTTTCAATTTCCTTGCCTAAGGGTCGTTTTCTTAATATGAATGATAAAACGATTCGAATTTCTAAAATATATGAGCCATTTGTAATGAAAGGTTGTATAAATTCATGTAATAAAAATAAAATTACTAGTTGTCATATCTTTATTTAAAAAGAAAATGTGTTCATCATAGAAAAACGAAGTGGAATTGAGACCACAGAAAACGACTGGTCAAGAATATAGTCTGATCTGGACTTTTTCCACTTTGTGATTCGTTTGAAATAATCGATCAATTTCTGAATTCCACGACAGTACCACCAATCAGGTAATGCCGATTACCACTTATCTTCCATTGTATTTTATTATGCTAATAATGATTCATACTTATCTTCATATAGGCATCAAATTATTACTTAATTAATTATTAATGTAATAGACTTTTATTCATATAAAACTTATGTTACAAAATTGTTAATTTGTTGTTTTACCCCAAAAGTTTAAGTAGACTGCACTCAAAAAATATATATTTTGTTATTAATTAATATGTTCATATCGTAAATTTAAATATATGTTCTTAAAAATTTCATTATACTTATTTTTACAAAAATTATCATAAGTGAGTGTAGCCCGTAGGGCTGGTAATGGTTATGGTATGGTGCAAGTATGTTAAATACTATAATCATATTTTAAATTGCATACCATAAACATAACTATTAATAGGGGGTAAGCGATTCCGGGTACCCTGTTAATTTAAGGGTCCCCGAAACCTACCAAGTTTAATACAGGATATGTAATTTTGGAACTGAAACATACCCGTTTAATTTTGGAACCGTAGCTTACCCTGAACCTCTATGTACAAACCGTTTCGGGTACCCTGTTAGGAACCTGTTTATTTTCGTCCCTAATTCGAATCGGATCCGGTTTAGGGTTAAAATATTAAATACCTTATTTGTTCACTGGAGAAGAGATTAATACTCGAAACCTTATTTTTTCCCGAAACGAAATTTCTTTGCGCATAAATGAATATTAAATACATTGTTTGTCATGAATATGAAGACGAGAGAAAACTATAGGGTTTTCTCTATTTTTTTAATATGTATATATATAGAGAGAGAGAACCCGTTCCGATTACTTTAGGATACTAAGATAAGAAAAGCGAAACTCGAACCGAATAAATATTTTCTCAATTTTTTTTTCCCATAACCTACCCAATTTTTAAAACGTTTATCTGGAACCTACCCGAAGTGCCTACCAAATGGATAATTTGCTCACCCCTAACCATTACATGTATAATTTTTAATAGCATAACCATATCCATAGCCTGCTTTTAACCGTACCTATATTTATTACCACCATATAAAATGTAATGGAACATCATAAATGTTATCTTAATAAATACATAAAGTTATGCAACAAACAACAAAAATATTAAACATTAATATCATTCAACATTAGTATCACTCAAAATTAACACTAATACAATTTAACATTTATATCATTCAATAGTTCACCCTGAAATTATAGATTTGTGAAATCTAAAAGTAAAATTCTACTTTTGTCATTAATATTTATTAATATATTAATATTAAATTATTATTATATTTATATAATAACCATAGTTATAATCATGAGTATGATTAAAATACCATAATTATTACGGATAGAAAATTCATAACCATAACCGCACCGCACCATAATGGACGGTTAACCATATAAAAAAATAACGGTTATAATCATGGTTATGAATTTTTTACCGCACCATTGTCGACCCTAAAAGTAAGGGTGTCAAAATATGACCCAACACGTGGATGACCCGTTCACGGGTCGTGTTTGGGTCAGAGTTTTTGACTTATGGGTCATTCTGACACGATCCATGGATGACTCGTGAAAACACGAGTCATGTTTGGTCCATAAGCTTTGACCCACGAGTCAACCCATGACCCGTCCGATTTATATATTTCAATCTATTTTTGTTTTTTATTGAAATGGTGTGTCGAACGTGTCAGACTGACCCGCATGTCATGGAGGTCGAACAAGTCAGTTTGACTCAACTCTTACCATTCCTGGCGGGTCATTATGACCCGCGACCGCGGGTTAACCCACCAACCCACGAGTCATATTTGAGTTTCAAAAATTGACTCATACTATTATACGGGGCGTGTTTAGGATAGAGAGTCCCTGACACGACCCAAGGTGGACACGATCCGTGGGTCGATCCATGACCCGTTTTGACGCCCATAGTAAAAATGTTATATATTATTAATTAGAACATTGAAAAATGAAAAATAAATAATATTCAGTAAAAAATATATTTATAACATTATTAAAATAATATGAAATTAAATAATACATGTTAAAACTTTTTTTTTTTTGGCCTGAAAACAACACATTCATTCAACAATAGAAACCGAGTTCGGGTACAATATGTTATCCGCAACAATACATCTAAGTAAAGGGGTTGGGGGTGATGACACCCAATCCGTTGGACACAACCCCGTAAGAACGTTCCTCGCTATCCAATCCGCACAAGAGTTGGCGGATCGTGGAGTGTGCTCCCATGCAATTTCCCCAACCGATGAAGATATAGAAACCGCATTTGACAAAATAGGCGCAATCCTCCAAGCGAGCACCCGACCATGAATATGGTTGATGATATTCATGGAGTCCGTTTCGATAATGACCCGATGCCATCCTTTGTCAATGGCAAGTTTAACCGCGTGGAGTACCGCCGATGCTTCAACTTCATCCACCGTTCCCGCAAGAGCCAACCCGCCGAGCCCACCACAAACGGTACCCGTGTTGTCTCTTGCTATAACTCCAAAGCCCCCTTGACGGGAATCGCACGACCAAGCCCCATCGCAGTTTATTTTGATCACGCCCGGAGGTGGACCGATCCACGCCTTGACCAGATCCGACCTTGGGTCATGGTTATGATCATTCGAACCCATCTCATCAATAGCCCTGTTTATCTCCTGAATGATAATCGGCACATAAGGGTGAGCATTCTCAAAAACGATCTTACAACGAGTCTTCCATATCACCCACGTCACCACCATGATCCGTCTCCATTGTCGTGTGCGAGCTGTTCTTGTTGTGCCTTCGAACCGCGTGACCTCCTCCAGCCATGTGTCGACCGAATGCGAGCCCATATCCAACGATGCCTGATCCGAGAAAACGCTCCAAACCTGCTTAACCCAAGGGCACACAAAAAACAGATGTTCCCGTGTTTCGGGCACACGGCAAGCTGGACAGAGTGGGTCCAGGTTCAGCCCCCGCCTCGCGAGAGTTGCCCTCGTCGGGAGGCTATTAGACGCCACCTTCCACATAAAGGCCCTTAGTTTAGGCCAGACCGATGCAGACCAGACTGCATGCCAGACCGTCGGTCGCTGGCTGGTAAGGGTGCGGGACGGATCAGCAATCGTCTGATCACGGATGTATGACGCCTGCAGGATGTGGTAAGCTGATCTCACCGTAATTTCACCCGAGGTCGAGTGAGGCCAGCGATGTGCGTCTTGGACTGTGTCGATCGGGATGTGGACCTGCAAAACGGCGCTCACGTCGTCCGGGTGCACCGCGTCTCTGATCGCAGTCACGTCCCAAGATCCCGAGCTTCGGTCTATCCATGTAGCCACCCTCGGCGAGGGCAGCTGCTCGCAGTCAAAGCGTTGTCTGATTCGCATGCTAGGAAGAGTCGGTACCCATGGGTCCGCAAAAGGATGTATCGATCGGCCGTCCCCAAGAGACCAAACTCCTTGCTCTCTAATCACGTCCCGTCCCTCAAGAAGACTCGCCCATGCCCAGGATGATCTCCCCCCCTTTGCAGCCTGCATGAAAGACGACTGCGGGAAATAGATTCCCTTAAGAAATCTTACCCACAAAGAGTTTGGCTCGTGTATGATCCTCGAAGCCATGTTGGCCAGTATTGCCCGGTTGAACTGGTTCATGTCCCTGAAACCGTAACCCCCCACCTTCTTTGACGTAGTCATCGAAGTCCAGTTCTTCCAATGGATCTTCCTATTTCCATCCTTCGAACCCCACCAGAAACGTGCAATGAGGCTATTCACCTCGTTACACCACGTGACCGGTAGCTTGAACACGTGCATAACGTAGGATGGGATGGCGCTCAGGACAGACTTGATTAAGACCTCTTTACCCGCCTGATTCAGAAGCTTGTTTCTCCAGCTCTGGATTTTGTCACGAACTCTTTCCTTAAGGTAATTAAGAGCCTCCCTCTTTGATCTTCCCCAAATAGTAGGTAATCCCAAATAGAACCCGGGGTCCGCTGATTGAGGCACTCCGAACAGAGCCGAGATGTCCCTCTTGTAGTCCATGTGAGCCCCCGAGTTGAAATATAGCGTTGACTTGGAGAAGTTGATCTTTTGTCCTGATGCTTTGCAGTAGTTGTCAAGGGTATTCTTCAGGTTATTTGCTAGATTCAACGGGCCCTTAAGGAAAAATAAGGAGTCATCCGCAAAGAAGAGGTGTTGTATCTCGGGACATGACCTCTTCGGGCGGATGCCTCTAATAATACCCTTTGCAACCTGGTCATCAAGCATTCTAGATAGAACATCAGCAACCAATATGAATAGATAGGGTGAGAGTGGGTCACCCTGTCTCAGACCCCTGGAGGGTCTGATGATGTCGGTCTGGTTCCCGTTTACCAAAACTCTATAAGTAACTGATGATATGCAAGCTCTGATCCAAGAAATCCATTTGTCGTTGAAACCCCGCTTGGCCATGCTTTCTAACAAGAAGTCCCATTCCACCCTATCGTATGCCTTCTGCATGTCTATCTTGAGAGCGCATTCTGATCTTCCTGAGGTCGTTCTTTGCTTGCCTCTTGACTTTAGGAAATGGAACATTTCGTGCGCAATGATGATGCTATCCTGAATACGTCTTCCTGAAACAAACGCACTTTGGAACGGTGTGACAAGCTCTGGCAAATAGTTTTTTAGTCTATTTGCCAGAACCTTAGATATAATCTTGTAACCGAAGTTACACAGGCTAATAGGTCTAAAATCCGACGCACACACCGGATTAGCAATTTTAGGTATAAGAGTAATGTGGGTGTGGTTAAGAAATGAAGGCATGATACCTGTTGTAAGGAAAGCGTTAACCGAAGTGAGCAAGTCCGATCCGATCGTGCCCCAACTCTTTTGGAAAAAAGTGCCCGAGAAGCCATCCGGGCCCGGTGCCTTTGATCCTCCCATTTGAAAACAAGCCCGTCTCACCTCCTCTGCTGACGCTAATGCTGTGAGGCAATCATTCATCTCGACCGTAACCAAACCCGGGACCGAGGCCAGAATTTGGTGAAACCGAGGTCTCGGCGATCCAACCGAGCTATCCACCCGTCGCTCCGATGAGAATAGGCGAGAGAAGAACCCGTGAATGTCCGCCTTGACTTCCCTGTCACCCTCAATCCAATTTCCGTGACTGTCCTTGAGACAGATGATTTTGTTTCGGCGCCTTCTCGAGAGAGTCGTTTGATGGAAAAATTTGGTGTTCCTATCCCCATGGCCAAGCCACTTAATTCTCGATCGTTGTCTCCAATAAATCTCTTCACGTTTCCAAAGGGCGTGAAGTCTCGACTTTAGCGACTTTTCCTCATCACCATCTACAACGATGTTAAGTAGGCCCTTGACCTTAGCAATCTCCCTCAAGTTGTTTTTGAATTCCATTGAGCTCCATTCCGTGAGGGCGTATTTGCAACGATCTAACTTCCATTTGAGCTCGGCCCCATTGATGATCGGACCCCCTCTCCTCCAAGCCGAGGAGATGATATCATGACAAGCTTCCTTTTCCAACCACATTTCTTCAAATCGGAACTGCCTCTTTCCCTTGCTATCTTTCCGCTTGAGATGTATGCCAATAGGGGCATGGTCCGACCCGATCATGAGACCATTAATGCAATGAGCCGAGGGAAAAGCTGTGATCTAGGCCGGGTTGACAACCGCCCTGTCCAACCTCTCCCTAATTCTGTCTCGTCCTTTCCTGTTGTTACTCCAAGTGAAAATTGGGCCCTTGTAGCCCAGGTCTTCGAGATTGAGGTCGTCTAGGAGGTTGTTGAAACCATCGATTTTGTTTTGGTCTTTACACCCTCCTCCCTCCTTTTCCCTGTGATGTGAGATGTCATTAAAGTCACCTATGCACATCCAAGGCTCCGATCGATTCGACCCCAAACGTCTAAGATCCACCCAATTCTGAATTCTCTTCACGAAAATTGAATCCCCGTATGTCCACGTAATTCTCATAGCTCCCCTGAAACTCGAGCTTTGTACCGTGGTATCCATGAAGTTTTTATCTTGTGAGTGGACTAGGAGAGTAACCTCCTTTGTCCACCATAGCGCCAAACCTCCACTAGTGCCCACCGGATTGACATATGACGCGTTTTCCATCCCGACTTCCCTTCTAACCTTCTCACAGTGGGCCTCATTCTTCTTTGTCTCCATAAGGAAAACAATGGACGGATGAGAGCCCTTCACCAGGTCTTTTAGATGTCGAATTGTCAAGGGAGACCCTAACCCCTGACAATTCCAACTAACAAAGTTCATTGGGAACCCGTGGCTGTTCGGGGACAGCCACCGGAACCCTTTGTCTTTCCAGCCTTTCGTGTTTCCTTCGCACTAGTTTCCTTGATCACTGTTCGTGAGGTTGTAGCCCCCACGTGACCAAAACAAATCATACCTCCTGCACCCCCACCCCCCGATGGCCCACTGTGAACCTTCCTCCTCTTGGCCGAGCCGTCGTCTCTTGCTGTAATTCCCGTGTTGTTCGTTTCAGTCGGGAAAGACACTGCACTCAACCAGTCCTTCCCCCTCCAAAAACGATCCTTCGGAATTTCTGTTTCCTTTGTCAGATCAGCATCATTCGGACATGGCCTGGTTCTATTGTTTGTGATGTTGAAAGCGTTAGGGAGACTGGTCGATCCTGGCAGCCCCTGCAGATTGGTCGCCATGATCTGAGTCCCCGATTGAGCATAGGCATCAGAATGGCTACAGGTCTGCAGATTGTTTGCAGCAGAGTCGTCAAGTGACGCAGGGTTTGCAGCCAATGCCGTGTTGTGCAAGGTTCGGGCCATTGACTGCAGCACCTCCGTCTCTTCCTCCATAACAGCATTCCTGTCAAACACACTCGTCCCTTGCGACTCCTCCCTTCCGATGCTCTGGCGCGTGAAAGGACGCGCTCCTCTCTACGGAAATCCAGAGATTGAAGTCGCCCTTTCCCAAAACCTCAGCCAAGCTCCCAGCTCGTTCACCCTAGCTCGCTTCTGATCAATTTCTTGACGCTTGAACAGCTGGCCTTTGTGCAACTTCACTTCGCGGATCGATTGCAACCGTTATTGGCTGCTACGGATCTCTCTCTGCCCGTCTGCCTCGCTCCGCTATTCCATAGTCGGATTTCATCCTGCCTAGCTACCGGATTAGCTCACCCAGCTGTAATTTCTTCCCTGAACCTTCCTTTTCCTGTCTTCTTGCGTGTCTTTCTTACTGCTTGTAGGTGGCTGCTGCTGGTGTGATCTTGTCCGATCCGATTAGCTGATGGCACGCTCCAACTCTGCGGAAGAAGCTGCTCCGGGGATGGCTATGCTTAGCCTGGTGTCTTCGAACAGTATTGGCCGTGAGAAGGGACCGAATCACAGGGCTTTTGGGGTTCTTCTGTCTGAAAAACAGATTAGGAATACTGCAGTTATGTCTGTGTTAAGAGAAGCATGGGCTAGATTCGGTCCTGTGAATATAGCCGAGGTTAATGACTCCACTCTTGTCTTCGATTTTGCTTCGGAGAAGGATAAAGAACATGTAATTGAGCTTTCCCCATGGTCTATCCATGGCCATGTATTGAACATTAGAGCTTGCCCGTCAGATATGTCTTTAGGAGATGTTGATTTCATGACCTTGCAGTGCTGGGTGCAGATACACGGTCTGACTTTAGAAATGATTAATAGCCAAAATGCTCAGAATATAGGGGATAGTATTGGGAAATGCCTGAGAATTGAGGATCATAGGGTCATGCAGCAGAGAACTTTCTTGAGAGTTCTGGTGGATTTGAATACGCTGAACCCATTGATGCCGAGGTTTAGATGGATGGACTCTAAAGGAAACGAAAAGTGGGCTTCTATTAAGTACGAGAGGCTGACTGAACTGTGCTATGGTTGTGGTCTAGTAGGACACTCGTCCAGATCATGCTCGGAACCTGTTGTCACTGATCAAGGAGATGGATCACCTCTATATGGACCTTGGTCCTCATGTGATCGACCAAAGACAAACAACCGATGGGTCTGCGTGGGGGGTGGTGCACGGCTGGCCACCTCCAGGGACCCAAAGGTCAAGTCTTGGACCCAGGTTATGCAGCAACAGGGACTAAATCTGAACCACGGCTCGGGCTACAGGGGACACACGGATGCCAAACAGCACTCGGGTCGATCCTTTAGGAGAACCGTGGGGGAGAATAGGAGCAGGATCTCTAGTAGTCAATCAAATACACACATCGACAGCACGCGTGCCTGCCAGATGGGGGATAAGAACACCACGGGTAGACACAACACCGGGGCACTCAATGTCCAACAGCTGAGTGACAAGGGAAAGATTGGGGACACTGGCAAATATCTCCGGGAAGGAACTCAGGAGAGGGTGACTGAAAATGAACACAGAACTGACTCAATGGAAGATGGGGAGTGGCCAAGCGAGATTAGACGTGCCTTGGCCACATGTTAAAACTCATAATTATCTATTGTATAACGTAATAGAATATTACAGATTTAGGTCCATAATCTCTAAACTAAACTCTTAATCTCAAAGTTGTTGGCCGTCACGTGTCATTATCAAATTTTTTTTTTTTTTAATTTTTTTTTTTTGATCAACTATTTTTTAAATTTTTTTTAAAATTAGAATATAGATTCTTTGGATGGGGAATATAAAAATGTATTAATCATTTTTAAATATAATGCAATAATAAATTACGAACGTATAATAGTTATAAATTATAATCGATCCCAAAATTACGTTTTAAAGGAAACTTTCACATATATGTTCGTCATTACGCGCCTTCCCTATAAATACACTCTGCCTCGTAAGTCCACTTTCCGCCTTCTCATTCAAACCGCACTTTCTCTCTCTGTTGTGATTCGTATAAATTCGGAGCAACCCAATTCGTCTCACGACATAAACCCTACCGGTTCCCTCTTTTCTCTCTCCAATCGGTTCAGCCTTTTCTCTCTCTTACATGGAGGCCGACAGATCAGACGACAAAGTGAAGGATAAGAAGCGAACCAGGGACGAACCGGGTCTATTCGACTCTCCTTTGTCGGATATAAAGTCGTCACCTGACGCACCCGTTGTAAAGCGGAACCGGGTTGACCTTGATAATTCGTGTCTCGCCTCGCCGGAGATTTTGATACGGGACGACTTTTTCGAAATTCTGGAAGATTCCGACGGCTCCGGAGATCGGGACCCGACCATCCACGGCCTTGATTCGGTGATTAAAAGCTTCGAGGATGAGATCCTGGTGCCGGAGGATTTGGAGATGGGATCTGAGTCGGTCGTCCCGCCGACGGAACTCGGATATCTTCTAGAAGCGTCAGACGACGAGCTCGGACTTCCTCCCAGCTTCGGCTCCTCGGAGGAGGCGGGCGAGCTTCCGGCGACGTTCTCGGACGATTTTGGATTCGCTGATTCCCTATCGTTCGCTGACGAGATGCCTAATTACGATTCGTTTGAGTACGGGATCAGTGTCCATCCGGAGTTTGGCAGCGGTCGCGACGGGAACTGTACTGAGTTCGTTGCGTTAGGGGGGCTCTTTGATAACGGATATTCGTTCGACGGTGGTGACGTGTCGGAACTTTTGTGGCGGCCGGAGACGCTGCCGGCTGTTTAGGGTAGTTGGTGGTGGACGTTACGGATGTTTTTTTTTGAATATCCGAACGGAAACGTCTCAAAACGCTAGTCTGTTCATACAATAGCCTCTTTGAGGAAATTTGAAATTAAAAGTTGTCTAGAGAAAAAAGGAAAAATACGTTACTTCGTGCGTAGATTTTTTTTCTTCATATATACTTATAATTTTTTAAAATAGTTATCAGTCACTAGTTAAAAAATGATTAATTCACATTTCGTCAATTTATAATTAATATACTAATCCCTGATATAATAATAATAATGGTCATCGATTTGGTAGCATCATGCATTTATAAAAAACCTTTCCGGCTTTGCGGAGCGCATCGATATGATCGGACGAATGTATTGATAAGTAAAAACATCAACACTAATATAATAATTATTAAAATATATTATGTAACACAGTTTGTATAAGGTCATGATATGGATGGTTTGGTATGTTCGGCAAACCCGACAATATTAATCTATGGTCTGGGCCTCCAACGAGCTACGACCACTCTTTTTGCCTGTAAGACGAGGCCCAATGAGTCAGTAGTCACAAATATTTAATTGAAAAATTGTATATTGTTAGGATTAAACTTCAACTATTTGAAAAGTGGGGGGCAATTTCTCCTCAAGTCCTCACCTTCGTCCCTGTCAGCACTCAGCCCCTCTCCTTCGTACAGGTCTCGGGCCTTGATGTTGGGGGCGTAAACAATACAAACAGGCAAAGGCTAAGACAGGGTGGGTCTTGGTTTGGAACTCCCTGTCTCTGTTTGAATCCTTCAAAACCAGGTCCAACAAATATAAATATCCAAATTCTATAATTAACCCAATTTTCAATATCATTGAGAGTCTGAGACATCGAGCTTACAAGTCGATCTCTTCTTCCCTTCCATTCGCTTTCCCTTTTCTCTCGTTCGCCTCATCATTCTCAGCAGATCTCCAAATTTTTCCTCAGTCCAGAGGTATGCTTTCTCCTTAGGTTCGTTATTCGTTGCTCTTGTTGTTTGTTCTACTGCATCAACCAATTACTTCGCGTACTTCTATGGCGGATCGAGATCTAGCGGTGCATACTATTAGAATCTTCAATTTATTGATTCTGCGCATTTCTTGTGCATCTGTTAAATGATATCTGGAGTTTTTTAAGCTTAATGTGCCGGTATTTAGCTCATTTGATGCGAAAGTAGAAGAAAGGCCTAGGTTAGGGCTGGCAGTAGATATTAGCCGCTTGCATGCCGTAATTGGTTGACCGGAAATAGCTATTGCGGTTGATCGAGGTTTGTCGTTGTGACCAACGAATTGCTTAGTAATCGTCATGTCAAGATACTTGCTCTAGAACTTTAGATAATGTTTTTTGAGCTGTTTAGATTTATCTTTCAGTTTCCCGTGAGCATACTATTTGAATATTTTATAGAATTTCATTCCTGAATGTGTTTTCAGCTTGACAGCTCTTCCTCCCGGTTAAAATGGCTATGCTTGACGAGCCACTATATCCAATTGCTGTTTTGATTGATGAGCTAAAGAATGAAGATATTCAACTCCGCCTGAATTCCATTCGCCGCCTCTCTACCATTGCCCGTGCCCTAGGTGAAGAGAGGACTCGAAAGGAGTTAATTCCATTTCTTAGTGAGAATAATGATGATGATGATGAAGTGCTTCTTGCACTAGCGGAACAGCTTGGTGTTTTCATTCCTTATGTTGGTGGTGTTGATCATGCTAATGTCCTTCTGTCACCGCTGGAGACACTTTGTACTGTCGAGGAGACCTGTGTAAGGGACAAGGCAGTTGAATCGCTGTGTCGAATTGGATCTCAGATGAAGGAGCAGGACATTGTAGACCACTTCATCCCCATGGTCAAGGTTAGTTATAATTTTTTGTGGCATATATTCCTCTAAATTCACTCGAAAACTATAATAGCGTTCGGTTTCATAAGCACAGATGTTTGAGCATGATTGCATTTGAATTACTTCATAGATGCACCAAATTCAGATAAAATTCATAGATGGCAAAAAAGAAATTAATATGTGATGTAGATTCTTGATTTGCACTGTTAATGAATTAGTTTGTGAATGCATTTTCTCCTCTAATTGTTTGTTTTGAGGCATTATTTAGCTGAATTACTTCATAGATGCACCAAATTCAGATAAAATTCATGGATGGCAAAAACGAAAGTAATATGTGATGTAGATTCTTGACTTGCACTGTTCAAGAATTAGTTTGTGAATGCATTTTCTCTTCTAATTGTTTGTTTTGAGGCATTATTTAGCTGAATTAATTTTTTTTTCCTGATGTCTTTCCTTCTTGGTATTCAGAGGTTGTCTGCTGGCGAATGGTTCACAGCCCGGGTTTCTTCTTGTGGAGTGTTTCATATTGCTTATCCAAGCGCGCCAGAAGGACTGAGGGCTGAGTTGAGGACCATATATAATCAGTTATGCCAAGATGACATGCCCATGGTTAGAAGATCCGCTGCCTTAAACCTTGGAAAATTTGCTTCAACTGTTGAGGGTCCTCACCTTAAAAGTGACATAATGGCTATATTTGAAGATCTAACTCAGGATGGTAAGTGCACTAACTTTTGCATGTGGCTGTATCCTCCCATTTTTGTATGGTTATTCTAACCTTTTCTCTATTCTAGCTGAGTTGACTGAGCAACAGAATGTTGTCTGCTTTCACACATTTTTTTTCTTCAGTATCTGGTGAAGCTGAAAAGTATGTAAAAGAGAATATTTTGGTGATCAGATTCATTATCCCTTTTGGTTGCTGTTATAATTACTAGTTCTTTAAATACAACCAGGTCACATGCATTTGAAAGTTTTGATTGTTCTGTATTTAGCCTCCATTGATGTCAACTACTAACGTGAACTTGAATCCCTTATTCTTTTCAAATTTTAATTTAGAAATTTATGCCATGGTAGTCATGTAAACCAAATAATGTTTTTCCCTTACTTACTCTTCTCAAATGTGCTATGTGTAACCCCAATAGCACCGGATCTGGGAAGCATTTCACTATCATTTTCCTTGTCTGTAGCGCTGATGGTGGCTTTTTCTTACCCTTTTGCTGCCTTTCTTTCAAATGATCGTCCAAGTTCTTTGGTCTATTTTGAATTCAAACTGATTAGACTTGTAAAGTGTATGCTATTTCCTTATACAGTTATACATCATTTATATGAGGTTCTTTTATATCTTGGAAGCTAACTTATTCTTTTTTGGATCAGACCAAGACTCTGTGCGTTTGCTGGCTGTTGAAGGGTGTGCAGCCCTTGGGAAATTGTTGGAGCCACAAGACTGTGTGGCACATATTCTCCCTGTGATAGTTAATTTCTCTCAGGTACAACTATATTTTTATTACTTGTTCTTTTGTGAGAAAATTAGAGTTCAGTGAAAAGCAGACTCATGGAATAAAATGTAGCACAGTTCTCTATCGCTAGTGTGTCATGGCGAGACAAATTGAAAGATTTTGTTTACTTCTACTTGATTAGTTTGTCACTTCCATATTGCATTTCCATTATCTTTGCGTATTGAAGTGCTTGTTTCATTTCCAATTTATTTATTCCTAGACCAAAGTTTTTAGTAATGAAGAAACTTCTTTTATTATTTTCAATGTTGAAATTTCCTGAATAGGACAAATCTTGGCGTGTCCGTTACATGGTCGCAAACCAATTATACGA
This sequence comes from Chamaenerion angustifolium, assembly GCA_946814005.1. Lineage (NCBI taxonomy): Eukaryota > Viridiplantae > Streptophyta > Magnoliopsida > Myrtales > Onagraceae > Chamaenerion > Chamaenerion angustifolium. The sequence continues at coordinate 34,029,182 of OX328275.1, forward strand.
ACTATGTGAGGCTGTTGGTCCTGAACCAACAAGGTATGATTTTCTTATAATAACTGCTTCTTTCTATTTTCTGAAAAAGAATTGTTAGCAGCTGTTTGCATCTTGAGAAGCCATTTATAGAAGTCCATATTATGATATACACTACTAGTATAAGACGCTATCTGTGTGGTGCTGTGCCATTGTTTGATTTTGCTCTCTTTTGATTAAATATCTGTTGGAATACTTTGTTTACAGCTCAGAACTAGTACCTGCATATGTCCGCCTGCTTCGTGATAATGAAGCTGAAGTGCGCATTGCTGCTGCTGGAAAAGTCACCAAGTTTTGCAAGATATTGAGTCCTGAGCTTGCAATTCAACATATTCTTCCATGTGTCAAGGTAAGGATGAGGATTGAAGGTTACGATAAGTTAATTATTATGGATGTTGTGCTGCGTGTAAAAGTAAATGTCCAAAGCTATGAACTTCATGCGTGTCTATTTCAGGAATTATCAACAGACTCATCACAGCACGTTCGCTCTGCACTTGCCTCTGTAATCATGGGAATGGCCCCTGTTCTAGGAAAGGTAGGCATCATCACTCTTGTGGAATTTGTAGAAAATGAAGTGTCCACCATCATTACGTGATCTGTTATGTCTAGAAGTTGAAATGCCCATTGCATAATTACTTAATATGTGAAGGAAAGCAAGGCCCAAGCAGAAGTTCCTGCCAAAAGTTTTCTTGCTGAATCACTGATAACTGTGTTCTGAATGCAGGATGCCACAATAGAGCAACTACTGCCCATTTTTCTCTCTCTTCTGAAAGATGAATTTCCTGATGTTCGATTGAATATCATTAGCAAGCTTGATCAAGTTAATCAGGTTCGTGGAAATTAAAAGCCATTACTTAGATCTTCTGAGTTGCAGCTTCTTCTTTTGTCTTTTAGTTTTAATATTTTTCTATGCCCTTCAATTCTCTGTTCTGGAAGAAGTGTTTATATGGTGTGTACTAATCCTCATTAGTAAGTGTACATGCATATCTCTGGTGCTGCAAATTGAACTGAATAAAGCCGCAACTAAAATTAGTCTCTAAACATTTAATGGAAGTATGAGCTTGCATGCTAACTAGAAGTATACTTTTGTTGGCCATCTAGCTATGAATATTTGTCTTCTTTTCACCTTATCTTTTTGTGAGAGACATGTATGGTGTATTCAGTATTCACAATTCCAATAAACAGCTTCACTGATCATTACTTGACAAATGCATTATAAGAAGTGCTCTATAGCCATGTGAATTTTGCTATTGTTACTATTAGCGGATTTATTGAAGGCGGTTTCTGATTCAGGTGATTGGAATTGATCTGCTCTCCCAATCGTTGTTACCAGCCATTGTTGAGCTCGCTGAGGATCGACATTGGAGAGTTAGGCTAGCAATAATCGAGTACATACCTTTACTGGCTAGCCAGTTAGGTGTACGGTTTTTTGATGACAAGCTTGGTGCACTTTGCATGCAATGGTTGAAAGATAAGGTTGGTGAAAATCCACATCTGATTAGATTACTCTGCTTTAAATTGCTCTATTAAACATTGGAATAGAATCATCCCAAGTAGTTTCACTAGCTTTCCTCTGAATTATTAAATATGAACCATTTTTTTGATAAAAAATTTACCATCTTATTTGAGTCGAAATAAATTTACATTGATCATTATAGGTCATAGCTTCGTAAAATCTGCTTAATTTATTAAGATTTGTGGTGTTATTATAGGTGCATGAAATTCGTGATGCAGCTGCCAACAATGTGAAGCGCCTTGCTGAAGAGTTTGGTCCTGAATGGGCAATGGAGCATATAGTTCCACAGGTATTTCTGTTCTACTAATAGCAAATTCGGTTGAAAGAAATGCAATAACAGACTGTCATATTGCTAAGTACAAATATTTTATTTCCTCTTAAATGTTATTCCCTTGATGAGTTTAGAATATATGACTATGTATGATATGTTTGTTGGGTTCTCTGTGTTTTTGACAGAGCTTGACATTTCTCTTCCCAGGTCTTGGAGATGATAAACAACCCGCATTATCTGTACCGAATGACCATCCTCAATGCAGTATCCATGCTTGCCCCTGTTATGGGCTCCGAAATCACTTGCTCAAAACTTCTTCCGGTGGTTGTTAATGCATCAAAAGACAGGTAAAAGTTAGTGCTGATAATTTTAGTATGGCAAGGTAACATGATTTGTACACTATAGCAGGTAGAAATGATACAATAATGTCCCACAAGCATATAGTTCTGATTTCTGCATAAAAAAAAAAGGCATTTCTCAACAAATCCATTAATCAAATTATAGGGGGCGGCTAGTGTTTCTAGTGTCTCAAGTTGTCCCCGATTTTACAGGGTCCCGAATATAAGGTTCAATGTGGCAAAGGTGTTGCAGTCGATTATTCCCATAGTGGATCATTCTGTAAGTGACTTTTTCTTGGTTGTTTTTATGAGAGCATAAAGTTAAACTGTTGCAAAAACCAATATATTATTATTCTTAAAAAATAACGCAGGTGGTGGAGTCAACAATCCGTCCCTGTCTGTCAGAACTGAATGAGGACCCAGACGTTGATGTCAGGTTCTATGCAAATCAAGCTTTACAGGCGAGCGATCAGGTGATGATGTCAAGCTGAATATGTTGATGGAAGTTGTCGTAGCTTGACTATTGGAAGCCAAACCTCTCAGTCTATTTTATATTGTTTGAGTTGTGAAGCACACTCGAGTAGGTACATGAAATGAATACTTTGTTACACGATTTTGTTGGTTCAACTGTGCTGCGTCTTCGATTCTTCTATCTTGATACACTTCTTTTCTCTCTTTGAATGATAATGGACTGGCCTGGAGTATGTTATATCGGATAAATATGTTTCTAGCGGAAGTATCCCCAATTGGAACACAACCCTTTTCAGGCTTCATAATTAGTTGTCATTCTCTACATTTTATAAACAGCTGTGCTCCTAATCCTACGGCACTAACGTCAACCACTTAATTGTACATTAGCATATGAATATCAATTTGGTGTCATTCTACAGTCTTATTGCGACGGGGCGGTGTATTAACGAGTAAATACATGAAAGAGTAACCATTTCAAATTCGTAGCAAAGTATTAAGTGGAACATGAAACTGGTAGTACCTTCCACGAATGTAGATCCCGAAAACCAATAAAATAAATACCACAACATCCACACATTAAGAGATTTTTTTTCTGGACCATTATATCTTCAGTAGTCGATGTTTGTCTCTTCTAACATATAATCCAAAATCTCCCGATGTATCAGGCTGGGCAGCACCCACTTGAAGCAATGCACGTAGTTGTGCAAAAAATAAAAAAGATTAATAAAGACTTATTGGTATTGAGGAAAAACGACGAGCACCATGTTGGTCCATTGTGCACTTAAACCCATCATCCTCTGGGTCGTTGGAGGAGCCATCTGCAGCTGTTTCATGGTAACATTCCCCAACCATCCTGTTATTCATAAGTGTTTCCCAGTCATCATCACTTTAGGGGATACTATCGTAACAAAAGTGAGATTCGGAGGGTATAAAGTGTAAACACTTCAGGATTCAGTGTTGTTTAAAATCATGAACCTACCTACAGAGACTTAGCCACATAGGAGTGAGAGGTGGCAATGCCCCCTCCACTTTTGAATTTGTGTTAATTTAATTCTAAATATATATTTATTTTCAATTTAACTCTTTAAATTCTTATATTTGCCCTTATACTAATTATTGACCCCACGAACTTCGTCCATACTCCTATGGAAGGGTTGAAGCTCTCTGTACTCTTGGCACATAGCGCAAACGTCGCAGAAGCAGTGAATTAGCCAATCAGGTGCGCCCAAATCCACCAGGCCGTACCTATTTCTCAGCTTTGTACGGTACGTGCATGCATAAATACACCGACACCCAAGTGAAGATGGAGACTAAGGTGTATAGTAGTCCTGCTGTTTCACAAGCTAAATAATATCCCAAAATTATGGTACGTACGTAATCAGTGTCGCGAATACTTCCTATACATATGAACTCGAACGAAGACATGGGGAAATTACGAACCGATATTCAGTTACGTAGAGTAACACGTAAAACTTATATTGAGTTGTATTGACGATATCTCTCAAAACATATCTTCCTACTCTCTTATGTTATAACATTTGATGTAGAATGATGGATCCTGAAGAGCCTGGGCAAGTGGACTTCGGACCCAAGAACTTAGGGGCGCGCTAAGAAGGTCAAGACGCGCCATTTTAGGAATATTCTCATTTTTGACAAGTTCAGGACTCAAGGTCCGACAAGAAGAAATGAGTCACCAGCACGCCAGGCGTAGAACCCCGGCACAAGGCACAATCTCACTAGGCACAGGACACCAGACATCACACGGCTCGAGACTATTCCACTCAGCTAACCGGGCGCCACCTAGGACAACTATGGTCAGCATATAACTCAAACCAGATTAAGGATGAAAGCTATACATTCATTCACCCCTCTTCACTTCAGAACTAATGAAATATACATTTTTCTACCTTACATACATTTATACAAACTCCGGCTAACTTAGGCATCGGATGGAAACGATGGGAACAACCCGAGATTTCCTTCTTGCAGGTGGTGGGAGCGCCCAAAGACAAGAGTCCGGAGAACTCAGGAGACACCTTACTTACAAGTTTGATCACTATGGATGATCTCTAGGCTGACAATTTCACTCACAACATGATAACACGATACGAACACGCACGAAAAAAGTCGTGTTCGTGTTTGCCTTTGATGGTACGATAACACGATAATACGAACACGATAACACGATTGTTTTTTCGTGTTGTGTTAGTATTTAAGTCTCAAAACACGATAACACGATTGTTTGCCTTTGAGGGGACGTGCTTATGTTATTTAGGTCGTGTTATCGTGCGAACGTGAACCGTGTTACAGTGTTATTTTCGTGAAAATGTGAAATCATGTTATCGTGCTACCGTGTTATATTCGTGAAAATGTGTTATCGTGTTATCGTGTTACGACTTTCCACGAATATTTTCGTGTTATCGTGTTCGTGTCGTGTTGATACAATAAATTTCGTGTCGTGTGTCTGTGACACGATTACATTTTCGTATGTTTTGTGTTGGACTATCGTACGTGTCGTGTCCGCACGCACGAATTGTCAACCCTAATGATCTCTGCGAAAATAGTAATTACTACTAATCTAAGTACCCAAGTTGTTGGTATTTATATACTTTTGTGGTTGTTTTGTTCCTCTTCTCACTATATCATGGGAACCAACTCTTGAGATGATGACATGCCCGTTGTTAATTAAGTATATGGTTTAGTCATATACATATATCATTACGACCTACCGAGTGGCCTGCAACCAAAGGGTTCCCACTTGTCATAATAATGTCGTTTATACAGTAGGGGTGTCAAAACGGGTCATGGGTCGACCCATGGGTCGTGTCGACCTTGGGTCGTGTCAGGGACCCTCTGACCCAAACACGACCCGTGTAATAGTATGGGTCAGTTTTTGAAACCCAAACCTGACCCGCGGGTTGGTGGGTCAACCCGCGGGTCAGAATGACCCGTCAGTAATGGTAAGGGTTGGGTCAGACTGATTCGTTCGACCTCCATGACCCGCGGGTCAATCTGACCTGTTCGACCCACCATTTCAATAAAAACGAAAAATAGACTAAAATATATAAATGGAACGGGTCATGGGTTGACCCGTGGGTCAATGCTTCTGACCCAAACCTGACCCGTGTTTTCACGGGTCATCCATGGGTCGTGTCAAAATGACCCATGGGTCAAAAACTCTGACCCAAACACGACCCGTGGGCGGGTCAACTATGGGTCACCCACGGGTTGGGTCAAATTTTGACACCCCTATTATACAGTATGAACGATGTCTTCATTTATGCGTACTATAATTATTTTAAATAATCACGTGTCCGAATCACAAAATTAAAAGCAAACAAAATAAAATATGCCCATCATCACTGCCGACAATTGCGGTCAAAAAATCACTGCCGACAATTGCGGTCTGGTCCCTACGCTTCTCGTGTGGACCCCAAATATTTATATTGTCGCCACACTTTCAATGCGGGCCCGAAAGTCATGTGTTCAGTGTTCTTGCTGAAAACCATGACAACCCGACCCGAACAGATCACAGAGAAAAGGCGGGAAATGTTTCTCACAGACACATGTCGCCCATGCACAACGTCACCGCGAAATCAAAACCCAGATTGCCATATTTGCCCCTACAATTGCCGCCAATTTCCACTGTTGAACCACGGATCTATCCAGCACAGTGGACACTAATGGCCAACAGTAAGGTAATAATTATGTTGGCTGGGCCCCATACTCGACCACCTTACCTACCAGAATCAGACAGCTTTGGCTTCTTTCGAAAGTACATTAATTAACAAATTACATATTATATATCTTTTGAAAGGGTAAAACAGTAATTTTCCTGTTCGATACTGAAACTAGCACTTGTTGAGGGTGAATCCGACGAGAGAGTTAGCGAGGTCGAAGCTGACACGTATGCCCTGCTGCTGCACATTCCCGATGATGGACGGAAACGACGTCGTCGGCGCGAAGGCAAAGCAGAACGTGCCAGACGAATCGACGGGTATCAGGTAATTTTCAGCTGGAAGCTTCAACGATTTCCTGCCGGAGAAGTGGAACGTCACCGTCGGAACAATGACATGTGAAAGTGAGCTGAAATTATAGCACGTGTCGAAGAGCGCGAAACTATCGGCGGTCTTGAGGTTCTGGGTCAGCTTCACGAAGGCGTCACGCAGAGCGTTGTAGGCCTCAGTCTTGAGGCGAGTAATAGCGGTGCCGGAGTCGACGATGACGCCACCACTACCGGATTCGTCTGTCTGGAACAGAGACGGAGGGATTGAGACCTGAGAACCGCCGACGCTCATTCCAGTGAGGGCGACGTAGTAGAATGTGTCCACCTTGTTGTTCTTGATTAGGGGGGCGGAGACAGATTCGCTGCCGACTGGAGTCGGGTTGAACTCTAGAATGGACGATGCAGACGAGTCGCGGTCCACAAGGCAGTACGAGAAGGAGGTGGCCTTGATCTGCTTAGTTAGCGAAAGTAGGCCACCGCCGAGGCCGAGCAGCCCCGCAGAGCCCATGAACAGCCCCTCATTGTCGTGGCCACAACCCAAAGCTACATTATTCACCTTGCCGGAGTTCCCGAACGACACAGTCTCCGTCACCAAATCGCCCACTGTGTATGACCCATCACCGTACGATACCTGTGTAAATAAGACATGCAAGTTGTACAGCTCCCAAATAATGAGATAAATTAAAATATTGCCATCTCTTTGGGAAGAACGAGGGCTACCTGATAGAGGCACTGGCCGCTCCGACAAGCTGACACGTCGAGGTCATCACACAACGATGAGTCGCATGATACCTTCTGGTACGAGGACGAGGATGTTGGGTTGAAAATCGCGTCGGTCTGTTGGTAGCAGTCCGAGCATGGCTCGCACTGGAGCCAGTTGATGTCGCTGCCGGTGTCCAGAGCCAAGTAGAACTCTCTCGCTGGAGATCCGACGCCAATCCTGGAGAAATACTCTCCGCTTCCCTGACTAATTCCTGAAACCACGGGCACCGCCAGGTCCTCAGGACGGAACAGCTGGGACGAACGTTGAGGCAGTAGTTCTGAGCGGGTCACATTGTCGACGGCTAGAGCCACCCTGGATACGATGGAGCTCACCCGCGCAGAATCTCGGCCAATCCTGCTCAGAACCAAGGACTTGTAATCCTTGTGAACAGTCCTCGAGAGGGACTCACGAGGGTGGATTGGTAAATGGAAGGAAGTCGTAGGGTCAGAAGTTGAGGTGAAGCTCCGAAGTTGTTCGGAGAAGGACTGGTGTTTCTGGCGATCGGAGGACAGGACGGAAAGCGTTTGGTCCAGGGAGGAGTAGACGTTGAGGATGGTTGTATCAATCTGGGAGAGTTCGTTCCACACTGTCCGACAGTGAGACATCATCGGAAAAACATTGAGTGATAAAACGAGGAAAAGTGTCACAGCCGCCATTTTTCTTGGTTTTGGAGTTGCAGAGAGAAGGGTAGAGACTCGAGAGGTTAAATATGGGGTTGAAGTACTCTTCGAATCTAGAAGGCAGAAAAGGATCTTAATCATTACGGTTGAGCAAATCTACACCCGGAGCACGTATACCCACCCGTAGTATATATAATTGCTAATGCCACACCACTACTAGCCTAGACTTGGACTCTTCAAAGTAACCACCAAAACCACATTCATAATGCGAAGTCCTTCTATTTAAGACGCCTCAAAAGGTCCAGTGTTTGTTTATATAGCTAATACAGACTTTGTAAACCCGACTTTGAATAGTATTGATTATCTTCTTCACGATCATACATAGAGAAGACACTGCTCGAGAACAGTAGGGAACATATTGGTCTATATACAATACGACTTGACCCTGATTTGACAGTATAATTCACCTTCCTGGTTCAGCAGCCACCACTTGCAGGCTCAATAGAGCTCAATAGTCCATTGCCTCTCAACTGCATGCAGTGGTCCTCAGCATCGGCTTGGGCGCATATAATCACCACTGACATGCCATTCTGATGTGCTTCTTGCATGATATTGACTGCATTATCGAGCGACATACCGGGAATCACCTTCATCAGAACTTGGACAACGTACTCCCGTTTGTTGAAGTTGTCGTTATGGAGCAGAACTCGGTATGGTGGAGATGTTTTCCTTGATTTCCTGATAATCAATTTGAACATTCTAATGTAATAAATCCTTCAACAGACCAAAATTTTGTAAATATTAGCAGAAAGATCAGATTTTTAACTAATTTTCTCCAGAAAAGGATTGGTGGGTCGATAACTAATTAATGCACTAATTAACAACTACTACCACTTTAGTTATAGCCTAAGCTAACAGTTCTCGGTTCCTTTCTGCATAATTTATTCAATTAATACATATTTATGGCCAACAGACATCGATCAAGACAGTGGATGAATTTAATTGTGACACTGAAACATCCAAAGAGAAGGCAGTGAAAAGAATACCTCACATCAAACTCAGATTCACGGCCAGGTGCTGTCTCTTTTGTTGGCCGCTCCAACAGCCCCCCTCCTTTACCTACTGCAGCTGCTGACATCGTCACCAAGTTGCTCCGACTTGGGCAATTTTTGTAAAAGCAATGTCTATCCGCTGTCAAGTTGTGAAATTTGCAACAAAATTAAGAGAATTACGATGACTAATGAAGAAAAGAGGAATTTTTTTTCTTGATAATGTCGCATAAACAACTCCAAAATCTAGTTGGTAGTCGTAAATCTAATATTCTGCCAAGAAATGAATCAGAACACGGAGAAAATTGAAAAATCTAACAAGTATCTACGTGGATAGAGCAAAAATTGCTTACTGCTACTGCTAGTACAATAACAATGCAGAGACGATAAGCCCCATTTAGTGAGGTGATTTTAGATTCTTGCGGCGGAATAACTTGTGCAACCACTTTTAATGGTAGCAGTTGATTGAAATTTGAAAGTAACTCATTTTATCACTGTTGAAATTTCAAACTTTATTTCACGAATCGTAATAAAAGGCTTCATGATCCATTTATCTCGCATCTACGAGGCTCTATACTGTCTATCAGCAGCTACAAGTTGCAGACCGAGCATAAACCATTAGCGCAGCTAATTACATGCTGTTCATAACAATTTACCAATCACCAATCAGCTAAAATCGACGAATCTTCATCAACCCCAGCTACATACAAGGTCCCAGACTCCCAAATTGCAAGAAATTTGAAGTCTTGAACACCGCGACAAGTTTACAGACGAATGGTTCAAGAACAAGAAATGCCACGAAATCGGAAATCTTAAAAACAGTACGGCCAGGAACCTACCGGATTTGAAGACGTGATTGGGTGAAAGAGCGAGTCGGCGATAAATTGTGGTCTCCATGGAAGCTCAGCAGCGATTGCTCTCTCTCCGCCACAGACCACAGCTCCCCTCCGCGAGGACAGAAAATTAACCAGACTCACCAGAAATATTAAATTTTTTGTTTCGTTAATTTTTGTGGTGCCATTTTTATTTCTGGGAAAGATCGTGTGTTTTGTGGACCACGCTGCACTCTCTTCTGACTTGTTCGTGGCATGACACGTCAACCCCAGTATCTCCACATACTTCTTCGATACTCTGTCCATCTCGGTGACTGCCTTTCTCGCCGTCCTTCAATCGGTGTTGACGTCACTATTTGCTCTTGTTTCTCTGCTCTGTTGGCGCCTCTAACCACTCCCCATACGGCCAGGCTCCGCCCCTCTCTAAGCTCCATGCCTTTTCGCGCTCCTGCAAGCGGCCTGTTGTTTCTTATTGCTCTACGTCGGAGGTGGACTGGTCAATCTTCTATACCAGCTTATACATTCGTCAGTGGTTCAAACCCTCTCCATCGCCGAGTCGCCGACCGTTGGATATCGCTTCAGCAGAGATTCTCTGCCATTAGGTCGAAGCTGATCACAGCCGCCATCTCAACCCTCAAGGGCCTCAAATACTGCGTAATAATCGAAAGTTCAAAATTTTAAATTGAAAACATTAGTGATTAGTGGCTTGACAAACTGATTGAAATCAACATCGTGAAGCCAAATTAATAGACTGCTGCAATTTTAACCACATGGTTGTTTTCACTTAGCGTTTTTGGCAAGCCGCATTAATAAATTGTTGGTTTAGCGTTTATGCTTAATTAGGCCCGACACAAAGATCTGATTTTATTGATCTATCAGTGGTTCAGATTAGTTCATAGATGTCTCCTGCAATATCTTGGGAGACAGGAATGCCTTGAAGCACAAAGACATTTACTTTAATATTCCTTCCAACTGGAAAGATGTAAGCGGGTTATATCTGAATAATTGATTTCATGGAGTTCTGGTATTTATCAAGTTTTTTGATCGTTGCTATTTTCTTAATATATTTTTGACTGAGCTTAGTAGTGTAGCTAAATATTCAGCGAAACGCGACACAACAAATTCACATCGGGCACCCACAATGGGAAACAACCCAACACCGTCAAACGGAACCGAGCTTCTGATACCATGTTAAATTTAATTATCGGGGCCGAGCCACACCCAAATAGCAATCACATTATACAACTCATGTTCCATTCTAAAACCAATTGATGATAGTCTTGTTGTATATATGGTGCCCAACTCATGTCTTTGAAGGTAGTCTTGTTGTATATATGGTGCCCAAATTCTTTGAAATCCACCTATTTCAATATGTGAACTATTTTCAACAAGATTGGTTCATGAATTGAAACTCTGCAAATCCCATCCCAAACAAGGACAACATTCCACATACAGTGACAGAGACGAAGAAGCAATGATCAAGAGCAACGGTGGAACAAACACGTGGAAACCCAGTAACGTTCCGGTGACTGTCATGCCTGTGAGGAGGAGGAGCAGAGCTCCACCAGAGATTAGGAGAGTGAGGGGTGGTATAGAGGAGGAGGAGGAAGCGTTGTGGTGGTAGCTTGAGTTAGTAAAATGGGAAGATTGGACGACAGGTGTATGATACGGCCGCACTTCCCTCAAGTTTACATGCAGCTGAACACGTGGAATGAATCATATATAGGAGTCTGATTATGAATGTGAACTCTATACAATTAGGGGTGACAATGGTGTCATTAATCGTGTTTTGTCTAAACATATAAACATATTTTGTGTCTAAACGGATAAATCTTAAATGTGCCTAAACATGTTTCGTGTCGAAACGTATATGTCGTTAATCGTGTCTAAACGTATAGAGTTGTTTAGACACATGATCCATTAAGGTCAAACTCATATAAGTTTTAAAACAGATATATACACAAATTCATATATACAAAGTAAGATTTTTAAAATTCAATATAAAAAAGTAAGTGACTATTTTAATATTTCAACATGGATTTATAGAAATTACCTCACACGATCCGATTAGACACGTTTAGACACTACACGATTAGACACGATTAGTATCGTGTCTAAACGTATAACAGTTGTTTAAACACGCTTAGTAATCGTGTCGTGTCTAAACGTGTAAATTACAAATCGTTTCCATATCATTTAATCGGGTTCTGTCAAACAATAAATTGTTGTTGCCCCGTATATAATCCAGCCGACACCTTATAAAATTACTTGTCTTGTACCGAATCAAAGTCAACAATCTCCTTCTATTTTTCAACAAGGAGCTACGGAGGAAATGGGGAGAGGGTGAAGAAGGTAGGTATATGTCCTGTCTGGAATAGTATATAACTGTCGTTTTCGTACGGATATGTATGTACGGCATCTGGATATTCATCAAGTATAGTAGTATAACTTGTGGATCTTCATCTCCATCTCGAACAATTCCCCTTTGATGATTAATCTTCATGACCGTCCTCTTCTTCAGAATCTGAACAGATGAATCAAATCGAATTCATATGCAGAAAACCACAGAATTCTGTGACTCAAAACTAAATGCAGATTTTACTCACCAGATCGAACATCATCCCTGACCTCGCCTCGTTCTCGAATCTGGCTCACGAGCATTCGACACATAAGTCTCCACCAATACAAATTTATGATCATCAAGCAGAACAGAAGCGTGTTAAAAGCGTAATAATAGACCATCCCATGCGCCAAGCTTATCCCTGTATCGAAACACACAAGCACTTCGTAGCTGCAAATAATAAATCAGTCAAAATTCATCAACTCTTTTTCATGATCGTTACGTTCAAATGTTTTGTGATTTTGATGCACCTTGTGCTTCGAAGAATCCAAAAGGGAAAGTAGATGATTCGAAACACAGTGAAGGAGATAACAAAGAGAGGGAATGAAACAGTAGCAAGTTTTTCGTTTCCGCTGTACAATGACATTTTCCCAATTTCTAGGAAAACATCACTCGCATCATGTAGCGCTAGAATGATGGCACCGACCCGAGAAAATCTGGAAAAAAATAGATACCGATCAGTGCAAAAACTTGAAACCCAATCAAGAGGTAACTTGGATAGCAAGGTTATTCTACCTTAACAAATAAGACATCCCCAGAAGTATGATAGTAGCAACATGGTGAGTCATCGAAACAAAAAAATCTGATCTTCGTGTTTCCCAGAACACCAAGGCAAACAAAGCGTATATGTAGAACCCAGAAACATACATGTACAAGCCCTTCAACTGCAATCTGTTAGCAACAAAATATTAGTCCTCAAAAAAATCTGAACTTTTTAAGATTTGGTTCGAATAGTTTACTTCATCTTCAGGTTGGGCCAGAATTGATCGCCCGGTCCTTCCCAGAAGTACTTGGTGTTAGTGAACCATGGCTCGTTGTAGGAGACCGAAAGAGCAAAAACATCTGCAGATAGATAATAAATGCATTTCCATGCAGATTCCTTAAACTTAATGATCGTCTTCCTTTTATCAGGTGCTGTGCCATCAGATTCAGCATGCTTCCGTCCAAGAATCAGACGTTTTGCTAACCTCTGCAATTATCATGAGGCAAATGAATGTTAAGGTAACGAAAGCTCTTGTAAGGTTGTCTGCCTTGTTAGAACTTAACTGGAGGCCATTCATTCTAAAAGGAGGATTTTTTTATTTAAAAAAAAAGAGGAAGAATTGGTTGCTCAAAAATTATCAGATTAACTATTGATTCACTCCTATATGAACCAAATTCACTACTCACCATACAGAACTAACCAAAATAGAGCAATTTCCATTCAATTCCAGATTGATTCCATCACTTCAATCTCAAAATCAAAGGTATATTTTACAGCGATGCTACCAAAAAGTAGGTAACTACACTTCAGCAAGCTTAAAAAATCAAAATCTCATCTAATGGGTCAACGAAAATCAGTTACGCCTCTGACATAGAGCTCAGAAAACATTACATGAACAACATCACAAGGATTGAAATTGAGAAGGGTCACCTCAAAGATGAAGGAGTCCAGGAAAAGCCGAGCAGCGTAGAAGAAAAAAGCAAACAAAGGGAGCACTGCCAAGTCTTTGGCTTCTGGGTATGACTCCGATTCCCAACCAAACGCCATTCTTTTCTCTTCTTCTTTTTCCAGACGACAGATGTGATTCAGTGGAGGCCAGGGAGGATGCGGAAAGAAAGAAAGAAAGAAAGAGAGTTTCTTTGGCGTTTCGAAAATTTGACCAGAAAAAGGTTACGGTTGACTACGTTAGATTACGGCACTTGTCGTCTGTCTTGTTCAGCGAGACATTTGTCATCATTTTTTAATGGACTCACATTTTCCTAGAAGGACAATAATGAAAGATTTGATTTTTCTTTTCTGTTATCACTTCTAAAAAATGATGCCCAAAAAAAAAAAAAAAAAAAAAAACTTCTAAAATGTCTCTTCTAAGAATGAATTTGCTTGTGGTAGCTGGAGTTGGGGTCTCATCTCTACCTCCAGATTTTACAGTGTTCTTTAATTTTAACAAAACATTATCTGAAATTATCTACTGTACTACTTTATTCTTGAAATTACCATTATATTATCTTGTTCCATAAAAAATGCGAAAAAAATACATTTTTTAAGGAAAATCCAAGGATCACGTCTTGCTCTTATTTTTTGAATCATTTTTATGCTTTTAGAAAATCATTTTTTATATTGTTCTGCACAAAAATATATTTAGGAACATTTTACAAAGATAAAATAGTAAAAAAAAAAACTTTAGATGGATTTCATATATAATTCTCTTAATTATTGTTTATCTGTGGGACTTAAAGTTTCTCTGTACATAAAATTAAAAAAATATATATATTCTATTCATAAAACAGTAAAATTACTCTATCATACACAAAATCATGGTTGTAAATCTGATGTGTACATTAAATTCAGTATAAGAACCGAATTTGAGATGCTGACAAGAAACTACCACACATCTCAACAACTCATTAAAACCGCATACCTGTTCTTCCCGACATTGATGATATACCACAAACTATATATGTTTTCTTCCTGCTGCTGAAAACCCTTGTTCACCATATCTATCTACCAGCATTACCACTGATCTCTCTTTACATCTGCCTATTAGATCGACTCGGGGCTGCGATTTTCGGGTGATCCACATAATTGGAGACATCTTCCGGAAGGTTTCTGAACGGTGATATCAGGTCACTGACGATCACTTGCAAGGAAGAAACCTTCTCCTTCAGCTGAGCATTCTCCTGCAGTATCTCATGGTTGCTTTCCAACAAAGATATGAGCTTTTCCGACAGGTGGTTGTTGGCTGCTCGGAGATGATCCACTTGAAACTGCAGCTCCTCGATCTGTTTCTTCTTCCTCAGCCGGGATCGTCTAGCTGATTCCCTGTTTGATATCATTCTTCTGAGACGCCTCTCGTTGACTACCCCGACTTGGATTTGGTCTCCATGGTTAGGGTCGAAGCTTCCGCCTGCAGAAAGCACAGAAGTGGTGATAGAAGGAGTGCTGAGGGAGAATATTCCATTGTTGGAGAAGATGAAGTTGGTGTAATCTGTGGAGTTGTTGTTGGGTTTAGGGGATGAGTTTTGGATTAGTTCAGTGTGCATTGTGGAAGAGATGAAGGGAAATGGCTTTTGATGTGAAGAGTATTTGATTTCATTCGTCTCCATAGTTTAGAAGAGGGAGGGAGGAGGATGTGAGGGAAATCTAGGGTTTTTAAAACCAGGGTTTCGTCTAATGGGAGTTAATCTAGCTATGGTGGTAACTTGGTTGGCGTACATAGAGATGGCAGGTTCTTATATTGGTTAATCTTTTAGTAAAAATAATAAGAGGAAAATAAACTAAATATTGGATAAATTATAAATAAAATAATTTTCATTTGAAGTATTTACGTCAAAAATAAGATATTCTTTCTAGGTTAATTTGGTGTTTTGGGTAATGAAAAAGAGTTATTAGGGGTCATCCTATTTAGTTCCTTTTAGCTATAATTGTCTAGTAAAATTCAATTTAATCTAAATATTTAAAATAAATAAATAAAAACTTTCCATAATGATCCGCCTTTTTCAATTGTGCATTTTGAACAATATATTCTTGAGGGTGCACTTAATAAACATAGTCTATGTATATAAATAAACACTCATTTTTCCCATATTAATTAAACACTTCTCTTTAACTTAAATGATATGTGAAAACATGACTTCTAAGAGTTTAGAGTACTAACCAATTTTTAATTAATTTACTTATTTATAAAATAATGGTGAAATACTTATATTGTGATTGATGCACCATTGTTCTAGTGAGACAAGTCAGTAAATGGTGTTCCATTTATAACCCTAGGATCTTACCTCGTATGGTCGTTTATATATGTCAAAACGGCACCATCTCTCTTTAAATGCCTAAATTTACGGGAGGAATGGTTCTATAAATTACCCTTATAATTTGCTAAAATTACTGCGTATACCTTTTTTCTTTTACAGTCAGTTCAGATCAAATCTTTAGCTATAAACTGCAAAGATTGATACACAAATCGTGGTTTAGGTATTATCTATCAATTGATGGGATTTTGATGAAGCAAAGACAAAAGCATTGATTTCCACTACTTTAATCAATAAATACTACAAATTTCTAACTTTTATTAAAACTTACACACCTTCTATACTCAATCAACAAATGGTGGGTACCGGGTAGGTGGCCTCTTCCCATAGTAGCCTAGTAGGTAGGACTGCTCATAGGCAGGACTAAGACCGAGACAGACTTTGATCAAAAAAATTCACCGGAGTCGGTTGACTCGGGACGGTCTCGATCTTGGAAGTCATAGTCACTGATCTTGGAAGGGTCTCTCACGAGCAGAAGCTGAAACAGGCGGACTACCGTTGAGAGGGTTCTCACGGGGGATCAACAAGATCAGTAAAATACGATTCTTCTTCACTGTTTTCAAAATCAGGGATTGGGCCAACATTGTGGGCGTTTATCAGAACTGCCCACTCTTCCAAGTTCCTAAATCCATCAGCAATGGCGGTCTCATCCGTATCTACCTCTGCTTCATCAGTCACTGGAATGATTGACACCAAACCCAATTCAACATCATCCACAGAAAGGCTCAAGACCTCTCTTTCTCCATTATCGACTTCTTCGCACTCAAATTCTTGAAGCGAATCCAAACAAAGAGGGATGCTTGCTGCATCATCACCATTCTCATCGTTCACATTAACGTCTTCCAATTGCAGACAGATCCCAGAATCATGCTCCAGTTCAGAATCAGTATCGGATATTACCACTCTCTGCCGATCTGTCCTTCTTCCTGTGAAGAAAGCGTCGCCATCCGAAACCCAACCCATTTCTTCTTCGACCGTAGCAAACTGTTCCGCAGAAGAAACTCAACCATCATGTGTGCGTAAAGGTCCATTCTTTTTTCCTAATCGAATCATGAAATTGATTAATGAACTTTCATCAATAATGACATCCTTTCTTGAACATGACAGCACAATTTTCATCTCTACTTCACCTTAGACTTGAGAAATGGATTGTATGGTCGTGGTTGCCTGGTTGGTGGTTCTCCTTCTCCTTCCCCTTCTCCAAACCATTTAACAGATTCCCACATACCGTACTTGCCCATTGAATCATTTACTGCTAAAGCATTCCCTCATCAAATTTCTGCATATCAATATCCTACCTTTTCTCAACATCCCAGATTAGAACTTGACGATCTGAACTAGATGTTGTTATGTACTCGCACCAGGACAGGTAACAAATAAGCTCTAAATGGTCATCTCTCAAGGAGTATAGCTTTTCATCTGTGTCTCAAGGAGTCTAGCTCGAGCAAATAGCATGAACCCGACAGAGGAAATAGCTTCATGAGCAGAGGTAGACTAACACTGATTCTACCAAAAAAAAAAAAAAAAAAGACTAACACTGTAAAATTACTTTTCAACACTCTCTGAGCAAATATAATGGGCCGTACTGTTAATGATTTAAGCCCACCAAATCCAAAACAAGAACAAAACATTTTGCTTGTTTGAAGCATTAATACATATGATTGGTTCGGAGTTTGGGAAAGGCCTGTAAAACTAAAACACATTCCAACCCTATATAATGGGCCTGGAGGGAATGAATTGGGCCACTCTAAAGCCCATTATCACCAACCCAATATTAAAGGCCTAAGGTCAATTAATTGGGCCACTGCAAAGTCCAGCATTACTAAACGGGGCCCATTTCCCAGCGATAGGCCTAAGGTTAACGAATACAGCCACATTCGAGGATGGGCCTAAGGTTAATGATATTGGGCCTCCAATGTTAATGAGTTGGGCCACTCCAAGCCTATTATTTTCAATCAATTGGGCCTGTCGTTAATAATATAGGCCCATCCTAATTCAGCCCAGGTCATTGATGGAGTTATGATTAATAATGTGGGCCACTTCGAAGCCCATCATCGCTCAAATGAAGCTCATCCGTGAGTATACATATATATTTACCAAAATATAATAATATATATATATATGTATTTAAAAAAAAAGTAGAAATCTCAAGAAAACATCATGAAGAGAGAAAAAAAGGAAGACAGTATTAGTAATATACTAGACCGTTTTGACTTTTGATATTTGCCGTCCTTCGTTTGGAAATACAGGGATATTTTCGTAATTTCATTTCATACAGTGCTTTGTTTCAATCAAATTTGAAACGGAAAATCAAAATCATATTTCCTTGGAGAATTTTATACTCTTCAGTTCTCTTCTACTCCTCCCTCTCGTTTCTCTCTCTTTCCCTTTCCTAATTTCGGGCGCAAAATCTGGTCTTGCTCTTGAAGTCGTCATGTTTGAGCAGCAGAACATCGTCGATTTACAGGATAATTCGGGTTACGGCGATTCGAAATCGTGGATTTCCGGCGAGACCAACAACCCCTCCCCCACTCACCGGCAGCTCCAGTCCTTACTCGGTGGTGGCGGCAATATGGATCGCGTCCTCTTCAATGACCTCGTCGAAATCGTCCCTCTCGTTCAATCGCTCATTGTACGCTCTCCCTCCTCTCTTTGCCGCGTAGCTAACTAGTCCTGCACTGATTCTGAGCTTAAAGAAAGAAAAATTAGGTTCCATTTTGAAATTTTATGAAGAAGATAGAATCCTTCATATTTGTTTTTAAGATTTTGCTACCAAATAACCAAATTTGGACATCTTTTCTTAATTGTGCAATGATGTTGAAAACTCTGTTAGGATCGGAAGCAAAACAGTTCTTTCACTCGGCGTGGTTCAATGGTGTACACTAAAACTCCTTCCAGAGAATCATTATGTAGGAAGGTAAGATTTATGCTGTTTTGCTTTCTTTGATGAAATGCTTAGAGTGTGTTGACATTTCTTATGTGGAGATTTGTTAACTGTGATGGCAAATGGAAATCAGTACAGAAATGGGAGGAAATGATGACTCAGGAATCAAGATTGCAGATATATTGAAATCTTATCCATTTCTGATGAATATGTAGCAAAAAAAAAGATGCAGGAAATGTAAAGCAAGAACACATTTAACCAGTGTTTGCTACTTGCTTACATAAATGTCGCCCTTTGTCTGATTTGTTCTATGACAAAGTTTGTTTTTGTTTAAATTTATGGAGGTATCTGAACCAAAAGGAAGAACCACAAATCAATCCCTAGCAAGTAAAAAGAGAAGGGATCGTGGTGATAAAGAACAAGGTAGGAGTACTCAAGATGCTGACAGTTTGTCACAATATTCCTCAAGTGTTTCAGAGAATGAAAAAGATAAGTTAGAGTTAGATCTCTTGAGAGGACAAGTGGAGGAGCTCCACAAGCAACTGTTAGAAAAAGATGAACTTTTGAATCAGATGAGTTCACTTCACGCAAAGATTGATGAACTGAGACATGAATCTGCTGAGAAGGACACTTTCATCAAGTCCATACAGTTACAACTAACTGATGCAAAGGTAGGCACTTTCCACACTCCAAAATTGCTGATTCAATGCTTAGATCTGGTCTTACCTGAAAGCGCTTGTTTTAAGTTTCAAGTGTTTCAGCATTTTGTACTATGATGTCCATTGTGACCTTGGTCCAATAAGTAACATGGGTTAGTTTGTATCAGATCAAGCTTGCAGATAGGCAAGCTGCTTTGGAGAAGACGCAGTGGGAAGCAATGACATCCAAGAACAAAGTAGAGAAGCTTCAACAAGAACTCAACAATGTTGAGGGAGAGGTCTCATCTTTCATGACTCTGTTCAGTGACTTGACAGAAAATGGTGGCACTGAGTACGCTGCAGACGACTATGATGTCACATCATATGTCACTGACGATTCTCATTCCATGGTAAGCTAGCTAGCTTATAAGAGATGGACATTGCCTTCAAGTTACCTACTACTGTTATGGGAATGAGGTTTTGCTTGGTTTTCTTTTTTTGCTTATCCACTGAACAGGATGATTTAGATGCCGCCGAGGTGGAAGATGCAAGACTCACCTACATTGCTGCCGTTGCAGCTGCAAAAGAGAAGCAAGATGAAGACTCCATTGCACTTGCAGCTCAAGCAAGGCATCTTCTTAAGTCACTTGTTTTTAGAGAATCCATTCACTAGCTATACTAGAAACAACTTGCATTTCAATTGGTGTCGTTCTAGTGTCTTTTTGTGTGTGTGTGTGTGTGTGTGTGTTTTGTTATTGGATCCTATGAAGTGAAATCCATGATTCAGCACTATATTGAATTTTTTATTTCCACAATATATTTTTATATATAAAACATCACATTAAGGCCTATCTATATTCAGGTTTGTGTTGTGTGGGGTATTATCAATGAACTTCCATTGTTCCTGCACAACCAAATCGCTCGGTTTCCCAATCTTGATCCCTTGCTCTGCGCCAAATTGCAGTGATAGCATTCCCAATTAAAAACTTGGTGTGTATTTTAGCTATAGATTGATAATACTATATTCTAACTTAAAATGCATCCTTTCGTCTAATAATCACCTTTTTTTTGTCTCGCTTCAACCTTTTTGGGAACCTTTTTGTGTCAACTTCCTTATCGTACAAAGTAGAAATGCAGCTAGTTAATTTACAACCAAAGTAAGTACCTCCATTCGTCGTTCCCGCGCTCCATCGCCACAGACTGCATCGATCTTCTCGTAAGGGCTGCCCTCCCACTTTTCTTCGAAATACTACGGGATGAGGACTGAAAGCAAATCGGAAAACCGACCAACATTTGTCACATACCAAACTTATAGCTCATGAAATAAAGAAAAATCAGAGCAGAATACAGTGCAGTGTGGTGGTTTAGAAGAAATAGCAGCAGCAGCAACCTCGGAGATAGAGAAGCACGCGAGTCTAGAATTTATTCGCTACTTCTCCAAGATTTTCTTCTCCACTGTTAATCGAAAGAATACGGACAAGAAAAGGTGGCGACTGGAGAGCAACGCAGCTTCAAGAGGGAGATCGACGGAGATGGCACCGCCCACGACTGTTGAAAGGGAGATGGCAGGCCGCGGGAGGGAGGGAAAGTTTTGGGCCTGGCATGAGGTAGGGAGTAGTCCACAGGCCAGTCGGAATTCTCCGAGGCCGAGATCAGGCCGAACCCGACTTGAGAGAGGGGTAAAACTTTAAGGGAAAACTACAAAATTGGTACCAGAACTTGTGGATGATTAACAAGTAAGTATTTAAACTTTTTTTTGTAGTAAATAGGCTGCTGAACTTTCTTAAATAAGCAAATAGATACCTATCGTTAATTTTCGTTAAAAATAAATGAAAAATATCACGTGAGGAGCAAACAATTACCTGAACTTACACGAATGAGTAAGTAATTACCTGAACCGATTCAAAACGTGGTTCAGAATCGGTTCGGTCAAATCATTTGGTTTGTTTTTATAAAAAATGGGATTTACATACCAAACACATGCATGACTCAACTCCAGGCGTTCTTGGTGTATCAAGAAACATTTTGAGAACGTCTGGAGTTGAGTCATGCATGTATTTGGTATATAAACTTTACTTTTTTTAAAAAAAAAAAATGGTTCGATCAAACCGGTTCAGGTACCTACTTGCTCCTTCGTGTAAGTTCGGGTGTCTGTTTGCTCCTCATGTGATATTTTCCGTTTATTCTTAATGGAAATTAACGGTAGATATCTATTTGCTAATTTTCATAAGTTCAGCTACTTAGTTATTACAAAAAAAATTTAGGTACCTACTTGCTAATCACCCACAAGTTCGAGTACCAGTTTGGTAGTTTTCCAAAACTTTAATTGTTTTGATTATAGCTTGGTTAATTTTGTTAATCAAATTAATTAATTAAAAATATTTTTTTAAGGCTATTTTTCTCTCCATAAAATGGAATTGATTGTGCCTTTAATTTTCTGAAATTATTAATAAAAACTAATGAATATTGGATATTATAAGTAATATACTATAAACAATAAATGTTTTTCAATGAAAATCAAACCCTTATTAGTGGAAACAACTCCTTATCATGTCATTAAAATATATTGAGGAAACAGAAAGATGCATGCATACATGCATGATCACCTCCCGCACTCTTCCAAGTTCCCATTAATTACGTGGACTAACTTAATGTTTAATTAAAAACTTCATTAATTAATCTTAATTCGAGAAACAAAATCATTCATTTGGTTACATTATTATTCCAAAACGATTCACTCTTTCCTTCCATGGCATTTTTCGGTTTTATTATCCATTATCTAGTTGATGTCAGCACCGCCAACTATCAAAAACTAACCATATACATCTATATAAGTAGGGGAGTCAATTTGCATTAACTCGCGGATCGTGTAGAACATTAAAAAAAAAAAAAAAAACTAGTTAGATTTTTCAAACAAACTATGTTAGATATTTTAGTGTAATTGAATTTACTAGTTGACCAATATGATCATAATATTTCATTAAACAAATCAAGAGGGCGTGGAGTGCACACTTGTTTAAGTATATTATGATTCACGGTATCAGGACTTCATCGATTGCTTACGAGCTTCTCCCCTAAGCAATGAGTGGTCAAAGGGGCAGAGCCCTAGTTGGAGAATTTTTTATTTTTGATAAAGTTACTATTCTAAAAAATTATTATAAATTTGAATTTTTTAGAATTAATCACTTATTCTTGACACACAAAAATTCCGGTTTTGGACACTAACCTCTAAATCTAATCACTTACTTTGGCGCGAAGATTTATCCGAAAATGTGCAAGGTAACTTTGGCGCAAAGTTTAATCCGAGAAGGTGCAAGGTAACTTTGGCGCCAAGTTTTGACCCAAAATGGAGTAGTCTCTTTGGCGCCCATTTTCGTCCAAAATGGGAGAGACACTCTATAAATTGGTCATGTTTCTGGTTCGAAGATCACACAAAAAACATCTACTCATACTCAGTTCTTGGTCGGATTCTGATTTTATCCGATTAAAATTTTAGGTGAACCACTAAATAGTTTCAATGTGAAAGTGTCATCACGACTTCATATCAATCCATACTCTCGAAACTTCTATAAACTAACGGGTCAGAGTGGTGTCACAAATTTGTAAGTCAGAGTTACATAAGTTTACGAGTTTAAAATTATGACTCAAACATGTATAAGTTGAGTTGCACAACCCTTAAGACAACCCTTAATTGACACCCCGATCCCTATAAGTTTCAGGCATCTTCCTCATCAATTCAACCCACCCCAAAATGACGATCAATGTAGTTGGTCTCTCGCTGCTCTCTCTTCTTCTTCTTCCTCTCATCTCCGTACGCGCTGCTCAGAATAACCATCGTAACGATGAGACCAGAGATTTCCGGTCTAAAATGAACCGGAAATTCACCTTCGTCTGCGACCCTAAGAGGCTCAGTTCCTTAGGGTTAGATGTTAAGACATTTCTATTCTGTGACCCTTCACTGCCCTACGAAGTTAGGGCAAGAGACCTTGTCAAGCAAATGACTCTACACGAGAAGGTTCAACAGCTCGGGAATACAGCATACGGGGTCAACAGACTCGGGTTGCCGAAGTATCAGTGGTGGTCCGAGGCACTCCATGGAGTCTCCAGTGTCGGTCCAGGCACAGTCTTTGATGATGTCGTCCCTGGGGCAACTAGCTTCCCTACCGTCATACTGACCGCCGCATCGTTCAACGAATCACTGTGGAAATTAATCGGACAGGTAAAAACATGTTTCATTAATGTCCCGAGTTTAGGAAAAGTTCTAGAACATTATTCCATGGATGGTGCAGGTTGTTTCGACAGAAGCTCGGGCTATGTATAACCTTGGTCGATCTGGGCTAACGTTTTGGAGCCCTAATATTAACGTTGTGAGGGACCCGAGATGGGGACGAACCATGGAGACTCCGGGAGAAGACCCGTTTGTAGTCGGAGTCTATGGTGCTAACTACGTTCGCGGTCTTCAGGATGTTGAGGGGGCTACGAGGGTCGATAACCCGAACCATCGACCGCTCAAGGTGTCGTCATGCTGCAAGCACTATGCAGCCTATGACGATGATAAATGGATGAGAGTTCAAAGAGAGTATTTTGATGCCCGAGTATGAATGTTTTTTTTTTAATATTTTTAAAAATATTTTGGATCAATGTATATGAAATTTGTTTTTTATAACTAAAAATTTCATATTTTTAGGTGACTGAGCAAGATATGAAGGAGACTTTTCTTAGACCGTTTGAAATGTGTGTAAAAGATGGCGATGTCAGCAGTGTGATGTGCTCGTACAATCGTGTGAATGGCGTTCCAACTTGTGCCGACAGTCGGCTACTGAAAGAAACTATTCGAGAAGAATGGGGTCTTAACGGCTACATTGTTTCGGACTGTGACTCGATCGAAGTCATGGTCCACGATCACAAGTTTCTAGACGATACGAAGGAGGATGCGGTGGCGCGAACCTTGAAAGCGGGTTAGGGTTTTCAGTTCTCGAGTTTCTTCAACTTTTCAAAACTCTAACTAAACCTAGATAGTATTGTTCTAATGATAGGCTTGGATTTGGATTGTGGGGACTACTATACGAACTTTACGGCTACTGCCGTGGCTCAGGGGAAGGTTCGGGAGAAGGACATTGACACATCTCTCAACTTCCTCTATGTCGTGCTCATGAGGCTTGGTTACTTCGACGGACTACCCGATTACGATAACCTTGGTGCGGACGATATCTGCTCGGACGAGAATATCGAGCTTGCGACGGAAGCCGCTAGACAAGGCATTGTCCTATTGAAAAATGTCGATGAAACGATGCCTTTAAGTGACAAGATAAGGAGGATCGCGGTGGTCGGACCGCATGCTAATGTAACCGCTGCCCTGATCGGGAACTACGCAGGTGTTTGTTTTATCAAATTGAATTCTTGTTATACTTATATGCATTTAGAACATGTAGTCGATCGATACAACATAGGCTTGTTCAATTTAAACGGTTCAAATGAACTGGTCTGATTCTGGTTTAGTTCGAATCGGTTCGGCCGAACTAGTTCCAAAACCAAACCAGTTTTTTAGACTTCAAATAGATCAGTTCAAAATAGTACGAAAAAACCAGTTCGAATCGACTCGTTTTTTTATAATGGTTTATACTTAAATTTAAATCAAACCACTTTAAACCTATATAATTTTAGAATCGGTTTGAAGCGAAATTAACTAAACCGGTCTGAAATTAAACCAAACCTAGAGATGTTTTCAATAAATCAAACCTAGAGATATATTGGACTCTCGTATGTTGATGTTGGACAGAATTTCAGTCAGTTGTGGAACGAATTTTCGATCAATTCAGTGTGTTTTTCAGTTAGTTCAGTGTATTTTTCAGTCGGTTCAGTGTTTTTTCAGTCGGTTGAGTGTGTTGAACAGGATTTTTATCTGGTTTAGTTTCGGTTTGAACCAGATTATTTTTGATCCAAAATTGTTAATAAACAAACAGACCAGAATAGTTTGAACCGGTTCTAAATCGGTTCAAACCAGAACATATCTTTTTTCCATAAACCAGACCAGTTTTTTTAGAAACATGAAAAAGTACTGGTTTTTTACAAACCAGATCAGTTCAGTTCTGATCCGGTTCGATCCCGAACAAGTTCACGAAGAAGCCTAATACAACATTTTTTCTATGGTTTCTATTTAAGGTGTCCCGTGCCAATACACTAGCCCGATCGACGGGTTGTCGAAGTATGCGAAGGTAGTTAGGTACCGATTAGGATGCGATGTTGCCTGTAAGAATGAGAGCCTCATATTCCCTGCCATGATTGCTGCGAAGGAGGCTGATGCAACCATCATTTTGGCGGGTCTCGACCTAAACGTGGAAGCGGAGGGCTTAGATAGAACCGATCTGCTCCTCCCCGGTTATCAGAGACAACTCATCGATCAAGTTTCCGAGGTTTCACGAGGTCCAGTGATTCTCGTGATCATGTCTGCGGGTGGAGTCGACATTTCGTTCGCTAGGGATAACTCGAAGATCGCTTCCATCTTGTGGGCGGGATATCCCGGAGAAGAAGGCGGCCAAGCCATTGCCGATGTTATTTTCGGAACATATAACCCGAGTAATCTAGATAGCTCAATACACCATAATTGACAATTTGAGTAGTCTATACTATAGCATGATTTTGTTTATGCTCTAATCATTTCATAGGTGGACGTTTGCCGCTGACATGGCACGAGGCGTCCTACGTGGACAAACTTCCCATGACATCAATGCCACTTAGACCGGTTGATGAATTCGGTTATCCAGGGCGAACCTACAAATTCTATAACGGTTCGACCGTCTATCCATTTGGGTTCGGTCTCAGCTATACGAATTTCACTTACGCCCTAACCCGATCAAGCAATGCCCTAAACATCAAGTTGAACAAGTTTCATCACTGTCACGGTCTCGACTACTCCGCTGGCTACGGTCCGCAGCAGTGTGCCGCGCTTATGATCGAAGACCTCAACTGCACGTCTCTCGAGATCGGGTTCGAGTTTGAAGTTGAGAACATCGGAAAACGTGACGGCAGCGATGTCGTGATCGTGTACTCGCAACCACCGGAGGGAATCGCAAGAACTTATATCAAACAGGTTATCGGTTTCAAGAGAGTGTCGGTCAATGCCGGAGGGAAACAGAAAGTCAACTTTCAGGTGGATGCGTGCAAAGCTTTAGGAATCGTGGACTACCGAGCTTATAACGTTCTTCCATCGGGGAGTCATAAAATTATAGTCGGCGATAGCGGATTATCGTTCCCCGTTGTCATTAATTTTGATAAATAAAGTATTTTAAGCTTGTCAGATATAGATATGAAGGAAAAAACAAACTTTTGTCACGTATATATGTTATGTTTGCTTTTGTCACATATTTTTCTCCAATATTTATATATAAATGACCAAGTAATAGAGAACTCAGTTGAATTCCATTCGAATGGGATCGAACTAAACTTCAATTGATTAGGGTTTGAGTCTAGGTCTTGATCCTATTTACTGGGTTGGTTTGGGTCAAGACTTGGATTCAATCCCCCTCGATTGACTCTCAATCGAATCGAGACTCAATTGTAACATTTGAAAAATGTTAAATTGTGATATTTTTAAAAATTTCTATTATTTCTATAATTTTCAAAATTTATTCCATTAAATTTGAATTGAGTAGTTGACTGTCGGAGCAAAGTGCAAACTTGCATTTTAGCAAATGACGAATAAAAAAATTTGGATTTAAACTTTAAGAAAAAACTCAAAATTTAGCAAAATATTAAGAAACAATATCGTATTTTACCATTTATGATTATTAACGACTCAATTTTCAAGACTAAAGAAAATGACTCGCAGGTTCATGAGTATCAACTTGCATGACCCGTGAACCAAAGCATTACAATTTGTACGTAAGAATTTTAGGGGTTAAACTGTTCAATTATGTAACTGAAGTTATGCAAATTATTAATTTACACGATCCATAAAATCATATGATTCATACTACTAGTTTGGCCTATAAATTTTATAATATATATATATATAATGAATTGATGCTGATCCATCGTGTCGTCCTAAATGAAACACCCCTTTCTCTTTACTTTCGGACCACTCTAATTCATTGATGTGGGGGTCTCGTCCTCCTCCATACCTCTGTTTACATACATTTCACTTTACTGTTTTTCTTATGTAAGACCAAATATTTTTTTGGATAGAAACGTTATTTAATATTGTGTTCAATACTTCTATTTACATATAAATTACAAAATGTAAATAACTTACTTGATCAACGGCCATTAATATATTATCAACAACATAAATATCATTCAAACTAGGGTTGATAATGGGCGGGCCAGACTGGTCTTGGAGGCAGCACCGAGACCGAAATTTCGGTCTTGACATTTGGAGAATTAAGACCGACTTTGGTAAAAAAAAGTCCGTCCTAGTCGGTTTTGCTTGACTCGGGTTAGTCTCGGTCTTGAACCGAATTTTTTGGTAAAAAAATTCAATTGAATTGGCCAAAAAAATCACCGAAGTTTTAATCTTGAATCCGCTCATTCCTCGTCTTCCGTCGCATTTTTCCTATAGAACAAATCCAAGGGTTGTTGAATATTTCAAGGTTATGAATTACTAGTGTTTCAAGGGTTACACCATGAATTTCTACTGTTTTCTTCAAGGTCGGGCCGATCCGGTCCTAGTCGGGCTTTTTAGAAAAAAGTATGAGACCAAACCCGACTTTAAAGAAAAAAATCCGTATGTTCGGTCTCGATCCTAGTCGGACCAGTTTCAGACCGATCTTGTTGGAAATTCGGTTCAGACAGTGTTTTTTTATGACACCTAATTCAACCTCTAGTATAGCATCTATCTATCTATCAGATCTACTGTGTTGAATTTAAGATTACAATATATAATATTATCATACGGTAGCTAATTTTTGTATATATATATATATATATATATAGTGGAGGGACCATAAGTATTTAGTGGTTGGCCAGAAGACAGCTTTTTGTGTGTAGTAAGGTGGCTGGCTTTTTTGGTTGCTTTCCATGATTTGTTGTAATGGAGCTTTCAGCTTTGTCGCAATAACTGAGGTGTTTCAGTAATAATGTTTTGATGGACATCATTCATTACCATAATTTTGTAACAGACGAGTAAATTATTTTTTAAAAAAAATAATTTATTTTAACAATTCTTTTATATAATTTTTAAACACTTACTATCATACTTTCCTAATACAACTTAATTTCGCGTGTGTTTTTTCTTGGGACAGACATTTTAGTCAACCTGCCGACTCGAAACCTTTTTTATGTCACAAGTTTTTGAATAAATATGCGACTAAAATTGATAGTGATATTTTGAAAGGTTTGCTTTGGTCAATGATGACGGCTTTCTTTTCTTCTTAAGTGCATTCTATTCTTTCCAATAACGATCAAAATAATTACATTAAACACGTGCTTGTACTCTATATTAATCAAATTTCACACATGATGATAATATATCGTATTTTCTTGTATTATTAAGAGTATGATACGTATTTTATACAACATGATAATTAATGGAAAATATTTAGATTGTCATATGAAACCCCGACAAGCATCGCACCATGTGTTTATGCATTTTGATAGGTAATATATAAGTATATAAATTTAGCATTATATATATTATGACAAATAAAATCTTGAATTTTGGGTTGTCAATTGAGATAACTACCAATAATATAATTCATGCAGACGAAAGTGGAAACAAAGTTCATAGGATGAATGTGTGTCCTAGCTTCAATTATTGGGGAATAATTTAGAGTACGTACTAAGAATGATTAATGTGTTGGTAATCAGGGTCATTATTTTATCATAATTTAAATATAAATATGGAAGAAGAATGCATTATTTTTATTCATCAATTTTTTTTTTAATTATATCAATAGATGTTAGAGGTATAGGTGAGTTTTATTTTAATTTTCATTGAAAAATGCTATTTATACATTCAATATTCATATATTTATGTTAATGATTTCGCTCATCTTCAAATATAAAATCAAATACATATTAGAATATAGTAGGTACAATAACTTTTTTTCTAGGGGTAGGAATGATTCGATTCCATCAAATTTTTCTTTAACAAAGTGTTTTTTTAATAAAAAAAATCTCAATCATAATCTTGATCGGACAATTCAGAACCGTCCAATGTCGGTTTTTATAACTATTAGCAAATCTTGTTCTACGTCCCACTTTATATATATATATATATATATAATGAGTTTATATATATATATATATATATCAAAATAATATTCTGTAATATATTAAAAGTCATATATTGGTTGAGTGTAAATGTCCAATAAACTCCACTACGAAAAGATATATTCTTTTCTTCCTTTACCTCATATCATATATAACCCTATCCGTCCATCCCCTCATCTTTCCTTTAATACAGAGCATAGAAATAGAAAGTGTGTGAAAAATGAATGGTAGATAAATCATAAGAATGTTGACGATATACAAATTATTTTTACAATTTCGACTTGAGAACATACAAAAATATCCACGTAACACGTTGGTTTCAATTTTAAATATAATTATTTCATAAATAATAATAAAATAATGTGCGTGGAGGATGACACGTCACACGAAGAAAGGCGACTTTCCAAGTTTCAAGTCAACACTAATTTTTAATAATAATAATAATATATTAAAAATAAAGAGTTCCAACTGGCATCGGCAGGCGCGTGGACCACACATGACAAGGATGGAGAGTGACGTAGTTCATTCAAATCTAGCGGCCACTGTCGGCTCTGGACTGTCTTCTTGATCCCAACATGATTTGGATTAGGCACTCTCTCTCTCTCTAGCTTATATTAATCACTAAGAAATATATATATATACACGTATACAATTATACATACACATTTGGCAAAATATATATATATATATATATATATTCATACACGCAGTGTTATTAGAACCGGACTGGTGGTCCGATCGAGTCTGACCAAAAACCGAACTTCTATCTAGTTTAATTCAGCTAAAAAACTGAAATGTATATAAACCGTGTTTGAACCGAATTGGACCGAAATGCATATGAACTATGACACACAACTATTAGTGTTGACTTGACTCCCTACTTATTGTACATAATATAATACATTTACATATACAGCATTAAGTATTAACAATATAAATGCATTTTAATTGTCATTAACTTTACAACCACATCATTAGAAGGAAAGCAACTGCATACAATACATTATTTTATTAAGGGAAAAATATATAATTTAATGAGGTTGATTTTGAAAAGAATATTAATAATTTTAACTCTTTTCCAAATATTTGAAAATTAGTGGGTCTGAATTTGGAGGTAAGGGGCCATGAATTACTCTTATTAGTGTTTTTTTCTGTCTCAATTGATTAATAATTGATTTTTAGTTTCTTTTTTGTTAAATTATAATTGCAATGTTAAATATTATAGTATATTAGCAACTTGTTAATTGATTTTTAATAGTGAGTAATTTATTAACTATTTAAAAAAAAACAATTTGCTAAATGAACTTATACAAATTCACTTTACATTTATAATATGTTAAGTTCATCCAATTTATTGTTAAATAACCGTGAAAGTTTGTATTTTATTTGTTGTTTTCATCTATTTTTCTTGTATAAATTATTAGTTGTACATTTTTTAAAATACATAATTTGCCACTAATTTTTTTTCTTCTGTAATTTAATAGTTGAATATTAATGATACGCGATATGAGCAGTAAGTAACTAATTAATTAAGTAAAAATAATTTAATTTTATAAGTCATTTTTGTAGGTATTAAAAATTTAAAAGTTTATATTCTTCTGCTGCATAAAAATATAAAACTTAACTAGATAATAATTAAAAATATTTTACAAAATAGCATCTCTATAATTTGATGAAAAAATTTATTAAAAAAACAGCTTAGATAGTAGAAGTTCGGATTCTGTACTTGCCAAGTTGCCATTATCCAAACAAAGTAAAAAGGAAAAGAAAGTTAGAAAAAAACACTGTTAAATTCTTGTGTTACCTAAATCTCAGTCTCTCTCTTCTCTTTCTGTGGTAAACTCTTCCATGGAGTTTGGAGCAACTACTGAAAGCATCCCTCCAATGGAAGGCGTCTCCTTCAAACCCATCACTCATTAACACAGGCTTCAATGATAAGGTACACTTCCATCCCCTGCCCTAGAATTTGATGCAACGTTAAAGTTCTGTCATTTTCTATGATTGCTCCCTTTTCCACTCTCTTCTAGTTCTACCTTAACTGATCTTCTCCATTTCCCCCTGCAATTTTCCTCTGTATTTTGCAGATTGAACGTGAATTTGCCTGAATTTTTCTTTTTCCAGATGGGTTCTTCGATGGAGTGAAGAAAATCTCTTCAAGTAGAAATCTTGGAAGGGTTTTCAGCTGTTGCATTTCACTGTTCCACCCTGTTCTTGATCTGTCCATCTGTTTCAGATAAGAACAGACCGTTTCCTCTGCAAATCTTCTTTGGAATGGTTTGTATTTAGTTTTTAATTTTTTTCAGTTGGATTCTTCAAGGGAGTGAAGAAAATCTCTTCAAGTGATGATCTTGGAGGGATTTTGAGTTGTGTCTTTCATAATTCACAGTGTTCCTGCTCCGGTCCTCTGTTCCAGACAAGAACACTTTCCTTGTCGATTCTCAGATTAACTGAAAAATGGAGTCTTGGAGTTATATTTCAGACGGTAAGGGTCTAGTTTCCCGTAACCAAGCGGAATCGTCTTCAAGTTTGGTCTCAACGATCGGGTTGGTGAATTGGGTTTCAGATCAACAGCAACAAGACACAGGACTAAGTTTTGAGGAACTAGGTGTTCCTCAATTGATCCGACAACAGCAGCAGCATCTACCAAATCCGATGATCGGTGCCATGGCCGCCTTTTCCGATGACTCAAACTCCATCGTCAAGTCGAGCAGTCGAGATTCATCCCTCATTGACTTGAAGTTAGGCAGATTCGGGGACTTTAAGCATCACGGTTCCAAGTTCCTCCAAACACAACCGATTTTGTATTCCTCGGAGTTGTCTGTCCCTGCAAAGAGACCTCGGGCGGGTTCAATGAATTCTGCAGCAGCAGCTTACTGTCAAGTCTACGGCTGTAACAAAGATCTCAGTTTCAGCAAAGATTACCACAAGAGGCATAAGGTCTGCGATGTCCATTCAAAGACCGCGACTGTGATCGTCAACGGGATCCAACAGAGATTTTGCCAGCAATGCAGTAGGTTTGTTCTTTGTCGTCCATTTGCTGTTCAAAATCATAGCTTGCTCTTGAATTTAATATAAAAATATAGAAAAAAAAAAGATGATATTTTACTTCATATTTAAACCCATGAAAAAATTGCAGGTTTCATTTGCTAGCTGAATTCGATGACGGTAAGAGAAGCTGTCGGAAACGTCTTGCCGGCCACAATGAACGTCGAAGGAAGCACCAAGGTGGAGCTCCGACGGGAAGATTACCGCAACCAGTTAATGGTAATGAATGTTATTACCAATCTTGAATTCGTGTTTATGGGACGACGTTAATTAATTGGTACATGTTTTGTCAGGAACCAAGCCCCAAGCGAGCGTCTTCACCCCGACCTCCTTCATCTGTCAGGACATATTGCCCAGCGGAACACGCCTACCAAATCCCGACGTCAAGGCTGAAAATTTAGTCGATCACGGTCCATTTTCGGCCATTCCGACGATCCCAAATGCCCACTCCAGAACCCTAATACCTCCTTACACCTTTGATAAGCATTTCCCCTTCTTCCATGCATCATCCTCTTCTACACTGTGTCCTGCAGGCTTCTCCGTTTTCAATACCGAAATATCCGACCCGGGTTGTGCTCTCTCTCTTCTGTCATCCCCGTCGCAAAATTCTTCCACCTACTCCTCGGGATTCCCCATGGCCGGAATGGCCGAACCATTGCCTCACCAGTCGGGTCACACAGAGCAGTTTCTTTATGGAAAAGAAGAGGGGCCAGTGATTAGCACGAGCCAACTTTCCTCCCAACTCCAGCGCATCGAGAGTCAGAGACAGTCGTTAAAGACTGGGCAGGGACATGGCGGCGGATTTTGCTGTCCGAGGATTGCTTAGGCACCTTGGAGAACAAGGGTACTAATTTATATGGTAGCTTTAAGAACAAGGTACTAAGTTGTAATAACAGTTGGGTAATTTAGTTCCAATTGATTCCTAAATTCTTCGTGTACTACTCGAGTTCTCTGTTCTTGATGTGGAAAATGAGACTCCACAAAACAATATCTTGCCTTGGGTGAGTAGAAATCAGAAACTACAAATCTGTATATATAAGTATACAACGTCACATGAACTGATATTTCATTTATTATCGCTCTCAACCGCAGACCAACCCTTTCACTGCTTAGTGAAGAAGTAATAACAAGACCATGAATGCGAAGAAGTAATAGCAAGTCGTTGTAGAACCGACGCCAAATGTGGCGAGTCTGGGCTACAACCGAAGAACAAAACAGTGTCAAACTCAAATATCAAAATGTAGTGATATTGAATAGTTTTGGTTTGTGAATTCGTCATCGTATAGTAATCACCGTTCATCTACAATCAGGAATCAGCCAACTCCGGCGACCATGTACAATGATTTTTTCCTTCTATTTTAAGCATTATCTTAAAAGTTATTTAAAAATGCTTCACATATACAATATCACAGCCTCCGTAGCATAGTGGTAGTGCGTTCCCTTCGTAAGGGAAAGGTCGTGAGTTCGATCCTCACCGTGGGCTCATTTTCTTTTTTTTTTTAAATGTCTCGTGCAATCTTTTTTACTTTCCTCTTCAGGTATCGTGGATGTTGAATTTCAATGGTATTGACTGAGTCCTCTCAAG
This sequence comes from Chamaenerion angustifolium, assembly GCA_946814005.1. Classification (NCBI taxonomy): domain Eukaryota; kingdom Viridiplantae; phylum Streptophyta; class Magnoliopsida; order Myrtales; family Onagraceae; genus Chamaenerion; species Chamaenerion angustifolium. The sequence continues at coordinate 34,063,849 of OX328275.1, forward strand.
TCTCAACCCCCATGAAACCAAATTCGGCCTTACATAATTAATTAGATAAATTACCAGGCATGCTTTTCGCATATCCATGTCAAGTTCAGTCCGCTCACACAAACTTGGGGACCTTTCAGGTTCGACTTATCATCGATACTGACCGAATGCCACCCACGACCATCTCCCCAATGATGAACCACATAATAGAGAGAATATAGAATGTCTGCCTTACTCTGGGCAGAATAATAATAAATGTCTTCATTACCAAAATGCCATTGGCATCCACATACATTAAAAGAAGGGAAGCACAAACAATGACACATCATCATCAACTACAAATACAATTATTACTGAGTTTAGCAGCAACTGCATTACTGGAGTTCATCCGTTCTTTTAGATTGGAAACAACTGATCCACATAAAGAAAACAAAAGGTATTTGCTTGATGAACACACAGACTATGATGGTGAAATTGTCCTGTAAAAAGAAATATAGTAAAACACATAATCAGTTCAATAGGGATGAAGAGTGCTGATAAGAAATACAAACAAATTTCAGGTAAATACTATCTAGTTGAGCTATCAACTTTGGCTTATATCATAACAAATCCCATATACCAAAAAGAAAACAGATACTATTCTAGGCAGTGGTTCCTCTACAAGGGTTAGATATGACAGTCAGTATAGGAGCTGTATGTGGCTGGAAGACCACCACTATCTTAAATTACTGACATAAAGAAAGAAAGAAAGGAAGGAAGGAAGGAAGGAAGCAACTCAGTTCTGTTATTCAAATCAACAACCCCAATTTTCTACTTCAGGTGCATGCATAAGCATGTTTTACTGTTGCCAAATCCAAATCGAGAATAACATGTACTTACTAAAAGAACAGCGGGATAAAAATGCATAATAAATTAATAACCCAACAGCCAACAGGCACAAACACAAACCATGTGAATGGAGTAGCAATACTCAGATACGAACATGAATGTAAGGGAGTTTTTCTTTGCAATAGACTGCAAATCTGCAACAACTCAAACTTACCAACCTAGGGCAAATTGGAGCTGAGGGTTGGGCTTGTGCACCGTTAAGCCAAAAATAGCTGGACACGGCTTTTGTTTCTCCTAATAAAGTGCAAAAGGTTGCTCAAGGCGGCTCAAACTTCCAATGTTTAACACCGCCAATAAATGTCCAAAGTTTTTGGGGAGGGACTGAATGCTTTATGATTAAAGACATAGCAATAGAATCTGGATAAGTAAAATCTAGGTGACAAATTCAGCTAAATGTTACTGGGGAATAAACAATCTGACCAGTTAAGATGCTGTGTGTAACAATCTTAACTTCTGCAGATGAAATGAAAAATGAGAACATTAAGGAAGACCGATTTAGTTTCATGAAGCTGAATTTGCATGGCCGATAGCTACTGCACAAAAAATGAGGAAGAGATGAAGGTCTTGCGATAGCTACATTCTGAATGAAATCATCCAAGAAAAAAAAGTGAAATGAAACAAGATTATGAGGATAAGGTAAAACCGGTAGAATGGAACCTGATATACAGTCAGAAGCCTCAAGCATCTATATTTGATAAGGAAGGAGAAAAGGCACAGATTTACTAAGAAACAAATTATCAGGTCAATACATAGGAAGGAATTATCCAATTAAATTCATCCTATCAGGCGTTCTAATGAAGTAAATGCTGCACCTCGTAATGCTAGACCATGCAATAGCTTAAAAAAGAGAGCATTTTACTGAATCAGTAGTTGGGAGTCGCAGGTACGGTGGAAAGATGCACCTTTTTTTTTCCATTCCACGAACCCAATCGCATTTAACTATGCTCTCTAATTTACTGGTCGATTGTTGAAAAGACACAGTATGTAAATACATCAATCCAATTCTAGTACGCAAGCAAGAGCGAGCAGGAGATACCAATTATTGGTAGCCACCACCATGTGTGTTCATGTCCTCCTCAACTGTATCAGCCAAGTAAACCCTAGGAAACTCATCGATGGAGAACCCGGTCTTTTCCTTCATCATCTTATCCACATCTGCCTTCTTCAGGATGGTGCTCCGAATCGGCGGGCGGTTGCGCCGTTGATCGCGGCTGAAGTACTTGATGTCGTACACCGTCTCGGGATCAGAGGTCGGTACGCACCCCTTGACAGGGAAAGTGGCAGGGCAGGGAACTCTGTAGTCCGTCGCCTTGGGAATTGAAGATTTGTACTCCGGCGACGCAACGGGGCCTGTGAACTCCCACGGTTTCTTGAGGTATCGCTTTAGGGTTTGCGATACCGAGGATACGAGCTTGGCCATGGCGGTATGAAACCCGAACTGCGCCGACGAAAAAAATCAAAAGTCAAATCTTATTTGTCTATAAATATTTATATAATAAGTTTTTTCCGATTTAATTCAATTAAGCTTCAGTAATATTTTGAGAATAGTAGAGTATATCATTTTGATTTTGATGTTTTTAATATAAAAATGTTTATTTCAATAAATTAAATATTACTTTTTAATGCCTATCGTTCAACCTTCCAATTTCTTGTTTACCAAAAAATATTATTGATATATATTTATTTAAATTCATCATTTATCAAATATAATAATAAATTGCAATGAGCTCACTTCATTAATTATAGCAATATGGATTTACAATTCAACACTTATCTATCAGTTAGATATTTTCTATTCGAATTTTAAGAATTAAAAAATATTAATAATTAATATTTTATCCGATTAATTTATGAAAGTTATTTTAGATACGAAGTAAATAAATATTTGTTATAAAACCAAAAGAAGAGCTCAGTCGCCTTAAGCACCACCTGCACCTTCACTTTCACTTTCGTCTCTGTTCAAAGGCAGGCCGAAGCTAAGGAAGAAGCTCAGTCTCTTGCAGATCCACCTCTCTCCCGCACACAGGTCACCGATCTCAGGTTCCTTCCCCTTTCTATCCGATCTCCATTTCCTCTCTGACCTATATTCAGCTCTTTTTGTTGTAATCCATTCTCACTGAGCATTATCTCGCGTGAGCTACGCCTCCAGATCTTTTGCCAAATAGGTTAACTCCATCTCTGATATACTTGTAGCTTGGTCGAACCTCGTGACTTGATCTGTGTAATTTCTTGAAAATATAGGGTTCTACCTGCACGTTCTTCATCTAGTGTTCTCTTTCATTTTTCTTGTTATGCAGCTCAAATATTATTGGTAAAGTCGCCTTTTTTTGTTGATTTGTGTCCATTATATACTATTTGTTGGTGATTTTGGAGCTTGGCGCCATTGCTTTGTACTACGCAGCTGAAGAGTTATAAGGTCCATTCGAGTAGCATTTAGTGTTGATTTCTGCTTTAGTTGCGGGGTGGTAACATAAAACCTTATAGATCTGTATTGTTTCTCCAAACGGTTCGATTATCTGTGGTAAGTTCTTCATTTGTCAGAACTGAAGGATCTCCTGCTGCTCCAAAATCTGTTCATTCTTTGGTCTGCTGCCAATGTGATATGCTGCAAATGAATAGGACTTCTGCTCTTCTTTGATTAAAGAAGTTAGTCCTGCCATATTTCATTCTCCCTCACCACCCCCACACCCCGAGTTCTGAATGTATCCTTCTTTCTACGTTTTTTAAATGTCCATGGCTCATTGTGTTTTCATCTGCAATGTTGTGATTTGAGTATATACATTCTTGAACATATTAATGTCTTTATCACCTTGTCTCTTGTCTGTCTGTAACTAGGCACATACAAAGTCTCTGTGTTGATACTTTGCATGCTTGGACGCTCAGATTATTTTTAGCTGTATATTTGCTATTTTGGCAGCCACTCCTCTAGTGCATTGATGTTTTATCATGAAACTGTTTGTATGGCATTTTTAACTAGAAACATGCACTGCAAATGCTTAGAACCAATTTAGATTAGTCGGTCAATGATGAATTTTGTTTCTTTCTTTTTTATATTTTGACTCTACATGCAGATGGCAGTGCAGGAACCAGTTATTTCTGTTCCTAGTGCTCGAGTTGTTGGCAATGCCTTTGTGGAGCAGTATTACCATATTCTTCACCAGTCCCCTAATTTGGTGTATAGGTTTTACCAGGACTCTAGCTTGCTAAGTCGACCTGACAACAATGGCAATATAACAACTGTGACCACAACACAAGTGAGTCTAGTCTACTAATGATTCAAGTTGCTTCAGTATGCATGAGTTCAATGTGACACCACTGGATTTCTGTCATTTCTAAATTTTATTGTTCAAACTTTCTTGGTGATACTTTGATCTAGGGAGGTGAAATGAGTCTCTAAACTCGTAAGCTGTTCATTATGGATAACAGGCTTCGCCACCTATGTTTTTGTTGAATAAAATCTTCTATAGAACACCCTGAATGTGTTGTATAGTTATTTAAAAAAAAACACATACATTATGACGTTGAAAAACTATACCTAAAGTTGATGTTTGCTTCTGATCGATCCTTTTATAGGAAAATCAGTTCTACATAGTCTAGTTGGGAGTTGAGAACTTTTGTTAGGAGAAACAAAGAATTCAGATTTTAAAAAAGGACACTTAGTTGTCAAGTGGTTGTTGTATGAATTATAAGAGAAGTGTTACTGTTGGTGTTGGTGTTTGTGTATTTATTATTTCATTTGCAAGATTAGTTCATCAACGTTGGCTTTATGTTGTCAATTTAATGTTGATCCCAGATGTTAACTGATTAATATGATAAACTATAGCTTTCATGGTGCATTGAAAAATACTTCTACTTTCTTGTAACAGGGAATTAATGATATGATAATGTCCCTAAAGTATGAAGATGTTACAGCAGAGATAAAAACTGCTGATGCTCAGGAATCTTATGGCAGAGGAGTGATTGTGTTGGTAACTGGATGCTTGACCGGAAAGGATGCCATGAAAAGGAATTTTTCTCAAACTTTCTTTCTAGCTCCCCAGGAGAAAGGTTACTTCGTTCTGAATGATGTGTTCAGGTATGTTGAGGAGAGTGCCCCGCCAACTTCTGCACCAATTAATACGGATAATGATAGCTTGTCAACTGCTGCCACATCAGCTGAATTACCTCCTGAACCAGGTTGGTTCAACCCTGTTTTTGCAATATTATATAGAGTTTTTAAACAAATAAAGCTCATATTTCTCTGACTCTCAGCGCCCGTCAATGCCCAACACCCAGAAGAGACAGAAACTTCATTAGAGGAACTTAACAATGGTCCTGAAGTTTGTGACCCTTCTGAAAATGATGGCTCTGTTATTGAAGAAGAAGATGTTGAGTTTGTAGTTGTTGAAACTGCTCCTTCAGTTGAGGATGATGCTCCAAAGAAATCATATGCATCAATAGTGAGTATATGCTAATGACGGTCATCTTAGATTGATTATAAGTTTTGGAATCTTTTCATGATGATTGATGACGCTTCTTCCAGTTGAAGGTAGTGCAAGGCAATGTCGTGACCCGAAAAATCCATGTGGCCTCAAGTGCTCTGAAAGTCGCACCTCCAGAAGAGCAACCTCAACCTTCACCTGTGAAACCTTCTGCTCCTGCAACATCAGGTCCTACGAGCAATGATGGGGTCCTCGATAGCAGCAATGTGCACGAAGGTGAGCTTAAATATGAACTTGGAGCTTCGTGGAAATAGACTTATAAAGTGTATTCTTTTTCCTTGCTTTGTTTAGTATTATATGTAACTTTTAAAACATTTGCAGGTGAAGGCTATTCAATATACGTCCGAAACTTGCCCTTCGATGCAACAGTGGAGCAACTTGAGGAAGTATTCAACAAATTTGGCCCAATCAAGCCCCATGGCATTCAAGTCCGAAGTAATAAGGTTAAGTTTATAATTTTACTTCCTCAAGTCTAGACTAGACTAGACAAACTTGAATGGAGTATTTACAATCATCATTTTCTTGGGTTCTTCATAGCAGGGAGCATGCTTTGGCTTTGTTGAGTTTGAGAGCTCGTCGGCCATGCAAAGTGCAATTGAGGTACTTGTAAAGAATCATGTTTTCTTCTTCTTAATAGGATTTTTTTTCAAACTAATCACAATTATCCGTTTTGTCTTCCAGTCAAATGTATTAATTTTCCATCTCTGAATTGTATCATTTCAGGCATCACCAGTAGGAATCGGAGACCGCCGTGCAGTCGTTGAAGAGAAGAGAACCACTACCCGAGGTAATAATTATTTTTTTGCAGGATCTATATTATAACTGCTTATCACCATAGTTTAATTGCTTTGCCTTTTTACAGTTGGTGGAAGAGGCAGGTTTCCTCCAGGCCGAGGTGGTTTCAGGAATGAAAGTTACCGTGCCCGGGGTATTTTCAGTGGTGGAGGTGGTCAGGGTTATGGAAGAAGCACTGAGTACAGGGCCCAGAGCGAGTTCTCACCTAGACTCAGGGGGCCAGTGGGTCCAACAAGCTCAATGGGCCGTGGAGGAGAAGGCTACCGACCTTATCAGAACGGGCGTGGAAGAGGAGGGCGTGTGGGTCCAGGCCGTAGTGGACCAGTCCCCGCCTGAGGTTGGTGGGTCCAGTCGTCCAGACAGAAGTAACAATTTTTTTGACAGTCCATAGCTGACAGTAAGTACAGCAGAGAAGGTGGCGGCGGGTTAGACGTTTTCGTTTCTCAACACAACTTGCAGCTGCATCACTAGAGTTAGAGTGTCTTCAGTCGGTTATTTCTTTTGAAAAATACATTTTTTATATATATATAAATTACCCCGAGCCAGTCGACATCTCCTTGCCTTGTGAGTTCTTGATTCGTTTTTGGTTTGTAGATGAGATTTGGAATGTAGTTTCTCTATTTAGTCTAATTACATTTGCATAGAAATGGCTATTAATCGATTCCTGATTTCTCAATAGTTGTGGAGGAGATACAAATTTGCATGCCAACTTCTCCACCTTAGGTGGGCCCATCTTCACCCTGCTGTGTCCCTGTCCTAAATAGCTCTAGTTCCTTCCTAGTCCCGTCACCCATCAATGGCATCATTCAATTATCTTCACCAAACACAAAGAAGGGAAACAAAGAAAAGGGCACTACTCATGGCAATGGAAGGAGAGCAAGTAGTGAGTCCACCATGGTTTGCATATGGGAAAACTGTTGGAGGCGTAGTTCCATACGGTCCGTACCCGTACGGACTGGTTGTTGATGGAGGCTTGGTGCTCGGTGACTTTGGGCTCAATGGTGTATTCCCTGCATCACTGAACCAATAAAATCTACAATGTCAGATTTTTAACCAAGAAAAACTGCAGTATTCAGTAGGATGTGCAGGGAAAATGAGGTAAGCCGCATTGTGAATGATCATAACAGTAAAAAAGTAACTTTTATTTTCAAATCTGGAGTTAAAGATGCTAACGAATTGTGGTTAACCTCATTTTAACCTAAGCTTATTTAGTATCCAAGAACTCATTTCCAAAAATAGTCTTTAGAGTTTTCACCACCTCGGAAAAAAATGGTTGGTCTTTCTATTGTGATCCAAAATATTTGACCAGGTACTGTTCATCAGGGCCATGACCATGACAATTAGCCAATGAAAATAAAGATGAAACTAAATCCTTTACTAGGCTCAACTTTTGATCATCTCAAAAGCTGGTGTTCTTGCTTTAATGCTTTAAAAAAAAACACAAATTATGCTTGTTTGGAGTATGAACACTAGAAAGTAGAAATTTCTTAAGACATTTGAAAAAGTTATTTGGAGCCAAATAGCATCCCCACTCAATTGGAGCCACATGACCATTGTTGGGTAATAATAGGGTTAAATGGTGCCAATCTGACAGAGAGGGCCTAACGGCAAATGCAGTTTAAAAAGAGTTCAAGGCTTTTGATGATGGCCTACAGGAAAGAGAACATGGAGGTGGAACAAAACAAAGAGGAAATGAGTGAAAAAATCAACAGTCAAAAAAGCATTAGATCTCAATAATTGCAGCATCTTCCCTATTTGTAGTTGAAACAAAACAAAAGGACGTGCTTATACCAGCCAAATAATAATAGAAAAAGAAAGAAAAAAAGTTTTTTTTGGCCTAAAAGGACGACAAGTGTAGAAAAACATCTACAACAAGAAACCAAGAGAGGACATTAGAAGATCTGAGGAGTACCTGGCGCTTTTAGGGAATATGCAACTTGCATAACCTGCAAATAATACCGCAATATGTGAATCCAAACGCAACCATTAAGCTATCCCTTTCGAGTCAAATTACGTACAAATTGTCAGATTTGAAACAGAATTCAAATTTGATACTTTTACAGTAACGAGCTCCATAGCACGACATTCACAGCTTGGAACTTGGCTAAGGACCCAGGTTTGAAATCCAACCTCGGCTGGAACTTGCCATTTTATCTAGAATTACTTAGTTGTGTGTATAAAGTATAAACTATAAAGGTTTTCAGAATTATATTTAGTTAATTATGCAGTCCTTCAGTGGAGAAAGGATTTTCTGGCCTAAAGAAATACAGAAAGGATTTGGGTTTTGATGCTTATTATTCAAACTTCAGAGCTTCACAAAGTCAATTTCATACTTTGACTAGTGACTTAGAAGATTTTCTGCTTTATTTTTATACGTAGTTATACATTTTTAACCTTCAGATATTATTTATCATAAAAAAAAACATTACCACGAACATTAAACTACAATGCACCCACTACCAAACTACAGCAGCAGCAGCAATAATGTGAACTGGGTTCAGATAAGTGAGATCCACATATACGAAATATTGAAGGCCAGCAAGATTCAGACAAAACACATACTATAATTTTTTATATATATAAAAACTGCCCATGGGAAGTGAAGAGTGATTTATGGAGAGGGAGAACGAACTACATACTTGGGTTAGATTTAGTGCAAGTGGCAGTGCCAGAAAAGTCACAAGTCCCTGGAGCTTGGCCCCTCCTCTGGAAGAAGCTGTTAACCGCATAAGAACAGTGATCCCTCACCGTTGTGGGAAGGAAACAAGCCCCTTTCTGATGAATTGGGAGGCAATCTGCTCCAGCTCCACATGCATAGTCCAGTGTCTTCTGCAGAAGTGGGGTTGGGATCCCTTCCCTGCAAACACACCATGTAGAGGCACCTGCACACACAAAAGACATCTCCTAAACAGCTGCATTTCATGAACATTATACACAATGTAATGGTTTGTGGCTGTTGTTTTACTTACTTGAATGGTGGGTTAAGGCTAGGATGAGCAATGAAAGCAGCAATGGAGCCATTCACAGTGCTGCAGACTCTGATTGGAAATGGAAGCTCTTTGTTTGGAGCTACTGTCTAGTCGATAGCTTTTGTATGTGTCTGAGAGAGAAAATGAATGAAAGTATGAAACCTTCCAAGACAGGACTGGACAGGATACAAATAACAGTAACAATGTAGTACCTTTTAAATGAGATATGGTCCAATTCTAAACTTATTACATCATCTTTTCACTCTTTGCACAGATCCAATTGCCCTGCTAAGAGCCAAAAGCAACCAAGTTGTAGATACTTGAACAAAAATATTAACTTTTATCAATACCAGCTTCTTGAATGTGTTGAATGATGAATGACAGATGCACTCCTATATCACCTGTTTAACAGTTCTTGACATTCAGAGAGAGAGAAACAATTTTGCACCTCTAAAATTGTTGCCCTTTATAATTGAAACCCTAGCTAGGACTATAATCAATGGCCCTGAATATGAGGGTCCCACAGTATTCCATGTTGAATAAACGGACAGACAGCTTCATTGGGTCCACAAAGTTCCCATACCCCCAAAAATAAGCCATTATAATTTATAACATAAAGGCAGAGACTCCAATCCAAAGCCCTTAACATTTTTAAATATATATGAATACACCATCCACTAGTCTGGAAATATGGACTGAGCATCTTTGATAACACTGAGAAATTTCGAAAAGGATGAATCACTGGTTTTTAAAAACACAACTTCGACAATTTCAGCAGACACAAACACACCGTTATGTACTCTACCAGACTAACATTTACAATAATTATCGGTTTGCACATTCCATCTTCATCTATACATATTTGGAAATTCCTTTCAGAACTAATCCCAGTCCGCATCAAAAAATCCAGCTTCCCTCATTTCTGAGTAATATGCGTTATCCAAAAGAAAATCTTCCTCCTGCAAAAAAAAATGCAGACAATTCAGTTTCTTTCTTAAGAAAGCAGGACGTATAAGGTAGAGAGACAATGTATATATGATCATTCACCTTAAAGAAATCTGCTAGGAAAGTCGCATAGAGAAATGGTAGATAGAAAGAGTGGTAGCAGATTATTATTATGCTGTAGAGTCTGCAGAAGGATTTACTTTCATTAGGCTACAGTACAGTCACTTAATCGGAGTGTAAAATTCATTCAAGTTCATTTATACGCACCCATTGCCAAAGGCTGCTCCAAATCCAGCAAGCAGACAAGCTAGCAGTGCAACTGAGTTGACAACGAACATGACAGTGATGTATTTGTAGAATGCGGGTCGGGCTGTAGTAGAAAGAAGAATTACAGTTAGTATTTCCGTAACTGAAAAGGCGATAAATAGATATTTGGAGGTGACACTCACGAGGCAGCTCTTCTCTCCATTTTGAGAACCGCACAAACAATATGAAGGCATAAGCTGCTGTTAACACCATTTTGTGGATGCTCCATAAGGACCACTTTACTCGATGTGTAACCTCAACGTCAATGAACAATGGGACACCAAATCCAAAGACATAAATAGCCTGAACGAGATCACCGAAAGAGGAATCATGTGATTGGATATGGAAGTAAAGATGCGTATATTCAGATATGAGTTCCTCGCTGTACAGTAGCTGCATTATTACTTTGCAAGGCAAATAGACAAGCACCATGGACCAAAAATCATGGTTATAACAATAAAAAGACCTTGTACATATGGAGAGGCAACAAGTGATCAACCAGTTGCAAGGCCACGCTTCCAAAATTATAAAAACAACTGAAGAATGTTCATTTCTTTCACATGATGTGGTATCGCCGTTGTTAAATATTATTTGAAGAAACAAACAAACAAACAGAAAGCTTTCACTAAATGGCCCAGGGAAGGAAAATCATAAATATAGATACGGAGACTACCACTGTATATATTAATTACCTTAAGAAGTACATCTGCACCAACGATAGCGCCGGTGACAAGAAAAGTTCGTGATAAAGCTTCTAATCCATTAATATAATTACCCTGTAGTATAAACGCCACCAAGCTTATCTCCAAATAAAGAAGCCCGGATGTTGTGAATAATGACAATAGATTCCAAGAAGTTTCTCTACCCGGGGCGCATTGTGTTGCCTGTTCATTTCAACACTAAACAGCTTCAGTAACATAATCAGCGCAAGAATCATAACCACAGAACATTCACCGAGTGAATCAAATCATTGCAATAGAACACATAATTCGGGAACCTAAATTGAGCAAGATAATCTGTCTGGTTACTATCAAAAAAAAAAAAAAAAAAAAAGTGAGACACAGAGTGATGCTTCTTATCACCTTGACCTTCCACTAAGTAGTCAATCAAGAAAAAATGAAAATTTTCAGTTCATTTGCTTGATCAACTTTAAGAATCAAAAATCATTCTGGTACGGCAGCTGTAATCATTAAATCTACTGTTGAATTAACCTCAAAATCGAAATCAAGATGTTTCTATTTCCTATAGAACTCGTTGAGGTTCGACGTAGTTAAAGCCTAAAAGTAAATGGGACACCAAAATGCAATAATTTGATAGTTGAACTCCGGGTTGAGCAAAACAATGAAAACTGGGACACTAAAAATCTCGAAGAGCATGCAAATGAAAAGTAAAACACGTAAAAACAATCCTCTTCATATTGAGCTAAACCCCCATAAAATGATTGCTCAAAGAGTGCACCTGAAGGAAGCACCAAGCGAGATTGAGCAGACTAACAACCCAGAGGATCGCATAGTACGTGATCATCACATACGACCTTCCATTGCACAGCTTCTGCAAATTCTTCTTCGCATGAAACGCCAAGAAGAGGACGAATAGAGTCGACGGCACCATCAATACTGCGTCGTAAAATAAACCGTGGCACTGCGGTTCGACAGCTGGAGAGCTGGGAGTTTGAGTGGGAAAATAAGAAGTAGGTGCAAGGAGAGCGGCCGTGGAGTCCGCGCTCTCCGACAGAATCGACGACATCTTCTAAACCGGAAAACCTAATCAAAATGGCTAGGAATCGAATAACGAAGCCTAAAGAAGATTATCAAAGTCAAACCGATTGAATGAAGAAAGTACAATCCATGCTGTGTGGAGGGAGTTTGGTCATGGTGGGTGCTTAATTGGAGTGGATTAACGAGTTGATTCTTCCTCCATGGATTTGCAGAGATCGGACCTTGAACTTGAAGACGTCGTCGTTAAGCGGTTTTCCCCAGACTGTCCAATTTTCATTTTCTTGCCAATCTAGTAATATATTTTAGATAACGGACCTTAAGAGGACCCAAAAATAAGTTGGGGGACTATATAACTAATTTATGAAATTGCAAGTGGTCTTAAATTAAAAATAGGGTTAATTACTTAATTGGTTACACATGTTTGACCAATGTTCAGAATGGTTACACATATTTCAAAATGTGATTAATTGGTTTTGAAATGTGACTATTTGGTTTTTTCACTGTTCACCGTTAAAATCACAGTTAAGTCACTATTTAGATACGTAAAATGACGAAATTACCCCTAGAATCATCTTCAAGAACACATCATCTTCAAGAACACATCATCTTCAAGAACAATAATTGAAGAAACCAGAAATCAGATTTCTGGGTTCTTGAGAAACCAGAAATCTGATTTCTGGTTCTTCAAGAAACCAGAAATCAGATTTCTGGGTCTTGAATTCAAGAATCAAGAATTGCAATTCTGGGTTCTTGAAGTTCTGTATTGCAGTATATGTATATGTTATCACCAAATGTGATTAAATGGTCATACATGTTTCTCTATAATGTGATTAAAATGTCATACATGTTTCTCTATAATGTGATTAAATGGATACTGTTGTTTGAAATGATGTGATTAAAAGGTTCGACATGTTACCCACATTGTGAAGAACCCAGAAATGCTGTTTCTGGATTCTTGAGGACCCAGAAATGCTGTTTCTGGGTTCTTGAGGACCCAGAAATCAGATTTCTGGGTTCTTGAGGACCCAGAAATCAGATTTCTGGGTTCTTGAGGACCCAGAAATCAGATTTCTGGGTTCTTGAAGACCCAGAAATCTGATTTCTCAAGAACATCATAAATCAGATTTCTGGTTCTTCAAGAACCCAGAAATCTGATTTCTGGGTTCTCAAGAACATCAAATCGAATTTGATTCGATTTTGGTTCTTCAATCCTTCCAATATGTTCTTCAATACAACTAAGGGCATAATAGTCATTTCACAATTCAATAATATGTTAAAAAAATGGATTAACGTTAAAATTAACGGTTTACTAACGGAATAACCAATTAATCACATTTGGAAAAACATGTGTAACCAATTAGTCACATAGCAAAACCAATTAATCACATTTTGAAACATGTGTAACCATTCTGCACAATGATGAAACATGTGTAACCAATTAAGTAATTAACCCTTAAAAATAAGCGGTTATATATAAAGAGAGAACGGTTACCGTTATTTTAGGGTACTCAGATAGAAGAATCGGAACCGAATGAATAGGTTCTTAATTTTTTTTTCGAAACCTACCCAATTTTTAAAACGTCTACCCGGAACCTACCCAAAGTGTCGTTTTCTAATAGGTTTCGGGTCCAAATGGGTAATTTGCTCACCCCTAACTTTTAATGGGAGGGTGTTTATTATTTTGTAAAACCAATTTGTAATGTAATTTGTACTTTAGTGTAATGATATAGTTATCAATGGGAGTAAAGCATGCATGAAGATTGAGCTCGGATTGATAAAACAATCAAAAGCAAGAAAAGCATATGAGATGGAGAGCCGCAAAATCAAGACGAAGTCGGAGATTACCTGCCAATCCTTGGAATCTTGCAAGTACCTACGAGATTGAGGAAGAGGGAGGATAGAGACGCGATGTCTCAGGAACTGAGATATAACTGCAATATCATTTGAAATAGAATTAATTTCACAATGAAAAGTATAAAGTTATAAACTACCTGTGCACTAATAAAATGTTAAAGACCAAGTAATTACCAATCTAATGATCTTCCCAAGCCTCTTGCTCAGCAAACGGATTCATCTTTTCTTCTTAGGAAAGGGAATGATCAAATCAATTCACTCAAATATACATATAAAGAATTGCAATGATGACATGTAAACATATATCTATCACTATTATATTCTCATATCACTTACCTGTATCGCTACATGGCCATAGCGAACCTCTTTTCCTGGTTAACATGCCCATCTTGATCATATGCATCCGGCATGAGATACTGCACTAAGGATAAAGCATGGATGCCACAACATTTAGTGGATGATGTATTTCATTGGTGTAGATGCGCTTTCCCAAGCCAAGCTAAGTATATTAAATAGGCAATTTGAAAGTAGGATGTGGCCATGCTCTCTAGACAAAGGTTTAAACTTTTTAATGTTGCCAATTCAAAGCAGTCGAAGAATATCTATTTGGGTATGTAAATTACCCAAAACGTATTGTTGTGTCTAATTCTTGTCTTGCTGCTTCATAATCCATGAGAGGATCAAACTTTCGAGTTATCAGGAGCAAGAAAGTGAGTTGTATTGTAAATTTCGAGCTATGAAGTTTGCTACCATACATCCTGAAAACTCTATCTATCACGCAGTTCTGCAATTTCTTTTCTTTTTGTTCATCAACCTAGCTTTCCTTGCATTGAAAATTTGACCTGTTTTGAATTATTCTTTCCCCATGTCAGGTTTGCTATCATGGGACTGGTGACAAACTACTTAGGCCCTGCACGACCACAGAAGTGAGACATTCTGAATTTCATGGATGAGTCTTGATCTGAATCAGTTGCAGAACATGAAGATCGTTGACATTGACCCTAGGCTAGGGGTGGTTTCAAGTGGCAGGAAGGATCTTGACCAAGTTGCTGGAACTGCTCACTGAGTCCGACCAATTTTCTTGGGTTGGAGAATTTTTTTCATTGCGGTTTTGTGTTGCTTGAATTGTGTCGCATGGTGTTTTGAAGTCGTATCCTATTCATTGTTAGCTGTTAACAAAAAGCTCGAATTCTACATGCGCTAATTAGCTATAAAACTTTGGATCAACATGATCCGTATTTACAATTTTGGTGTTCAAAATTCCAGATTATCCAAGTGAAGATTCTCGGGATTTTTTATGAAATCAATCCTTTGCAGCTCGCCCTTCTCCACGAGGCATTTTCTTCAATCCCGCTGCCATAATCAAGGATACAGCTTTGTTAGTTACATGGACTAATTTAAGCAGAAGGACACCGATAATAGCAGATGCAGAGTAACAAATATAAATAAAAAATGAAGAAAATATAAACACCAAACATGACAAGAATAATACATTCTAATCGGCAACCTCATCTCATCTTATTTAATGATTGTAATAGCTCTATGTCTATTCAGCAAGATCAACTATTTATGCCTAAGAGCATTGATGAATATGGAAAGTAGAAAAAGTCTCTTGTTAAGGACTTACTATCTTCGACGTCTTTCAGCTGGTAAAAGTGTGGAGCAATTTCCACCAACCACTCCGGTTTCAGTTCAGTGACCTACAAACAGTCAATCTCACAGGTTTCAGACGTGTATTTTTTCAGGTATGTAATATGTATATATCCAGTGTTTATATAAACGCAAAAGACAATACGATGACTAGCAATGGAAGATTTTACCTGTCTCATGTACTCTTTAGTTGTCAGAACCAGTTCATGATATATTACCCATCTAGGTAGTTCCTGAAAAACGATGGAACAATAGCTGAGAAATAATTGGGCATAATTTATTTTTTCTAAATCCATTTTTATGTACTAATAATAGCTACACAACAATAGTAAGTAATTATCCACTGCCAATTAAAAGCAGCCGGTTTTATTCTCTAATGATTAATATGCTTAAAACCTTGGCTAGCCCTGATGTTGGGTGTATATATACTGTTTGTGGGTTTTTTACTGTCCTGTAAGCTCCAGTCTTCTGTAATCTTGCAGAATGCGGGAAAAATCCTGAAAATAAAAAGCTATATATCAAAATTACGGTTGCTTATGTAGAATAGTATATTCCAGACAATTAAAAGCAGGGATGAGTATTTGTACCGGCCACAACAGCCTTCTTAATGGAGTCCAACTCGTTAAAGTTTGATGTTAATTCAATCTCAACCCTCTCCAAGAGCCCTTCTAATTGATCTCTAATGTCCCTGGCACGTTTCATGCTCCTAACCTGGAACCAGTTAGTAAAAATCAAAGATAAGAACATTTAGGATGCAAATAAATATACAGGCAAAGAAGTATAAAACACAAATATCATCAAGGTCCAAATCAACCAACTTTGAACATGTAAATCTCTACCTCTTAATGTTTATAACGTTCATTTGAATATTGGACTCTAAATAGGGTTTAAAAAAACAAAAAACATTTCAAGTAACCAATATCCTACAAATAAACCACTGTCTTAACAAGATTGCAAAGCATAGAAACCTGATTTATTTTAGAAATATCTGATTTGGCAAGTTAAATGAAGATTTTCAAATTACGCATACCGTTAAACAAATATTCTTTGTTAAGATCTTAACTTTAAACAATGCTAACTTTAAACAATGCTGTTAAGATCGTTAATCTATGTAATCTGATGGAACTATTCACACGAAATATGTAGAAGAAGCTTTGTAATATTGCACCTGTATATAATTCTCGTAGCACCACTGAGTTGAGTAATTTGTCTCTCTCCACGAATTAAACACCTAATTATAAGGAAATTAGACATAAGAAGTTAGTAGTATAGCAGATATGGCAGATGGCACAGTTGAGACAGTAACAGCGTCGAAGTCATGCACCAACCAACCTTAAGAAGAGCTATGTGGTCCCCAACATTCCCCAAGTGAAAGTTCAAACGTGCATTATCAGCATGGACTTGCTTATCTTTAGGACGGTAAAAGATCGAATTGCCAATAGAAAGCATGGAAGCAATAGAAATAACTTCATCTGAGCACTTGTACTTATCAGAAGCAACAATCATCTTTGAGAGCATCGGATCGAGAGGAAACTCAGCCATTCTCCTTCCAGTTTTTGTCAACTCACCAAGTTTATTTAATGCCCCAAGAGCATAGAGCAGCTCCAGGGCTTTGATCAATGCTTCAGCAGGAGGTGGGTCCATAAAATCAAAATTTAGCAAGTCGTGGATACCAAGACTCTTAAGCATCAAGACAACATTTGCAAGATTTGTTCGCTGAATCTCCGGAGTGGTATTATCTTCGAGTTCGACTTGATAACTATGCATAGTGTACAATCGGTAGCAGACCCCAGGACCGGTCCTTCCACCCCGACCGGCTCTTTGATTTGCAGAGGCCTTAGAGATTGGAGCAACTAGCAGCGATTCCATTCCAGTCCTTGGATTGTATGATTTCATCTTACAAAATCCAGGGTCAATTACATACTTTATTCCATCAATTGTTAGTGACGTCTCTGCAATATTAGTAGCTAAGACCACTTTTCGGGCTCCTTCTGGTGTTTGTTCGAATATTTTGGCTTGAAGTTCTGTGGGCAAATTGGCATATATGGGGCATATTATGAGCTCAGCAATCTTGGTCCCCAGGCCTCTAGTTCTATGCTTTAAATTCTCCTCCATGGCTTCGATTTCCTCTTGACCGGTGAGAAAGACCAAAATGTCCCCAGGTGATTCCATGGCATGGATCTGGAAAACAGTGACAATTGCTGCGTCAATGTAATCGGCCTCAGGGGCTCTTGTGTAATGGATTTCCACAGGGTATCGTCTTCCAGGAAATTTGAATATTGGGGCAGAATCGAAAAAATCACTGAATTTTTCTGCGTCTAGAGTTGCACTTGAAATGAGCAACTTTATATCAGGCCTAAAGCGAGAAATATCCTGTATTTCAAATGCAATCAAATATCAGATCAAAGCATTAGCAGGATAAAAAAATAGCATGAAAATAGCATTTTTTTTACCCCTACTTAATCAATACCTTCTTTAAATAGTACTTTTACAAATTCCAGAGGCTAAGAGTGATAATAACGCTGATGACATTAGCACTTCCTAAAGGGGCAAAAAGAAGAGATATTTCCATCACCCACTCCATCTCTAATGATTTTCTGATACTTTCCAAAGCAGTAATTAGATTAATGTTATACCTTAACCAGTCCAAAGAGTATATCGGTAGAAATCGTTCTTTCATGAGCTTCATCAACCATCACAACACTGAAACAATATTAAGAGATAAGCAAACTTAAAAGAGGAATCAAAGATGATGATGATGTCGATACAACACGTGGGGCACATGATGCTAACCTGTAGCTAGCAAGATCGGGCTCACCCAGGAATTCCCGCAACAACATCCCATCAGTCATATATTTCACGACTGTTTTCTCTGATGTGCAGTCTTCAAATCGAATAGAGTAACCAACCTTTAAATTTCAAGTTAGTAAGGATAAGGTCAAAAGGTGAAAAGAGCATATTTACATCTACGTGTGTGTAAGAGAGAAATATTTGGTTCGTCAATATTGATAAACAAAATTAGCTTATATAACACATATCCAACAGTGAGAATCTGTTCAGTGGGATACTGTCTAGTGAATGCAAAATAAATCAACCTACTGATACTGAGTAAAGAAGCAATAGTTATAAGCCACTTTGTCAGGAACTTTCCTCAGTCGGCAATTTATAAAATAAAGAGGTAATAGTTATTAAACAAGCATACCTCATGCCCAAGTTTGACCCCCATTTCTTGAGAAACACGAGCAGCAACACTCATGGCAGCTACCCGACGTGGTTGGGTGCATGCAATCTGTAAGAGTTAAAACAAATGGCGATC
Organism: Chamaenerion angustifolium; assembly: GCA_946814005.1. Taxonomy (NCBI): domain Eukaryota; kingdom Viridiplantae; phylum Streptophyta; class Magnoliopsida; order Myrtales; family Onagraceae; genus Chamaenerion; species Chamaenerion angustifolium. The sequence goes on from OX328275.1 coordinate 34,082,750, forward strand.
ACAACTAAAAATCAGTGATCACAACTAAAACAAATGGCAATCTGTAAGAATTAACATGACAATCATTTCAGTGACACTACAAATCATGTAAAGCAAGCTTGTTTGAAATGGCGATCACAACTAATACAAGCTAAGTAAATCAGTAATTAATGCCAGATAAAACAATCTTTAAGTCCACATTCTAAAGGAGGACACATACTTTTCCACGTTTGGTGTACCCAGACTCGTGAAGGTATTGTGGTATTTGAGTAGTCTTCCCCGACCCAGTTTCTCCAACAATAATAAGAACCTGTAGAAGCACCCACAAACAAGCAAACAATAAGAGCGACCAAAAGATACACGTTCAAGCAAAAAGAATGAATTTCTCTGCATGTTATGTTGGTCATGCATAATATCCGAAATATTGTATCTGCATATAAGTGCAAGAGAAAGCCAGACAATACTGCAAGCCAAGTGAGATCAACTTTACAAGGTTAGTAACCTGATGTTCGTTAACAGCTTGCAGTAATTCTTCCCTATATGGATAGATAGGAAGCTTCTTCCGATCCACCTGAATGAGAAAAACAGCAAAAAAAAAAGTCAGTGGAGAATTCTGATTTATTTGACTCCGAACAAAGGCAAACACAACAAACAAAGGGATGGAATAGCAGCAGGCTGCTTTTAATATCTCTGCAAAAATAAAACCATCACTAGCTTCTCTGATGAAATTTAACTTACACAACTCTAGCATTCCAACAAAAATGATGACAAAGGAAACAACACAAGGATGATGTGTAACGCACAATAAGTGAATGGAAATGAGTTGCTACAAACCTGAAGCTTCTCTAGTGCAGACTTTGCTTGAATGTCGTCAAGAAGCTCACCAGTTGTCTCCTCATACTGCAAATTACGAAAATCAGTATCCGATACAAAGAATAGTAAAATGAAGAAACAGAAGTACTTCGTATTGCAGACACACATTTTCGCCAGTGAGTACATTTGCCTTTATAAAATCTATCTGGTCCTCAAAAACAAACCTATACACACCAAAGAAGTCACAACAAATAGTCAGAACCGCTTATAAATGATCTGACATTCTATACTTTTATGAGGAAAAACGTATAAATAGTTTCAGCAAAATGATCACAGCTGCAGTAACTTACTCATAATCATCAGTTTCTGGTTTTTTATTCTTGGAACCATATTGTAAAGTGGCTTTTCCTGCAAAATGAAGGGGTAGAAATAGAATTAATTTCATAATGCAAAGTATAAAGTTATAAACTACTTGTACACTAATAAAATGCTAAAGACCAAGCAATTACCAATCTGATGATCTTCCCAAGCCTCTTGCTCAGCGAATGGATTCATCTTTTCTGAAGCAGTGTTATCTCTACAGGAAAAGGAATGATCAAATCAATTCACTCAAATATACAGATAAAGAAGTGCAATGAATCCATATAAACATATATCTATCAATATTATATTCCCACATCATTTACCTGTATCGCTGCATGGCCACAGCGAACCTCTTTTCTTGGTTGACACCCCCATCTTGATCGTATGCGTCAGGCATGCGATACTGCATTAAGGATAAAGCACGGGTGTCATCAACATTAGCAGAGAAGAAAGACCCAGTTAGAAGACAGCAAATGATGACTGTAGCCTCTGCAGACAACACTTCGTGCAGGACTATGTTTTTCTTTTATTTTGAGACAGGCTAGAACAAGAGATATGAAGCTGCATGACATAATGAGGAAAACCATAAACTAACAAAATCAAAGACCTAACTTTATTGAAGGAAAAGAATTTCCTATCAAGAACTCTAAGAAAATAAATAAATTAATGGAAATGGATAGAGCAATCACCTCATCCGTGTTATCAGTATCTTCTGTGTACTTCTTTGCTAACTCGTATATTTTCTTCTTATATCTGTAAAAACACAAAAAAATGATACCAAGCATGTAATCTTTCCAGAGATACTAACTGAACCGTGTTTACCGTCCATATTTGGTATTCTAAACTGGGACCTTAAGGACAGTGAACTTCAGGAAATATTTCTAATGACAAACCTTTAGACAACTTCCAGAAATTTCGGTGAAAACAATTAATAAATTACCTGAAATTGCGCTCTTCCACTTCGGTTACTTTCACACCATCAAACAAATACTGTTCATCCTCTATATCATCCCTGCAGATTAACAGGTAATATATTACATAGAACAGGGAAACATTAGCAGAGGATAAGAAGCATGTAGCATGGATGAATTCCTAGGGTCAATGGAATACCTGATTTCTTCCAGCTTCTTTTGCTCTCGTTTTTTAAGATACTCTTGCCTTGAAACTTTTCTGTAATCACAAGAGGCAAACAGAGAAAAAAGAAATAAGTACTGATACTGAAATATCCAAACTACATTATACAAGTATTTGTATTGATATTCAGACTGCAATTATGTTCAAAATATTTTGCATCAAGACAGATTTTGGCTTTCAGAATAAAGGAACTAATTTAGTTTTGTGCATCTAGCTTCAACTTTGCAGTGAGAAACTAAGATGACAAACCTTAAATCGTGGATGCCATCTGACTCCAACGCTTTCGACCTCCTAAGTGCTTCCTCTGTAAAATAAGAAGCTTGATCACACAAATGCATCACTTGAATTTAACATCTTGGTAGCGGCTCCTATATTTATACACCATAATACATACCTTCTTCCTTTCGTGTCATTTTTTGCTCAGTAAGCTGTCAGTTACACAGAAATAGAAAAATCAGATGCTAATAAAGCAATAGCAATTGACACTAACCATCTCGTATAGATGATAAATAAGGGTTTACCGGGTTGAGATCTGAGACTAAGGTCACTAAGCAATTGATGGTTACAGTTTTCATTTTTTTTCTATGGCATATCTATATCTATCTCTATATAGATCAATATATTCTTCTATAATGAAATCCCGAGTCTCTTTAAACTTTCCTTTTTGTTTCCACACATACCACTTCACTGCAAACCCCAAGATCTGTGATTTCAAGCTCCATCCTTATCACTATACATCTATTTATGCTGTCATATTTTCCCTAATTTATTTCGAACTTCGTCACCGTCCAAGTTCCATCTCAATGTTGAGGATTTAACTTTGTAGAAAACTCATATTTTCTATGAGGGCAGCTGACAAGTACTTTAACTGAAAGCCTATTTGAACACTTCAAGATTAGGAGTGAATGCTTATGAACAAAAGAGGAAATATATTATGTGAACTTACCTTGCGGGTTCCTGCTGCATCTCGTTCTCGTATATTTTGCTCTAACTGCTCCCTCTCCCTTTGATCACGCTCTCTTTCTTCCTCTGACTGTAGAACAAGGGAAATATGATGGACAATTAAAAAGACTAAGATAAAGAGGCAAAAAAATGTAGCAAAAAAAATATTATAAACAAACACCAAATAGCAAGGCTAGAATGTTTGATGAAACAAAATTACTAGAAAATAATACTAAAAAGAATAGGTGCAGCAATGCAAATTAGTGGTAACGTGATGAATAAGGATGATTGAATTTCAAAAAACAACCAATTTTTTCTACTTCTCCAATGATAAAGGAGTTAACTAAGAAATCCTCAAAGTGCAGTATGTAGAAATAAGGGAGACAACAATTTCAATTCTGAAAGCACATAAGTAGCTATAGCAGTAGAAAGGCTCTACCCATTGAAAAAACTTCTGACTAGATACTCAATACAAAGCTATCATTTTTCTAAGTGAAGCACCAAGCAATTGCATCTCTCTAATGGATTCAGCACGGTCGGAAAAAAAATCACTAGCAGTCGCATGTAAAATGAAAAGATACCTCCGAACCACTTTCTTCATTGTCAGAGCTAGAGGTTCGTCTCCTGACCCTTCTCTCTTGATCACCTTGAATAATCGTCTGCAGTAAACATTTAGTTATGATAAGCAGTTCAAGAGAATATAATAATAAAAATAAAAAAGTGAAATGTTCTGAATGCCTCATCATCTCCATCGTCTTCACTTTCTCTCTTTTTTCTAAATCGTTTCCGTTTAGAATCTGGTTTTTCGATGTCTGGCTTGGAAGTAGATTTACTTGAAGATCGGTTTTCAAGTTGAGCATCCTTTGCATGATCTTCATCATCATCGTCCGCATCTAAGAGTGCATAACGCTTCCTTGCCAGTGTTGCTGCTTCCTTTTCTTTTTTTTGGTAAACCTGATCACACAAACCAAAAAAAGGGTTGTTATATGGAGACATTCTGAAGAAAAAAAGAACTAAATCAACTGCGCTAAGCTAGACAAATGGCAACAGAAACTCCAAAGTTTAGTTTCTCTGCTACATTCAAACAAAAACTCACATTCTCAGTGGATGTTTTACGAGGGACTCTAGCAAAAATTTCTTCTGCAAAAGCTTCGCCAGATGATAATAATGTATATTTCTTTAGTTCTGCCAAGACATCCGCAGGTGATGATGCCTTCTTAGCTGTGGAAGACATATTACAAATTATAATTGTATACCATCCGAAATAACACATTGAATCATTTAGTCGAAAAAGTGGAAAAAATAATAAAAACTGACCTAGTCCAATAACATACTGCACAACAGTAGTGCTGGAAAATCCCAGCAGTACCATCAACCGATCGGACACCCATTGCTTCAGCTCACTTCCCATTTTACACCTACATGATTTCAAACTAAATTGAAAAATACACTTCTCCAAATAATACTAGTTGGAAGAAACGCTGTCAAATGTAAGAAAAACATACTAATAGGATTTGATATTTTAATATTATAAATTATATTATATAACATTAAGATTACTACAGTCTATTTATTCATTCATCAACGGTTTTCACATCTCAGACGCCTCTGTAATTCACTTCCTCAGCAAATCAATTACAATGAAGCAAAACGTCATGTATAAACAAACCGGATTGCTGCTGCTGAGGAAGAGGAGCACGTGCTGAATTGCTGAGAAGGAGGTGGAAGAGACCTGACGGATTGCTGCTGCTGAAGTGTTTACGTACCGGATTGTAGAGGAGGAGGAGCCCTCGCTGGATTGCTGAGAAGGAGGACTAGCCGGATTGCTGAGGAGGAGGAGAAGAAACCGTTAGATTCCTGAGGAGGACTGATGAGGAGAAGGGAGGGTTGCTGTCGCCAGATTGCTGCTGCTGTCGCCGGAGGAGCACGTGAAGGATTACAAGGAGAAGCACCCGCCAGATGACTAAGGAGGATTATTAATGATTTCCCTCACATTATTTTTAACATTTTTCTAAAAAATGAGTATGTGAAGGAAAAAATATATTTAAAATAATCATACAAAAAATTATAATTATTTTTATTTTTCTTATATTATTTATTTTTTTCTAATAAATTATTAGGTGAGAGACCAAATATATTTGAAATAATCATATTACAAAAAAATAAAATAATTAACTAAAATAAATATATATTTTTTACTTATTTTTTATTGAAAAAAAAAACAATAACTCAATTTCAGACGCGAATGACATTCGCGGGTGGGATCGGGTCAAACAACAAATTACACACGCAAATGGAACTCGCGGGTAGGTATACTTTCATATTTATTTTATAACGACGTGTTGATATATATTTATTAAATGGAATATATTTTGGTGAAAAATTGGATGAGAGGAACATGTTAGATTGCTGAAGAGAAGGGAGGCTACTACATTAGGCTTTATTTTCCAACTAGCAATTTTTTATTTATATGTATGGAAAAACTACTAAACTGGTACCTGAACTTGTGAGTAATTAGGAAGTAGGTACCTAAACTTTTTTTTTAGCAAATAGGTTGCTGAACTTCTTAAATAATCAAGTAGGTACCTACCGTTAATTTCCGTTAAGAATAAACAGAAAATATCACGTTAAAAGTAAACAGGTACCTGAACTTACACGAATGAGCAAGTAGGTAACTGAACCGGTTCGATCAAATCAATTTTTTTATTTATAAAAATGTAGGGTTTATATACCAAACACATGCATGACTCAATTTCACACGTTCTCGGTGCATCAATAAACACTCTGAGAACATATGGAGTTGAGTCATGCATGTGTTTGGTATATCTATTTTGTTTAAAACGAATAAAGTGGTTCGACCGAACCGGTCTAGGTACCTATTTGCTCATTCGTGTAAGTTCAGGTACATGTTTGCTCCTCACGTGATATTTTCCATTTATTCTTAACGGAAATTAACGGTAGATACCTATTTGCAAAATTTTCATAAGTTCGTCTACTTAGTTACTACAAATAAAAATTTAGGTATCTACTTGCTAATCACTCACAAGTTCGGGTACTAGTTTTATAGTTTTTCCTATATATATATATATTGCGGTATAATTATAACATCTTTATTAATTATATTTATTATTTAGTCTAGTTGTACTTTCATTGGTTAGAAAACAACAAATTTATCATATTAAATTGTTAATATATTAAGTGTTATTAAAATTTATATAATATAAAAATTAATTATATTTGAAAACTGTTAAAATATTAATAAATTATGTTTTCTTTTTATTGTAACTACTCTTACTTTTTAATTATACAAATAATATATATATATATAATAAAAAATAAAGTTTATTTTTTCAAAAAAATAATTAAAAGTGCATATAAAAAAGTACATTTATTGAAAAATAGATTATGAAATAATAAATATGAATATAGATTCTTTAATAAATAAAAATTAAAAAAATATTTTTGTAGAACAAATAAAATTACATAAATAAATTAGTTTATGAGTAAAATAAATATGATAAAACGTAACGGTTTTCGATTGCCATAAAGAGGAAATTTTTCTTAAAAACTAATTTAGCAGGTAAAAAGGTTAAATATATCAAACCAATGAATATACGCCACGTGTATAATTTATATATAGCCTATCTTCCTACCTGGAAAGAATCATTGATACACTCACGAGCTGACTCGAACGAGGGAAATAGAGAGGGAGGAATCAGGAGTGGCATTCACGGTAATTAGACGCAACTTCCTGCCTTATTTCGCTGTTGCCTCCTTGTTTTATCACCAACAGATCAAACCCTAGCCACCCGTGCCCTTTTTTGTCAATTAAAAAATATTCCGTCTTCGCCTTCGATCCTTTCTTCACCGATTTTACTTGGATTTCTCCTACAAATCCCCCGATCCTTCTAAGATCTGTCATCCTCCCGTCATTTCCCTTCGATTCGTACCGGTTTCGCTTACATCGGTTCGGTCGATCGTTTTCTAGGTTTTCCGATGCCGATCTAAAGTTTCAAGCTCAGATCTGTAAAATTCCCGTAGCGGTTCGTCGATTATTTGTGGCTTTGTTGCTCTTTTTCTTGATTTTATCGTCACAGGTCGTTGATTTTGGGTTTGACTTTTTTAGTACTGTTGTTCGCGTAGATCTGTTGATTATTGCTTTTCTGGGTCTCTATTTGGTGATTCCAGCTGTTTTTGTTCTTTGGTTCGTTTTCGATTTCGAGGATTTGTCCTAAAAGATTAAAATCTAGGGTTAGGGTTCTTAGAATTTAGGGCTATTCGTTAGGGACCGCGAATCAAACTTTCGTCGTTGAAATCCGTCAATTTCTGGTTGTTTGACTGAGATTTTTTGCGACTGAACGATTGCCAATCGAAGAACAACTTGAGGTAAATTTATCTATTTTTTGTAATTTTAATCTGGATTAATTACCAATTTACCATTTTTTCTTAATTATTATATATACTTTTTAAAGATAAATTAATTTGATTGATTATTGTATCTAATTACCTTTTCTATAATATAATAAATATTCATGCCAATAATAAGAGATAATATTCTTTGTTTCTTGATAGTTGTTTAGATAATCTCTGTAATTAATGAACTAATAATAATTAATAGTATTATTATGTGAATAAAAAGTATCTACGCGGCATAATATTTTTGGATGTATTCTTGACACTATGTTCCTTAATGGGCCCCCTATGTAGATGGGCCAATACCTGTAGATGAGTCATTGATCAGTCAACTAGAGAAGGTCAACTAACTGTTCTTGGAGATCATTTATATTTTATACCACTATTAATGCTGTAATATTATGCTGTTTATTATAATTTATCATAGATATTGACTAGTTCTTAATTGGTTCTGCAGTTTAAATTTTAAAGAAGATGGTACAGAAGCGACCTTTCAATGAGGAGTTGTACGGATTCTCTTGTAAGCTACCGAAACAGTCTAAGCATGATGATTCCCAGACTCTGTTTTCTGAGTTCATCAAGTCTGAAGATAATGCTTCCAGTATAGTCGGCACTATAGGTTAGCAGGCATCTACTGTTCAGCTTTCGTGAAATTTTGTTTTTTTATAAAGTAAAAACAGTTGAATCTTTTATCAGAATAATGATTTATTTTTAAAAAAATAAATGGTTAGGTTGGAAAAGGAAATTAGAAATGGAGGAAAAATTGTATGAGAAGAACAGCTATTTCAGTGAAGGTTATGTCAGAATGGATAGGTTGTCCTTCCCGGAATTGTACTTTCCAGAACGGACTGTGAGGACCGTGCCTCGACATGAAGATACATACTCGCTGCTTCTGCAACAACATCCTCAGAAACTGGTTCCACTGGGACCAGATCATCAAGCAGAGGTTCCTCCATGGAATCCGTCAAAAGCAGTTGCAGATAATGTCCAAACCGACGTGGTTGAAGATGAAGGTGATGAATTGAGTGGCATTACTGTAATCCCATTGCCAGATTCTGATTCGTCTGAGTGTAAGGTTGGAGCTGGAAGAACTAACTGTTGCTGTAACGATAAGGGTTCTGTGAGATGTGTCAGGCAACACATAATGGAATCAAGGGAGAAGCTGGAAAAAGACATTGGCAGTGATGCGTTTGAGGAATTAGGATTTCTTGAAATGGGTGAGGCTATTGCAGAGAAGCACTGGACAGAAGAGGAAGAACGAATCTTTCATCAAACCGTGTTGTCAAACCCTATTTCGTTGGACAAGAGTTTCTGGTGCAGATTATCGCCGGCTTTACCCTCCCGGACCAAACGGGAGATTGTGAGTTATTACTTCAATGTGTTCATGCTCCAGGTTCGTGCAGAGCAGAACAGGTTTGACCCATCAGGTGCTGACAGTGACAATGATGAATGGCACCTTAGTGATGAGGAAGAAGAAGATGAGGACTCTGTTGTTGTTGAATCTCCTCTCCACCATTTGGGTTTTGTTAGTAATACCATCAATGATGTTGATGATGTTGAGTTAGAATCAGATGAAGGGTGTGATGATGATGCTGGGAAAACATGTTCTGCAGATGGAAAGAACTCATCCGATGATTCCTGCACATCCTTTGACAGTGATGCACCTGTTCCTGAGCCCCACCTGAAGAACGATGTCCACGACTACTTGTGGGACTCCTGTGATGCTAAGATGTGGGATGTCGGATACATGTCGTGCCGGAAAAAGGAGTCTGATTTCTTACCAACTTGCAGTATGATTGAAGAAGTCTTTGGAGATGATTCATGGAACTTCAAAGTTGACGACAAAGGATTGTGAGTTGAAGCTTAGCTCATAATAGTAGCTTTCTATGGTTAGGCAATGAAAAGCATCATCAAATCGTATCTTTGTTGCTGCCAAAGTCTTTTTCTGGTTATTGAGAAATCATTGGAAAAAACAAGATTTCCAGTGTTGTGATCGATGGATCGCCTTTGCTTTGTAATATAAGTTGTTTGGCGAAGGTGACCGTGGTTGTAGAAGTTGTTTAGCTGTGTATTATATGATCGTAGCTTTTTTATCAACTGCCTTCGTTTTGTGCAGACATTTTTACTGTCAGCTGGTTTAATAGAAGGTTTCGTTGCAACTTGTAAATAAATTCTCTATTTTCTGTGGAAAAGAAACATTAATCAAAGTGAAATATAATTAGCCAAATAGAGAGAGAGAGGGGGCTGTATTAGGTATCTAAGCAGTGTGTCTCTTGGCAAACCCCAATAGTAGTTGGTGTATTTTATTTTTTTTGCTCTTTTCACGGGGTGTCCAAGAGGAATACTACTCGGATTTGAATCTGATTCTTTGGTTATATCATTGTTCAAATTACAATGGTCTGCTCTGCTGTCATAAAATTGGTTATTATGTTTATTTAACAATAAATTGTTATGAGGAAGCTGTTTTATTTGACTCTATAAACAGCTTGTTAGTTAGTTGTTGTTTTTTAAATAAGTTGCTAGTTAATTTTATATTAGGTAGTAATTTACTAATTCCGTATAATTCTGTAAATTTCTGATTGAAATATGCATTTTTGTTATTATCTTAAGTTGTTTTTGTGCAACTTACACACTAAACTTTTGAACAATTTGGTGGATGTACTTTTGTTGGTAGGGACAATTTACTAGTTAACATTTTGCTAGTTGACACGTGACAGACACGTACATATTTCTGTTTGCATTTAATAATAAATTTGACAAAACTAACAAATTACAAATAAATCATGTGACTATTTGTTTAGGACAAAATTAACTAACAAATTGACCATACCTATACAAAGTTTAGATTAACCTTTTTTTAATTACTTCTTAACTATTATTATGAAATAAGAAGCAAATGACTCCTACCCAAAATGGAATTCTGTAACACGATGTTTCATGCATTCTATAGCCAGTATTCTCAGTTTGAAGGTCACTTACGTAATCACTACAACTTATTAAAATACGAAAATGTAGGCGTGAAACTTGTATAAATTATAAATATATGTGTGTGGAGATCTCAATGCTGCAGAAAGATTCAGTTTTTAAACATTTCCTTATGTTTTTCTTTGCTTTCCTGCATGGAATTCTCCTCCCAATTAGTCAACTCTCTCTCTCTCCCTCTCTTTCTCACCATTACTAGCAGTAGAAGCAAGGGCCACATATAGACCATTTATTCACTTTGTTATTTCAACTTCTATGTTCTTCAAGCATCCACAAACTACTTAGTACAGACCAGACATACACAGCTTCTTCCACTTCCTTGTCTGTCATTCCACTCAAATCTTGTTTCACGAAGGAATGGATGAACAAGATCGTCAAGAAGTCGAGCAGCATAGGATCTCCATCTCGAGCAGAAGAAAGAGGTCGAAGAGAAAGAAAAGGTACAAGAAGATCACACCTTTTCATGTTTCTGAAACAGAACATGTAGCCATGTGTTTGATGATGCTGTCACGAGATTCATCTCTGGTCGATTCTGCCCAAAGAAACACCATTTTTGAAGGATACCCAGATAAAAACAAAACCAAAGTTGTCAACTTTAAGGATTTGAAGGAGAGGAACGCAGAGTTTAAGTGCAATACTTGCAGCAGAAGGTTCTATTCCTACCAGGCTCTAGGAGGACACAGAGCTAGCCACAGAAAGACCAATATACCCTGCTTTGGACTACCTGATGATGAAGCCACAACTACTCAATGCAAGGGGAAGAACAAGGACATTAAGGTAAATGAACATGAGTGTCCAGTTTGCTTGAAAGTTTTTACATCAGGACAGGCTCTTGGAGGCCACAAAAGGTCTCACCTTATGGCCTCTGAGGTCAAGCATGCTTCGGGTCGTCCTCTTGAGAACTTTCTTGACCTCAATTTTCCGGCACCAATTGAAGAAGAAGAAGAGGATGAGAACAGCAATGTTGTCACATTCAATCCATGGTGGGAAGGAACAGGAAGCAACCTCAAGCATCAGGCAGTGCTTAATCTAATTGCAAATTGAACATTCAAAGACTACTAAGTAATTCAATTCTCATAGATCGTGATACGACTATATTATAGTCGATAATGACACGATTGTGTACACAATTTCACTATTTCTTACAGTTATTCGACAAATAATTTGACACTGCTGCATGACTAAATGCTGTATTCTTTGGTTTTGCTTATATAAGTTTGACCTCTTCTGCAGAAAATGGCAAGCTTATTGATTATTAAGATTAAGAAACTATAATGTTCTTTTACTAACAATAGTGCTTCTTTGCCCTGTATATATATATATTTTTTTTAATTCAACCCATTACACAAATTTGATAAGCAAAGTATACATAATTTTTATGGATATTGATACCACACAAATATGAAATATGATTCTTGAGAATTACTAAATAAAAATAATAACGAGGGGCCGTACCGGCGCCTGCTCCATGCGCCACTGCCAGGAGTCGGTTGAAGTTGAACTCTTCAAACAGACCACACATTTATCCAACAGATCCATTAATAACTGTATCCAACGGAAACATTTCTCTCTCTACACTGTGCGTACGGCAGAGAGAGAACTGAGATCCATACCAAGTGGAAATCAATCATCCAAGTGGAGTTTATCCAGTGATTTAGAGTCTTGAGGAGTTATTTTCTGGCAAAGCTTCCACCTTTTGACATTTTCTTGGAGTCGCTGCGCTACCCTCCCTCTTCCTCAATCTCGTCAGCGATAAGAATCAGTGAGCCTTCTAGGTTCTTGCAAGATTCCAAGGATTTGCAGGTAATCTCCGCTTTCGTCTTGATTCTGCGGCTATCGATCTCATATGCTTTTCTTGCATTTGATCGCTTTATCAATCCGAGCTCAATCTTCACGCTTTAAGTATAGCATTTATTCTGCGGAGATTCTGCATTGCTTTACCTTTAAACCCATATCTTCTTTTGGTCAGTCTGAGATTCCTCTACTCTCATGGCGGTGTAGATTTTGCTTGATGATAGAGATATTTATTAGAGTATAAGCATAAATTTACGAAGTTGGTTGATTATTGAATTGAAGCATTGAAATTGGGATTTTAGTGTCTAAATTAGGGCAAAAGCATGCTTTACTAATCTCTTTAATGTTATTGGTTTAGTTTCTGCTGCTCCTGATAATAGTTTACATTCCGTACATTTCCAACGCAAGATGATCTAGACTGGTTAACAGTGACAATGTAATTTCTCTCATGTCATTGTTTCATTGAAGGAACCAGCAATCGATATTTCAGATCCTCAGCTTTAAAGAAAATGCTCGGGTCTCCATTGATGGTTTCGAAGGCTACCTCAGTTTATCCTTCAAGCTCTGCTGCTTCTAGCACGAACCCCTTCGACTCTGATGACGAGAATGAAACATTTAAGCCCTCTAGAGGAAGCCATTCAGAGCCAAAGCTACGCTGCCATCAAATGTTAAGCAATAACCCGTTTGATGATTACGAGGAGAACATGGCAGCTTCTAAATACTCAAACCCAGTGACCTCTGAAAGATACAATTGCAAGAATGATTTCTTTGAATATAGAGGAATAGAGAATCAATCTGTGCAGGAACTAGAGAATTCTGCTGTTCATAAGGCCAAGAAGACTACTGAGACCGTTAATGGCTGCCTCAAGATAGCTGAGGAGATGAAAGAGAGCGCCAGTAACACGATGGTCATATTGCATCATCAAGGTGAACAAATTACAAGGAACCATAGGACTGCTGCTGATATTGATCATGATCTTAGTCGGGTAAGTCTCTGTTTCTTGCTGATACTAAGTGCACTTTTTATGTATCTACACGCAGAAATGATGCAGAATGGAATGTCTAATCATCTATTAGCTATATTCCTGTAACGATGGTGATTTTGTCCATTTGAGGAATAGAAGTGCTTGACTAATTAAATTTTGTTTAAAAACGGAAACATCCAGATTCTTCATCACATGATTAATGTCAAGAAATTTGTGGAAATGAAGGAAAATCAGTGTTGTTTTTCTAGGAACCATTAGCTAAAAAAGTGTAACTATCTGTTAGCTATATAGTTAGATTAATCCTTTCATACAGCTTGGTTATTATGTCCATTTACAAAGGGAAAGTGCTTCACCAATTAAATTTTGATTAAAAATGAACCCTGTTAAGTGTTGTCTAAAGATTTAAGCGTGCCCCATTTAGATTTAGGGTTCTTGGTTTGGTCAATCGTGGTGTGTCTGACTACTGTCTGCTAACCCCCGACCTTTCGGTGCTTTTACTGCAAATTCAGGGGGAGAAGCTTCTGGGAACTCTTGGGGGCATCTTCTCGAAGACCTGGAAACCAAAGAAGACTCGTTTTATTGCAGGCCCTGAAATCATAAGAGGTCAAATTTCTTACATAATTTTTTCAGAGCTTCACATACCTTGATTGAAGCTAATCTTCAAGATTGTTTCTGGGAATCTTCTTTCGTATATCCACAGATGTTTTCCAGCGAAAAGGCAATGACATCAAGCAGAAGGAGAAGTTGGGTTTGTCTTCAGCTCCCAGAAAACAACACAATGCATCATGGACTCAACTTCCCACGCCATCTACTGCACTGCAGAAAGTTGAGGTATTTTCACACTTTTTGTACATTAATCATCCCTGATATTGTGGAAGGATCAGTCTATTGCCACCTTCTCGGTAAAAAAAAAACACTTTTGAACCCGCCTCACTTTGTATGATTCTTACATCTCCAAACCTTTTCTTTCTTTCTTCCAAAATTCATATATGTAGGTTGAAAAGGCTAAACAAGACGATGCACTGTTGGATTTGAGCAACATGTTGGATGACTTAAAGGACATGGCTATTGACATGGGCTCAGAAATTGACCGGTATTTTTTTTAATATTAATTTAAATTATGTTCATTTTCTTGTTTGGTGTTCCAGCCATGTGAATGTGGAGAAGTAGAGATTCCACTGAAATGTTCTTTGCTATTGTATGGGGTTATTGCAGACAAAATAAAGCTTTGGATCCTTTCTGCAACGATGTTGATGAGCTGAATTATCGGGTCAAACAAGCAAATCAACGCGCCCGGCGTCTGCTTAGGAAGTAAAAGCTTTGGATCCTTTGGGGGGTTGCAGCAACACAAATGAAATTAGTCTGTGTTAGCAACAAGCAAATATTGATTTCTTTTTCCGGCTTCAAATTTGGTTGAGTCACTGTTAGAAAGAAGTTGCTTTTGAGAAGAAACAATGCATTTGTTGAAGAAGAATCTTAGTTTCAACTGATAATAACATTCATTTACATTATGGTCCTTTTACTTTCATAAAGAGACTCAAAGTCAAGTGGAAGGAAACTGGAAATCCCAAGTTGATGTAGAAAGGTGCGCTTTCCAAAATGAAATTTTATTGGAGAAAAAGGATGATTGGGAAAAAGTACTGATATTTTTTATATTGATTTTTGAATGAAGTCAAGAGTCAATGTCCTTAATTATATATAGGGTTAATTACTTAATTGGTTACACATGTTTGACCAATGTTCAGAATGGTTACACATGTTTCAAAATGTGATTAATTGGTTTTGAAATGTGACTATTTGGTTTTTTTACTGTTCACCGTTAGAAATCACAGTTAAGTCACTATTTAGATACATAAAATGACGAAATTACCTCTAGAATCATTTTCAAGAACACATCATCTTCAGAAACAAGAATCGAAGAACCCAGAATCGCGTTTCTGGGTTCTTCAAGAACCCATAAATGCTGTTTCTAGGTTCTCCAGAACCCAGAAATGCTGTTTCTGGGTTCTTGAAGTTCTGTATTGCAGTATATGTTATCACCAAATGTGATTAAATGGTTCTCTATAATGTGATTAAAAGGTCATACATGTTTCTCTATAATGTGATTAAATGGATACTGTTGTTTGAAATGATGTGATTAAAATGTTCGACATGTTACCCACAATGTGAAGAACCCAGAAACAATATTTCTGGGTTCTCAAGAACATCAAATCAAATTTGATTCGATTCTTGTTCTTCAATCTTTCCATGTGTTTTTCAATACAACTAAGGGCATAATAGTCATTTCACAATTCAATAATATGTTAAAAAAATTAATTAACGTTAAAATTAACGGTTTACTAACGGAATAACCAATTAATCACATTGGAAAAAACATGTGTAACCAATTAGTCACATAGCAAAACCAATTAATCACACTTTGAAATATGTGTAACCATTCTGAACATTGGTTAAACATGTATAACCAATTAAGTAATTAACCTTTATATATATAATATTTACTACTGAGATGGCAATAAAATAGTGCTGAGATAGGGATTCAATTCAACAAAGGGGAACAAAATGACCTTATGTAAAAGCGAAGAGACCATAAAGAGATTCCCAAAATCAACGGTCCAGAATCAACTGGGCTGGTCCGATTATGGATTGAAACCCTAGAAACCCAAAGTCTTTAACATACATAAGTCTTTAATACATAAGTCTTTAACACCTCGCCCCTCGGTCACTGCGAAACCCTCTCTCTTCCTAGCGATCCAATCCTCTAGCTGAATCTACCATGTCGGACGAGGAGCATCACTTTGAGTCCAAGGCTGATGCCGGTGCCTCCAAGACATATCCTCAGCAGGCCGGTACCATCCGCAAGAGCGGCTACCTCGTTATTAAGAACCGTCCCTGCAAGGTACTGCCTCCTGTGCTTCTCTATGTATCTGTCTCTTAGATATACAGATTCTTTCCTGGGGAGATTCTTATAGATTGATCTAAATACTGAAATTGCAATTTCTGCGACAATTATAGCTTAATATTCCTTGCTCTGTCGCTTCTGATCTGTATATTTAGGATTTTTGTGTTTTCTATTGCTTTTTCGTTTGATCTGGCCTACGGAAGATTCTAGGTGCTTGTTATATTCTTAGAACCCGGATACCTTTTGATTTACCGATTGTAAGTAATTATCATGTTCGTATGCTGGAGGATGAGATCATAGATATGCTCCCTAATTGAATATGGATCTTACCTGTTGAATTTGCATGGAAGTTCAACATACGGTCTTCAGGTTGATTTTTCTCCATCATTAAGTCTGGTGCCTATTTTAGCTGAGCAAACTTCGATTCGCGAATTTCCAGGATTTAGCATTTTAATCTAATGTAGTAGTTGCACATGGGGATCATTTTAACTTGTTGCATCTGGTGCCTTTTTTAATTCAAGTATACTAGAAGCGAATGATCCTCAAATTCATCGCAAATTGATGCAAATATATTCTGCAGTCTACACTTCTGGACGGATCACTGTATGATAGGGAGTAACAGAGATAATGATTATATGCTGAAACTATACCTTTGATACGTGTCATCATTGCAATGTTTTTAATGTTCTCCTACGATGGTGTATATAGCAATACTTACATAGTTGATGTTCTTTAACTAATTGATGTGAATTCATCAGGTTGTTGAAGTTTCCACTTCTAAGACTGGGAAGCACGGCCACGCCAAGTGCCACTTTGTTGCTATTGATATCTTTAATGGCAAGAAGCTTGAGGATATTGTGCCCTCTTCCCACAATTGTGATGTATGCAATGATTTTAATTGCCTATTACTAATCTGTGAATAGCATATCCTTATATAAGTTTCACTCTACATCAACTCTGATTATGTGGGTTTCTTTTTCCCTTATTTTCCTAGGTTCCCCATGTCACTCGTACCGACTATCAGCTCATTGACATTTCTGAGGATGGATTTGTATGTGTTCTTATTCATCTGCATAATCAACAAATCCACTATTGTTAGTTTTTAGGCCTTTGTTTTAGTGGTTGTTGAATGATAATTTGCAGGTGAGTCTACTTACGGAGAATGGTAACACCAAGGACGACCTGAAGCTTCCAACTGATGACAGTCTGCTCACTCAGGTAAGTTAACATCTGAACCCCAATTGTCAACTTCAATTTACCTTTGCTCATAATTCTACTGCCAAATTCCTTTTAACTATGCCTTCTTGTCACATTATATTTGTCTTTTCCTTGGTATTTTGCATTATATTTGGTGCAGCAGTGTGTGATTTGTAACTCAATCTGTTATTGGTTGCAGATCAAGGATGGATTTGCTGAGGGTAAGGACCTGGTGGTGTCTGTCATGTCCTCCATGGGAGAGGAGCAGATTTGCGCTCTTAAGGACATTGGCCCCAAGTAATATAGCCCCCCACCTATGATAGCACACAATCTGCTGTTATTTTCACCTTAAGATTAAGTTCTTAGTGTAACAACACTTAAATTATAGCTTGGTTGCTATTGGGATCAGAAAAAATATATAATGTTTGTTTGCTTCCTGGATTTGGCATGTATTCGATGCTTGGTTGGCAGCTCTTTCAAAATCTAATCGATTTAGCTGTTCATGTGATTCTGCATCTTATTTTGGATGTTTAATGAAAATAAAGTTGGAAGGGTTATGATATATTGACCGACATCTAAGACTATAAGCGACATAACTTACGATAGAGCCTAGAGGAAGGAAGATATTAGTCTCGACTCACTGAGATCTATGGAGGAATAGATTTCAGGTCCTCCGTTAAACGAGACAGCTGACGCAGTTACTCCCACTGCCGATGCATAGCTGAGCTCGGCGTTTTGATCGCGGATGTCGGAGGACGATGCTTTGAGAGGCTCGACGGAGGGGAAACTTAACTTAAAGGGATGGTTACCGTTAAAGAACTAGAAGAGACGATGGCTGCGATTCGAGATTCATGCAAGAACCGGAGCGTGGTGTTCCCTCCTATTAACCACGAAAACCTCCATGTTTCGTGGGTTCCCCGCCGTGAACAAGATGAACATACGATGACCTGCCTATCGCCGCTGTCGTCGTTGGGTTTGGCATCTTCCCCGTCCAATTCCTCGATCTCGTCAGCGTCGTCGTTTTCGCCTGAGGATGTCGACGACTTGGGCCATCCAGAGAGGGAGCGGAGTAGAGACCAGGTTCGAACCCGAGAACCGAGCCAAGTCAGCTGGTGGTGGCGGATCGGGCTCGGAGTGTTACAGTCCAAGGTAGTGGGTTCAGCTTCTTCCATTGGAAGTAAAATTGCTTCAAGATTGGCTTCTGGTCAATGTTCCCGGCAGCCGTAGCAGCATTTTGGGTAGTCTACTTGCGGTTTCAACTCTCAAGGCGGCTCCGAAGGAGTCATAGAGAAGATAGGTTACTGCTCATTCTCAAGGAACAGGACAAGGTTTGTGCACCGCAGCTGTTCGTCAAATTGCTTACCAGAGAAAGTAGCACAAACGTGTCTCGTTTCGAACATGGGTTCTTCAAAAAAAGTCATTTTTTTGCAACAATTTGATTAGATTGCTTAAATGTTTTTTTTCTTCTTAGAAGATTATTCTTGAACCATGTTTCTTGTGCAGAAAATTACAGAGCTCCTCAGCCAAATCGCGCTAATGAAGAATCTACTGATTTCTTCGCTGCAGACAGCTTGATATCCAAATCACCCAGTCTAGTGAAGTGCAAGAAACAATATTGCTTCAAATTTCCTACTGGTTTCTCAAGTCCATTGAATGGAAGCACCGAGTAGATGCAATGAAATCCTCACTATATAAATCGATTCATCTGAACCATATATGCTTGATTCAGCTTCAACCAATCAACCATTACCAGAACGAGCAACTTCGGGATCATCATATTATCTTGGGAAGTTTCATGGACAGCAGCAGAAACAGCAGCTCCCTAGGACAGTTTCAGGGTTCTAGCATAAACTCTGATATGATGACTGTGATGTGATGTGCAGACTACAGCATTTATACCATACAGATGGATAGATCTACTATCTGTGGATGCATTCAATTGTGTTTTTTTTCTTCTTTTTTCTGTCTGTGATATTGAAAATCCAAATGAGGTATGGAGCTACATTTATCCAAACACATTAACTGCCTTAGCTAGGCAATGTGCTACTTGGTCGAACATCGAATAGAACAACGTTCTTATATTTCAATGGAGAATCAATAGCATTCCTTAAATATCGTCTTAATCTCGGTCTAAACAATCCTCTAATAGTCAAAACCATAGAGATTGAAAACTTGATTAACTGTTAAATTAGATGTTCGCCGGGCACCTTTCGACTGAATAATCTTCATAGCTTCCACATGTCTGCACCCGACAATATGCACAAATACCAGCCACCTGTTGTCACTTATCGCCCAGTCCTAGATGGTACTTCTCAATCATCTTTTGTGGAGGGTGATCAAAGATCCATCTTTTCTGCAACCATACAAATCCTATTCCTTCGAAAGAAGAATCTTGCATGGAAGTGGAGCTCATGCCCTCATAATGTGAGATAGAGGAGGAGTTTTTCAACTGTCGGGGAGGAAGAAAGAACAGAAGGTGGTGGTTTCATAATTTGTCGCACTTTGGCTTCCATTTTTAACTTAGTAAAAAATCCAATAATCTCTAACCATCTTCTTACCAAAAGATAACCTTCTCATTTCTAGTTCTTACACAAAAGAAATGCTGTTAGAAAGTTCTTATTCTAGTGTGTGAGACAAAAACAAAAAGTTTGTCTTTTTTAGCTTAAGAACGACCGACAAACCATTTAAGGTTGAGTAGGAATGAACTGGTTCTATATTACAAATCTTATTGTCATTTTAGTAGACCCCGACCGGAAAAGGAAGCTGCTTTAAGATTGGAAAGAAGCTGCTTTGTTGATCAAGAAAACAAAACAAAATACCCAACTACAACTGCAGCAGCTGCGTGACTCTGCTCAACAATAATCACAGCAAGTGGAGGGGACCAACTCTGATTCTGATTCAACATGACTTCTGTGACGACAATCTACAATTACGCAATTACCAATCCTGACCGTCATCGACTTTAACCTTCTTCTTCTACCTCTGCTACGTTTCTGTCTCTTCCCACGAGTCGGTCCGATTCGCCGGAAAATTGCTTGCTTTTCTTGTGATTCTCACTGTTCATCCACTCTATGGACCTGATCTCGCTCTGCACCTGCCCTATCGATCAGCCTGGGTCGGTTATTTGCATCTTCTGCGACGGCTTGCTGCCGCTTGCTGTGGACGACTACAGTTGGAGCTGGAACTTCCGACATGTCCCGCGCTTGATGATTGCCGCCTTGATTGGCGCTCTTACGGGCCTCTTTGCTCTTGGTATCTTTTCTGGAATCTTGCGTCTGTCATCAGATTCTTTATTAGAGAACTATTTGATTTTTGAAGAGATCAATTTGGTTCTTTTTCCTGCTCATCATAGTATTGGACTTGAATCTTGATAATAGAGGAAGACGCCTTGCTTCTTGAAGAGTTAACCACGAACAAAAAATTGAATATATTTAGAAGAATTACCCAGAAGAAAATATGAAATCTATGAAGATATTTGAAATGTCTTCCATTTTTAGGAGGAGCTTTCTTAGGAGCTATTGCTGGAGCTTTAGCAGGGCGGGCATCGGAAAGAGGTCTAGTACGAGGATCAGTACTAGGTGCCATTGCTGGGACAGTTCTTTCTTTGGAAATCTTGGAGGCGCTTCGTGCATATTCGTCTCTTGAACAAACTGGTCTTAGAGGCTCCTCCTCATTGGTTAATTTCTCATTCACGATAATTATGTCCAGTTGTGTTTGCCTTATCGGTGTTTCTGTTCCATCCATCTAAACTATATAATCTCTGTAGAATATGTTTGGAGCTATATATTTTGTACGTAATATGTTGGGTTTTGATTGTCTGTCTAGTTTCAGAACAAAATCCTATGTTTTTGAGTCCAGATTGATTTCGTAGAGGAGCTTCTTCGAGGGAGATCAGCACAACTGCAAGAACAATTTGAACCAGCAATTCTTACTGCTTACAACCTCCAGGTACTTGCTCTGTCTCCTATTTATTCATAAGACAGAGCATTTATGTGTTCTATAGAACAACATCAGAGTCGTGCTTAGTTCATCTTGACTATCAATCTTGTTTTGGTTTGTGCTCAGTACATGAAATTAGTAAATGAAAAATGGCCAATAAATTAGTAGAAAATTGAACACTGCTTGTATCCCAAGTTTATGTCACCAGATGTATCTAAAGGTTTGTGAATTAAATGGATAAACAGGTGAATGCTGGTACAAGGGGGTATGGAGAGATCTATGATGTCGATGTGTGTGACAAGTTTTCAAGAGGTTTATCACATGAGTTTCTAAAGAAACTGCCTCATCATGTCATTTCAAAAGAATCTGAGACCAGACAGATTGATTGTTGTTCCATCTGTTTGCAGGTTTGGTTTCCTAAGACAACCTAGACTGATTCTTCTTCCATTTACATTCCAAATTTTTTCTGGTAATGTGAAATTGAAAATTTGGCTTTCCATCTGATGCAGAACATTGAAGTGGGAGAAACCGCAAGGAGCTTGCCTCTTTGCCACCATGTATTTCACTTAACTTGTGTTGATAAGTGGTTAGTGAAACGCGGTTCTTGCCCAATTTGCAGACTCAATATCAATGTGCAATAGAATAGCTGGTTGAGAAGAAGAGTTTGTGTGTATAGCTAGTTTTGGAAGGTCCCTAAGGAAGACACCTTGTACAGCAAGCAAATACAGCCTGGTCTTGTAGTTTGTCACATGATTGTGCATGAGGATGGTACTCTATCCTGTGTTTGGATGGTACTTAACATAGACATTTGAAAGTTACTGTCGGAATTAGCAGATCTATAGACTATATCTTTGTTTGGCAGATAATAATCTTTTATCACTTCATTTTGCAGATAATAATCTTAAATAAAAAAATCTCAATAATTCAAAGTTCAGAAAAAATAAATAAATTTCAATATGATTTGCTTATTCAAGATCAGTAGAAGATATCCATTATCCTACTGCTTACAGATAGGGCCGACAATGATGCGGTGAAAAATCCATAATCATGGTTATAACTGTTACTGTTTAATATGGTTAACCGTACCATTATAGTACGGTTATGGTGATGAATTTTCTACCCAAAATGGTTATGGTATTTGAGTCATACCCATGATTATTATATAAATATAATAATTATTTATTATTAATAAACTAATATATACTAAATAATGAAAGTTACTGGACATACATGTAATAAATAACTATGAAATTAATTTTATATATTTTTATTGTTGGCAATATAGATTTATGTATTTTTTAAAATAAATTTTTCGGTCTTTTAGCATATTACATGTGGAATAAATATGAGTATACAGGTAAAACCATGGTTAATAACCACGGTTATTTTAATAGTTATGGTATTGAAAATTGTACATGTAATGATTATGGTACGTGGTTTAAAAATATGGTATGTTTATGTTATTTGTCATACCCGTATCATACTCTAACCATTGTCATCCCTACTTATAGATAAGGGACCTCTTATAGCAGGACTCAATAAAAATACAGATCCTGCTAAAAGATCATAATGGCTACACTATATACAATATAACTAATGTTTAGAGAGACACTTTTGCTCTAAAGATAGACAGTAACCTTAGTAATGAAACTGCAAAATGTTTAATGTTGAAGCCATTTTTGCTCCAAACATGATCATCGATCAACTTCTTGGTGATACATCAGAAATCTCCTCAAAGCTCATTCTGTCGATTGCTCGATTTTTACAGTCGGGAATCCCCATGCTTGCCAATAGCAAATCATCCATCACTTGGTTGTCTGTGATGGGCAATGACCAATCTTTCAATAGCTCGCCACTTTCCACTAATCTTTGCAGCTCAGCATCATCTAAGCCCTTCGGTGAGCCAATGCTGCACCGGTCTGTCCCGTGTTTTGCAATTGCAGCTTTAAATTTCTTGATCTGTCATTGCAGGAAGGAAAAACAGTTAGCAACAGCTGAGAAAAGTATGCAATACTGAATTGGCGTTTGTATAAATACTAGAAAAATCTACGACTTACGGTTGCATTTGTGCAGCTAAAGCTAGAAACACGTCCCTCAGCACCTCTGTAGAATTTGAAGAAGGGAAGGACATGGACATTGAGACATTTGCACATGGTTGTGAGGTTTTCATGGTTGACTTTCAGGAAAATGGCATCTGGGTGCAATTCAGCCATTTGACAGATCTGATGATCACAACAAATTAACTCAATTACTGCAGTAATATTCAGAAAAAGCTTGCTTCTAAAAAGTTTACATTTTTACCTTGGGATGGAGAGTTCTGCAGCCGCCACAACCCGGTGAGTAGAAATCAACCACAACGAGCCTATCACCAGAATTTCGCAGTGCATTCACAAGATCTATTGCAGAATTAATCTCCACCATGTTTGGTTTGAGAGTTTTCTCCCACCATCTCATACTCGGGCTGACACAGATCGATGCCTGTAATAAACATCACAATCAAATCACTACTGTTTCGAAATCATTCAAATTTTACGACAAAAATACGAACTTTGAGCCTCAAATCATCAACAATATCATAGCTCAAAGAAATGTCATGGTTAACGTCATATCTAGAATATTTCCAACAATAGATGAGAATAACAGAAAAGATTAAATGTGTATTAACTTTTAGCTGTTATTCAAAAATTTCAAATAAATACGCCGAAAAAAGTTGATTGAATTATTAGCATAAAGAAGAGATGGAAATACATACATGAACAGATAATTTGTCAGATGCTATAGCGCTCCTGTCTCCAGAATGCTTTCTCTCAGGCACAATAACCTGTTTTCCCTTAAAACCGGTAGCCAAAAGTGGGGCTTCCCTTATCTTTGATTCCCTAAAACTTAAAGAACCAACAGAAAAACAAGCCCCGGAGCTACATCTCTTTTTCGGGCTAACCACAACCCCATTGAACCCAGAAATGCAGAGACCTGTCTTCAGTGAACCCGACATAGCTACTTCAAATAAGCGCTAGTTGCATGCGACAACGAAAAGCCACAAACACTAATAGGCCAGTTCAATAATCAGTATTTGGATGCTTCACAGTATAATTCCAAAAACCCAGATCGCAGATGACCCCAAAAGAGTTGATCTTTCTGATCGTATCGTAGGAAAAGAGATAGCTTGGTAGCTTGCGTTGTCTTCCAAGCGTTGTGTATTATATGGAAGAAGAAGTTGAGGTTTGATTTGTTGGTAGGGTCTGTCTGGATGTCGATGTGGATCAATTCTTATCCACTATTTATCAAACTCTAATGTATTAAATGCCAGTGGGTTTGTGTGTGTGCATTGATTGCATTGACTGGATTAAGAGTGTTTTGAGGATAAGAATCAGTTTTTACTGTGCTGTGTTTGTGGATTGATACCTTATCCTTTATGATAAAAATAGTTAATTGGTTTCCTATATTTATGGGTTTCTTAGATCTGATCTCCTAAATTTATTTCTTTTCTAAACGTTTAGATTTCAGATCTAATCAAAATCAGACTTTTAGGGCTTATTTTTAGTGCCTTCCTTTGATTTGTTATCTGTTACCGTACTTTTTGGTAGGTAGATAAGTTAATTTATTCTGCTAAATTCCAGGATTTAATCTAAACTACCAAATTCATCCCAATTTTACTCACCTAAATATCAAATTTACCTGGGATTTTTACATGGACTTTTTACGGCTGAAGTGGATAAATTTATTATTCCAACTATAATTAGCAGTCATAATTTACACTCCTAAATTCAAAGACATTTTTTTAGGGTGCTGCTATTTCTACACCTGAGTTATCTATCTTGTAAGATAATAATTTTTCGTTTCTTCAGTTTTTTCTTTTACCCTGATGATATTTTGTTTACTGTTGATAATCTAGTATCAAACAACTCAATTAGAATATATATATTATGCTTAGATAACACCAAAATGGAATCTTTATGGACATTTTAACAATTAGTTCTACTTCTACCTCAATAAATCCAACTTCTGTGTGAGTTCATCTACATATATAATATTTTATTTATTTATTTCTATAGAAAAATTTAATATAATGAATAGCAACTTAAAGCTATTTTCCAATCATACCCAAGACTTTGTGCTTTCATGATGTTTGTCAATCAATCAATAGGGTAGTTGAATGTCATGAATCACACCCTTTATAGATTATTGAAACTGTCTCTGGCCTTTTCCTTTTCATCAGAATTCAGAATATCATCCATAAGAGACGACCAGGATAAAAGCAACAAATATTTCAATTTCAATTTTATATTATTTGAGAATAATTTTATTCAAGTGTAACATGAAACAATGTCGATTTTGTTATAAAAAAGTCCTATGAAGAAAGCTGCAGATACTCCAAAACCTTCATCTTAGCTCAGAACCCTTCATTAGATTTGATGCAGTTGGAACCCAGTCAAGAGACTAACCTTCAACAAACAACACAATTCAAATAATCTGGATGAATCTTCAATAAATTTGCTTTTGCAAAGTTAATAATTTAGTAGTTCACCAAAATGGCTCTAGGAAAGAACACAACACTAATAAAGAACAATTAAAAAGTTAAATGTGGATGAGCAACAATCATACCGCCAATCTATAGAAAATAGCGAATGAAACGATATCTCAGCTCTTGTTATGCCTCAATTTTTGTTACGAGCCATGCAATACCATGCAGTCGGTTCGGTTCGGG
This sequence comes from Chamaenerion angustifolium, assembly GCA_946814005.1. Taxonomy (NCBI): domain Eukaryota; kingdom Viridiplantae; phylum Streptophyta; class Magnoliopsida; order Myrtales; family Onagraceae; genus Chamaenerion; species Chamaenerion angustifolium. Next base: position 34,108,899 of record OX328275.1, read on the forward strand.
TCGGTAGGAATAGTAGTCAGCTTGTAAACCCTAGTATAACCCTAGCCCTATATAATAGGCATGTCTAGGTGGGTTCTGCATGAATAATACAGACATTTCTCTCTCTCTTTCTCTCTCTCTCTCTCGTTTGTTCTTTTCTCTGTCTCTCCCGACCACCTTTGCTCGTACGTTCGACCGTTCTGTCGCCTGCCACCCCACGACAACCTTGTCATCACCCTCGTTCCAGACAGTGCCGTTGCATCTGGTATCAGAGCCAGCACCCCACCCGCCGTCGCCGCCATGACCTCGACTAACCCTACCGGAGAAACCAGGGCCCAAAAAGACGCGCGCTTGGAAGCCTCCCTCAACGACCACACTCGGTTGATGATGGAGCTGACCCAGCGGATGGCCAACGCCGAGGAGAAGCAAGCAGCCACGGACGAACGAACCAGGACCTCCATTGAAGAGCTACGCAGGAACCTCGCCGAGTCGGAAGCTAGCAGTCGAGCTTCCCTTGACGAGATGAGGAAGGGCTTCGCAGACATCAGAGTCATGATAGCTGCCAACGCCGCCATGCACCCCGACGCCACCAGAAGCACGTCCGGCATCCTCGGGTCTGGCACGAGCACTGCGAGGACTCCACCGCTAGCCACCATGACCACCGTGACACCTCCAGCAGCCACGTTTCGAGCAGCACAGCCCGACACCTTCCACTACACCACGGAGGAACGTGACGACAGACAACCTCTACAGCCCTACCGCCATGCCGAAGCAGCCCCGTACGCGCACGAACCACGTGAAGCACGCCACCCATACCGCATCGGCCGCATAGACTTTCCCCGGTTCTCAGGCACGGAAGTCGCAAGCTGGCTGTTCCAAGTCGAGCACTTCTTCGAGATGGACGAGACACCCGACGAGGCCAAGCTGAAGATGGTCGTCATCCACCTGGACGGGGAGGCCCTCCAGTGGCACCAGGGCTACGCCAAGGTGCAGGCAGCCGAAGGAAGGACCCTCTCGTGGACTGAATATGTCGCAGCTCTACGGGCTCGGTTCGGCAACGAGCTCTTCGGTGACCCCATGCTCGAGATGAAGAACCTCCAGCAAGTCGGACCCTTCTCCGACTACCAACGGGAGTTCGACAACCTCCTTCACCGGGTGTCGTTGGTCGAGAAGGTCTCGGAGCGAGCCGCCATCAGCCAGTTCGTGGGCGGGTTGGAGCACCATCTTCAAGGTCAAGTCCGGTTGCAGCGGGTGCAGTCGCTCCACGAAGCCTATGCAGTAGCCAAGCTTCATGACACGGTTCTCTCTGGCCACAGACCGAACCGAATGGGTACCTCTCCATACTCTCATAGATCTCCTGCAGTTTATAGTAATTATGGCCCACGTAATAGTAGTATTCCTGGTAGTAATACTACACATGCTGTCAATACTACACCTGCTGTCAATACACGAGGAAATATCACCAATACAAGGGTTGTTAGCAACCGAAGGACCCGCCTCACAACAAACAGGGAAATGGAGGCTCGCCGAGCTAAGGGCCTATGCTACTGGTACCCCGAGAAGTACGTCGCGGGACATCGTTGCCGTAATAAGCAGATCTTCCTCATCGAAACCGAGGAAGGGGGAGACGGTGAAGAACCGGAGGTTGAGGAGGTCGAAGGTGAGCTAGAGGCCGAGGCAACACCCGAGCTATCCATTCACGCCATAACCGGCACGGTGGGATGCTCGACAATGAAGGTTGAAGGCCGGGTGAATAACAAAACACTCCAACTATTGATCGACTCGGGAAGCACCCATAACTTCCTCGACTCGGTCACGGCCGAGAAACTGGGTTGCATAACAGAACCGGTACCGCCCCTCAAGGTGCTTGTGGCGAACGGAGAAGAGATGCCCTGCGACCGAGTGTGCAAGGGATTTGAATGGTACATGCAAGGCCAACATTTCCGAACCAACGTCTATCTGGTTCCCTTGGAAAACTACCACATAGTCCTTGGAGTGCAGTGGTTAGCGACGTTAGAGGATATATTGTGGAATTTCTGAACGTTGACAATGAAGTTTAGGAGGGGAGACGAAGAGTGTGAGCTGCAAGGGAACGGGTCCATCTCACTTCAGTTGAGCAGAGCTAGCAAGGTGGACAAGATTCTCAGCAAGAAAAACGATATCGCCTCAGTACAGTTGTGTAGCTTGTCTCTCCGAGACGACCCGAGAGATCACAGATTTTTGTTCTCAACACAGGTTACTAAGGAGGAATCAATGCCGAAGGGACTAATGGAGCTGCTTGATCGCTATGAGGATGTGTTTAGAGAACCAAAGGGATTACCACCAGTAAGGGCGGTCGACCATCGGATACCGCTTAAAGAGGGGACGGCCCCAGTCGGGTTAAGACCGTATCGCTACCCGGCTCCCCAAAAGGACATAATCGAAAGAATGGTGAAGGAGATGATAGAGGGGGGAATTATAAGACCAAGCTCGAGCCCATTCTCGTCCCCAGTTGTATTGGTTAAGAAGAAGGATAACACTTGGAGAATGTGTATAGACTATCGAAGGTTAAATGACGCCACGATCAAGGACAAATTCCCAATTCCGCTGGTCGATGAACTACTAGACGAGCTCCATGGTGCGACAGTTTTCTCAAAGGTGGATCTAAGGTCCGGGTATCATCAAATACGAATGGCTGCTCCCGACATACATAAGACCGCATTCCGGACTCATGAGGGCCACTATGAGTTCCTTGTCATGCCTTTCAGCCTGACCAACGCTCCAGCTACATTCCAAGGACTCATGAACACCATCTTTAAGGATCACCTTCGTAAGTTCGTACTTGTGTTCTTCGACGATATTCTCGTTTATAGTGCAACTCTGGAAGAACACATAAAGCACCTAGAAGTGGTAATGACGCTACTGAGGAAAAATGAATTGGTGGCAAAGCAGAGCAAGTGCAGCTTTGGTGGCACGAGCATTGAGTATTTGGGTCACATTGTCTCGGGGTTAGGAGTCGCTACGGATCCCAACAAGGTGGCAGCAATAAAAGAATGGCCAGTGCCTCAGAACCCGAAGCAACTAAGGGGATTCTTGGGCCTCACGGGCTACTACCGCAAGTTTGTAAAGGGTTACGGGGTGATCAGTAAACCACTTACCAATCTGCTCAAGAAGGACTCATTCCATTGGACTGAAGAAGCCACGGTCGCGTTCACACAGTTAAAGGAGACCATGATGTCAGCACCGGTCCTCGCCCTACCCAACATGGCCGAAACATTCACGGTGGAAACCGATGCATCCAACACAGGAATAGGTGCAGTATTAATGCAGCAGGGTCACCCGATAGCATACATCAGCAAGGGCTTATCAGTGCGACAGCAGGTCCTTTCGGCATATGAGAAGGAGCTCCTCGCAATCTTGCTAGCCATCAAGAAGTGGCATTTTTACTTGGTCGATAGGCGGTTCATCATCAAGACCGACCACCGGAGCCTTAAGTTCCTCCTCGAGCAGAAATTGTCTACACCCCTCCAGCACACCTGGCTCGTTAAGCTGCTAGGGTACGACTATGAGATAGTGTACAAGAAAGGGGTCGAGAATTTGGCCGCAGATGCTCTCTCCAGGATACCGAGTCACGAGTTGCTCGCCCTCACCGCATCGTCAGTCTCCTCAGAGTTATTAAGCCGCATCAAGAAGAGCATAAGGGAGGACAACGATTACATGTCATTGGTCAACCGGCTAACACAAGGAGAAATAATAGAGAGGTTCCAGTGGAAGGACGAACTTCTCTTGAGAAAGGGGAAGATAGTGGTGGGGCACGACGCCGAGTTAAAGGATGGAAATCCTCACTCTATTTCACGCATCACCATTAGGGGGGCATTCGGGATCCACCGCCACCATGCAGCGATTGTCCTCCCTACTGTATTGGAAGGGTCTTAAGAAGAGCGTGAGGGAGTATGTGCGTAACTGTGCAGTATGTCAACAACAGAAGTATGACAGGTCAGCTAGCCCGGGATTACTTCAACCACTACCAGTTCCGCAAGCCATCTTCACCGACATCTCAATGGACTTTATCACGGGACTGCCCAACTCTCACGGCAAGGAGGTCATCTTCGTAGTTGTGGATCGCCTAACGAAGTATAGCCACTTCATGGCGCTAGCCCACCCATATTCAGCCACGACAGTTGCTCAAGTGTTCATCGACAATGTCTATAAGCTGCACGGATGTCCCAACAGCATAGTAAGCGATCGTGACACCATATTCGTAAGCTCGTTCTGGAAGGAGCTCTTCAAGCAATTAGGCGTCACCTTATGCATGTCCTCGGCATACCATCCCCAGACCGATGGGCAAACAGAAGTGGTTAACCGTTCACTGGAGACATATCTGAGGTGCATGGCAAGCGAGCGTCCATCGAGCTGGGCAAAATGGCTACCCCTAGCACAGTGGTGGTACAATACTTCGTGGCACTCGACCATCAAGACTACACCATTCGAAGCACTCTACGGCTACGCACCGCCCTTCCACGTCCCGTACCTCCCCAAGGATTCAAGCGTAGAGGCGGTGGACTTACTGCTTCGCGACCGTGAGGATGCCATCAACTTGCTAAAGTTCCACCTACGGAGAGCTCAGAATCGTATGAAACAGGTCGCGGATAAGAGGAGATCAGACAGGAGCTTCGAGATCGGAGACTGGGTGTTCCTCAAATTGCACCCGTACAGCCAACATTCCCTGAAGAAGCGCAGCATGCACAAGTTCCAGCCGAAATTCTTTGGGCCCTTCAAGGTACTGGAGAAAATAGGACCCGTCGCTTACAAACTCGACTTGCCAGCCACCGCGCTCATACACCCGACAGTGCACGTGTCCCAATTAAAGCTGGCCCACGGAAGCAACATACAGACCACCTCACTTCCTGCAGAATTCATGCGTCCGACTGGCCGAGAACCCGAGTACGTTCTGGAGAGGAAGATGGTACGAAGAGGCAACCGAGCAGCAACCAAGGTTTTAGTCAAGTGGAAGAACTCGGAAGAAAAAGATGCAACATGGGAATTCTTAGAAGACTTGCGCCGCAAGTATGGAGATGCCGACCTTGAGGACAAGGTCATTGTTTAAGGGGGCAATAATGTTACGAGCCATGCAATACCATGCAGTCGGTTCGGTTCGGGTCGGTAGGAATAGTAGTCAGCTTGTAAACCCTAGTATAACCCTAGCCCTATATAATAGGCATGTCTAGGTGGGTTCTGCATGAATAATACAGACATTTCTCTCTCTCTTTCTCTCTCTCTCTCTCGTTTGTTCTTTTCTCTGTCTCTCCCGACCACCTTTGCTCGTACGTTCGACCGTTCTGTCGCCTGCCACCCCACGACAACCTTGTCATCACCCTCGTTCCAGACAGTGCCGTTGCAATTTTCATCACGTCACTTTGATCAGCAGTAATGAGGCCGAATTACATAATCAACAAAGATATGAACTTGATTTGTAGATCATATTTAAAGAAAAAACTTTTTCCAGGTAGAATCTTGGAACGGATCTTGAATCCAGAAAGCGGATTTGCTGCAGAAATCAATACAACGGTTAAAATGTATAGGAAAGTACTACGTTATAATCAGACATCTTTGTGCATCAGAGAGATTCCCACAGACAAATCATCATCCTCAAAGAGTGCAGATGTCCCTGTCTGATTTATCATCACTTGCAGAAAGAATAAAGATGAATGAAGAACTGATAGAACATAGAGGTCTTGACTTGAGCGCACACATTCCAGATCAACCTTTTATATATAGGAGGTAATGTGAGAGGCAGAAGGAAACCCTAGATGCAGAACAAAACCAAAAACAAGAAGGCGAGACTACTCAGATCAACGGTACAGATTATAAGTACAAGAAATGTGACCTAATTTGTATACTAACTTCCCCCATATTATAATAGGGAAAATTGTAGCTTCCCAACCCGGAGTGGTGTCAAAATGGGTCATGGTCGTCGGACTTGGATCGTGTTAGGAACTCTCTGATTCAAACCTGACTCGTGTAATAGTATGAGTCAGTTTTTGCAATTCAAACCTGACCTGCTAGGAATAGTAAGACTTGAGTCAAACTGACATGTTCGACCCACCAGTACATAAAAACCCAAAAATGAATGACCTATGGATCAAAACTACTAACACATGAGTCAGAATTATATATATTTAATATAATATACAATTCAGTACGGGTCATGGGTTGACCCATGAGTCAAGATTACTGACTCAAACCTGACTCGTGTTTTCACGGGTCATCTGTGAATCGTGTCAAAATGACTCGTAAGTCAAAAAGTCTAATCCAACCCGTTTGTGGATCACCCACGGATTGGGTTAATTTTTGACACCCTACCCACCAAACTTTTAGAGTTGTTGTAATTTTATTTTTTTTTGCCATAAGAGTTGTTGTAATTAAGTTTGGACTAATTGAGCTGGTTTGGGTCCACGATTGTGAATCGACTCCCGACTCATATCAGCTCACCTAATAATAATGAATTGGTATAAAGATTTTTATATCATATTCAATATCAGGGAATTCTTACGTGGCCCCCCACACATCATTTTGCAACCAACAGCAACACAGAACAGGATACGAAGATGTTGAGAATCAGATAAGGATAAGAAACATGCACATATCCACCGTAGATTCCCAACACAAAGAATCTCGGCCGTCCAATTTTGCCACTTAACTTGAACCACAATTTCATTTTCTCAAAGCAGGATACAGAGACATGCACTAGATATAGCTCAACCCATAGAGCTGCTCAAGCACCACCATAAGATTGCTGCCAGCCAACCCTTCTGGTAGGAAAATCCTTGATATGGCTGCCGCCACTATGCAAGCTTCTGCCGCCGTGTTCTCGTCCCGGTCGAGGTTCCTGACCGGGGCATCGGGTATGCTCAACCGTGAGGTTTCAGTCAGGGTTCTGCCCTCTACGGTGGCTTCGACCACTTTCAAGGTGGAAGCTAAGAAAGGCGAGTGGCTTCCGGGTTTGGCATCTCCTGCTTACCTAAACGGAAGGTAACCAACTTACACCACTATTTTAATCTATGTAGAGTTTGTTTAAAAATAGTAAGTGATTGATAGAAAGTACGTAGCAAGAAGTTATTTTTCATGTAGCTTAGTTCATAATCCCATGCATTTTGGTTGGTACGCTTTGGTTAGTCTTGCCGGTGACAATGGATTCGACCCCTTAGCCCTAGCCGAGGACCCAGAGAACTTGAAATGGTTCGTGCAGGCCGAACTCGTGAACGGACGTTGGGCGATGTTGGGTGTTGCAGGGATGCTATTGCCGGAAGTATTCACATCGATCGGGATCCTAAACGTGCCCAAGTGGTATGATGCGGGAAAAGAGCAGTACTTTGCGTCGTCATCGACCTTGTTCGTGATCGAGTTCATCTTGTTCCACTACGTTGAGATTCGGAGATGGCAAGACATCAAGAACCCAGGAAGTGTGAACCAAGATCCCATCTTCAAGCAATACAGTTTGCCTCCAAATGAAGTTGGTTACCCTGGTGGCATCTTCAACCCCCTCAACTTTGCCCCAACTCTTGAGGCCAAAGAAAAAGAGATTGCCAATGGTACGTACGTAATATGGATTGATAATTAAGAATTGTATATTAACTGATGGCCGCCGGCCGGCATTCACCCAAACATTATTAAATTTGATTTGTGTAGGGAGATTGGCGATGCTTGCGTTTCTAGGGTTTGTCGTCCAGCACAACGTGACCGGGAAGGGACCGTTTGACAACCTGTTGCAGCACCTTTCCGACCCGTGGCACAACACGATCGTCCAAACCCTAAGTGGAAACTGAATCGATTGAGTTGGAGAAGTCGATCGATTTCAATTGCGCTATTTGCTTCTCTTATATTATGATCATCAGTCATTAATTATAAGTCGGTTCTGTTAGTAACGGGAGTGAAATTTTGGGCATCAATGGTGTAAAAATGCAGAACTTTCTTATGTACAGGAATATTCATGAAGTGTGGCTTTTAATTAGTACTTACTTAACCAAAGAACTGCGATCGATCCACAATTTTCTTGTTCTTGTTTCTGCCATGAACGACCAAACATCAGCTAAACGAAAACCTAGCTAGTACGAGAGGTTTGCATTAACGGAGACCGGAATTGTATATCATCTCGATCTCAATGTCTGCTTGAAGAGGACGATGATGATGAATCTGCGGCGGCGATGATCCTGTCGTTCATCACGACCTTTCGTTTCTTGTAGTTTAACTTGAAACATACCTGTCGAAGCCTCTTAGTCTTTTCCTCCATTTCCAAATCAGGAAGCTCTTCCATCATCTTCTTCTCCTTCTCTAACCAGTCTATCACCTGCTTCTTCTTCTTCTCATCTCCCATATTATCCTGCATATATGCACCTGTGATTTTAAATTAATTGTATAACAAAATAGTAAAATAATGTTGGGCTTAAGTACAATTATAACGTGGTAATCAGGGTGTGCCTTGACATTTCTTATTAGGGTTTCGATGCTCATCAACTTCCGGTGAGGCCAACGTTGGATCCCGACCTCACGACATCTCTTCTTAAGCAACGTAAGGCCGACATTGAGTTCCTTCGCAGCCTGAATAATCGGCATATGGAAATACTCAGAGAGGACTTCTCTTGACAGTGTCAATACCCGATTACCACTGCTAGGGATTGTAGTCTCGTAAAGCTTCCCTTCACTCAACAATGGCGGATTCCTCTCCTCCTCAAGGTTATCGTCACTTTTCAGCAACCATTCACCGAAACCTTCGATGCAGATTTCGTCTAGATTGTCTTCGGACGTGAAATAGTGCTCGAAACCCATTGAATCGTTCACGATGCTGTTCACATCGAACTCACTTTCGAGATTATAATGATCTGCGAAAGAGTCGAAAAGAGGAGAAGGAGGTTGTATCTGTGAAGAACTCGTCTCGAAAGCCGAAGGTGCCAAATCGTTGCAGTCCCAATCACCAAACTGATCAACCGAATATGTCGGATAGTTCGCAGTGGATTGGAGGATGAAGAAGGGGTCTTCTTCTTTTTCTTCTTCCTTTGAGAGGACTTGGTCATTCCAACACTTGAGGGAACGAGCCGCCATTGGAGATGAAAAGCATGCAGTGTAGTAGTGTGTCAATGGAGTAGGATATATATGGGAATTGAAGGAAGTAGTCGATGAGCCGTCATCCGCAGCTAATAATGAATTAATCTCTGTTCGTTTTGCGTATTTATTGAATTATTATTGTGATTGAAGATCGTGCGTCATCGATCGCAAATGCATGAACCGAAACTTACCATTGAATGCAGTTTCCGGCGAAGGGGCGCGTGTGTGCGAGAGTTACAAAGAGATCAGTAAATGTGGAATTATGTGATATTCAAAACTTGGAGTTCCCATGAAATTAAAAGGCATAATGGGATAGTTAATAAATTAAAATAGTATATAAATCAAAGTATCGTATGTAAAAGTTAGAATAGTTCTTATTGTAGTAAAAAAAAAAAAAAATCTCTAGCTATATATATTTAATTTAATAAATATAATATTATAGTCAAATAAAATGCTATGTACATATTCATAGATATTGAAATGATGTAATATTATTTAATGATGTATTTTTCTAAGTACATTTAAAATTGCTTCTACATGAAGAAATATTAAAGATACGTGCTTACAAGCTATATATATAATTAATTTTAAACCTCCAAATAACCAATTTTACCATATGTTACTATATAACATAATAAAATAGACTTATATTTAGTTGAATTAGCTTATTTAAACTCATAAGCAGTTTTGTTGCTATTTTTATACATTTTTTGATATATGTAGTGAAAATGAATAGTATCGATAGATATACTATTAAGTAAATTATTTATAATAGTACATACTTATAGGGATTAAAATAGATGAGTAATTAACATTAATTTTAAATAATTGATTGCTAAATATGTTTTTTTTTACCTGTTGTATTCTTGTATAAAGGCATTTTAGTCCTTCCAAACTCCGAATAATTTTGACCAGCACAAAAATTGATAGCAACCCAAGAATTGCTTCAAATGTAATTTTGACCAATATGAAGACGTGGCGTGGTATGATTGGACCAATGCCTAAGAAAATCTGAAAATTGCAGTTACATGGTCGTTAGTATACTGGCGGTCCAAAGTGGACAGAATAGCAAAAAGTGAGCCTCGGTAGTTTAACGTCCGTTTACTGAACCTACGGCTACAGAATCACCAACTGGCTCCATCTCCACGCGGCCATGTCAAATTCAAGAAAAGCTCCAAATAAATGCGTTTGTGGACTTCCATTCGAGCTGATCAAGAACCTCAACGAATATTCAGAGATCGATTACAGGTCAATTCAATTAACGCTTCAAATTTCTGTACATTTTGCTGAATTTTCAATTCAAGAATCCCATGTTGATTTTGTTGTTCCTGATAGATTTGTGGGTTTGAGATTGGAAATGTGAAGACATCAGTTTTCTCCTTCAGGTTTACGATATGCCACAATGTATATATTGATTTCGGTTTTATATGGTAGCGTTGATTTGTTTTTCTGACATTTCGTTGGATGGAATCGAATATATTCAATGTTGGCAAAAACATAGTTTTTTAGAAGGACGAGATTGAAAAATTGTCTGCTCAATCAATAGGCTGTTGATCAGTAAATGGTTATGTCGTTATTATTAGACTGATTAGCTCATTTGTATGACAAATCGATGCCAAATGTGATTGATGGCAGCATGATACTTAATTATCACGTGTTGAAGTCCTTCACGGTGCATCTAGCTGGACATTATGTAACTTGAAAATTTCTGCTGATATTCATTTATACTCGAGTGGAATTATGGTGGTTATTCTTCTGGGTTTGTATTAATTGGTACTAATGGTATATCAGGAGGACACCCTTTTAGGGATGAGTGATCAGGAGGACACCCTTTATTAAAATGAAGTTGCGTTTATGATAAGGGCAGCACATCAGAACGGTCTACGTTTCACCATAGCAGCACCTGCATTGTCTCCCACGGTTCAGGAACCGCACCACCCACCCCTACCTTCACCTCCGGTGTAGCTGTAACACTCTGGATCGGAGGAGAACAGATCAGTCTCTCTCAGCTGAAGTGGATTCTTGGTTTCGTATCGAGTGAGGTACTTGCTTTGTGAATGAAGCAAAGATGTATGGAAAGAACCATGTAAATTCATAAAAACAAGCCCTTTCATCGTGTTTCCTTCTTCGAAAGTTGCGAGTCTATTACACATATTCGCTGCTCACTGACTTTATTGTGATCATTTCTTAACACCCTTCTCTTATGCTCATAGTTGGACAAACACTTGAAAAAAAAACATTTGATTTTTGTCCACCATAGGCCAAAATTGAAAGCTCGCCGACACATGCGAAGCTTCGCCAACCATTGGCAAAGCTTAAAGATTTTCTTTTGGTCAAACTTTATTGTTTCATATATATATATACAAATTGCTTGTGTACATGATCAAGACGCGATAGATGATGGACAGCAGATTAGACTTGTCGTCCTCTATGTCATGTCAATTAAGCTTTCCATTTACGTTCGAAATTAATGAGTCGTGTTCTTTGGATAACATTTTGTTGCAAGAGGGGGTGCTAGTTGATCAAATGACAACAAGGGGTGATAATTTAATGTTTGGGAAGATGCCTTGACGAAGGGGGAAAAGAAAGAATACAACCTTCATCACACAAAATATCACAAAACTCTATTAATGAATACACAGAACAACATATTTTTATTTATTCATGTAAATATCTATCTATTTTGTCTTCAGAACATTATTGTTACTAGCTCCCTCAGCTCATCTAGCTAGCGACGTGTTCACGAAGTGGTTACCGGCAGGGCTGCTGCTCCGCCTTCATCAAAGAGCCATTTCTCCAACATCCTCAGAGGAACGTCACCGTCTTCGGTTAGATCATTACCTGGGTTTATGCTTCCGTCTCGTGTCTGAATTCGATCTTCATCGGAATGAGAATTGGCAGACGAGATGAATCTGAACATGGTATCTTCTCCGAACTCCGGGTTCCTCGTGTTCTTCGGACAGTTGTTCATCCATCCCTTGAGCAACCGCGATATGTTCTCCGTGCTGGACGCGTACGACGTAGTGTTGTTCGTTCCTTGTTTGTGGATCTCATAATTACCCGACATGTCTGTGTCGATGCTGATGAGTCCACCGCCAGATTTGGTTTCGTTGAAGAGGTTGTGCGTTGGAGTGTAATCCAAGGATAAGGCCTCGCATAAGTCTTGTTTTGCCATGTTTATATCCGTCTGCAGCCTCCTTTCCCATTGTACTTTCCAGTCTGATCTCGAAGGAGTCACAACATGTACTCCATTGTCGTTGCCAATAATCTTGAGCTTTGTCAGCTTCTTCTTCAGGTGGGTGTTCCAGTAGTTTTTGATATCATTATCTGTTCTTTGTGGTAGGTAAGAAGCTATGGCTGCCCATCTACACACAAAATTAACAATCATGCATAAAAGAATTGAATCTTTAGCTAGAAAGAAGATCGAGAAGAAGATCTTGGTTATGTCTCAGCACACAGGTGGCCGGGTAACGTACACGTACCTGTTCCCTAGAAGAGCTTGAAGATGAGTGATGGTCTTCTCCTCCTGATGGTTGAAGTTCCCTCTCTTTATCCCTGGTCGGAGATAGTTAGTCCACCGGAGCCGACAACTCTTACTACACCTAAGCAAACCTGTAACGACCACCCAAACAAATACTCATTTAATTCATTTATATATGACTCAACAGAACAGACCACCCTCTATCTATCTATCTATTAGGTTAGGTAGTAGGTTAATTATTACCGGTGTTGGTGGGGATGGATCTCCAGTTTCCCGGTCCGTGTTCTTGAATGTAGGCGACGAGGATGATGTCTTCTTCTGGATTCCATGGCCCTTTCTTCACTCCAATCTGGTCGCAGTACGGTGGTCTACCCATCTAGCTACCAACAACTTATATATATAAAATATATTCTACGTAAACGTACAGTAGGTAGGTAAGTAGAGAGAGAGAGAGAGAGAGAGAGAGAGAGAGAGAGCTACTACTAGGGCTTGGTAGCTTGAAAGAGAGAGAGAAAATGATTAGGTTGTCTGCATATAATTTATATATATATGGAGAGAGAAAGAGAAACTTTAACTCTCTCTGCAGAGTGCAGACTGCATGTGATGTGGCAACCTAAAGAGAAGTCTTCAATGTTCATTATAAAAAAGAGAAGATAGCATAGTCAGCTGATCAGCCATCACACAGTTCACAGAAAATCAATAGCTTGTCGATGAATTTGCTTATACTATCAACTGTCAACCAATATCAAGTGAACACAGAGAAATATCAAGTGAAACAGAGAGAAATGATAAAATATCCTACGCTGTCGACGTAGGAGAGACGGGATGTCTGCCGTGTGAAGTGCGAGAGAGTTTTGCTGAGAGTATGAAAGTGAGTGGCTGCTCAAGTGAAGTGCTGCTCTTGTTCCTTTGGCCTTTAGTTTGTTTTTTAATTCTATATATATAGAACTAATTCGGATTCCGATTAATATAGGGTACCCCGACAAACTGAAACTGAATAAATAATTTTTTTTTTTCCGGAACCTATCATATTTTTAAAACTTTTATCCGGTTCAGTTATTCAATTTGAGTACACCCAACTTCTCTTGGTTTATTTTTTGGTATACAGCAATTTCCCCCCAACATACTTAGGTTGAGTGAAGTTGGAATCTCATGGAAAGTGACACATAAGAGAGGACTTTAATTTTAGATTGATTCAAGCATGTCCACCCACACCCAATCCCCATTGAACCCCATGATACTAACCCAAACAAACTCATACCCAGCGTAGCAGTCAATCTTGAACACCCTCCCTCATGAGTTCTGTTTTGTTCATCTTCTCCTTGAATCTGGTTCGGTTTCAGTTTTAAATTTGACACCATTGCTGCTGAGCTCCTCTCATCTTATAGCAAGATTGCCACTGTCATATGCATCTGATGCCATGGGGGGTGGGGGGTGGGGGGGAGGACTGAGTGGTTATCAATGGCATCTGCTGCTTCCTTCCTTACCTTCCTTCCTTCAGGACAGGAGATGTCTGTGTCATGCTGCATAACTCTTCTGCAAATGTATCAGAAACGGGATAGTAAATGATTCATAAACTGCATCTGTTTCTCACATTGAATGTTTGAATCCAACAACTCGTGTCTCACTCTTGCCACATCAGCAGCTGTTTCTTCTTCTGCAAAATTTGATTGTAATCTGCGAATCCAATACTTCAACCTCTGAATGGTTACTCTCTAAAAAGGAACATGGTAAACAAATATTGTCTCTTGGACTAAATGAAGTTGACTAGTACAAGAAGTAGTAGATCAAGTTTAATGATTTATTCTGCTTCCCAACAGTGTAGCACTAGCCCCCACACCTTCACCTCCACCATTTGCAATTGTGCATGAGGATTAACACTGCATCATTCTTAGAGCATGTAACTAAATGAGTCATACTAAGAGGAGAAGAAGGTAGAGAACAGATCAAAACCTTGACAAGAATGACAGTCCCAGTACCAAGCCTATGGCGGCAAAGATAGCGTGAGACCAATGGAATCGGTATTGAAACAGAAGGAGAAGCTGTTAGAGATAATAGTTGATGGAGAAAAGGATTTGGTATCTGAGATAGATAGCTTGCAGTGCATATAGAGAAGAAAATACAGTTACCTAAAAACTAATGACAGCTGTGGGATTTGAACCCACGCCCTTTCGGACCAGAGCCTAAATCTGGCGCCTTAGACCACTCGGCCAAACTGTCAGATGATAAGGAAAGGTAAATAGTAATATATAATACAAGTCATTATGACTTTTTAAAAATAATGTTATGATGTTATTTTTTCAAATTTTAAAATCTATTTTATTATATTGAATGAAAACTGGAGAAATTCTAAATTTGTTTAAATTTTAGAGATGAGAACTTGAAAAGTTAACTTTAAAGGGCATTTTTCGAAGGATATCCAAATGTTAAGGGTAAAGGGGCAATTTTAAGATAGTAATTGAGATTTAGGTTAGGGCTTTTGGATTTGAATAGAGTTAGTTACATGCTCATCTCTTTGAAGTCTCTCTGTCTTCACTCTCTTCATCTCCCCGATTCATCCTCTCATCGTCTAGTCCGTCTTCAACAGTTCGGATTGACGTATGATTTTGGTATTTCACAAAGATTGGTCTATGTTGCACCAGTTGGAACCAGATTCCCGGTATCGAGGCTTCTCCACCCTCACCTCGCAACATAGGGTTCGTATTATGTCGCTTCGGCATCTTCGACTCGGCAGGGGTATAGTTTTTCCAATTGTTTTCTTCCTTATACAATTATGTAGGGATATGTCGTGGTTTAGTGATTGCATTTTGCTGCTTCATTCTATCTCAATTATATCGGTTACGCTATCCTGGTTTGGCATCTGGCAATAATCCGTGAATGAATTGGAAGCCTTCTTAATTTTCATTCTCCGTTATGCTACTGGAGAGTGTTATCGGTATTTCATTTAGGGATGATACCATTAGGAGTGGAGAAGGGGTTGAAATCTTAGTTTCAGGGTCATTACTTACGAAATGGAAGTTGTATTAGACTATGAGTGTAGGATTAGTATATTCTTACGTGTCGCCCTAATCCTTAAAAATGAGAATTTCATGCCATCTTATGAAGTTAGTTTTCTTATTTTCTTTGGGTATTAAACTGCTGTAGCTGCTAATTTTTCCCTTTGTTTCCCCTTAGTCAGTGCTCATTGTTGGATAATACAAGGTTAGCACAGGCACTATGAGTTTTCTGGAAAAGAATCCTACTTAGCCTAGTGAGAGAAGTATAAAGAGCAAAAACAAAAAGGATAATAAGGTATTGAAAGAACTTCTAAAAGCTGAGGACAATGAGAATGCCATTCAGTGTAAGGGTCTGTATGAGGAAAAAAATCGAACAGTTTGTGGTGGAAGAAGTGTAGTAACTGTAAGCGAAAAAGGAAGAAATGAGGATACTGCAGTACAAGATTATAGCAGCGACTGTGTTCTGAAGGAAGTCAAAGGAGACAATATTTACAATAAGTTAATAACAAAATTTAAAACAAGGAGGATGAAAATGTTGTTGATACTAGTGTTCACCTTGATCACAATTTAAGGATTGATGCTAAGATGTTTGCAAAGAAATAAACTTCTAATGGAGTAAGCTGCTAAATCTAAGAACCAAGAGATTTGCTACATGAGCAGATTTCCTCATTACATGGACCATGTGAAGCTTCAGCAAGTTCTATGCCAGTATGGTGAAATAGACAGGATATATCTGACACTTAAAGGTAAAACTTTGCTTCTTTTATTCTGAACCTATTATTGATAATACTGCAAATGGTAGAGAATTGTGGTTAGATTATGGTTTCTTTAGCTTTAAGAGTGATTTCTATGTTGCCACTTCTCTTTATTGAAGATTCATGTTTCAGATCCTGCTACTCAAACAATAGTCAAATCGTTAATCTGGTGGTGGTTTCAAGGGCATCAATTTGCTGAAGGGTCAGGTCTGTGTATTTAATTTAGCTGTGGATATGTTCAGGTTGAATAGAAATAAAACTTGTTTACGATGTTCACATATTCATATTTATACATTTCGCATTGCCTTATCTTATCTATTCTCCCTTATAATGATTTAAGTTTTCTGAGCACACCACTTATTTGTTTTTCTGATTATGTAGGATGGGTTGAATTTGCCAACAATAATTAGCAAAGAGGTCTGTCAATATGTTAAATGGTGCATCGATAGGTAATTCTCTCTCTGTACTTAACAACTGATAGCCGTGTTTGCTGAAATGAAATGGATCTGGCACTATGTTTTAGCTCACCTAGGCGATGCAAATACCCTCCATTGAGGCGCGCACCTCAGTCGCCTCCTTCAAAGAAGAGTTATCTACCCAACCTGAAGCCCCTATTGTTGCGTGAGTCGGAACATTAACAATCTTTTGAAGAGGTTGTGCCTTGCATTATTTTTTCTTATACTTTGAAGCTTTTTGGTATCTGCAAAGATGTGTTGCATCATAGTATAAGCATAAACAACTAAATTATGACATTTTAAAATATAAATACAAATTTCTTTATTATTCATTGTCAGTGTGAGGTGTTAAAACTGTTTTTTTTTAAATATGATAGTATATTTATCTTTAATTCTTTATCGAACTGATTTTCAGTTCTGCTGCTGATGAAGTAAAACAAAGAAAATGTGGTTCTTAAGTGGTATTTTAGAGTCTACTTGAAAAACAACAATAGTTGTGGTTCTTAAGTAGAGTACAATTTTCTTACACTGCAATTCCAATGCAGTCGGCATTCTTGTTCTTCATTCACATATGTACTTGCATTGCTATTGCATGAGTCATATAAAAAGTTACTAAGAAAAAAAAAATTCATGATCCCATACTTGTACTGAACCATGCTTTACACCATGTGGAATATGACATGCTGCTATTTCTAGTTAGATTATATATCAGGTGCGCCGATATTTGGCTTTTGCATTTTGGTGCGCCTCAAATTTTTAAAAACATTGTTGGCAGACTTCCACCATTTTTCAGATTTTGAATGCAAAATAAATTTTTTTAAAAAGAATTCTATTCAGAATGTGAACTACTGAAACTGATCCGTTTCCGGTAATTTTCCATAAGTATGAATTTTTAATTAAGTTTTGTTTCATGCTTGTTTAGGAGAGGTAAAGGTCATCTTGGTTTGATTTGTTAAAGACATTAATGTTCATGTTAGCTTGTTAGTTAAGAGATAGCAACAGTTTAATATGCATTTTGTTTTTTCTAAAACCCAGTTTATAAGAATGTTTTTGGAGAGGAACGATTAATTTTTGAACTCGCTGCTGCCAAGAGAGAGTGGAATCTAAACGAAATCCTGGTTGAGAAGTATTGAAGAACGCCTGAGGAAGGTAAATCTTATTTCAATGTTTAGTGTGGAGTTTTAAAGCAACTCCAATGGTTTTTTTCCAATGGTATAACTATTGCCACATTCCTGTGCAATAGTTATAACGGATTATTCAAGATTATAATGTCTTTTTTTTTTTTTTTTTACAGAACCAGAAGGTAGAAGAGAAGGTGAGCTCCGCTTTTCGAATAGAAGCAAACCTATTGTTTCGAGGATGCTTCTTGATGGTGTAGGTTTTAATTTTATCTTCATTAACCAAAATATTGAACGACTTCGGTGCTCATTTTCTGTATGTTGCGGCTTTTTCTTTCTATTTTTCAGGTGTTTGAAGCTCCTTAATCCAAATGGTGGAACGTGACGACGACGTACAGTTGACACTAGAAAATGGATGTTGTTTGGTGGCGACTGTTGCTATATTTACAATTCGTGTTAGTGAAGAAAAATCATCGTTAGTCTAGGCGTGTAGTTGTTTTTATCTCCTATTATTTACCTACCAGACACTACGTTTCTATTTTTATTTTTTTTAGGAATAGAGGCCCAGTTTGTAATATGCTTTATCTGGGCCAGTTTCATTTTTACTGAACTGCTTGGCCCTGTAAACCCCAATTTACTGCGCTAATAATGCCCCTGGGTCTGATGAAAGGCCTTCAATTTGCTGACATTGCATCAGCTCAGGTTCACTTATTAGCCGTCTATACCTGGCCGGATTATGCTATAATTATGCTCACTTTACACATTCTTAGTGGGCCTGCTTGCCATGACAGATTTCAATGGGTTGGGATTTATTAATTTTGTATCTGAAACAGCGCCGTTAAGTTCGTAATAAGCTACAAATTGACCATTCAAATATTACTTTTTTACCAATCGAGAAGGATTCTTATTGGGCCCGATTATCCATTACCGTACGGCCTGAAGATACACTTATCATTCTTATTGGGCCTTGCTAAACTTTTCTACTGGACCCATATAATCCTTATTGGGCCTTGTAAAACTTTTTACTGGGCCCATATAATTCTTATGGGCCTTGTTAAACTTTTCAGCTGGACCCATGTAATCCTTATTGGGCCTTGTAAAACATTTTTCTGGGCCCATATAATTCCTATCGGCCTTGTTAAACTTTTCTACAGGCCCATATAATCTTTATTGGGCCTTGCAAAACATTTATACTGGGCCCATAAAATTATTATTGGGCCTTGTAAAACTTTCTACGAGGCCATACGGCCCATCGTACAATTCTTATTGGGCCTTGTTAAACCATCTACTGGGCATACGGCCCATCACACAATCCGTATTGGGCTTCATCAAACTTTCTACTGAGCCATACGACCCATCACAATCCCTATTGGGCCTTGTTAAACTTTCTACTGGGTCATACGGCCCATCATACAATCCTTATTGGCCTGTCAAACTTTGTGCTGGGCCCATACAATTATTATTGGGCCTTGTTAAATTTTCTATCGGGCACATACAATCCTTATTGGGTATTGTTGATTTTTCTACTGGGTCATACGGCCCATCATAAAATCTTTATTGGGCCTTGTTAAACTTTCTACTAGGTCATATAGCCTATCATACAATCTTTAATGGGCTATACAGCCCATCAAAAATCTTTACTAACATACAGCGTTAGTCGCTGAATTTTTCGCGGGACACTTTGGAGAACAAGTACCTCCTGTGTAGTAATGGCTTAACCATCAAGAAAACCAGGCACCTTCAAATGCCTTCCCTTAATATTGGGCTTTGGTTTCGGCCCAACAATGTACAAAGGCCCATAGTTTTGGGCCTGTCATGGCCTATAATATTTGACGAAACACCTCCTCCTGGGCATGCCTGAACCCCTTGTTTCTGCAGTTTTCTTTTCTGCAGCATATGAAGATTTGCTTGTAAATCAATCTGCGGTGGTCTGGGGAATTGTTTTTAGCTTGATGAACAACTAATAAGAAAACCAAACCAGAATCAGACAGAGGAGGCATCACTAACATCAGCTTAAAAGACAACAAGAGGACAATCAGGTGATTCTGCAGAGCAAGAACGTTCTCTATGATACCGACAATCAGGTGATACCGACGCCTTTGGGTGGGAGAGATCTCGAATGTCAAATCTTCTTGTGCAGTTGCTGGCATACATACAGTTGGGGTTGCAGAAAATGAACAGGGTCTCTATCAAGACAACTTCTTGGACTCCTACAGTCAGTGCCATATTTGGAGCAGAGTTGCTATTGACACTGACGCAACTGAGGATGCTGCAGTGATGTTATCTATTTTGAGTTTGGTATTGGTGTCGATGCTTCTGCTGCCGAGTTCAGATGTTTTTATGGATCATTAGCATTGTAATATAAGCTTGAAGATGTATTTGTTGGTATCCAGCTATTCTGGTAACTAGGCAGTTCAGCGCTTCAATGGAAGTGACTTGCTCTGTAATAAATCAAAAGAGAAAGCAAATCAACAAAGAAAACTTTTGCAACCAAGTAGAAAAACTTTTGCAATTTACTTAAGGCAACCAAGTAGAAAACTTTTGCAATTTGCAAGTTAAGAACATAGTATACTAAGTATATTTATACCATTAAACTACTGAAAGGACAAGGAAAGGATGATGGTTCCTTCCTCAGGAATTATCAAACACGTCCTACATTGTTCCTTTCCAACCATTCTCTAGACAGAGGAACGTGACATGGAAACAAGACACCATCTAATCATATGTTGTTAACGAGACCTAGAAAAAACAGTACAGTGAACAGAAAAAGCTTCTAAACAGATCATTTCTAAATCAACTTCTCAACTTCTAATCAGTGATTAACAAGAAAAAAAGACACCCCCAAAAGATGATCATCAGTTTTCCATGGTGGTCGATCCTCAGCAATGCAAATCAAAATCTTTTCCATCAAGTTAAAAACTATCTACAGAGGAAAAGATTGGGACCCGCAAAGACACGCACAGTACCTGGTTGGTGAAACCTAAAAGATTAGATTGGAGTCATTCCTTCCTTTGGGACACGCTCGATAATCTCGTCAAGCCCATAACCCAAATGAAAGAAAGTTACATCTTGCCACACAAAAATATCCTGATCGCAGTAGATGACAGACCCACCCTAGTGCATCTGAAGATTTTTTTGCCCCAACCTCAATAAACTGGGGAAAAGAAAAGGATGGAGAATGATATATGAATCAGGGCCACAGCCAATTATCAAATCAAATCTACAAAATCAAGGGCGATACCACATTCAGTAGTACATCTCAATCTCCTACCTTAATTTGAACAGGAAACAGAGTTCCCCAAAGTCTGTCTGTCATCCTTCCATTTTCTTCATTAGTTTCCCATCCCTCCTTCCCCAGCACCAAATGTGAAAGACCATTCAACTAAACATGCCACCAGCAATTTACATATTAGAGACTTAAGTTTTGGAAATATGCAGTCTGACAAAAATTAGAGCATGCAGACGCAAAAAAAGAACAATAACGTGGCTGAAGATGTTCAATTTTTTAAAAGCGGCAATTCTTACGCCAAGAGCATTATAATTGATGCGGAAGGTTCTGCTTTTACACCACAATTGTATAAGGTCTAACAAAAGAGCAAGAATATATTTGTAAAGAGAAAAATTCAAATCTAAGGCACTTACAATCATTATCACCCGTAAGGTTGGAAACTACTGCTGCCATGACTGTTGTAGATAGCTATCCCACCCACCATCCGGCTCTTTCCTCTTCATAACGCCACCAGAAACTTGATACATCCTTGCTTGCTCTTCTGCTAGAGCCTGAGAATGGAGTTGTCTGGACAAGAGAGGTGATGTCTCATCTCTCCCTTCCACATCTCCTCCTCCAGGTCCCGTGTTTAGGTCCAGCCCTCCTCTGCCAGTCCATTTTTTACTGCTATCAACACCACTGTTACTACTGCTATCTGAGAAGGGGGATGCCATTGAACTCACAACATTCGGGCGAGGGAAAGGAGCTGTAACTGCAGCTGAAGGCCCTAAAAGCTGTGAATGTACAGGAGGGAAGCTGACTCTCCCTCCCGATGATTGATCCACATATGTTGTCGCACTACCAGAGAGAGATGCAGATGGCAAGGGAAAGCTCATCCCATAGGGGAAAACAGAGTACTGGAAGGGACTGGATGGGAAAGGTGCGGCAGGAGAAGAAGACAGTACAGATCCTCTGTACATGTCGGGATTGAATGCAATTCCACCAGAAGGACCCAACATCCTAGGATGTCCTCCTGAAGAAACAAAAGGGTAAGGCTGCTGCTCTCCTCTCTCAGACAACAGTGATGGGGTGCTTACCACTGGATAGGTTGTTCCAGGTTGAAACCATGTAGAAAAGTTTCCCATGTCAGGGCTATTCATTCGTAGGCCTTGAAGAGTGTGCTGAGGTAGAACACTAGTTTTGACATGTCTTGAAGTTGATGGTTCAACACAAAGAGTATCATCATTCAGGTCAAAATCCCTACGCCCATCTACCCCAACATCATTAGGAAGGTTTCCAGGTGGTTTCATGACCAACAATGAGACATCTAATCTGCGACCATTGCTGCCAACGAAGTTCCCAACATCAGAAGCTCCGCTTATCTGGTTTAGATCAAGCCCAAGCCCAATAGAGCCAGTATAACGTGCATCACGCTGAGAACTACTTCTGCAATTACTATAAAGAGAAGATATTTGCAAAACAGAGTGTTCAGGGGTTGCCTCCTCAACAATTCTTTCACCAGGCACATTCAAGTCAAAATCCAAAGGTGGGCGTTTTTTCTTAATAGAAGAAGCATTTGCGCAACTAGTAGGGTCCAACATCCCAATTGACTTCTCAATATTCTTTCTTGGTTCAGCTGGCCTAAATGCACTAGTTGCTGCAGATCCTTTCCATCCCCCAAGTTCCACTTTTGCCTTTAGTAAATCATTGGGTGGGATAAAGGGTCCTTTTGCAGAAGCCACGGCAATTGGGGCAGGAAGACCTGCATTATGTAAAGATGCTGCAGAAGGTAATGGACTAATCAAAGGAAAAGAACCTGAATTAGGCACAGTGTAGCTCACTGATTCACCAAGTTCTGTATCCTCAGTCTCTAAGCCTTCATTTAGATCAAACTCTAGTTTTAGAGGTGTGCATGATGCCCGTGTAGCAGGAGCAAGTGTGGTGGTGGAAGTGGAACTGCACTGTTCTGTTTCATCAGCTTTGCTGCCTGTCCCTAGCAATCTGCATTCACTGATTTCACTATTCAAGGCCAGCAATTTATCACTTTTTAGCTCATTATGTTTACCATTACTCACAACATCTCTTTCACTGAGCTTTTCCATATTCATCTTGTCTATGTTCTTCACTTCCTTTTTAATATTTTCAGCAAGTATTCTCTCACTACGCTCTTGCTCCAGTGCATCCGATGCAGAGACGACCTCACTGGCTCCCTCCTTTGTCTTTGCACTTGAGATATCATTGGCGACCTTATTTTCAACTGACAACAAACAATCAGGTTTCTGTTTTCCGCCTGGATTCCCATGTAAACTTAGCCCATTCTGCTCTTTCAATTCTTTTCCTCCATACAACTCATTCTTGACAACATCAGTACCAGCGGAAACAACATCAGAAGTACCAACTGCCAATCCATTTCCAGCCTCATTGCTTCCGAAACATGGTTCAGTCGCAGTCTCCGTGTCCATACTGGAGGAATTCAACCCTTTTTTCACTTCTGGTAGTGTTTCAGGGCATAAGGTGGAGATACTGCAAGCCACTTTCTCAGACAAAGGAACAAAACCATCTGTGCTCTCCTTTAGTAGGCCATTTTCTAGGGTATGAGGTGATGAGTTCATTTCTGAACCATTTCCTGCATAATCTTGCTCAACTGATGCAAGATATCTCTTAGGAGATTCATGAGGAGATTTTACCTCAGACTTGAACATCTCACCAGCAGCCACACTAGCAAGCAAATTCATTCCAACATCATCTCCTATAGAAACTGGTGGATTATTAGTTGAAGAGAAATTGATACAACTCTCAACCAAGGCATTCATGGGGCTGAGAGAGGCTTCAGAGAATTTACCAGCAGTTCTCAATACATCTTGCATCGTTGTTGTGTCCTCCTCACTCTTCAAATGCTTGTCTTTATCACCAACAGCATCACTGCTATCACCATCATCATCACAAGCAGTCAGTAAATCTCTAAAATCATTACTCTGCCACGAATCAGAACTTGCATCACTGTTTACACTAGCTTGAGAAGCATCTACTTTCTCTTCCATAACAACACCAGGTTGACCAGGCCTTTCTGCGAGTGATGGAGAGGAAGATCTGGTATTAACGATAGAAATTTCATCAGGAGATACCTCAGTTGCAGCTTGACCAGGACTACAGCCTATATTTGAAATTTTGACACCAGATTGATCAGGCCTTTCTGCGAGTGATGGAGAGGAAGATCTGGTATTAATGACAGAGATTTCATCAGCAGATAACTCAATTGCAGCTTGACCAGGACTACAGCCTCTATTTGGAATTTTGACAATCAAATTATGTCCATTCGCATTCCCCTCACCGGACAAACCAACTGCCTTTTCAACTGTTAATCCAGATTGACAAGCTTTATCTAGAGTAACATTTTTCTGCAGTGAGCTTGTTCTACTTGGCCCGCTCTCCTGCCCAGCTGATCCAGGAAAACCATTGATTGATTTCTTGGACCGAGAAGTCCCACTTGACAATTTACTTGAACCAGCAGTTGAGATCCTTGCATCCTCCTTTACAGAAACACACCCAGCTTTAAGAAGGTCACTTGAGCAAGATTGGCTATTGTTGTGAGAAGGGCTTGAACTGCTACTCTTCTCATCCCTTGACATTGTTGAAGGGAGATCAGAAGTGGTGCTCGTAATAGTGGTCCTTAATTGTCCATCTTTGAAGTTAGATACATGTGAGACAGCTAACTTTGTTGACACAGGTGACCCAACAGCAAGATCAGTTTCACCTTGCATAAGTTTTGTTGGAGCAATTTTATTGGAAGAAAGCTGCACAATAGGGCTCTTCGGACCAAACTCAGAGGATCTACCTGCTTGTCTATTCCCATGGGAGACCTCAGAGGCACGAGACTTTCCGGACCACGACACAGCTTGGGTTGAGCTTGGCCTCGTATCACTAATATTCATTTCAGCTGCAACACGCTTCTTCCAAGTGTCAACCAGACTCCGAGCCTTTCTCTGGATTTCTAAGCTTTTATGGGTACGCAAATGATTCACCGACTTCCCAATGTTACAGAGCTGCAAAGCCTGAAGGTTTACAGGCAATTTCTCCAGAGCACGAAGCACAAGTAGAATAAACTCCTCTACTGTTTTTTCATTATCTTTGAGGCCATTACCATCACCAATCTTCCCTTTATGAATCTCCTGGAGCCAATCATCCAACACAGACAAACCCCGCAACTCAACAAATCTGTGGAGGCACTCCAACTTATCCGTGCCAGCAATAACACTCGTAAGCATCAACC
Organism: Chamaenerion angustifolium; assembly: GCA_946814005.1. Lineage (NCBI taxonomy): Eukaryota > Viridiplantae > Streptophyta > Magnoliopsida > Myrtales > Onagraceae > Chamaenerion > Chamaenerion angustifolium. Next base: position 34,134,242 of record OX328275.1, read on the forward strand.
GTGCAGATAGATCTCCTTTCTCTTCATTCTTTTTTTCACAGAACATTACCTGAACTAATCTCTCAGCCCCTTCTGAATCTACAAGCAGACCCTTCTCTGTTACTTTTGCAATCTCAGATTTAAAAGACCTTTCTGATTTAAACTGATCAGAATCACCATCTTCCAGTTTTACATACCGTTCCCGTTTTACTGCATCGGAGCTCTGGTCTCCGTGTTCCCTCTTCTTTCCTTTACCTTGAGAAACTGTGTTCTGGACAGAGTCCTGTCCAGGCTTCGATTTTGATGTTGACATTGGACCGCTTGTCTGCTTAGGAGACCGTCCATTTGGTTGTGCTGAAGCTTGCATTTCAGTTTGAGTCTTCCGTAAAAGACAATTTATCTCTTCCTGTTGCTCCTAAAGGGACTTTTTTAATAAATAAGTGACCCAGAAAAAGTTTGGATCTAGTTTTTGTCCACAAACTAATACTAGAAATTTGTACACAACTCACGTTTAGGTAGTTTTGATCAGTTAGCCACCACAGATGACTGGTTTCAATGTCGTAAACTCGGCGGCCGACAAAGGCAAAGATTCCGAGTGGAAGTTCAGCACCTTTAGGAAGAAATGCGACTTTACATGGATGGAATAACGAAGTAGAAGGAATCGCATTCCGACGAAAAGAGTAGAACACCTCGTTTTGGTGCAACTACCAACAATATGCCTTTCCCACGCTTAACTTCATAGGGTCGATAAATCCAGTTCACACCCAATGTTATGTTATTTTCCTTATATGTTGTTAATGAACACACTATTCCAATGGAAGGAGGAGAATCCTCTGGTGATTTTAAAAGAGCACTCTCCCGCACTGATCTTGCGACCGTCCTGTAATGATACAAATCAAAATGTCTTAGACTAAGTTATTTTTATATAATAGTCCATCTTAAAAGTTAAAGTTGAGAATAATCCACTTGAATTAGCAAGAAAAGAAGGTATTGATCACAAAATATAAATAAGCAATACCTAATATGCATATAATGATGAAAAAACTATCTATTATTTTAACATATAGATTTGAAATATCAGCTATAAACTCCATCAAATTCATATAAGTTCATCCGTTAATAAGTAACAGTGTTATGAAAATTATAATAAATCCAACCAACCTTTGGCCAACACATCAATTCAGATGTTGATATCAATATAAGAAAACATAATGCACACATAACTTCCATTTAACTTTACCAAAGTGATCACTAACTCGAGAGAAGGGCCTTCCTTGTATTGTTTCTTTTACCAAAATCTAAGATTCTGAAGGTCATTGTAGCACCAGACGTCTAGCACTAGCACATTCATACGACTTCATTAATCATCACTACCTTGACTATTCATCTATTTCAATATTTTTTTTACACATCTTGGTGCATTAACAATTGTTTTTGACACTTACAAAGGTAAATTGAATCTCTGACCAAATTACAGCCCTCTAGATTCAAAATCAATGGTTTGTACTCAGGGATCTCAAAAACAAGAATAGGTTAAAACCATATACTGTCCTCCCCATTATATCATATAGGAGCTTGGCCTTGATCTCCAACTATTTGGATTGATTGTTATCCTTAGAAAACAAATGTAGCTCAAAACTCCTCGGGATAAAGATCCTTTTTCTTTAGATTGAAAACTAAAGAATTTTCCAACAAAAATCTTAAAATTGAAGAATGATCCCTAGTTGAAAATCAAGCATTAGCACACCCTTCCTAGATAAACAGCTTCTCTTCACACCTTGGTTGAAGCAGCTTGATGGAGAGAGAATTTTCTACTAACATAAAAGCTCTAAAGATAACATCAATAGTTTCTTCATCAGAAAGAAGCCCACACCCCATCCTTACTCTGCCGATAGTGGATACTTTGGATGTATTGAGAGAGCAGGAGACTCTCATATAGGGAAAGCAGAGCACATTACCAAAGTAGCAAGTTTACTGCTTGTAAGTAGATTTCCACATTGGACATTCACTTCTTACTGCAGTTAACCAAATCATAGCTCCCACACCTGAACATTCTTCCTAATGCTAGAGCTAAGCTACCAATATCTAGATAAAAAGAATCATTTCATGGATTCTGTCTGATCTCAGTTCAATGTGTACACAACCTACACTGGCTGAATGATGAGTTTGAATCTCGAGGTAAGAATAGAATATGAGTCATATTAGAGCAGACACATCTAACAGTTCTTGCTCATCAACGTAGCCACAAGAAATATGCTACAAACATATCTAGTAAATTGATTATTATTTTTCAAAAAGTTTTACAATCACACTGACCACAATATTATGTGAACCCTGTCAACCAGCTGTTTGACCTAGTTGCCAACTTGGCAGAAAAAATATTCTAAAGGAACAAGAAGAAAAAGGAAAATGGGTAAATCAACCCAGTAACGAGAAAACTGAAATATGCTGAATCACTAACAGAAGTTAACCACTTTAAGAGGCCACAACTAATCAAGCCAATGAAGACAAAGCGCCATGACTTTCATAGCCAATATGAAACTACGAAGAGCATTATAATGACGATGGATCGATATGAAAATCAATACCTTGCAGAATAATCTAGGTGAATGAGAGACGCTGGAAAGGATAAAGAACCGCCGGCACCACGCGCAGCCCCTAGGTGCTTAGGCACTGTCCGCGTGTACAGAAGTCTGAACTGTCTTCTACTCTCCTCACCTTCTCCCTTCCCATGCATAGCCTTGCATTTCGCCCAGTTTCACTACAAGCGACTACCATCAATCCTAAACTATCCTGTTCCAGCCAGCCAGAAGTTGCAAAACCATGAGCGAGCCCTAACATAAAACCATCCTCCGTCCTTAACCAATTCGAGTCCCACGGAGCAAACCGAGCATCCACCCACCTTCCAAAACCCTAGCTAGCCTCTGCCTGCAAATAATTCGCGCCTTTCAATTCTAGGGTTTCCTATTCGCCGTCAATTTCTAAAAAATCAGCATCAGATCCAGGAAAGCAGTTATCATTTGGAGCTGTCCGTCGATCCAGAGAGAGAGAGCGGGAGGATGCGGAGGCAGAGAGAGCGTCGTTTGGGTACTTTGCAGAAGCAAACACAGAGCGAAGACGAGGGCGGATCGGGTAATTGACTTTTCTTTTTAATACAATTTTATGTATTTATATTTATAGGACGTGGAGTGAAATACGGTACTAAAATAAAATGTCACTTGTCAATATATCTCTTATGTAAATATAGTTTTTTAATGGGAACAAATTAACAATAATTTAAATAAATTAGCATTTTCTAACTTTTACTTTACCTACAAGGTACAGAAATACTTAAATTTATATCCATAGAACACATCTCTCATTACTGACTTCATCAGAAGGAAACTTCCACAATGCAGCATAAATAAGCAATATGGTGATGGTGATGGTGATGGTTGGGTAAGACTCACAAACCAATGCTACAAAGTAGGAAATTTGTTCTTTCCACTTGGCACTGAAATTAGCAGTAGCCTCTCCAGTGGCAAGAAGTGGCTCCCAGTCGATAACCTCACCATCTCTATACTCATTACTCACCATTCCTCATCATCTCCAGCAACCTTCTTGCCTTCTCCTTTGTCCTCTTACTACCCTTTTGTTCGACCTCTCTCAACACATCCACTCCATTAGCTTTAACAAACACCAACTTGAATCTGAAGTTTAATTGGCTTAACGAATACAGAGCAGATATACAGTTTTCCAATGTAGAATCTTATCCTCTTTCATTACTCCATTTGAATCAAGTATGGAAACCCTACCTTCATTACAAGCAGATAAATTGCACAATACCAGCAAAACATTGCTACCCAACTTTCCACGCCTCACCATATCTAACAGATTTGGGACGGCATGAAGGTTGACAAGCTTAGCGTGGCTCTGTTGGAGCTCACCAAAGTCAAATGGTAAAGAGCAAGTGCAGAATCCAGACTTGTCTGTTCATTGCCTGATCTCAAAGCATGGACCAAAGGCTCCAGAGCTCCCAAAGCTCCAATGGCCATCTTATTCTCTTCAGCAATGGAAAGACTGAACAAGGCACCAGCAGCATGGTTCTGGGATTCAGACATTCACTATCAACAAACCCCACCTTGGGTGGCCCAATAACAGACAAATGTAAGCTGCTGCTTTTTTTCTTAACAAAGAAAACTAAAGCAACAATATCCAGCATGGAGAACAAGAATAGGGTTTATGGCCTAGTGTTGTGTTGTACCGAGTCATTCTCATACCTCCAATAGGAAAAAAGGAGACAGAGCAAAGCCAAGAAGCAAGCAAGCAAGTGAAGCAACTACTCTTACAACTGCTCCTCAATACGCAACAACCCAAGATTGAATCACCCATGTGTTTGTTCCATAAATCTACTGTAACAGTAAGTCTGCATTCAGTCAAAATTTGTAATACTCGGATTTTCTTTGGTCCATATTCGCAAAAAAAGGTGAAAACACCATCTTTTTAAAAGTAAATAGGAAGCAAGTGAAGTACTTACTCGACATGTACGAGTATCTAACCTAACGTTTTGAGTATTTATTATTGTTTATATTTGTAATAATTTATAAAGTTTTTAAAGTGAGAGCACTTGTCGTATTTCTTAACAAATAGAACACTTCATTTTAGATAGTGAAGGCCACAAAGCCTGATTTTCTCACTTAAAAATGATATGCAATTCTTTCAGGCACTACTATAAAGACATGCAACTCAATCACACATACCAAGCTGCTGAGAAGCATCAAAAGTTAATCATGGCAGCTTCTGTGCCAAAAACCAACACAGACTGCAAGTAAAGGAAGTTTTTTTTATTGCAGACAAACTGTTGAAGTCAACAAATTAACAACAGCAAGTTCTTCTACCTTGGGATTAAACAAAATAAGTAGCTTTACCTCCTCTTACTGTTAGTATTGGTGGAGAGTATTTATCAGTTGAAGTACCAAAAGGGAGCTGAGTATGTGCATGGCGTCAAACAACAGATATTGCATAACTACTACTCCATCTGATGACTCTACCAGTACTGAACTTCTCTTCTGAGTAGTGTTACTTGAGTGATGTCGTGGAAGGCCCTGGCTGGTTTGTCTGGATACTGCAGAATATTGGTTTCTGATTATATAAATATATATGTATATATGTTATGATGAATGTATTTTAAAAATGGCTCGATTAAGATGATTGATTAATCAGAAATCAACTACTTGAGCACACACTTGTTTTCTGATAGAAAATATATTATCTATTGATGAAAATTATGGAGTACTAAAAATAATTAGACAGAAAAGGTAAAGTATGATTAAAGATTATGGGATCTGTCTGCATCTGGTTCCTTGCAAAACTTTCTTCAACTAAAAACTCAATTAAGCGTATAGATGATAGATATCATAATCTCCTTCTTTAACAGGCAGGCAGTCCACAAGCAGCCTTGACTGTCTTTTTACCTTTCAAAAATACATATCAGTCGGTCCACGAACTCGAAGACCACATAGATAGTCAGCTCGCCTCCTACGATTCCGAAAAGGTAAAAAGTATATATACAGAAAAAATGCCTTTTCAGAGAAAGTTGGTTATCCTCTCCATGTCTTGTCTTTTCAGGGACAACTAAACCCCACATTTATCTGTAATAATTCGTTCAACTATTGAAGGAACGAACTCAAAAGGACTAAACACTATGGCTAGAATAGGATACAAGCAGCAAGCTAATATGACACTAAGCAGCAAGTAAATTAATTTCTTCTCCAATATAAGAAACCCAAAGTTATAGCTTCAGCTCACCAAGTAACATTCTTTTGTCTAATGGATTGATTCAACTTCTCGCCTAGCAGTGAGATTGAGTAAAATATATGGCCAGACGCAACAACAGTAGCAGCAGAACTGGCAGACGATAATGAATTGGAGTCCATTCATCACTAAGTTGTTTTTCGAGCCCGGTCACGCCACGAACCACCTTGTTGACGTGCAAGAACCTTAACAAATCAAACAGATAGAAACTTAATTATTGTCTCTCAAGTGTATAAAGCATTTGGGTTCTGTTCAATTCTTTTATCAAGTCTGTTACCTTCTCGTTTAAGAGGCTTGCAGCAGGGACATCATCTGAGGTCTCTTCAGTGTTGTCTTCTTCAATCTCCGTGTCTGTCCTCATAAGGGTCGGATCAGGAGCTGAAGATCCAAACATGGCCACATCGTGCGCAGTTTTTATCTGTTCTTCCCTTCTTGCCTTTTTGGAGGAAACAAAATTGAGACTTGTATTCACGTTATGATAGTAAAACAAAGATCAGACTCCACAAAACATAGACAGTACCTCTATAGCAGAAAACCGGAAACTCTGGCCAATATGCTTCACAAGTGCTGCATCATCTTCTGCAGCTGCACAAAAAAAAACTCTAGAATCAGCATTGGACATAGTCTCATCATAATAGATAGTTTCATAAGGAGGTTCATTGATTTCATTTTCTTTTATTTTAGCTTTGGTTACATTTGTAACAAAACTTAACCTTCGACATCTTCATCCTCGAGTGGAGCATCCTTGTTAAACTCAAAGCGCTCCCACCCCGACCCCATTCCATTTGTTTCATCTTTCTCAGCTGCAAAAGTTGCAAAAAATCAGGAATACAAACAAGAGGTTGTAGAGGTAAATGCTCTTTAAACAACAAGATAAACCATTTATCAAGTATAGCATTAACTATTAAGTATTAACTGTCAAGCTCAACTAGAAGGGCTTTACCAGTTTCAGAAAGCTGCAGTTTCATCTTGGCTTTAACTTTTTCAGCTGGAGTCTGTTCAAAATGAACAACCATAGATTAACACAAACACCATTATGTTAGTATATTCAGCAGTGCGTTAACACGATGATGTCCTTGAATTCACTAATCAGTAATTAGCATACTAAGCTGAGGATCTACTTTCTCTATTTTAGCTTTCAAAGCTTCCCTAACCAGTTCTGTGCATCCGTGACAAACATAGATAGCAGAAAAGTCTAACATTGTCACTGCATTATAAATCCCCAATTACTTAACGTCTGGATAGAGAAAGCACTGATTTCACACGAATAGTGAAAACAACAAATGGATAAACACAGCATTATCACTGTGGTGCCAGGTAGGATGATACTCTAGAGGATTAAAAAAACGAATTTTTTTATATGAAAATTACCTGATATTTTGGTGAAGTGAAATACTGGGAAAGTAACAACATTGCACTGCACATGGACGACATGGAATGCAATTATCATATAAGATTGCCTAGAACTCTGAATTCTTCAACGTTCAACCAGAGGAGTACAGTAGAAACAGTCCCCGAGTCTCTACTATGGCTTCAAATTAACCCAAAATTGGGTAAAAAAATCGCCATTTCACCTCCTACATGATCCAATCACTCCTCCCTCCCTCCCTCCATTCTTAATTTAATTGCATTGTTTTCATGCTAAATGAGCATTTTCTTGCTAGGTAGGAATTAGGATTCCTTTTGCATACAGAGTGAACCAAGTTGTGAACTTAAGATGCAGAAAGTAAAGAAAGGACACTCTAGACTCTAGTTATGAAATCATACCAATTTATCGTATCCATCGATCAGCTGCGAGTAGTCTCTTGGTTTTGCTTTGTTCCGTTCTTTCAGGCCATCAGTTTTGCTCCTCCCCGACCTCATTCGATCTCTAGGTGACACACCCCTCATATCCGATCGCCGCCTTGGTGACGAACTTCTACTTCTGCTCCTCTTTCGATCTCTGCCCCTGTCTCGTTCTCGATACTTTTCTCTACTCCGACTCCTACTCCGCCTCCTTGAATGCCTCTCTCTTTGTCTATCCCTGTCCCTATCTCGGCTTCTGGAGCGGTGGCTTTTATCTGAAACCCTAGCCTCCCGATCCCGATCCGCATTCTCCTTCTCCGGCTTCTTCTTTAGCTTCTTCTGTATAGACTCAAGCTGAAATTGCTTCTCGAACTTGGACGCAGCGTTGGGACTCGATGCCCTGACGAAGCTGCCGAGTATAGACGATGAGGAGGTAGCAGAAACAAAGTACGAGCCTCTCGCCGGCGGACCTGAGTCGTCCTTGGAGGCCGAGGAGGAGGAGAAACCGAGGCCTTGCTTGAACCTTGCAGCACCCTCGCCTTTCCGGGTTAGCTCCTCGTAGTACGCAGCCGCCTTCTCTTCCTCCATTGAAGACGAGATGCTTGGTCCCTCCGGGTGCCGTCGGATCTCTGAATCGCCGGCTCTCCAACTCCAACCGGATTAGTAACAACGCTGGCCTAAAGGCCCAGCAGCAGAAGTCATGTCAGGCTTTCCTTACGCAGGTAATGGCCTAAAATATATAGGTTATTTTGTCTTAATAACTCGACTCTTCTTAAAAAGTTAAAACTTACCACGTGTTTGGCTGACAAAATAGGAATAAAAAATAGAGAATATAAGGTATTATTATAATTAACTAGTTAGTAAGGTTGATTTTTTTTTTTTTCTATTTTATATTTCCAAACTATGCGGAATAGCATATTTGAAGCAAAAGCAAAGAATAACTATTTCTAAATCTTAAAGAATTCGGAATCCACCCTTCATTCATTTTGCTAACCAAATATGAGAATATGAAATTCGAATTTTCTATTTTACTGCCAATTTCGCAAACCAAACCAACTCTTAAAAATATAGTTATAGTTGTATTGTAATCGGCTTTTAAGACAACTTTAAAATATATCCCTTTACTCAATATATACAAATAAACATACCATAATTGAGTCCCATGTCATGTATAGGGCATGTGAAATCATTGTGATTATGAATTATGATACAAGCATTGTTATGTATATACATAACGTGCATGATACAGACAACTGAAATTATATATATTCTTACTAAAAAAAATGGATATAACAACAGTAGGGTGACAATTCATATGGGGCGTAACTAATTGCATCATAACACATTAATCATTGTGCGTCATTAATTGCGTAAACATATAAGTTTTAAATGTTTGTCAAAACTTCAAATACGATCACAACATGATTAATAAACAGATCACACGCAATATATACGATAGTAGAATTTATTTATTTTAACAAAATATATATATATATATATGACACAAGTTGTGTCATATAGTATAGGACATTGACACGAGCACAAGTTGTAGTTGGTTGATGAAGTTGTAACAACTAGTACTAAATACTGCCTGAATTAATGACTTGGCGTGGCCCTAGTTGATGTTATGCCTCATTATTTCTCTCTCTAGTAGCCTTCTATTAATTATTATGATTCATCATCATGAGCTACACCAAACTGTTTTTCAGGGCCTTCCGCAACCTTTTAAATGACCAGCCTTTACCTAATAGCATGACATTACCACAACAGAAATCAGCATCCTATATAATTAATATATGTCTTTATCTTCACAAGAGAAGTCTTACGTACCAGAAAGATCTAAGTCAGAGGTCTCTTTTCTCTAACAACAAGAGAAACAAGTTCTTTATACAACTCTTCTAGCTATCTACTGCTACACAATTCTACCATTGCTCTTGATCTGAGGTATCTTCAGTGTTGTCTTCTTCAATCTCCGTGTCTGTCCTCATAAGGGTCGGATCTGGAGCTGAAGATCCAGACATGGCCTCATCCTGTCTGTCTGTTATAAGATCTTCATCTAATATTTTTCATTCTTAACAATTTTCTGTTTTTTTACTTGTAACATTGAACAGTAAGGGCAAAAAAAAGTTTCCTAAATCATCAAAATTGGGTTTCATGATAAGGCAATTTTCATGAATCTCAATTTTACATTCGATGTTGCTGCACACAAGGAGTCTCCCAGGTAAATCACAGCGGATGCAGAGATCCCTTGTTATACCAACCTAATTAATACAAATGGATTAGATTTTAAACACTTTGATAGGCATAAGGTACGTAAAGTTTTAGCACAATAAATTTTTTTATAAGCAACTGTGAGATTTCAAAAACAATCAAAATACATGTTCGAATTCACAATGTAACACCAATTAAATCCGTGCAAACGCGATGGCTTTAATTAAACAATAAAAGCTGCTGATCGAATCAAATTGGGCAGATGCAAGTGCAAACAGGATCATGCTACGAAGACATCAGGTAGTACCTGAACAGTGGTTGGTTGAACACGGGACGTGGTGGCCGCTGCATTTGTTTCATCTTTCTCAGCTGCAAAAGTTGCAAAAAGTCAGGAATACAAACAAGAGGTTGTAGAGGTAAATGATCTTTAAACAGCAAGATAAACCATTTATCAAGTATAGCATTAACTATTATTAAGTATTAACTGTCAAGCTCAACTAGAAGGGCTTTACCAGTTTCAGAAAGCTGCAGTTTCATCTTGGCTTTAATTTTTTCAGCTGGAGTCTGTTCAAAATGAACAACCATAGATTAACACAAACACCATTATGTTAATATATTCAGCAGTGCCTTAACACGATGATGTACTTGAAATCACTAATCAGTAATTAGCATACTAAGCTGAGGATCTACTTTCTCTATTTTAGCTTTCAAAGCTTCCCTAACCAGTTCTCTACATCCGTGACAAACATAGATAGCAGAGAAGTCCAACATTGTCACTGCATTATAAATCCCCAATTACTTAACGTCTGGATAGAGAAAGCACTGATTTCACACGAATAGTTAAAACAACAAATGGATAAACACAGCATTATCACTGTGGTGCCAGGTAGGATACTCTAGAGGATAAACAAAAATGATTTTTTTTTATATGAAAATCACCTGATATTTTGGTGAAGTGAAATACTGGGAAAGTAACAACATTGCACTGAACATGGACGACATGGAATGCAATTATCATATAAGATTGCCTAGAACTCTGAATTCTTCAACGTTCAACCAGAGGAGTACAGTAGAAACAGTCACCGAGTCACTACCATGGCTTCAAATCAATCCAAAATTGGGTTCGCCATTTCACCTCCTACATGATCCAATCACTCCTCCCTCCCTCCATTCTTAATTTAATTGCATTGTTTTCATGCTAAATGAGCATTTCCTTGCTAGGTAGGAATTAGGATTCCTTTTGCATACAGAGTGAACCAAGTTGTGAACTTAAGATGCAGAAAGTAAAGAAAGGACACTCTAGACTCTAGTTATGAAATCATACCAATTTATCGTATCCATCGATCAGCTGCGAGTAGTCTCTTGGTTTTGCTTTGTTCCGTTCTTTCAGGCCATCAGTTTTGCTCCTCCCCGACCTCATTCGATCTCTAGGTGACACACCCCTCATATCCGATCGTTGCCTTGGTGACGAACTTCTACTTCTGCTCCTCTTTCGATCTCTGCCCCTGTCTCGTTCTCGATACTTTTCTCTACTCCGACTCCTACTCCGCCTCCTTGAATGCCTCTCTCTTTGTCTATCCCTGTCCCTATCTCGGCTTCTGGAGCGGTGGCTTTTATCTGAAACCCTAGCCTCCCGGTCCCGATCCGCATTCTCCTTCTCCGACTTCTTCTTTAGCTTCTTCTGTATAGACTGGAGCTTAACAATTTTCTGTTTTTTTACTAGTAACATTGAACAGTAAGGGCAAAAAAAGTTTCCTAAATCATCAAAATTGGGTTTCATGATAAGGCAATTTTCATGAATCTCAATTTTACATTTGATGTTGCTGCACACAAGGAGTCTCCCAGGTAAATCGCATCGTATACAGAGATCCCTTGTTATACCAACCTAATTAATACAAATGGATTAGATTTTAAACACTTTGATAGGCATAAGGTACGTAAAGTTTTAGCACAAATAATTTTTTTTATAAGCAACTGTGAGATTTCAAAAACAATCAAAATACATGTTCGAATTCACAATGTAACACCAATTAAATCCGTGCAAACGCGATGGCTTTAATTAAACAATAAAAGCTGCTGATCGAATTAAATTGGGCAGATGCAAGTGCAAACAGGATCATGCTACGAAGATATCAGGTAGTACCTGAACAGTGGTTGGTTGAACACGGGACGTGGTGGCCGCTGCATTGACAACGTTGTTGGTTACACTTCTCATCTCTATTGAGGTTCCAATCTGGAGAAAATGAAGTTCCAGTTGAGGCAACGTTTAGACTTTAGGTTTGGTTCTCCTCAGGTTCAGTTCGGTAGTGAAAAGATGGTGCTGCATATTAATAAGCAAGTGCGCCAATATGAATACTTCTAGAAAGTACAACTCTATAAGCAACAGTAAATGAAGAACTGAAATCAGGAAACCGTTCTATCAACTAGACAAACACTGAATCCAGATTAAATAAATCATTGAGATAAAGAAACCTAGACAATCCAGCAACTCAAAATAACAGATGATTTACTCAAACAAGATTCACTCCTAAACCAACATAATCCACTCCTGACACAAAATTGAGCTAAATACACTCGTCATGAATTCAAGGCCTTACAAGTTTGATCTTCCAGTGCATCAGAGTGATAATTGCAGCACAAAGAACATTCACCGCAGGGCATATTCATCAATTATTACCAATACCATAGAAACTGGAACCATGGAATACAAATACAAACACGTCGACGCAAATTCAAATTCCGAGCACCAGCACCAAATCGAAAGCATTTGCATCAAAAGTTGACGAGCAACATATCATAACCATCGTAACTGACCAGATAGAAACGATTGACCCAAGAATATAGAGATGAGGATACCATAAATACGAGTTTCTTTTCTTCCGATAGTTAATTAGTGAATAATTCTCGGTTAGAGACGGTTAGGAATGGAAAAAATAAATTTCAAAGTCCAATATACCTTGAATTTAGGAGTGGAAGTCTGCCGCCGGAGAGGAGTCTGCTCACTTCGTTCGTTTAGGAGAGGAGTTGCAGTGGAGGAGACTGCTCACTTCGTTCGTTTAGGCTGTTCACTTCGTTCTTTAGTTTTTAAAAATTATATATATATATATATATTCAGTTCCGGTTGGGTTAGTTTAGGGCACCTATGCGAACCAAAACCGAATAAATAGGTTATTGAATTTATTTTTCCCGAAATCTACACTATTTTTAAAACTTCTACCACAACCTACCCTAAGTGTTTGTGCTGGATAAGTTCCGGATTCAAATGGATAATTTGCTCACCCCTAATTCGTCCTAGAAAATGGTTGCTCCCTATCCATGTTCGATGTTGATGAATCAGCGAAACAAACCGGTCATCTTGTGATGTCCTGGCCGGGGTTAAAAGTTTAGTGGATGAACCAAGAGCAACCACCATATGTATGTATAGTTTTTTTATCGCTTGTATTATACGGTTAGTCCGAAAGTCAAAAATCAACGTCTAGTTAGCTTCATTTATGTCGTAATTAAATTATCTACGTACTGCAATTTTTTATTTTTTTAGTAAGTTTATAATTAAATTTCTCACCTAATTCATTTTATAATTCTAGTCAAATTATAAAACAAACGATATTAGGTTACAAAATTAAATATATATCTAATCTAAAAAATAAAAATTAGAGTAGGTAGATAATTGAATTTCTCCATAAATGTTGTTAAGTGTGTTGAATTTTGACTTACAAGGTCTGAGTTATATTGTTTAAGTCAAATTTTAATATATTAACTTACGGTAGATCGTTCAGTCAATCCGTAAGTCTAAATTTAATATTTTTTTGCATCATTTGAATCGCAATTAAAATACCTACTAACTATAATTTTTTTAATAAATACATAATTTAATTCTTAATTAAATATCGAATCGTCGGGAAAAACAACAACTATTGAATTGGTGCTACCTCGGTAGCGCAAAACAAAAACGCTACCCTACTCGGGGTAACTTTTTTTGCCAAAAAACATTTATGCGCTACCGTGGATAGCGTATGTGCCTATATTTCTAAATATATATATATATATATATATATATATTAAATATATACTTTCTTAAATATTTTTATTAGCATCAACACTTTTTGAAAAAAATTGAGACTTTGAAGATCTGATGGGAGAGCTTTCAGAAGACTTCGCGTTTATGCAAGGGAAGGTATTGAAGGACGGGGACGACGGTATAATCTGAGTAGTGAAAAATAATTTTAATTTAAAAATAAATAATTTTCACGACTGAAAGTAGATAGAGTCGTTAAAATATTTAAAGGAATTATGTATTTTTTTTTTAAAGACAGCTGAAAAGAATGAGTGGTAACAAATAATTTTAATTTAAAAATAAATATTTTATGCGGCTGAAAGTATACAAAACCGCTAAAATAATTAACGAAAAATAATTAATTATTTTAAAAAATGACGACTTTGAAGTGGGAGACATAAAAAATAATTTGGATTTCAAAATAAATATTTTCATGGCTCAAAGTAGATAGAGCTAGAGCTGTTAATGGTTAGGGTATTGTTCGGGTATGTCAAATATCATAACCATAACATATTTTTAAATTGTATGTCATAACTCATTACGTTGACAATCTTCAATACCATAACCATATCCATAACTGGTTATTACACACAGTTTTAACGTTATACACATATTTATTACCACATGTGAAATGTAATGAGAATTATAAATGTTATCTTAATAAATACATAAAGTTATGTCACAAAAACAAAAATATTTAACATTAGCACTATTCAAAATTAACACTAATATCATTTAACATTTAAATCATTCAATTACAGTTCGCCCTATAATTATAGATTCATAAAATTTGAAAGTGAAAATTATACTTCAATTATTAGTATTTATTAATATATTAATATTAAATTATCATTTTATTTATATAATAATCATGGTTATAACAATGAGTATGACTAAAAACCATAAACATTAAGAGTATAAATTTTATCACCATAACCGCACCGCACCACACCACACCATAATTATACGGTTATCCATATTAAAAAATAATGATTATAATTGTGATTTTGTTTTTTTCACCGTACCATTGCCGGTACTAGTCATATGACGTGAAACAACACAATACCAAATTTTTCATAATTTAATTTTCCAATCAAATTTTAAAATTCACATTTATTAATCTATTTAAATATAAAAAAAACACAAATATATTACGATCAAGCCTATATATATAAATACATATCATTATTATAAGTTATTTAATGGTACGAGTGTATCAATGATTCAATAGTATGGCCTACTTTATAGTTAGTTTTGAGTGTCCCTCCTACATGTCATTTGTTCCATGAGAAGTCACATGCATGCCATAGTTAAAATATCGAACATATATATATATATAGTTTTCAACCTTTCCATGAATGAATGTGTATAGCAGAGAGACGTAAGTAGAGCTAGGGAGGAAACAGAATGTTTCTTCACTTCTTCAGTGTGTGACATTTGTTAATTATTTGTGGCCATCTCGATCTTCTCTTTGTCATTACATATAATATCTATCTATTGATTCTATTCTTTATATATCTGACACTATATCTATCTATCTCTTCTATGTCTGCTTGCACATTGAAAATGTACAGTCTTCTACTACTGCAGCTTGCCATCAAACCATAAGAGAACAATATATATATACCATATCAAGAAGAACCCACTACCTGGTGTCACGGACCAACCAAATGGATGAATGGAAGGGACACACGACACGCACATACATTGGAATTTCTAGAGGGGTCGTTCCAACATTCGAATTGGGCGCACCGGACTAGATACATTGTATCCTAAATTCAATGTACCTTTACATACATTGGATCTTGGATTCAATGTACCTTTACATACATTGGATCTTGGATTCAATGTATCTACACATTCATTCATGTCTCTTGTATTCGTGAATGCATCTCCACATTCATTCATGTATCTTTACATGCATTCATGAACCTCCTTATTCAATGTATAGTCCATTAGGTGTCTTCACCCCCTTAGGTGTATATATATGGGTTTTAGATTCAGTTGTAACCACCAATGAAAATCAAGAGAGTAATAAGAGTCGAAATTATTCTCATATTCAGGTGTTCTTGGTCGTTTTGAGGGAAAGATTGCTTAGGTATCCATCCTAAGACCGCACGATTGAGGTGAGAGCGTAAGATTTTCTCCAAGCCCGTGACACTAGGGCAGATGTATCTGCCCCATGCAGTACTACATTATATTCATTCATGCACAACATATAGTATCAGTGACAATCATATATATATATATATATTCATTCACTTTGGAAATGAGTCCATTTAGAGATACCTCACGTGGTGTGTCGACCTATATATTGCCATGCCTCTATTTCCAAGGAAATTAAAGCTTGGGATGGTGTGGCAAAAAGTCGTTGCCAACGAGTCAAACAACAATTGTAATTGTACTGTTCGGTCTTCAGCCGTCTCGAACGGTAGGAATTGACTTGATCGAGAAGAGTTCAGGGGAGTAATGACATGACAGGCGATACATATATTATTGGAAAAACTACCAAACTGGTACTCGTGAGTAAGTAGGTATTTAAACTTTTTTTTTGTAACAAATAGGTTGCTGAACTTTTTTAAATAAACAAATAGGTATCTACCGTTAATTTCCGTTAAGAATAAAACCAAAATATCACGTGATGAGCAAACAGGTACTTGAACTTACATAAATGAGCAAGTAGGTACCTGAATCGGTTCAAAATCCAGTTCGGTCTAACCACTTTATTTATAAAAAACGGGTTTATATACCAAACACATGCATGACTCAACTCCAGACGTTCTCGGTGCATCAAGAAACACTCTGAGAACGTCTGGAGTTGAGTCATGCATGCGTTTGGTATATAAAGTCGTATTTTTAAATAAAATGTTTGACCAAAGCGTGTTTGAACCGATGTTTGAACTAGTTCAGGTACTTACTTGCTCATTCGTGTAAGTTCATGTACATGTTTGCTCTTCACGTGATATTTTCCGTTTATTCTTAACGGAAATTAACGGTAACTATCTATTTGCTAATTTTCATAAGTTCGGCTACTTAGTTGCTACAAAAAAAAAGTTTAGGTACCTACTTTCTAATCACCCACAAGTTCGGGTACCAATTTGATAGTTTTCTCAATATTATTTGTATATAGAAAAGGAACATAAATGAGACTGTTGAAGGTAGTTATATCGAACAAATGAAAATTCATCAAGTGTATTAAATTATAATTGGATAAATATATTATGAATTTCTAAACAAAAATATTACGGAATAATCTCAATCAATATTGTATTGAGTGAAGTAAAAAACTGGTCAACCACCTTCACGCCTAAACCACGTCCTTTAGGAACTACCGGGAAAACAGCGACGTTAGGAAACTACCATTAAAACGACGCCGTTGAGCTGGTCCACATAGTTCCTCCTCGGGATTCCTCGGACCAGTCAGTTTAAAAGGTCGTAGTAGACTCTAGACAGCATCAGTGCTTTACCGCCACGACGGAAAAGCGCGCCACCGACCTCGCCCTTGCGCTGTAATCTGCGTCCATTCCTGGCGGTGGAGAACTTAACGTTGCTGCCAAAATGCCTGCCACCACACCACCTCCTCCTCAGAGGCTGAAGCAGAGAGTCCTAATTTGCCTCACTAAGCTAGCGGACCGTGACACTCATGCTCAAGCAGCCACGGAGCTCGATTCTATCGCGCGGTGCCTTAATCAGGAGTCGTTCCCGGTCTTCCTGAACTGCATTCAGTCCACCGACGCCGCCGACAAATCTCCCGTACGGAAGCAATGCGTAATCCTCGTTGCCACTCTGTGTGTCACGCATGGGAACTCGCTCTCTCCTTACCTTGCGAAGATGCTGACCGCAGTCACCCGCCGACTCCGAGATCCTGACTCTGCCGTTCGATCCGCGTGTGTTAACACAGCGGCTACTTTGGCAGCGAAGGTTACTCGGCCCTCCTTCGAATCGTTTGTAAAGGCATTTACAGGTACACACAAAACTCTCTGATGCAATACAATCCATTTCGTGATTTACAATTTTAGAAACATTTTAAATTCTGGAAACATGGTAGAGATTTAAAATGAAACACAGTTAGTGAATTCTTGCAGAGGAGATATCAGTGGTTCTGTAAATTTTCCGATTCAAGCTCCATGAAAATTTATCGAATCCTGTTATTCATTTTCATACTACTTACCAGAGCTGATCTTCCTACAAGTTATTGACTGTATCAAATATACGTCTGCATATTCTAGACGATTTAACTGATTAGTATACAAAAACTCGAACTTTATTCACTTTCAATGATTTTTAAGATTTGAGTTATATTATATTATTGATGCAGATGCGCTTTTCACGGAGCAAGATATTAATGCCCAAATGGGGGCCGCTCTTTGCTTGGCTTCTGCTATTGATGCTGCCCCCAATCCTGAGCCTACGAAGTTAGGGAGGTTGATGCCAAGGTTTGAAAAGCTGCTGAAGTCCGGTGGATTTAAGGGTAAGGCTGGAGTTCTCAGGCTGATCGGGAGTGTGGTGAATGCGGGTGGGGCAGGGAATGTTGGTGTTTTGAAGAATTTAGTTCCCTCTCTAATGCTGTTTCTGAGTTCTGAGGATTGGTTGGCAAGGAAGGAAGCTTCCGATGCTCTACTGAAGCTGGCAGTGGCGGAAAGGAATCTCTTGGCAGAGTATAAAACTGTGTGTTTGAAGACTTTTGAGGCCCGGAGATTTGATAAGGTCCGTATGTTATTATATGTTTTCTTGAAAAACGATTTTGCAGTTGGCTTTAGCTGATAAAGATTCTAGAATGTATTTGGATGTGGATTTGAGAAGCAGTGATTCAACATTATTTTGTAGGTGAAAGCTGTAAGGGATATCATGAATCAGATGTTTGAAGCGTGGAAGCAAATTCCTGATATCTCGGATGAAGCCTCACCACCAAATCATTCCGTATCCTCTTCCAAAGGTGGGATGATATTAACTGCTATGATTACCTTTTCATTTTCTATAAGAACAATTATAATTTGGATTGTCATTGACTGCTGAATGTAAATAACATATTTGGTATCCAGTTAGCCATTTTCATGTTCTCTTAACACGAATCTGGTTTTCTGTATGCTGGAACAGAAACCTTAGATGATGGTTGTCGTTATACTAGTGAACTGAGAGATCATTCTTCTGCTGGTAAGATGACTTCCCTGGTCAGGAAAGGACAATCACCTCTAATTAGCCTAAAAATTACTCCTAAAAATTCTTTAGCCACTACAGCAATGAAGAGGATCCCTTTAGAGAATAGTGACCGAAATACGAACCCTTCAGCTATTAGCAAGGTTGGTCCAAGAAGGCTTTCGGATTTGAAAGTTGGAATTAGTGTTCCCAATTCTTCCCTATCAAAGGACATAGATGATGGAGATGCTGATTTTCAAGAGATAGATGAGAATATGCCTCAAAGGAACAACAGAAAGATATCTCAGGGCTCAAAGATTGAAGTGAGAAGAGCCCTTTTCAGCAAAAAGTCTGGATCACGCATTGCTCCTTGTAACGAGGAGAGCTCAGAATCAAACAATACATGTGATCTTCACAAAAGTTGGAAAGATTGCAAAGATTTATCTTTGATCAAAGACCAACTTGTGCAGATCGAAAAGCAACAGTCAGACTTGTTAGATTTCCTGCAGGTTTGTTAATCTGGGTTTTGCATAGTTAGTGATACCAAAAAATCTTTATTTAGTAAATGCATGAACTATTTCTTTTGGAATAATTTGTAAACAACAAAATCTGTCATGTCAGATTTAAATTTATGCCGCTCATAATTATAAATTCCTGATTTGGGCATGCAGAAATTCATGGGGAGCTCACAGAGCGGACTGCGTGCCTTGGATACTCGAGTGCACGGTCTAGAGCTAGCACTAGATGGGATCTCGTATGATTTGGCAGTAACAACTGGAAGGATGAGAAACCCTGACTCTGCAACAACCTGTTGCATGATTCCTTCAGACATCTTGAGTTCCAGGTTCTGGAGGAAGCAGGACAAGAGACAGATTACTTCGAGCCTTTCTACTTCAACCCGAATTTCATCAGTGACAGCCGCATGCTGCAGACCTGGGGCTGATGACAATGCACTCGGTGCCTTGGAGAACCATATTCACCGGTTTCGGCGCCAGGGTGGTGTTGGGGTTGTTGTGAATCCATTGGCTAAGATCCATGGTGGTTCATGGTAAGTAAGTGACAGCATGAGTATCTTGTTCCTGCCTCGATCATAAGTTACTGTTGTTGGACCATTTGCTGTTCTCTTAGTTATCATCTAAGCTTGATTTGATTATTGTCTATGCTACTATCTACAGATCTTTTACGCAGCCAATCTGTCACAGCAATTAACTCTTGATTGGTCGGGGCAGTTGCTTGGTAAAGTATATTCAAGTGAGTGGGTCCAATCGTTGCTTAAGAAATGCTGCGAATACAGTAATTTGGTAAAAAGCAGTTGAGTTTTGGGCAGTGTATAGAGACTTCCGTTCCATGTTTAGTTCGGGAAGGAAAATGGTCAAGATCCTACTGAGATATCAAATAGATTTTGGTATGGGTAGCGTGGGATGCAAGCTACATTGTAAATTAAAGTGTATTTATCCACTTTTGTTGGTGGTGGTGCCAATGATGTTGTAGTTGGTTGATGAAGTTGTAACAACTAGTGCTAAATACTGCCTTGGCGTGGCCCTAGTTGATGTTATGCCTCATTATTCTCTCTCTCTCGTAGTCTTCTATTAATTATTATGATTCATCATCATGAGCTACACCAAACTGATTTTCAGGGCCTTCCGCAACCTTTTAAATGACCAGCCTTTACCTAATAGCATGACATTACCACAACAGGAATCAGCATCCTATATAATTAATATATGTCTTTATCTTCACAAGAGAAGTCTTACGTACCAGAAAGATCTAAGTCAGAGGTCTCTTTTCTCTAATTACACGAGAAACAAGTTCTTTATACAACTCTTCTAGCTATCTACTGCTACACAATTCTATCATTGCTCTTTATTCCGAGAATTGCCATTAGCAAGTCTGACCTGAGATTGAAAAGGGTAACCCTTATCAACATATATACGAGCAGGGATAAAGTAAAACAGAACCAACACGAACACAAAGTCCCAACAAGGCAACAACCTTAGTCTATGCCAATTTACAGAAAATGGATACCTAACTACAGTTTAGTGACACGAATGCCAAAATGGATGACAAGACGAGTAGATTAGATCTTTCAAATATTGCCAACTTCCTATTCAAGCGTTAGGACTTCCAAAGCTGCTTGATATTACTAAAATATTAGTGAGTAGTCACCAACTTTACTAAATAGTCAAGTATTCATTGCTCCATGCTATTTGAGATTTTCACAATATGTTAACCCGTAAAGAGTTGTGTAAGAACATTAAAAACCAAAGGAAACGCACAGAATTTACCTGCTAGGATACTTCAACAAGCTGATGCATTGAGTGTCGAGATGATTCACTATTATTTAGGCCCACCACGCTATCTGGATCCTGGGAATAATCACGCGGTTCATCATTCTCTATTTTCAATACTTCCTCTGCAGAGAAATTCCCATCTGCGCAAATTAGCTGCTTCTTCCGCCTCCTCTGGAACGTGTATTTAAACTTGTCTCCACCTATTTGACGATGAACCACCTCCATATCAGAAGTAACTGTGTCCTTTGGTAACTTAATAGATTCAGATTCTATCAATAAATGACTGCTTCTGCATCCCGCTTCCACTTTAGAAGTACATGGCCTGATCATTTTCTCACAGTTGCCATGAGGGACTTCCGGTTCTACATAGTTGCTGCTCGACCACAATTTTGTGTGTTTCTTATATCTATTAGTTCGTTTCCTCTTTGTCTGAAAAGAACCAATGGCCTCAGAATGGACAATGTTGTGATTTGCATCCAAAATCTTAACTTCAAATAAATCTCCCCCCGTTTTATGGGATTTGCTTGAGCGTAGATCTGGAGCCATATCCATGGGTGCTATGCCACCCACACAAGTCTCCTCTTCCACATTATACTCTTCTTCTTTTTCTGAAAGAGAGAGTTGGTTTCCTTCAAATGCTCGAATTCTTTGAGTGCATTCATTTCTGTAGAGCTCAGGCCCTTTCTGCGTCTTTACTAAAATGCCCATATCTCGGCTTTGAAGTGATGATACTTCTCCAGGAAAAGCTGCATCAGTGGATGCACAGTTTTGGTTTGGAGGTTCTGATTTGTTGACTGCTGCTTTGGATAATGCAGACTGTGCATTTCTCAGGTCTTTCCTGAGAGCGGTGTAAATACCCTCAGCTTCCTCAAGTTGAGCTTCAAGCTCCTCAATTCTTTGTTGTTGACTGATTGATACAGTGTCTGTTTCGATTTTCTGCAGTCAAGATATAATGGCATAAAATATAAATATATCAACGCTAACTTGACAGGAAAGCCCTTACCAACTTTACTTAAAAAATCAAGGAAGACATCAACTGTATTCAACTCTTTGCCATGAAATTTTTTCAAGAAGCAGCAAAGACGTGAAATGGAAGTTCAAATCACGGAACTTTCAAGAAATTGAAGCACATAGCGCAACATACAGTCCATCTATGTAGATAAAAAGACATGAACTTTTCACGCTTCAAAACTCTTTCCATGCCCCTATCAAGTTACTAAAGCAAAATAAAATACATAAAGAGAATGTAGCCATAGTAATACTGAAAAAGTTTCTCCTTTCAGCTGCAGTTGCATCGAAATTCCAAACCCTCAGTTCTGTCAAAGTACAGTATGTAGCTGCATTGTACCTTAGCATCGAACATTTGATTTAACCTCAGCAGTAATTGGAGCCCCTCTTCTTTCGCACATGAAAGCTCCTGCTGGAGCCGCAGCCCTCTTTTCTCTGACGCCAACACCCTCGCCGCAGCCTCCTTAGACACATTCAGGAGCACCTCCGCGTAAGCCTTCTTTAATGCGTTCAATTTCTAGGCCACACACAAAGAAACGAAAATCCGCACAAACGAATATCAAATTTCACAGCCATCAGAACCAAAAACAACAGCGATCATCGAAAACCAAATTCAACAGAATCGAGCTCTAAACCAAAGCGAAATCGAGTTCTCGGAGGCAAAACAGCCAAGAAGATTACCAGAGCATCAGCGTCCTCCATTTTCTCCAACGATGATTTGCGGAAGACTCACGGGAAGAAACAGACTAGGAAGGGACAGCACTTCTCCCACCCTTCACCATCTGTCTGTTACGAACTGAAATTGCTACTTCCCGTGTAAGATTGGACTTGGGACTCGTTTTAATTGCGGAGGTGCCACTGCAGCTTCTCTTTTCCGTGGCGATTTTTTTTCTTTCGTTTTTAGCGGGAAAATCAGACCCGGCCCATCATGGATCCTTCCAGACCCAAGGCCCGGTTTAGCCCAAATGCTCTCTTCGTCTCTTCCCTCCATAGTTTTGATATTTCACTGTCTTGGCGCTCATCTTAAGTTATTCTATAAAACGCAATGCAGAATTCAAATGACTTCATCTCTCTCTCTCAAGTTTCTATTCAGATCAGCAGTTGATGCTTACTTGTAGTGAATCGGTGATGGCTTCTGCACTGTTCCTCCAGAAATCGAAGCACTGTCCAGTTCAAATAACTTCCTAAAACCCTAGGATTTTCTGGTTCACGGGAGTCCATTGCTGAAGGAAGCCGTTCCTTCTCCGGTGGAAGGGAGGTTTTGCGCCTCATCCATTGATCAGAGACTGCGATCAAGGATCTCAGCAGACTCACGCGCTAATTTGATGATTTCCCGGACGAGATGTATTTGAAAAACTGCGTTCTGGTCTCCAAGGAGCATGCGTATAGAGCTTCCCTACAGATCCAACTCCTCATCCTGATTCACATGATGCATCTCCATATGTGGTGCTAGCCAAACGAGCACGTTCTCAAGATCCTGCGTGGCTTGCTCGTCGCGTGCTTTGTGGACAGATCATCACAGGTGTTTAACGAAATGCTGAACCAAAGCGTGCCTCTCAATGTCTTCCTTCTTGTACGTGTATGCTGATTATTTTGTATTATCGCCATGATTAGTACAAGGTTTCCCTGGAATAGTGGTAGTTTCAGCTGGCAAGACTTATTAGGTAAGTTTGCTGAAATGAAGCATTTAAGTATTCAAATACCTTGCTTAGAGCTTGTGCTTGCTACTGGGTTGGAAGATGGTCAGGATGGTTTTCAGGACTACGAAAAATGTACAAAACCATCCTGTGTTTCTTGACATCCAGTAAGTTCTTCTAGTTCTGAACTCATTGCAATGCTATTTTGATAATTTGCTAGCATTGCATGGTGCAACATTTTGTTTGACATGGATAGTAGGTCTTGACTAAGGAGGCTATAACTGTGTCTATACAGATTCAACATGGGTGCTTGTACTCTTCCATGATGTGGTGGAGAATTTTTTTGAGCCAAATATGGAGTGTTATGAGGGCCTGGATATGAGAAGGATGGTCTTCAATGAGGATTCCTCAAACATCTTGTTTCACATGAACGACACTGGAATTTCGATAGATTTGAAAGTCTATGTTTAGGTAAGTGAGATGTCCAGACAGCAGGGCTGAATTTGAAGAAAAGGTTTGCTTTGATCATTGATGTCGAAAGTTCAAAATGAATCCTGATGAGTAGACTCTTGAACATTTATAACTTATCAGTTCTTGTGGAAGTGCATGAAGAGCCCGCGAGCAGATTAGGGAAAACAAAGCTTTAGCGTTATTGCATCAACAAGATGTCATGTTGTATGACACTTGCTGTCAAGAGTGAAAGGTGCATTTCTATTTTAATTGCGTGAATTGACAAAATATCGAGTTCAGATTTTTCCTTATCGTCTGTAACTGATCATTTGAGCATAATTGTGTATATTCATGAAGTTTTTGAGTACTCTATCTATCTAAATAAGCTTGTTTTAACTGTTAATGGATTAAAGTGGTTAGATTATGCTGACAGTGTTTGGTTTTAATGTATGTTTGTAAGCCACCTGGTTCAGTTATTCTTGCATAATGGGTCTAATTCTGTTAATCTAATACTTCATTTGCAAGGTTATATGATTGTTGATGTTTGCATGGTGTTATTCTTTGAGCAATTCCTACTGGCAAAGGAGATAACAACTTAGTTATTTTGCTCCTTTTTCAGTACTCTGTAGTTTGTACTTCAACTTTAAAAAGTTCTATTTGTAGAATTTAGATACCAAAACACATATATTTCTGGTTTAGCAAAGCTTGAGAACTGTTGTATTACAAATACCGTAAACTCTAATGTCAGTTTCTGTACAAGAAGAACTCCTACTTATATTACACTTCTCTTATTATTAAACTAATCCAAGCCATGATATTCCCTGTTGCATCTGCTCTATTACCGTTCGGTTAGTGCTAACTGTCATGTACAGTTAGCACTAATAGATGTCTGGCCTGCTCCATGTGGCCAGACTTCACATGGCTGACCTGGCAATGTCTGACAGGTAAGCTGGTCTGACCTGTCCAACACTCCCCCTCAAGCTAAACAGTGGGATCGCCAATGTTGAGCTTGCACAGTACTCTTCTGAAGCTTGTTCCGGTTACCGCTTTGGTAAGGATGTCCGCGAGCTGATCTTCTGAACGGACGAACGGAATTGTGATCGTCCCATCTTCTAATTTCTCCTTTATGAAGTGTCGATCTATTTCAACATGTTTTGTTCGATCATGTTGAACAGAGTTTTCAGAGATGCTAATAGCTGCTCGATTATCACATAGAATCTTACATGGTTCCTGGATAGGAAAACCAATTTCGTTTAATAATTTGCACAGCCATAGTACTTCTGTTAGGCCTCGAGCGATTCCCCGGAATTCTGCCTCAGCGCTTGAGAGTGCCACCACCTTCTGCTTTTTGCTCTTCCATGTCACCAGGTTTCCTCCGACTCTGGCAAAGTATCCTGAGGTTGATCTCCGGTCTATTGGATTTCCTGCCCAATCCGCATCGGTGTATACTTCTACTCTTAGGTGGTCATTCTTCTGGAATAACACGCCACTTCCTGGAGACCCCTTCAAGTAGCGAAGAACTCTTATTGTTGCCTCCATGTGATCGACCTGTGGTTTATGCATAAACTGACTCAGTACACCTACTGCATATGAAATATCAGGTCGAGTATGAGATAGGTAAATCAACTTCCCTATTAGGTGTTGATACTGGGTTTGGTCCGCCTGTTCAGCTCCTTCCGTTATCCGAAGCCCATGGTTTGGAATGATTGGTGTGTCAACTGGCCTGCAGTCCACCAGTCCTGTTTCCACAAGAAGGTCTAAAATGTATTTTCTCTGTGATATGAAAATACCTACCTGTTTTAGATCGTAGGACTTCAATCCCAAGGAAATACTTGAGTTCTCCCAAGTCTTTCATCTCAAATTCCTGAAAGAGATTTTTCCTTAGTAGGATTATCTCTTCTGAATCATCACCTGTGATAATCATATCATCAACATATATAATTAAGCAGGTTACGTGACTCCCTTTCCTTTTGAAGAACAGCGTATGGTCCGCATTGCTCTGCTTATAGCCATACTTCCTCATGGCTATAGTAAATCTCCCAAACCATGCTCTTGGTGATTGTCTGAGACCATATAGGGCTTTCTTTAGTCTGCACACGGTGGATCCTTGAAAACCTGTCCTGAACCCTGGTGGTGGTTCCATATAGACTTCTTCTTCTAGATCGCCGTGTAGGAATGCATTTTTTACATCAAATTGATGTAGCGGCCAATTTTGATTTACCGCTATAGAGAATAGAACCCTTATAGTATCGATCCTTGCTACAGGTGAGAAAGTCTCAGAATAATCAATACCATAAGTTTGAGTGTACCCTTTTGCCACGAGGCGTGCTTTGTACCTCTCAATTGTTCCATCTGCCTTATGCTTGATGGTGAATACCCATCTGCATCTAACCGCCCTTTTTCCGTATGGGAGATCACACTTCTCCCAAGTCTGACTCTTCTCTAAGGCCTCCATTTCTACTTGCATTGCACGCCTCCATTCTGGGTGTTTGATTGCTGAGTCCACCGTTCTTGGTATATCTTGAGAATACACCGCTGCAGCAAATGCACGTGCTATTGGTGACAAGCTCCCCCTGACGACGTTTGCTATTGGATACCTGCTCGCTTTTGGGCTATACTCTGGTTCATAGCGTATAGGTGGAACTCCCCTATTTCTCCTGGCCAGTAGTACATATTTTTCCTGTACTGGTGCCTCTTCAACAACATTAGAGACATCATTATAAGGAGTAACAGATATGGATTCACTAACCTCAGTGACGTCAGTTGAGGTTGGTGTGGGTGTGGGATCATCCAAGACCTGTATTATGGGAGTTACCGTCTCGTTGGGAGTCACCGTCTCTGTTAACACTGATGTGGTCGGAGTAGTTAGGATCAACCAATCTAATGGACTATCACTTTTGGTCTCCCCCTGAACATTAGATTGGGATGAATAGTAGAATTCTGTTTCCAGAAAGGTACAATCCATCGTAATGTACATGCGATTGGTTTTCGGGTTAAAGCAGCGATATCCCTTTTGATGAATACCATACCCAACAAACACGCATTTGACAGAGCACGGATCAAGTTTGGACCGTTCCGTTTTTGGGATGTGAACAAAAGTAGAACATCCAAAAATATGAGGGTGGAGAGTTAAGGCAGTAGGGACACTCATATGACTAGATAATATCTGGAGTGGTGTCTGGAATTGAATAGCCTTAGTAGGAAGACGGTTACTAAGGTAGACAGAAGTAGCTACAGCTTCTGGCCAAAAGGAGCTGGGAACCTTGGACTCGAGCATCAAAGCTCTTGTCATTTCTAACAAATGCCGATTTTTCCTTTCGGCAACCCCGTTTTGTTGCGGGGTATGCGGACACGAGGTTTGGTGTATTATCCCATTTTCTTTAAGGAATTGTTGAAGTGTAGAGTTAACGAACTCTCCACCATTGTCAGACCGGAGAACCTGAATTTGTTTGCTAAACTGAGTTCTAATAAGTTTAGTAAATTCTACAAACTTAGTAAACACTTCAGATTTATGTTTAAGAAAATAAACCCAGGTCATTCTAGAATAGTCATCAATAAATAAAACAAAATATCTAAAACCAGTATTCGACATACATTTTCCGGTATTTGGAGCGGGACCCCAAACATCAGAATGAATTAAAGAAAACACCGATTTAGTTCTAGATTCAGATATGGGATAAGACTTTCTATGACTCTTAGCAAGAATACAAGTCTCACACAAAATTTCTGAATTCGAAGGAAACAAACTAGGAAATAATTTGTGAAGATACCCTCCAGATGGATGACCCAATCTCCGGTGCCACAACCACTGCTGTCGGGTGATAGTCCCGTGAGCCAACATTGCACTCCCGTGTTGGACCACTTCCTCCACATAATACAGGCCTTGTCGTTCAACTCCACGTCCAATGACCTGCCCCGACTGAATATCCTATAGGAGACAAAAGTTGGGATATATCAATACCATACAGTTTAGCTCTCTTGTTACATGACTTATGGAAAGTAACTTGCAGGCTAAGCTAGGTATATAAAGACAATTTTTTAATTTGATATTTGACGAAATATCAATAGTTCCTGCTCCTTCAACCGGAATTAATTCTCCATTGGCCGTCTGAATTAATTCTCTGTCTGATTTTGTCTGACTGACAAAATCACTTTTGTCAAATGTCATGCTATCTGTTGCTCCGCAATCAAATAGCCATTGTTCGGTTTTACCTGCAGTCTTCCCTTGGGCAATAAATGTTCTACCAATATTGAAACTATATTCGTTTATACAAGTATCGGGTTTAGATTCAGATTTGTTAGTCGAACCAGTTATAAACCCATATGAACCAGTAGAGCAAGTATCTGAACCAGGATATTTAATATTAAACCGGTGGGGGTAGGGTGGTAATTTACCAAACCCTAACCCTATACCTGCAGCCGCATCCCATTTGGAGTTAGCAGCCTCCTCCCTTCTTCGGTTTGTCTCTGTGGCGATTAGGGTTTCTGGTGCGCCTCCTTGCCGCCCTTGCCCTTCCGATGAGTGTGGCGGTGCCGGAGGGTAGCCGGACCTCTCCTCGGTGCCGCGACCATGTCCCGTCCACCCATTGTTTTCGGTGGAGCCTCCAGTGTGGTTGTCCCCGTCCTGATTCAGTCTCGCAGCCGCTGCCACCGTGCCGAAGGGTTCGGTGCCCTTCCAAGGATGGTCGCGGTAATTCGCCGCCGCGGCCTGGTTGCCGGCGCCGTTCCCGTCCCGGCGATTGGGCGTTCTTCCTTCTGGAAAACCGATCAGCTGCCAACACTCGGCCCTCCCATGGCGCATCTTCCCGCAATGGCTGCAGCGGATCGTCCTCCGGTCGATGCCGCCGCCCTTCACCGGTGGTTTTGCGCCTCTACCACTGAATGTCTGCGGCCTGGTGGCACTGCCGTGGCCGGTCCCTGCAGCTTCCTGGAAGAGCTTGGCCGAGAGTCCTACGCCTAGCTCCTGTCCCATCGGTTCGAGTCCCCGTCTGGTTGCCATAACCAGCCTCCGATCACGTTCTGATCGGATTGTTGCGTATGCCGACTCGACCTCCGATAACAGGCTGCATTTAATTAAATCCCGTTTTTCATTATCATAATCATCACTTACAGCTTGAAGGAATTGATATAATTTGGCCTCTGCACGTTTAGCATTCCATATCTGTATATCCTGTGGGCATTTCATCGGATTTGGGTCCCTTAGCTCGATATCTCTCCATAAGCTTTGCATTGTGCTATACATATTTTCGAGTGATTCATTGCCCTGTCTTATACTGTTAGAACGCAGGATTAAATCAAATAATTGTATGCCATTTTTTCCCTTACTGTAAGTGGCTGCTAACCCGTTCCACAAGTCCTTTGCTGTAGGGTATTCCGCGTATTGGTTAACCAGCTCGGGCACCATGTTGTCGAGCATCCATGAACAGACGATCAAGTCGTCTTGTTCCCATTGCGCATAACCTGGTTCTCCGGGCTGGGGAGGGGCTGGATCCCCTGTTATATGATGCAGCTTACCTTGGCCTCCAATCTTCATACGAATCAGCCTAGCCCACAGGGAGTGATTGCTCTCATTCAACTTCGTACTTAAGTTGATAGTAGCAACTGCGATAGACTGACCCCTTGTATTGTTGGATTGTGGCAGGGTTGACATCATTGCCGCCCATTGAGCCGCCATCGACTCGTTCGTTGAGCCGGGTGCATTGGTGCGGGCACTGTCCCCTTCGGATTCCGCCATCACAGAGGTATGCTTTGGTAAATGATGAATGCCGAGAAAGGTAACGATCACTTGATCGATAATTCCGGCTCTGATACCATGTAGAATTTAGATACCAAAACACATATATTTCTGGTTTAGCAAAGCTTGAGAACTGTTGTATTACAAATACCGTAAACTCTAATGTCAGTTTCTGTACAAGAAGAACTCCTACTTATATTACACTTCTCTTATTATTAAACTAATCCAAGCCATGATATTCCCTGTTGCATCTGCTCTATTACCGTTCGGTTAGTGCTAACTGTCATGTACAGTTAGCACTAATAGATGTCTGGCCTGCTCCATGTGGCCAGACTTCACATGGCTGACCTGGCAATGTCTGACAGGTAAGCTGGTCTGACCTGTCCAACACTATTAGGCCATGCAAGCCTCTTGCTAATGAGACCTTAGACATTAGGAGCATCCAGTGTATTATTTGTGTATTATGCATGCTCCACCTTAACAGACTTTCAGATGAAAGTTTGCTTGTGCATATTGGGACTTTTGAAACGAAGCTAATATATATCTTATCATTAGTATAATTTTGGTCTCTGTATTTTCTCTTAGGTCGGGGCAATTGCCTCATGGATTATTGAAAGAGACATGCACTGTAAATGCTTTACAAATTCATGAAGTTATTGACTAGTTGATGAAGTGTTTGTAATGGATTATGAGTGGATTGTAGTATTGTAACTCCGTGACTAGCTGAAACTGAACATTTTAAATTTTATTTCATGGTTAGGTGACCAAACGTTTACCTTGCTTTACATTAGATATGATATTAGGGCTAGGTTCTTCCTCCTCGTTGCTCCAGTTTGAATTACCACATACATGTGTGGATTCATTTCATGTTATCACTACTTCTGACCGCGTAATATTTGATACAAATCATGACAAAATTCTTATAACAATTTTTCCCTCTTTGAAGTAACTTTTCCAGGACTGAAGAGCTCCTTTCTGTAGAGCTCTCTGGATGGATCATAAAGGAATGAAACTCTTGGCTTCTCATTTATTGTTGCCAGCAAGCTACTTTTCAGGTATGTTCTTTCTTCCAGGGTCTGCAAATTCAACGTTCTTGGCCAACAATCCTCTACCTAGGAAGATGTTAGATTAGATTAGTTGCTAATTGCTGTAGCTTATATTGTCTGGAGAATGGAATGTTACTGCATTGATGGGACTATTTTATTTCATGCTTCTTTAGTGATGAAATATCATCATTGGTTAGTGCTATCAGTGCACTCAATGTCAAATCTTCAACACTTCAATTACACTAACACACAATCTCTAAAAAGGTCCAATCACGAAAAGCCTCATTTTTATTTCCACGCACCTTGTTTTTTCTTGAGTTATGGCTGAAAACATGTTAGTTGGTGAGATTTGAGGTGACTGATTTTCGGTTTTCATTTCCTCCTTTCCTTTTCTCTCTCTTAATGTCTTTTCTTGAGGCTTATCGGAGACCTAATGTGCTTTGGAGCTAAGAAACATCTCAAGCTTTAGATTGAGTGATCTGAATAGGTTGTCTGCATAACCACGTGCCAGAATAAAATACAACACAAAGTTACTCTTTTTTTTTGGTAAATTACACAAAGTTACTTTAATACGTTCATCGGCAATGTAATAGTTTGGAGTTGACCTTCCAATAGACATCAAACTGTAATTATGTTTCATTATAAAGAAGAAAAATTCTGTTTTTAAGGTTATAGCATATTATTCTGAACAATAAAATATCACCAACCACTAAATCCTTGAAATTGAAGGAATTATAATGACTTATAATGTCTTTATAGATTAGATGATTTTGACCCTTGGATTAAGTGAATCCGTAGTCAAATTTTCCAGCTAGCATCTAACCTTTTTGGAAGCCTCAAAGGGAGAGGAGTGTATTTATTGTAATGAGAGAGAGAGAGAGTAGGGAGTGCTTTACTAGTTTACTGGATTAAAAAAAAATAGTCGGGTTGAGGTTTTGTTATATATATAAATAAAAGTCTTGGCCAAAAAAAAAAATATATATAAATAAAAGTAATAATAATTGTGAATTCGGTAAAGAAACTAAGAAAGAAAGGAGGAAGCTAGTGGAGACCCACAACACATTATCTTAACTTATCCTTTCCTCTCCCAAGCCCCATCCACCATCAAAGGTGATAAATACATATATGGATATAACATATACATATATCTACAACAAACCCAACTTGCATAATAATAAAATAAAAGAGGCAGTGCGTACGGATGTTGCCATAGAAATCTTCATCCACCCACACTTGGTTTGACAAAGAGCGAATATCCCATTCCCCACCCATCCAATACACAACTCTGAGCCCCTCGTTCTGTTTATCCTATTTACTATTTAGTATTTTCTCTTCCTCGCCTTTTTCTTTTTCAGAACAAAAAAAGAATCTGATCACATTTATTAATTACATTTAAGCCACTGACTGCTGAGCTGGAGCTGTTGATTTATATAAATCATTCAATTGTAGTAGTGGATTCAACTGCTATAATGTTTATCTATTGATTCTACATATAATATCCAACATCATAGGGAAGGCCTGTGTTAGTGTTTGGTACTGTGGATTTGCACTGGAATATTTGGTTAATATCTCTTCTGCAGATAGTTGAGGAAGGACATAGCTTGATTAGTTTGTTCTTCTTTGAAATTTTGCTTACGTTTATTGGCTTTGGTTTTATGTTGACATAAAGCTGACTGTTTACCCGTATAAACTACTCAAGAGGATATGAAAATTTCACACTGGTTTGTTTATTTGGATTATACTGAAGTTGTGGTGCATCCTTGCATGGCTTGTTTGTTTGAAGCTATTGAATGGGCTAAAGAAGATTTTCTAGAAGGGTTGAATTTATTGTGAAATTAATGAAGAAGTTTAATAATTTCATGTGTGTTTCATCTTTCATAATACATTATTACCTACAAAGCTGTAACCTCAATAATAATATCATCTCTTTTGAGTACACCTAAATTCTGTGGCTGCCAGCTGGACTATAGACTTGATTTTGCCTGAACTGGCAGATTTTACATATTTAGGTATAACTTGTGTGCTAAAAATAGACAATTTCTTTAATCTTCCTTGCTCAAAATATTGACCAGAAGTTATTGGTTTTAGGTGAGATTAAGGTTAATTTAGGGATATAAATATATAATGTGCTGGAGAGTGTGATTTATACTTCTCCCACACAGTATCATTTTAACTTGGCCAATTTGATCCTATATAATATGTACGGTGGTTGACGATATTCATCTCCTTCACTGTAAAAGTTTTATTTATTTTCAGACAAATAATACAGTGAGATGGATAATTAACAACGACATGTGTGCCATTTATTTCCTCTGATTCATTGCTTTCTATATGTATTTAGACAAATAATATACAAAATTGCTTGGCCCTTATCATGCTTTCATCGACATGATGTAAACACTGAACTTACTTCAGATTAATCGACATAATATGTTTGAACCATTCTTTTTATAGCTTCATTTAAGTTTTAAACCTTGAAAAGGTACATGATTGTGGGATTATTTATAAATCCAAAGTTAATTGTGAATTAAATAAAGCTAGTTATAATAATAGCATCTGATCCTTACAAAATGCTGTTGCTGCTGCATTACTATACTGTTTGATTTCTTTTGGCTAGTAGTGTTTGTATTCTTTTTCTTTAAATACATCTGGTACAGATTACAGACATGGTTTAGGTATCTGGACTGAATCCCCACATGCATTAAGGCTGAGCAGAAGGTAACTTCTTAATTAAAGATTATTATTATTTAAACATCTAATCTGATCTTGACTTAAACTATTCAAATTTCAACCTTAGGGAGCATCGGACTGGTCAAATTATTTGCCTTGGTATTAGTGTTATATATTCCAAATATAAATTCAATGCTTTCCTCTTTTCAAAATAATTTTTACTTAGCAATAGCGATCTGGTTCATGGTCTTGATAAAACCAACCATTAAGGTTATCTTCTTTGTGTTATCTAGCTAATACTTTTGACGCCTGCCTACCTGCCTTCTTATTTATTAATTTATTTTGTTTGTCTGCTTGATGGAAATGTCAAAATCCATCTTTGGACAAAACCATGGTTACAGATACTCTTAGCAAAATCATTGCCTTTTCCTTTCCCTGTTTTTGTCCTTGTACATTGCATGATGATGATGCCTTATACTGAGCTTGTCGATCTAGAGCTAGATACTTCTTTTGGAGAATGAAAACAAGGAAATAAGGCTGGCTTGGTTGAGATGAAAGAACAGAAGTTGCCTTATGTAGATTTTTGAACTTTGGTTAATATATAGATAGAAATATATTTATAGAAAGGAAAAATTGATATTAACGGAAGGAGTTACTAATGCTTGGTATTTGTATCAGTCAGGTAGGAGGGAGGAGGAGGAATAGATTAAAGGACTGAATTAATCATATATATATATATATATGATATTATGCTTCCTTATTAATTGTTTAAAAGGCATATAATATAAATAAGTTGGGATTGTAATTTTTTTTTTTGCCCAAAAACACTGCTATATCATAAAATTGGAAACAGAAGTGTTCGCATACATTAGATTATCCGAGAATAATAAACGACTAAGCGGGGTTGGTGGTGATAACACCCAATCCAAATGACACAATCCAACAATGCTTGCTTAGCAAGCCAATCCGCACAAGAGTTAGCGGATCTCGGGATAAGCTCCCACGTGAGTTTGTCTATCGAGGACGATATCGAGACCACGTTCGACAAAATGGGAGCAATCCTCCAAACAAAAACCTTGGTATTTAATGTTAGATTGAAAATGTATTAATTAAACATATTTACCAGGAAAACTTCCGGTTGCAACCTGCGCTACATGGTGGCCCACCTCGCCCTCCTGGCTTTCATATATACGGGCATCCGTCGCCATAAAAGCTTCGTTCTCTCTCTTCACTCTGTTGACAATTGTACGGACTCCCCTCTTCTCTCCTACACAAACTCTATACTCCATCCATCTATCTTTGCTCTCTCGCTGTTCTACTCTTCCCCTCTCTCTCTCTCCCGACCGCAGATGCCTGGCCCGTGCGACGCAAGCGAGGAGTCACCGGCTCATGCCGGAGCCATGTCTGCTGCCGGCGAGATCATGCTGTTCGGTGTGAGGGTAGTGGTAGACTCGATGAGGAAGAGCGTGAGTCTGAATAATCTCTCCCAGTATGAGCTCCCTCATGATTTGAACTCCAACCGCAATAATGGCATTGGCAGCCTCAAGGAAGATGTTTCTGCTGCTGCTGCTGCTGCCGGTTATGT
This sequence comes from Chamaenerion angustifolium, assembly GCA_946814005.1. Lineage (NCBI taxonomy): Eukaryota > Viridiplantae > Streptophyta > Magnoliopsida > Myrtales > Onagraceae > Chamaenerion > Chamaenerion angustifolium. Next base: position 34,169,621 of record OX328275.1, read on the forward strand.
TTCCGCAGACGATGTGATTCATAACTCATCTTCCAATGGTCGTGAGCGCAAAAGAGGTTGATTCTTTTAATATTTGCTTGCTTAGTATATCTGAGGATTTGCATGGTAGCAGTGGATGCTATGTAAATTATCTTTGTTAATTCGGAATAGGCTCATCTGGAATTATACATGATCAATCTTTTGTTTTGAAACATTTTACTGTCTTTGATATCTTTTCATCTAACTTATATTCATTGGATTGGATGGATGTTTGATTGGTGAATTCTGTGGACTGTGATCAGGGGTTCCATGGACGGAAGAAGAACATAGGCTCTTCCTGGTGGGACTTGAGAGAGTTGGTAAAGGAGACTGGAGAGGAATTTCCCGCAACTTTGTGAAGTCTCGGACGCCCACTCAGGTAGCAAGCCACGCTCAGAAGTACTTTCTCCGACGAAGCAATCTCAATCGCCGTCGGCGCCGATCAAGCCTCTTTGATATCACCACAGATACGGTAACCTTACATATTAAACACCACCATCCAACTTTAATTGTTTGACTATAGTTAATTAAGCCCTTACATATGTGCTAGGAAAAGGAAACTGAGCAGAAGTTGGTTTGCATTTTCCATCGTTGAATTGAATTTATGAGATGAAATTGATTCCACTGTTTACTAAATAGGCTTTAAGACGTGATCTTTCTGAGAGTGATCCAATCCGTTTCCTGGTAGCTTTGCTCTATTTTACATATAACTTACCAATTTATCTCGAATTAGTTGATTTGGGAAGAGTGGAGACTGATTTTCCACCCTATAATCATCTGCTTCTATCTATCTATGGCCTAAATTAGTATGCTGTTGTAGCTTCGCGTGTGCCGTTCGTCCAGACTGTAGTTGGTTTTCTGAATTAAGGGTCTTTCCTGCAGCTACCTCTGAAACTCATTAAAGCTAATCACATCCAACTGCAACTTAAGTAAATATCTATGTGTTTTATTCTTGGGTTTGAATGTATTTTTTTGGTTGGTGCATTGATTATAGAACATGGTGCCAATTTGCTCTTCTTCTGTTGATTCATAATAAATGAAGAATTACAATGGGCGTGGTTTGGCTGATTGTATTGAAATCTTTATCAGGTTGCAGCAAATCAAACAGAGAAGCCCGTTGTTTTTCGTCAAGAAGATGCAACTCAGATCCATTCATTTCATCCACCCAACAGCAACAAGTTTCCTGTGATGCCCTCGTTCATGAAACCTATCCCAATGGATACCCAATCTGACTCTTCTTCCTCCTCACCAAGTCCTGTTCCTCAAACTCCAATAGGGTCCGATCTTAGCTTAAGTTTGAACGCAGTTGATCCACCCTCACTGTCACTAAATCTTTCCCTTCCCTCGGATTCACTTGCACGACCCACATCATTGACGTTTCATGCAATGCAGAGCTTCAACAATGGCAGGGATGGCATGATACGCGTGGTGTGATGGCCCTGGTTTCCTCCTTCCTAAAAAAGAAAAAGGGAAGGAAAATTGTGTTTAGATAAATCCGGTAATGAGATTACTTACAATGGTGTATCATCTAATCTTCGTCCCCCCAGCACCATTGATGCTGTACAGTAGTCCATGGGGGAAAGGATTGTCCATGTCTTTTTCTTGCTGTTTGCTGCTGCCTTCTCGTATGTGATGTGTTTGCTTGGGTTCATCTTGTCTGTCCCTATCTGTAGCTAGCTATAAGTTGACACAGCTGGTAATGACATCTTCATCATCATAATAAGTCGTAACAATAACTTTGTTCATCACTTTCATTCTTTTTCATTGAGTGTGTCTTCCTCCATATAGATAAGACAGTGAGAGAGAGAAGTATTGATTTTATGATGCTTTTGAGATGGAGGGTCCATAACCATAAGAGTGGATATGTGATGCGTGTTTTTGAATAATCAGTGGATTCCATGAAGATGAGGAATGGATGGTGTCCATTGTCCACCCATCTTACTTTCTTGCTCGTAATTGGATGTGACATTGATTTGTGGAAGGAGAAGGTATAGGTGAACTAATAATTATTACGCTCTCTTCGCCTGTTTTTCAATTCCAAGGAGGCTCGTGCATGTCTACTATTTTAAGCCCACTATACCTGAAAAAAAATAGATCAAGGCCTCCTTTATTGTTCGATTAAGCATGGATATAGCAGATCCGAATGCATTAGTCTAACTAAATCAATGTCAAGACTCGACAAATTGATTGGATCTAAATTTAGTACAAAGTTATTAATTAACATTTGCATTCCCGCATTTGTATCAGCCAGTCCATCAGAGGGGAGAGGAGGTGTATCACACACACTCCTGTCGTCTCGGGACATCAACTATCCAACGAAATGATTCTTCCATTCCATGTTTTTTTTTTCTTCCCATAATATATTTGATGCAGACGAGTGAGTTGCGAAAAGGCAAGATGAAGAAAACTTTTTTTTCTCGTCACCCATTGTTAAAGGCAAGCAGAACATAATGATGGTGCCAACTTTGAGCTTTGCATCTCTTTTTTAGTCATTTATTTCTATAAAACTTGTAATTTTTTTAAAAAAAATATATAACATTTATATATTTTTCATATAAATATTTCCCTCCATCTCAGCGAAGTACGTCTAATTAGTGGGAAAGCAAAAAAAATAAAATATATACATATATATATATCAGTGAAAATGGACAAAAAAATATTTTTTAAGCTTGATGAGTCAGAGAAAGTTATAATATTTGCTACATTATAAAATCAACCGTAAAAATAATTAAAGGACCACTCAAATCTTATTCAAATGTAAATAATTAAATTATTTACAACTCATATAAAGAAGTGTCGCTCCATTAAATTTGTAACACATTTTTTTTTGCTGTAGCGGATAAAGTTTAAAATTAAAGCAATTAAAAGAATTTTTTAAAATTATTAAACTAATAATCAATCTAAATTTACTGTTATTATGTGTATTTTGTTTTAATATCTATATACATTTCCATACGTACTTGTACGGTGCAACGTAAACAATTGTCTAAAGTCTATATACTACAAAGGTCAATCAGTAAAACTTACTAAAAATTAAATTTTGAAGATATTTTTTGATGTCAAATATCGAAATTCGAAACGACCTTTTCACCGTTTCGAAACATTTCCTTTTATGTGCTGACCACGCGTTAATTTTCTCCCTTCTTCTCCCGGCAGTCGCTGGACTCGCCACCCACTCCTTCCATCAACCAACTACCACTCCCCCGCCGTAGCTCAGCCTCCACAACGGCCATTCCGACGAACGGAACTTACTAAGAACGCAGATTTTGAATAACCTCTCAAGCTGTAACTTAGATAATATGGGGAACTGTGTCACTTGCGTGAGGGCGGACAATGAAGAGGAGAGGAGCAAGGACGCACAAAACAAGAGGAACAAAGATAGGAAGCCCAATCCTTACTCTGAGGATCCGATCCGATCTCCGGCGCCAATTCGGGTGCTGAAGGATGTCATCCCGCTGAGCCACCGCAGCCGGATCGGCGACAAGTACGTGCTCGGTCGTGAGCTCGGCCGTGGCGAGTTCGGCATTACGTTTCTCTGTACTGATCGAGAGACTCGAGAAGCTCTAGCTTGCAAGTCCATCTCCAAGAGGAAGCTCAGGACTGCTGTTGACGTTGAAGATGTTAGGCGAGAGGTTCATACAATTTTTATTTATTTTATTTTATTTTTGAAAATTTCCAAGAATCTGAATATTACTTCATTTGATCTATAGATCACTAACTTCCATGAAAGTCACGGTAGTCTATATCCTCAGTGGACCATTTTGGTTCTATAACAGTTAAAGGCTGTCTCATCTATGGGATTCATAGTCTGGTCTATTATCTGGATTTTTCTCACCTTGAATATATCGACTTTGATTTTCTGGAGGACTTCAAGAATGATTTGGGTGAAAATTCCGTAAAAGGCCATTTGTGATAGTGAGGGTCGTAACTTGGAAACCTTGCAATTATTTCCCTGATTTCTTTGCTGGGTTAGATTTCGGTTTGAGCTGGTTTACAATTAATGCATTGCTTGTTGGTGCGAATCCATAGATGAAAGTGAGGTTTGAGACTGGACTTGATGTAAGAATCAAGATCTTCGAAATCCGAGACGATGATAAAAAAATCTTTACGTGAACTAGAGATGATGAAGTATTTGTAGGCAAAAGTAGAACTATATCTTGTGTTTGTAATCTTTCTTTAATGCTTGCGTATTCTTAACCTGAACTCGTATCCAAATTCTTAGGTATTTCCTTTGAAATAATTTAATTGATGCTGTACACTGTTAGGTTGCAATCATGTCTACTCTTCCTGAGCACACAAATATAGTAAAGCTGAAGGCAACTTACGAAGACAATGAGAACGTACATTTAGTGATGGAGCTTTGTGAAGGAGGAGAGCTGTTTGATAGAATCGTGGCAAGGGGCCATTACAGTGAAAGAGCAGCTGCTGGTGTAGCAAGGACTATTGCAGAGGTGGTGAGAATGTGCCATGCGAATGGAGTTATGCATAGAGACTTGAAACCAGAGAATTTCTTATTTGCTAACAAGAAGGAAACTGCAGCACTTAAGGCTATTGATTTTGGTCTGTCCGTTTTTTTCAAGCCTGGTGCGTTCTCAATTGATTCATCCACATCTTCATGGGTTTATGAGTAGTTATGAATCTACAAATGTTTTTCTGTGAAAGATGCTACTTTGTGGTACTTATGGTGTGCTTCCAATTCCTGTGCTTGCTTCAGGAGAGAAATTCTCCGAGATTGTAGGGAGTCCATACTACATGGCTCCAGAAGTACTGAAGCGGAACTATGGGCCCGAGGTTGATATATGGAGTGCTGGTGTGATTCTCTATATCCTCTTGTGTGGGGTTCCACCATTTTGGGCAGGTATATATATTGAATCCTCTCAAAATAATCTAATTATTTAGATTTAGATATGTAGCAATGGAGGTCTAGATAATCGAGTTTTTTTCTTCGTTGTGCAGAGTCTGAGCAAGGTGTTGCTCTGGCAATTTTGCGAGGAGTAATTGACTTTAAGAGGGAGCCATGGCCTCAAGTCTCTAATGGTGCCAAGAGTCTCATTCGTCAGATGTTGGAACCGGATGCTAGGAAAAGGTTGACTGCACAACAGGTGCTCGGTAGGTCCTTTCATTGCTGTGGAAATCAAATGTAACTGGAGCAGCATTTACTGTCACCATAGATTTATACATATGCATTTGTTCATGTCTTTTGGTAACAACTACAGAGGTTTATGAGAAATTGGTGGTTGGTCTTAGAGCATTGAATGATTCTGGCGTTCTCGACCAATTACAGTTTAACATTCATATTCAACCATGTCCTTTCTGGTAGGGAGAATTGCTTTAGGCCCTGCACTAATGTTTTTGGTGTTTATATATTGCATATGATTCAGTTTTATTTTGAAAGTGCTTCACAATTCAAAGAAGTTAGTATTCTAATGTTTCTTGGTTTAACAGACCATCCTTGGATACAAAATTCAAAAAAGGCTTCCAATGTGCCACTAGGTGATATAGTAAGGACAAGACTCAAGCAGTTCTCCATGATGAATAGATTCAAGAAGAAGGCCCTGCGGGTAATTATCTCCCTTTCTAATTCTTTTCCTTTTCTCGCTTAAATATTCCAATAGCAACTAATTATGGTGCACATGGAACGTTGCAACAGGTGATCGCTGAACACTTATCGATTAAAGAGGTGGAAGTGATCCGTGATATGTTTACTTTGATAGATACTGACAATGACGGCAAGGTAAGTTTCGATGAACTGAAGACTGGTCTTCAGAAGGTCGGCTCACAGTTGGCAGAACCGGAGATTAAAATGCTGATGGAAGTGGTATATATTAATTTAATTTTCTGTTTACTAAACCCGCCACATAATCTTCTTTTTCTGTTCAAATAATCTTAAAAAATTGTATTTTTAAACTCTTTTCACAGGCCGATGTTGATAACAATGGAGTGCTGGACTACGGAGAGTTTGTCGCAGTGACGATACATTTGCAGAGGATGGAGAATGATGAGCATTTTCGTAGGGCATTTATGTTCTTCGACAAAGATGGTAGTGGGTTTATTGCAATGGAGGAGCTGCGTGAGGCTTTGAAAGATGAGTCAGGTGAAATTGATTCAGATGTTGTCAACGAAATCATGCGGGAAGTAGACACTGATAAGGTAACCATATTCTCCTACTCTTTCAAAGCTTCTTCCACTATAGCCATTTCCAACTTTTAAATGATGATAAATATATCTAAACATGATCCTGATCCTCCCACTCCTACTTTAGGGCTTGAATGTACTTAGTTCTTCCATGGCCAGGCCAGGGTCTGGTTATAGGTTTGATATTGTGCCACCTCATTCAAACTTTTCCAAAAAAACAAAAGACAGTGCCCTTAAAGAATGGCTAGATCAATCCCGACTGTCAAATAGCTAAAAGTTCCCTAAGCTACTAGAAATAGTTGGCTGCAGTTTGTAAGATAGATAAAGTTAGAACAAAATGGAGTTGTTTTTACAATAGGATTTGGATCCTGTAAATGACATTGGCTTCAAATGGATTTAGTCTATTTCAGTCAGAATCTGAGGTCTGCGACCAAAAGAGTTGATGAGGTGGCAGAATCCTCATCCACTGAACATTTACAGGATTCGATCCTAACTGTGAAATGGATAAATTGATTTAATGAAGACGAATGAAGTCCATTTTCTATAATTGGCACTTCCTAGTTTATGTACTTTTTCTTCAAGTGGTGCTTCAACGGCCTCAATTCACTTTCAGGACGGCCAAATAAGTTATGATGAATTTGTCGCGATGATGAAGACGGGAACAGATTGGAGGAAGGCATCTAGGCAATACTCTAGAGAGAGATTCAAGAGCCTGAGCCTCAATTTGATGAAAGATGGGTCTCTACGTCTTCACGATGCAGTAACTGGTCAGTCTGTTGTGGTATGAATGGATATACGAGGTAAAAAGTCTATATGGTTGCATGAAACTAACTGCGACAATTATAAACCGATAGTCGAGGCACGTGATTCCACAAACAAGAGAAGTTTCATTTATCTTTATGGTGGTGTTTAGGTTTAGGGTTTATTCTTTGTTGGTTGGATTGCTGGGGAGGTGTGTAGTTGCATTGCATAGGTTTTTTTGTAAAGGGCACAGACATGCTTTATTTCACGGTTGATGTTCGTTGGTTGGCATGTATATCTTCGCCGCTTCACCTCTGTTTGATGATTTGTTGTGTATTTATTTGAGTCATGTACCAAAGGATTTGGTTGGAAAAGCGGTTGCTCCATTAACAAATTTGGTCAGTCATGTTCAGAGAAACTTGGTACTGTTTTTTGCTGACGACGCTATTGTCTATTGTGTCTTGGGAGCCGTGAGGTGATCGTACGTGCACCTCACGATCCATTTCATGTTCTTTTAAGTGTTAATTTCTCTTATATATGCAAAACTTGATGGGACTCTCTCATCGTTTAACTGTTCTTTCCAATTGGTGTCTCTTTCTCAGTCTTGGCGTTGAAGACAATAAACTATAGTAAAAATTGGATCTTTGTTGCTTTATTATCCGTTTTACCTTTGAGATAGGACAATGTTTTCGTCAATAATAATATTGTCGAATTGGTTCAGTTCCGAGCCATTGCCAACAAAGCGAGTGAAAGAAATTCACAAATTATTAGTATTTCTCGTGAAAATATTGAGTTGATTTCATAATTCTATTTTTATTCTTACGATTTCTTGAAAGACAAGAAAGAAAAATTGGTTGCTCTTGCTTCTGTTTAGGTGTGTTGGTCTCTCGGAAAATGGGACACTGGAACCAACCGACCTTATGTCTTCGCTTCGCCCATGTATTGATAATATCATTTTACTGTTAACCATGAACAGCCTTATTTTATTTCAGCAGCACTGCTAGATTCTGCCACTGCCTCATTTGCATGCTTCGATCTTCACTTTGAATCTAGGTGTGTTGAATTCTCAGGTACTATATTCATGTTACTCATATCCATCTTGGATCAATAAGCTTCTGTTCTTCATGGGATAGGAAAGTTATGAATCGAGTCAATGTAGAATAATCGAATCTTTATTATGAAATACTATCCACGTTATTAATTTGAATAGCATTACTGCTGAAACAAGGCTGTTCATGGTTAACAATAAAATGATACGATCGATACATGGACGAAGGAAATACGCATGGTCGGTTCTAGTGTCCCATTTTCTGAGAGACTAATACACCCAAACAGAAGGCGATCAATGAAATAAAAATCGTGTTCTTGCTCTTGCATATCATCTGGGTTGCACTATTGAACTGATTTTTGTCGCTTGAAGAACCTCTCTTCTGTTCTATTTCTTCTTCTTCTTTTTCTGCGGAAGTACTCTTCGATTCCTTTTCTTGCTGCTGCTTCTGCTGTTCTTGATCTTTGAGTTTTTCATCCTGATCACCATGATCACTTTGATCTTGATCTTTGAATTGTTTCTCGTCTTCTTCACCATCACTTTCTTTCTTCAAATCATCTGCACCCTTCTCTCTCTTTTGCTGCTGTTGTTCTTGATCTTTGAGTTGTTTCTCGTCTTCTTCACCTTCACTTTCTTTCTTCAAATCATCTGCACCCTTCTCCTTCTCCTTCTCGTTCTGCTGTTGTGCTTGATCTTTGAGTTTTTCATCTTCACCATCACTTTCTTTCCTCAAATCTCCAATGTCTGTTAACGTCTTTGCATCCTTGTCAGTACTTTGCACGGGTTCTTGAACAGGCAGTGGCGGCGGAGGTGGTGGCAACCGCTTGGGGACCGTTACCGTGAATGTTCCGCCATCTAATTTAAAACTGGTTCTTTCCACGTCAGCATTTTCCGGAACAATGTATGTCTTGTCGACAAAGATGATCTTTTCACCACCTTTTCTTTCTCCGGAGATGTTCACACGGTCAGTACCTTCTATCTTCATCTGGATATCCTCCTGCTTGAAATCTAGGAGATCAACATATTAAAAACAACGATCAAATCATCACCAAACGATCAAAAAATGGAACATTATTTTTCTTCTAAAAATGATTTTTCTGAAAGATTGAAACTTGGGTTTCTATTTAATTTAGAGAGTACCTGGAAGTTCGAGGCCGATAAGATAATGGGAGTTTGAGTCTTGGATCCATACCGAGGGTGTGATTTCCTCTCGGATCGGTGGTAGTGGTGGTGGCAGAGGAGGCTCGCGGACAATCCGACGAGGCCGGTTTCTGCCAACTGGCCTTGTTGGAATCTCAAGTTGGCTCCGAGTCGGCATCATATGATAAGTTTCTTAAGCAGTAAAGATTATATGTTTGAAGTCATTTATTCGCTTGTGTTATGACGATATGTGGGATTCCCATTTTTATAGCCGAATAATTAATCGCCATGGAATGGAAGAAAGCTAAGGAAGGAGATTTTAGAAAGGTAGAGAGCTGTTGTGTGTGTGTGAAGCAAAGTGTGATATTCTTTGCTTTTCTTCCTTACGTACGTCTCTTCTGAGCATTGTTGTGCATGAATTTGAACCGAAGAAAGGGATATGAGCTCATTACATGAGTCCGTCTGAAGACACATTTTCTGCAGGATTATGAATATGATGATATATAGTATAATTGTACGTATGATCTGGAAGAACATATTGCATGGATTCGCAGAACAGACAAAATTTTCATACGCATCAATTCCCCCAAAGCCTAAGGTATGAACACTACAGCAAAACCGTATGTAACTCAACAAGGCGTACGTAGTACCAACCCAACCCAACCCAACCCAACCCAACCCTCTCTTCTTTTCTTTTCCTTTCTTGTGTCTGTCTTTCTCTGGAAATAAGAAGAAGAAGAAGAAGAAGTCATCGACTTCGATGATGAGTTGGTGCAAGCGGCACTATGTCCGAAGACGAAAATGGTGACGAAGATGCTGATGTGGGCGTCCCTGATGGTGATGTAAGTGAAGATTTTGGACTAGGGATTGAGATGGATTGTTTTTGTTTTTCTTGTTCCGACTGACCACCCGTACCGGCGGCCTCTTTGGGCACAGGGACCTTTTTGAGTCTGTCCAATACATCCCCCATGGATGGTCTGTTTTTGGCATCTGCTAAGCATTCTAAAGCGAGGAGTGCAACCATGAATGCCCCTTTCTTAGGGTACTGACCCTCTAACTTGATGTCCATCACACGGATTAGCTTACGTGGGTCGCCCAGACAGGGTTTTGCCCAATCCACCAGGGTCTGCTCAAGACGGACTCGAGACTTATCCACCGCAGGCCTACCGGAGAGTAGTTCCAGCAGCACAACACCGAAGCTGTAGATGTCACACTTGGCAGTTAGATGTCCTGCTCGCTCCATCATCAACCACAAACACACAATTAGTAATCACAACAATATTCTACGTACGAGAATAATTAAATGAAACGAAAATAAATGTTTATAAGCTAGCTAATAGATTCACAGTCTTTCATCATACTTCTTATATAATACACAGATTCCTAGTTTCATAAAGATTGCCTCTAACTAACAGGATCATCCAGTTGGCTATTTTGGATGGAAAAGTACTGTACTATCCAATTATTTCATGAATTAAGGAGTAGAAAAATCGCACCCGTTGCAATATACTCCGGGGCTGCGTACCCTTGTGTGCCCAGGACTTGAGTCGAAACGTGAGACCGGTCTCCAGTGGGACCCGCTTTCGCCAAACCGAAATCCGAAAGCTTTGCATGGAAGTCCTGCAAACTTAGAAGATAGTATTTTTGGTTCTAACCAAAGCAAAGATATGGAAATGGAAATAGGTGCTTTTTACAAGCCAAGATCAATCATATATATTTCATATCTGATGCTGGGTTATCACAATATACCGAATCGAGCAGGATATTGGACGCCTTGAAATCGCGGTATATCACTTGTTGCTCCAAGCCGTGAAGGAAAGATAGACCCCGAGCTGCACCAATGGCGACTTTGATCCTTATTGCCCAAGAAAGAGGTCGACCACTTCCTGTAATAATATATTTATGGTTCTAAACTTAATAAGAAAAGAAGAATCTCCATGCAACTACAGACGTACTAAATGTACACTGAAATGATAATATTCAGACTTACTACTGAACAAATGGTTCTCTAAGCTGCCCTTTGGCATATGCTCGTACACCAAAAGCTGATTATCACCATCTAGACAGTAGCCGATTAATTTCACTAGATGCGGGTGACGAAGTTGGCCAAGGTAATTAACTTCAGACTGTAAAGCAACGAGACATGATAGAAAATGAAAATATACATGCATACCAGTTCATCACCCAAAATATGCTCCTTCTATTTGTTTTTCTTCCAAGAAAATGGTTAGATAGATATTACTTACCAACCACTCCTTGTGGCCCTGAAATCCTTGAGGTTTAAGCTTCTTGACTGCAACAACAGTGGTTGGGCTTCCAGGCTTTGCAGCACCATGGGTTTGCCTATCAATCCACCCTTTGTACACGAACCCGAAGCCACCTTCCCCGAGAACAGTCTTGAAGTTTCTGGTGGCATGTCTAAGATCACTGTACGTGAAGGGCTTCAAATGAGGAGAAGATAATGCGTCATGGTGGTTGGATCTTGGAGTAGGAAGCGTAATGGGTTTACACCTTTCGCGTGGTGGCGGAATTTTTGAATTCAAAGATGTTACAGAGTGTACGGTGCCATGGCCGTGTACAGCACCATTACCGTTGTTATGTTTTGTGGCTCCTGAAAATATAACAAGAAGTAGCTAGACATATATATATATATATATATATACATAGGGTGGTTCAAGAATAAACTCCAAGACAAGTTGTAAGAAACAAGTTTGTCCCATAAGCTAACGTAGCATATGTTATATATGATTCAGAAATAAGATAAAACAAACAAGTCTAATGAAAGCTTGAATAACAAGAAAAGCTGCATATTGCACATCAAGTGAGCATATAATACGATGTTGTCTGCAATCATGTTCCACATTGTTAATTAAGAATGAAAAGGTTTGAAATTTGGTTGTGTAAGTTCACACTTTTCGAATTACACTGAAAAATCTCGACTGAAGGATCTGGTGAATTACATACAATCAATCAATAACCCAAGGAAAGACAACCCAACTAACTCCCTATATATCTCTGCAATTAATCATATCTTCCTGATCGTCTAATAAAACCCTTTTCTGGAATGGAAAACTATATATGAGGAAAAAATCAGAAATCAATAAGCAGTTATATAAAGAAAACTATCAAATGAATCTGTGCAATTGATCATACAGACATGTAAGAGAGCTAGCTAGCATTAGAGATAGGGAGATACGAAACGTTACCAGTTGTGGCGTCCGGTGGTGGTGCCGGGGCGATCAACTTGTTTGCTTGTGGGGTCTTTCTAGGCCCCCAACAATTGCCCATTCAATCTCTATTTTTCCCCGTGTCTCTCTAAAACCTAGCTAATAAAACCCGAAAATTTACAGAACAGAAGGATCTTGTTGGCCTCAGTTTCTAGTTCTTCTCTTTCAGGTTCATTGTTCGTCTCCACTGGCTAGAACGGAAGAAGAAAAGGAAGGTTTTCCTTTGTTACCAGAATCTGGAGAACCAGAGAGAGAGAGAGGATAAACAACGTATAACAGATAGGAAGGGCATAATCGAAAGTACCATAAAGGACAAGAATCAAGGTTGGATATTTCCTTCAAATGTAAGGTATTTTGGTAATTAAGATCTGTATTTGCGGTCTCGAGTACTGCCTTTATGCATGTTTTATTTAGATAGCAGGATAGACAGTTATTAATATTTAATATGACAGTTGAATAAGGGTACTCTTGGAATTTCACATCGGTTGGATAGGAATTCGCATTTTTGTTAGGAAATTCTGTTGGACTGATTCAATTCCATTTATACATTTAGCATTCCATTAAAAAAGCTGATGACTCCAACCCTGTGCGCCATATTATTTATATATATGTAGTTAGTCGATACAACTTGCTAAAAATGTATATATGCAACTTTTGAATGATAGGAGATACAGTACTCTAATAATTATTAGGAAGAATTCCTCCATAATCCAAACCCTAATTAACCTTTCTTTGATCAGATCAAAAACCCTAGCTAGGCTGCAAGCTAGAATTCTCAATAAACCCTAGCTAACATAAAGGGAAGATGCCAGATGGGTTTAGCTAGCTAGCTACGAAAGACAACACAAGTCTCTATCTTCGCTTCTACAGTAATGCACTTTGCATACTGATCCTTTTGCCAAGGAACTATTTCTTTTTGATCTGAGTATCAATTATCCAATTATTGCTAATAATATATAAAGAAAGCTCTCTGCAGTATTCATGTCGGTGGAACATGATACAGAGAGAGAGACAGCAAACTTCAATTTCGTCAAGGATTCTCCTTAGGCACATCTCGGCAGCTTCATTGATCATTGCCCAACATTCGGTCGAGGAGTGGCTCAAGCGAGCGACTTCGAGATCGGGTTTGCTTAAGCGGGATTGGGAATCGACTTGGACTAGAATGATGGTGATATGTTGGGTGGTGTGGAGGGCTAGGTGCAAACTAGCATACGAAAATTGTACACCATTTGTTGAGGCTCTTTTGCAGGAGATTCACAGGTCGGTTAAGGAGATGGCCACACCCGCCATCTTACCACGGGCCCAGCCTTCCTTCACGCCTTGGGGCAGACCAAGCGTCGATGTCATCAAGCTGAATTGTGACGGGGCATGGTGTGCAGACTCTAGTCTTGGTGCGGTGGGGGTCATTGTTCGGGATGCCACGGGCCTAGTTCGAGGAGGGGCCCACGCTGCTAAGTCGGTCGGTTCGGCCGAAGAGATCGAAGCGGAAGCTATCCTTTGCGCGGTGCAACTTGCGGTTCAACATGGATGGTCGAAGGTAGTTATCGAGTCCGACGCGCTTAATGTCATTAATCATCTCCTTAGAAGGGACTATGCATGGCGGATAGATCCCATTTTGTCAAACGCGATCTCTCTATCGTCAACGATTGAGTCGATCGCGTGGGAGTATATCCCCAGATCCGCAAACTCTTGTGCGGACTGGATTGCTAGACATGCTTTGTTAGGGTTGTGTCCTCTGGATTGGGTGTCATCACCATCAACCCCTCTACTTAGGTTTATTTTCGCGGATAACATATTGTACTCGAACTCTTCTTCGGTTGTTGAAATGATATAGTCGTATTTCTTGCCCCCCCCCCCCCCCCCCCCCCACAAACAAAAAAAAAAAAGGATTCTCCTTTTGTTTTAAAAATAGTTACAAGACATTATTAGAAGCTCTGAAATAACAAGCTAGCTAAGTGGTTCTTTCATTATTGACTTATAACCATCATTAACTACACAAGAAAGAACACTACAGGAAACATAATACAATGTTGTCATTCTATTCATAGATAGGAGTGTTTACATAAGACAATGTTGTCATGGTCAAAGAAGAAGTACCCAACTTGCACCGGTTTATAACTAACGAACTTATTAAGTGTTCTTGGTGGAGGCAGGTCTTAGTAACCGTGCATAGTTTAGGAGGCTTTTTTACAAGTAGGGGTTCTGAAAGGGCGATTTGAGAGTCTACAGATACTAAGGCCCATTAGTAAAATGAAGCACAACCCAATATTTATGGGCCCTTTTGCGGGCTAATATGGACCTTACGGGGACCTGCAAAAGTACCCGATCATATTGTCGACTCCCTGGATGCGGCACGGAGTCAACCATCAATCGACATGGTTAACCCTTCCAAGTTCCATGGAAGCAATGGAAGCAGGAACAAGATCAGGAGTCGTGCCTTTTTATTGATTTCGAAGCAGAAAAACTTTAACCGGAAGAATTCTTAACTGATTTCCGTCGCATCAGTGCTTCTACCAATGCTTAGAACATGGATGTGTCGATAAGCACAGAGGTTTTTCCTCTGTCGTCAGAACTCGCGGTGTCGTCGGTCATTTTCCTAAATGACAAGTTAAGCACCAGAGAGGATCTATCGCAAGCGAAGAGCTTAGTTTCGGAGATAGAGGCGGAGTGTGTTGACTTGGATCGAAACCTAGTTGAGCTGAATTCCAGGCTTGGAGTTAGTCTGGTTGATTATGCTTCCTTTTCCGATCGGGCTCATGGTCTATTTGGTGGAATAAGTGCCCGATTGAAGGACCTTGGATCATTGACTGGCAGTTACAATACTAGATCAGGTTTGCTCTCTTTCTGGTCTGTATCCGGTGACAGCTTTGTATTGCTGCTGGATCACTATTTGAACAATGCAAGGAAATTGAAAAGATTTTGGGCACAAAAAATTACATAAAGTGAGCTCCAGTTGCATGACATTAGCAACATTCAGTTGCAAGACGACATCTTTATATCCACTTGCTTTAACGCCAGTTTTTGTAGTGTCATTGAATCCTCTTTTTTTTTTTTTCACTTTCCATGTTGTGGGGTTTATTTACAGATGGAGAAGCAGGGAGGAGTATACTGGGGGAGGAGAAACTGGCTACATTGACGAAGGAAGTGGCAACAGTCGAGACTATACGAGCATATGCAGGTCAGTTTCTCTGTATTTTAAAATTGGAATGGATCCAACGAGTCAAGAATCATATGGGTTTTAAGAACGACCCTTGAAAGATGAGAAATTTGCCTCCAGCTAATATATATGAAGCCTTGGGGAGATCCCGTGGCAGTGTTTTATAGCAACAAAATGAACTTACGCTCTCTGCGACTCTTCATGGAGAGTTCAATTTGTGACTACCATGTAACAGTCATTTGACGTGAAATAGTTGTACTGTGCATCTTGCTATTTTAAATTATTCGCCACAGAATTACAACATTTGCCGCGCTCTTTCGCAAACAGTTCTATGACTTCAGTGAAGCTCTTTCATAGGTCAGGCATCTAGAATCCCGCTACAAGTTAGTGCGTTAATGTATCTCATCTTTTTAGAGCTAAAGTCATGGCGTGTGACCTAAAAAGTATCCCACTTAGTTTTCACTTGGTGATGAACTTACAAACTCCTGTAGGTCCTTGTTTCCTGATCCACATGGATTAGGTTTCAGGTGCCTAAGATCTCATATTATTTGATGAATCTGATATCCACACCGTGATCTAATATCTCTCAGTCACATATTTCACAACCTAATGTCCTGTCTGCAATGAGATATTTACGTGAATTTGATATGAGTAGAAAATTTTCAAATTTCTTAATATGTCATGTTTCTTGGTCTACTCTTGTCTTTCTATCTTTCAGTGGTCAGCATTGGTTTATGGTTCTAGGCTAGACCTACATCTACTTTCAAGGAAAAGTTTGATGATAATACTCTTTTACTTTTTATGTATACTCACTTATTATGTCTTCAGAGATGGCATTAAAATTTGACGGCTTGATCGGGGACATTGAGGAAGCTGTCTCTTCCACATTGAGCAAAAACTTGAAGAAAGATTCTTCAGCCCAGATTTCTGAAGTAAGCATTAGTTTGTAACCTGAAACCTTTAGTGTTTCCTTGCTTTCTCACTTCATTTTCAAATACCTGAATCCATACTTGAACTGCTCATATTGCAGGAATTGCGTCGGCAAGCAATTGAAGCACTTGCAAAAGTTGAAGATATAGTGGCTGAAGTAAGAAAGACTCATCCACGGTGGTTGAATCTTGTATCTGCTGCTGATCACAGGGTAGATCGAGCTCTTGCCATCTTGAGACCCCAAGCAATTGCTGATCACCGGGCACTTCTGGCTTCACTTGGATGGCCACCCCCTCTTGCTGCGTTGAAATCTTCCAATCCATATACAGGAAAATCTGGTTCAGTTCCAAATCCTCTCTTTACCATGCAAGGTGATCTCAAACTCAAGTACTGTGAAAACTTTCTTTCCTTGTGCCAGCTTCAAGAGTTTCAGCATAGAAAAAAATCACGACAATTCGAAGGCCATTATAGAGAAGTTGCCTTGAGGCAGCCCCTTTGGGCCATCGAGGAGCTTGTAAATCCCGTATCCTTAGCTTCTGAACGCCATTTTGCAAAGTGGACTGATAAACCTGAATTTATTTTTGCTCTGGTTTATAAGGTCATTAGGGATTATGTCGACTCAATGGATGAATTGTTACAACCACTGGTTGATGAAGCAAATTTAGCGGGATACAGTTGCAGAGAGGAATGGATCGCATCAATGATATCTGCACTTCGTACATACTTGGCAAAAGAGATATTCCCAGTTTATGTGGGTCAAATGGAAGAGGATGATGTCTCTGGAATAAAATCATCACAAAGAACATCCTGGCTCCATCTGGTTGACTTGATGATATCATTTGACAAGCGAATCAAATCCCTAGTATCAAACTCTGGAATCTCATTCTCCCTTATTGAAGAGGTAAACCTCCAAAAGCTTTCCTCTTTATCCGTCTTCTGTGATCGACCTGATTGGCTCGAGCTATGGGCACAGATAGAGCTTACTGACACATTAGATAAGCTCAGCTCAGAGACTGATAATGAGAATGTCTGGAACAAGGAAACTCAGGGATCCATTCTCATGTCTGGTTCTGAAGATTTCCGCTCTCCTGCCATTTCAGATTTCTTCCTTCAGCATCTTTCGTCTGTAATTGACCGCTCTCGATCCTTGCCTTTGATCGCAATGAGGTCAAAATTTCTGAGAGTAACTTCTGTGCTTATAATAGAGAAGTTGTTGGATTCCTTGCTCCTCAGGTGTCAGGAAGCTGAAGGGTTGACTGCATTAACAGATGATGATGCCATGATCAAAGTAGCAAAATCTATTAACTGTTCAAGATACTTTGAATCTGTTCTCACAGAATGGTCCGATGATGTTTTTTTCGTCGAGATAGGTGAACATGAATCTGAACCTGAGGTTGGAATCTTTGATCTGGAGATCGGTAAGCTTGAGAGATTCAGAGAAGAGTGGGTTGAGAAATTATCAGTTGTGATCTTGAGAGGATTCGATTCCTTATCCCGAGATTACATGAAAACTGGAAAGCAGTGGCACGAAAATGGTGAAGAAGACTGGACAGAATCAAAACCATTACTCGGGTCTCTAGATTACCTTCAAGGCAAAATGTCGACTCTGCAAGAAAGTATAAACAGACCCGACTTTGTCAGTATATGGAGACGAATAGCGAACGGTATAGATAAATCGTTCTTGAATGGTCTTTTATTGAGCAACGCAAAGTTTCAAAGTGGCGCAGTGGAAAGATTCAGCCACAGCATGGAAGTTTTGTTTGGTGTGTTCCGAGGTTGGTGTTTGAGGCCAGAGTGTTTTTTCCCGAGGATCTCGGAAGGGTTGAAGCTGCTGAAGATGGGGGAAGAACAAGTTAGGGATTGTGTAGATGGAGGTGAAAGGGTTTTGAAGGAGCAAGGGTTTAGGATCTTGAGTATAAAGGAGGTTAAAAAGATTGTGAAAAACAGATAGATTATGTTATTCACAGTAGAATATAGAATGAGATATAGGCAGGAAGAGTTTTTTCTGATGAACAAAATAAGATTGAAAACTTTTCTTTTGAAAAATTATTATTGTTGTTGTGGTACACCGTACAAGTAGTAGACAATTGCCAAATTATTATTATTATTATGAAAAATGCTTACCCCTACTAGGGTTTTATAAAAAACGCTACTCAAAGTAGCGCAGCGCACGTTGTAAAAAACGCTACTCAAAGTAGCGCACGTTGTAAAAAACGCTACCGCACTAGCGCTTATATACATTTTGCTAAATATTTTTTCGGTATACTTACTTTTTCAAAAAAAAAATTGCAATGTTACTTTTTAAAAAAACTCCAAAAGTAAAGGCCTTCCTTGCTTTATAAAACTCCAAAAGTAAAGGCCTTCCTTGCTTTATAAATAAATAGTATAGCAATAGTCTAGATAGATAGTTCTATGTTTCTCTAGAGCGAGCGATTAAATGTCTTACTATTATAAATAAATATTACATGGTGTCTGCAGCGAGCTCAAATCTGCAGACGCAGTCATAGATCTTGCCTTGGAGTAGTTTCTCTGCTAGCCTTTGGTTCTTCACCATCGCCAGCTTCAACGCATCGCATCGAAACCGTGCATTGAAGTTTGTATGAAGAGATCGACCCATTCCTTCCAATACAATCTGAAATACACAAATATAAAATCACAACTGCACATACACAATGAACCTACATAGAGATGGATAAAAATAGTACCAAATCAGCATCCCTGGCTGCATCAGCTAGCTCGGAGCTGACTTGCCTCAAGTCGATGCACGGACTCCCACAACCATTCTCAACAACCATCAATGGAGATGAAGAAGATTCTTCCTTTGAATCGTCCAAGTTATGGGTCATCACATCCACGATCAAACCTCCTGATACAGCTGCTCTTCGAAGAATATCACAGTGCTGTTCATCCATCAAAGGAAGTGAGTTTCTCAAATTTTGCATTGCATCCCACATTGATGTATAACAGAGGAACTCACCTTTGCAGCCTCAGCTATAATGTCAGGAAGCTCCATAGCAGTTACATCATTTAGAGCTGGAAGAGAGTTTGCAACCAAAACAACCTGCATTAAAACAAAAGGACAATCTTATCATTCTGATTCATACAGGGCGGTGAATACATATACAAATGATATAATAGCCATTTTTATAAATGAATGGGAATTTTCAAGCTCAGAAACATGGAAAGGAAGAGGAGGCTTTACTTCAGTTCCACGACGAAGAAGCTCCCTAGCCAGTGGAAGCATGCCCAACACTACATCTGCTCCTGAATTGTCCACAAAAAGTAGAGCTCTTTTGTACAGACGTGGCGCCTTGCCCTCACCTCCTAGCATTCTCTCCTTAAATAAGTCAAAATCATCCACCTGCCTCAAAGAAAAACGACATTCAATCCTCAAGGCAAAAGAATGCGTGTGATGAAATAATGGATTATGCTGAAAAAGGGAGAGAGAGTTGTGCAGTAACTAACCCCCCACGGCCTTTGCATCTTATCACGACTCATTCTATAGATTTCAATGATCGTCCCTTTGTGATAGAGATCCACACAGGCTCTTGATCCCCAGTCAAAGATATTGGCTGCTAGAACTCCCTCAATTAACATAAGCAGTCTTGTCTCCTGCATCAAAACATACATAGAATTCAAAAAATTGAAGTTATGGATGGATTTCTTGGTTTTCTGCCATTTAACTCCAAGACCCTTCAACTTGATTTCCCTCTCCTTAAATAAGTAAATATTAGGAAGACCGAGCAAAATAAATATATAGAAGAGAGCATTAGGAACGGCATACCTCGCTCATATTATCCAGCTCAACTAAAAGATCAGATAGAACAGCAAGAGATGCCTCATTCTCCCTGTACGATTAGAAAGGACAGACATAATGTATTGCCACAAAACTTTGGCCCAAGTATATCTACTCTGACAAATTGACAACAAATCCCAGTCCCTGGGAAAATGAACTTTCAAGTTAAAAAGTTAACTATATAGTATATACGATAATAAATTGTCACTTTGCCATGCGATGTTTGAGCGTTTTTTTTAAGAAACACATTAATGCTTACCTTTTCAAGTTCCGGTCCTCTATATTTGGACGTTTGTTCAATTTCCCCGATTTTACTCATTTTCCGTCCAAACTTAATGGAATGCTTTTTAAACCCCAAATTTTTTTACAATATGTTATTATGCTATAATTGACTCCCAACTGAGGGGGTCAAGTCAGGTCTAGGTTCCCACCCAATCAACTCGTTAATTGTTGCCCTTGGGCAAGTTAGTCTGGATCCTGACCCAAACCAGATACACCCTCGTTGGGTCCCAATAACGACTCAATGAATCGGTACTCAATTGTAACATACTGAAAAATTCTTAAGAGTTTAATTGCGATAATTGAAAGGATTAGTTACAATTTTAAAACATATTCCATCTATATTTAACGGCAGATGGCCAATATGAGGGAAAAATTAAAAATCGTCCAAGTATAAAAAACCGAAAATTAAAATTAAACTGTAGGGGTTCCTAAAAAAGTCTCAATTATTAGGGACAATGTGGCAATTTAGCATAACTTTATATAATAATCTTCACATCTCAAGTGAATGTGCTTGCAGAAGGATAATAAGATTAGCCATGGTAAAAGAAAAAAGGTAACTTTGCTGGCACACTTTCATCAAGAATGGAACAAGTTATTATGTGACTGTAAATGAGAGGACACATCAAAGTCCTGGTGCTCTTCCAAACATGCTTAAATAAAGGTAGCTGATCTGTAAAGAAATCAAACTCCAGATGTTCAAGACAAGAATCACCTTTGTTTTATGCTTCTGTAGGCATCAACAAATTGGAACTCTCTAAGGCACTCCTCCCTTAGTTCCAAAAGATTGGCCAAACCTAATTTCCCATATGCAGCAGGCTCCTCCATCAACCTTTTAGTCGGAAATTAGACAAAGAAATGAAAATTACTTTTAAATTTTGGAGGAAGTCTTACATGAACTACTTTTCCATCAAGAATCTCAGAAAATAGCTATTATCTTAATTTATGATGGATACATATGAGAAGGAAAAATAAATTAATCCTAACTCAAGGAAAAAGATGTTACTCCCAAGAAATAACAGGTATTTTTAGACAGGCCAAAGGCTCAGACACCCATGTCTAGAAAAAACCTATTTTTCCAAGAAATATGCAAATGCCAATTATACATTTCCAATTTGTGTGAGTTACATTTATAAACTATAAAGATATAATGACATGATATCTTAAATGGGACACTGAAAAGAAGAGTAACACAAAAGTGGAGGATTATAATGACTATGTATGTTACTGCCAGATGATAATATGGTGACATCTATCTGCAGCCAAAACATGAGATTCTAAATTTTCTGACCAAGAGCTTATTCAAAAAAGCATAAGCACGACAAACAAAAGCAATGTAATCTAGAAACATGATAATGCACGACCCAAGGTGTTTATTTCTATTACCTGGCCAAATGCGCCGAAAATGCGCGAGCAAAAGCATCACCTCTCCTTTTAGCATCATCTGTTCCACCTTCACTTGCCACTGCCTGCAATAAAACATCCATGCAGTGAATATGCAAATAGTGCTCCAATGGACCAAGAGTAGTTTGCTTGAATGGTACCTTGTCAACGAGGTCAGGTAGATGCTCCGAAAGCACGGTAAACCAGTACCTTCAGTAAGAGATAATCAGTTAACACCAGAGAAAATTGGCATACTTCTGCAAACTAGACTTGCGATTGTTAGACCTGCAGGACTCACTCAAGTTCGCCCTGATCCGATAAGTCAACAGTATTAGGTTCATACCTGTAAAATGGAATATCACAATGTTAGAAGAACCACAAAACCTTGTAACCAAATTGTATAGACTACAAATATTGAAAGCTTAATTGCGAAAACATTCATAATCAGTTTTATTCGCTTCAAGGTTTCACAAGGTGCAATAATCTTAGTTATGATGATCAACAGGTTTTCAATTGTGCCCCCAAAGTGCATGAAACTACACTCAGTGTGTAACATTGTTATTGAAAATGAAGTAGAGTGTATCAAAGAAATAATTACAAATAAAGTCCTATTAGTAAGAGATATGTCACTGACATATTTTCCAAAACAACACAAACTTTCTATAAAGAAAAAGGTGAACTAAAGGGATAGTCAGGTTACGTTTTTGGATCTGCTAAGAGTGGGAACACCTCCAAAGTTGGCACAAGATGAAGAACGCCGACATTTAAAGCGCTTGCATCAGATCGTAGAATGCTTCCCTTGGATGAGGGAACTTCAAAACCTCCAAGTCCAGTGGTTCCAGGTTTCGCCATGGGCACTGGTGCAGTAATCTCAGTTCCCTTTTCCAGAAACTTCTCCATCCATGAGATCTGCAATCAAACATGGAAAAGGGTCCCCAATCACAACCTTAAGTAATATAAAGAGGTTTACCCTACTGAAAAATATTGTGCCTTTCAGAAGGTTGAACAGTATGTCTAATAGTACGAAGATGAAAAGCAAGATATATGGTTCAGGATGTAAATATATCCTTTTTCTCCAAGGTCCTACACGTCTTTCTCTTTCCACATGACAGGTTGCTTCCCTTGTCTATTCACTTCTTCCTTTAATACCATCAAAATGGCTACTTATGGAATCAAATTCCATTAACTTCTAACTGGAGAAAGGGGGAATAGATACTTATGGAATCAAATTCCATTGACTTCTAGCTGGGTGGGTGGGGGTGGGGGGGGTTTGAATCTTTCATCTTGGACGGCAAAACTCCATTCCAGAGATAAGTAAAAAATTGAAAAAGGAACCAATTATCATCATGGAGACACTTCTCTCTCTCACACACACAGACAAAAATTGAAAAAGTAACCAGCGGCAGCTTGTTCTCAGTTTTACATTCAAGAAGGTACAACTTAACATTTGCTAGGTAAATAGATTATGGCAATAGAATGTTATGTTCATCTAAAGAATGCCTACATAACAAACCACCTCTCCTCTTATTTTGATAGGTTAAAACCAAGACCAGGGCAGAAGCTTGAGCCAAGGATCTTTACACGCAAGGAGATGTGGCACCAACAAACTGGATCCTTTTCTACCTAAGGAGGCAGGGGAGTTATTTAGATATCACCTTCACCTGAACAAGCCTACTCTCTAAGAGATATGACCCGGAAGGACTGCATGCTTCTCTTATTGGAGAGGAATCTCAGTATCTATATTATTATCCAACATACATTCATAAGATCCACAAAGAAAGAGAAGTAGCCTGACCTCAGAAACCTGGCCTTATTATTCAATATAAAGCTCATTTTATCATGTCCAATATTGAAAATTCTTACCTTTTCATTAAGATCTGCAAGTGGAGGGCCATGAATCTTTCCTCCTGTATATGGTGCACCCATTGGGAACCTCTCCACTAATTGATGAACTCGTAAGTCATCAAGACCATGCTTCTCATAGCTCATGAATGCACCTAAAGCTCCCAAAAATCCTTCGTGTCGCAAAAAGAGTGCTTGTGCCTCACCTTTTGACCTACACAGCTGAATAATGTGAACCAATACAGATCCACAAGTACAGTGCTTCAAGCATCAGAGGATATCTATATACCAGAATTTAACTGCAAAGGAAATAGTGTCCATTGTATAGGCATGTCCACGGATGAAGAAACCGCCAAAGAAAATTCTCTTCAGGCCAAATCGAAGAGCATTCAAGTAGGCTATCTGCAAAACAAATAAACCCAGTGAGACCTTAAATACTAAATAAATATGTACCAGACATTAGGAATTTTTATTTTTTTTGGCCAAAACAGACATTATTACTGCAAAGTTCTTAAAAAACTTAATCCTGAAAAGAGCTCTTTCCAACAGGGAAACATAAATTCCTCATTGGGGACACGAATGGTGGTGATGATACCACCTATTCTGCAGAAATGATAAGCACAATAACCTTAAACTATATCCTAGATTAATCAGCCAATTGGCCCTCCTTCCTGCAAGACCTATTCAACAAGAACGTCCATAACAAACTTTCTAGTATCTACTTCCCATCCAGTCAGTTCTTAAATTTTGACCTTCTGAAGAAAATCTTGAGTCTTCCAATTTTAGTTTTTCTAATTTTGTTGCTTTTCGTAGCTGTCCTCAAAATTAATCAAAACAATTCCTTATCTATATTACCAAACTCATTTGAGTAATATCATCACAGTTCAACAATGAAATGATCTAAATTCATTAAGGGGTTAGCTATAACATACCTGCCCTATATTATAAGAAATCATACGCAGTAGAGAGAGAGAAATATCCTCTGGCCTATAGTCCTCAAGCTCTTTTTTCTCTGAAATTGCCTTGCCAAAGCTTGAAGCAATGGTAGATGCAGATAGACCAATCTGAGTAGTTCAACAAAAGGATACTGTTTTTTTGTTATCAGCAATCAAGAAAAAATGTTTCCATCAAAGGCATAAGGAACATCAGCTATTCTGTAAACTAAAAGTAAACATCTGCCCAATGAACAGTGCAAAGTTCTGAAAACATTGGAAAAAACTATAAATCCACTTTGCCGTCTATTACTAATATGATTATATGAAGCAAAATTACACATTTTCTTACCTTAGAGTAATCTGTACCTCCATAAATGTCCCCGACAAGCATATCAATAGTACTATTATCACCCCTTTGACTCAGCTCTAGCAACTCATCAAAACTAAATTAATATAATAAAAAATAATTAATGACTGACTAGAAGAATAGGACATCTAACTACAAGGAATTCGACAGAAAAACACAAGATCAACAACAAAGAAAAAATAATTATAAAGGCCAACACAATTTTTGGAGAATGAAAACCTTTTACACTTTGTCAGTAACTTTCCTAAACCCCAATAGGTACCGCCACCCACATTAGTACCACTAACTCGCTCAAACTTTCCATCACCATCAACCTACAGAATCATACATGAACATCATTATTATGGAGGAAATGTAGACTAAGAGAATTGTTAATGATAAGTCAGGGTAAAAGTAGAAATATAACTGCACGTACCTTAATCATACTAACACCAGATCCTACATTAACAAGAAGATAAGGAAACAACTCATTGTGGTCAAGTTGCACAAAATCTTTTTCGCCTTCCATATGAGTGAAAGCTTCATGACGAATTGCCTGTTAAAAAATACAAAAAAAGGTAATCACATGCTTATGTTTATCAAAGATGTACTCAAATTGCTTCATTTACTGAATAATGGATCCGCTGTGCAACCGAAGAACATAAATGAAACGAAGAAAACAGTCAAGTTTGTATAATTAAAATATATCACTAAACCTTGAGCAAAAAATTTGCTCCTGCAACCAAACAATCCATTTCGTCTTCTTTGTCAAGACTGACATCCAGCTTTTCTCTGAAGAGGTCTGCAAATTTATATGCCCCGCCTCCTGTGGCCTTCACGCAAGACCAACATAGTAAGAACTCATATTAGATGATATAAGATAGAAACCCACATTGTCATAATCAAAAGCTAGAAAAAAAATGGAGATTTTATTGCAACTTAAGAATATAGGACAGTTAATGAAGCAACCAAATATGCCTAGGAACCAATTTTTGTCAAGATTGGAATTGCTTATTGTAATTGGAAAGGGAAAAGAAACAAGACAAAATTGTAAGTGCTTCAGAGACATTTCCAGGTGCATCACGGTGAGCTTTAAAGTGTACTTCATCCATAAACAAAAACAATATCGACGAACAACATGTTTTTCTTCTCATGTCTTTATCACAAATTTAAGGACATCTGACATCAAGTATATATATACACGCACGAAATTTACTTCAAAGGTCATTCCGTTCCAATATACCTTGCTCTGTCATCAATTATTCATCTGATAAGAGAGTGAAGAAGAAGCACAAACTGAGAGTGCTCTTAACAAACTGAGAGTGCTCACTTTTGGTGATAGTTGAACATGCCTCTGTTTCAGATTTAGCTACCTCAGGAAATCTTTTCAAATCAGTTACCTCAAGAAATCTTTTCAAATCAGCCACAGAACATATTTATTTCATACACGATAGAATGATCATTATTATTCTGTTACTTTCAACATTTTTTACAGATGTTATCTCAATTAGTTGCAAGGCTTCCAAAGTACGAAAATGATATGGTTATTATCATCACAAAGCTTACCTTTATTATAGCATTTCCACTGGATGGGCATGGGCCCTCAGAATCCCAGTTAACAGAATCTAATCCAGCTGCAAAATTAATAATAATGTCAGGATACAGGAATAAGATGCCAGGTTAGAAAATTCCAAAAATGAAGGAGCATAAGAAGATGCTGACTAGTTTCAATCATTTGATAAGGTCACTGTAGACTTAACAAGAAAAGAAGGATAGTGGAAGAAGACACACTATTGCGATGAAGCTGCTTCGTATAAATGAAGTCCAGGCACTCATTTATCTTGCTCGTCTCAAATTTAACAAAATGCAGTCTTCCACCAAGTATGGGATGGTTTCTCCTGTTGCCATTTGAAATCCCTGATATATGCTTCACAGTTTTCTTCCTTTCATCAGCAACTGAATGGTCCTCGTGTCTTGAAAAGTAGACCAACTTGATGAGAGATCCTGGAAGTAAACAGCATCATTGACTGGACATGCTATTTTTAGATTGGTGAAACAAATACTTAAAATTGAAGGAAATGATACATACCCCCAATATCCACAGCCAGGTGAGAGAGATCATCGGATTGATTTGGCAACAGAATAGTGGGATCCCTTTCTTCAGAATTCCCTTGAATGGCAGCTTTGCTGAGGTCCAACTGCGGCCTCGAACTGGATCGGTGGATCGAGCACCCGACATGAGGAGCCATGTCCTTGTCAACAACAGCGTGACCTTCTTCTCCTCTCAGCACAACCAAGTTGTTTTCCGTTTTTCCCCATGAATATCCTCCTCATCTTGCCCATTTATATCGTTACTTCCAAGGAAGTGTTGGTGGCCTTCAGTTGGACCCGCCATTGGATGATCCAAACTCAACCAACCCACAACTGCTTCTGGTCGGAGTCTTAGTGGTCTCAATTACTCAACTGGAAACACGAAACGGAACAAGTCAGCGTATCGTTAGCCAAGTATGGAAAGAGTGATGAAGAAGAAAGAACAGAAGCCTGTGGCAGCCAATGAATGGAATTCACTCTTGTACTACTACTGGTAAAAGAATTAATTAAATAGCATAAAAAAATCCATCACTTTCTTTGACCCAAGGCAGAAGGTAAGGACATGCTAGAAGACGAACTATTATTTAATTGAATGCAGAACCGATAACACGGCGAAGCATCGAAGAGGCTGAAGCTTGAAAGTTGAAAGAAAGCATCCGAAATCGCTGCTGACCATTAATACCTCCTAGAATTTACCTTCTGCTCAAGCAATCGCAGATTGAAGGATAATTCAAGGGATTTAAGCGCAGAAAATACCAAGAAACATTGTCGGCTGATTGGTAGGAGAGAATCGAGCTTGAGCTCCACTAACACATTCGTCCGTCAGATCCAACACAACCAGGCGACGCAAATGTTGGTTGAGGAGGATCAATTCAATTGAGCTATCGCGGTCGACTTCCATTTTGGTTTGATTACTTAATTTGGTTTAATTACTTAATTGGTTACATGTTTCACTATTGTGCAAAATGGTTACTCATGTTTCAAAATGTGATTAATTGGTTTTGCTATGTGACTAATTGGTTACACAGGTTTTTCCAAATGTGATTAATTGATTATTCCGTTACTAAACCGTTAATTTTACCGTTAATTAAATTTTTAAACATATTATTGAATTGTGAAATGACTATTATGCCCCTAAAATCATCTTTAAGAACACAGCATCATCTTCAAGAACAATAATCGAAGAACCCAGAATCTGGTTTCTTCAATAACTCAGAATCTGGGTTCTGGGTTCTTCAATTCTTGTTCTTGAAGATGATGCTGTGTTCTTGAAGATGATTCTATGGGTAATTACGTCATTTTACGTATCTAAATTGTGACTTAACTGTGATTTCTAACGGTGAACAATAAAAAAAACAATTAGTCACATTTCAAAACCAATTAATCACATTTTGAAACATGTGTAACCATTTTGCATAATGGTGAAACATGTGTAACCCCTTTGGTCAATAATAATAATAATAATTTTTGTTTCTTCCTTGATAAATTATTAATATTTGGTCCTTCATCTTGTAAATATGGGGTGTTCAATTCATAATCTTTACTTGTGAGCTAAATCACTTCTATTCTACTTTAAGGGGGAGTCATAGTTGCACATTCTCATTTCTCTCTCCTTTCTTTTTATGAGAAGTGTAACTTAGCCTTCACTAAGTGAAGTCCTCTTATCTCCTAACATAACATTGGAAAACCTGATTGTTACCGAGCTCTAATGTCTTGGCCAAGCTACCAGACTTCTCATTCTCATCGGCAGCCTCAGTCACTGAGGCTGCTCTGAACTCAAAACAAATACGTATCTAAAGCGATAATCAAAATGTTGCATATACCACTCCAAGTCAGGAGCTAGCTTTGAAGAGGACATGGGACAAGCGTTTGGAGGTTCCAATAAGATCGAAGCTGCTGTTGAGGCAGCTCCTGAGAGAGGCAACTTGTGGAACATAATTGATAGAAGGGGGAGAAGAGAGTGAATGCAGTGCTCTGCATTTTCGAGATCTGTATAACAGAAACTAGCAAACTGCAAATCTTACACTTTCTTTTCTGAATGCTACTTCAAAAATCATCATAATAAAAAAAAAAAACTATCATTCATGTTCTAGAACCATGCCAAATTGAGCTAATATGGTCCAAATAGAGGGTTGGAAAAGTTTTACGCATATAGAAAGACAGATAGCTAGTCTCATGGACCAGACCACACCATGCCAAACAGCTTGATTCGTCCTTTCTTGTTACACCAATGAAATAAAGAAAGCAATTTCAGATTGAGTTTTCCATTTTCACATCCATCAAGAGAAAACCCATTTCAAATCCAAATCACAAAAACATAAACAGAGTTGTGTTTGGCCATGTTTCCACAGACCATATATATATATATATATTAACTCGAGGAACACGGGTAATGGACGAGTGCAAGTGCTACGCCACACACAGACTAAACCGCAAACAAAGGTGGTCGGTTCTCAAAACATATATACCTCAACACTTGCTGTCTTCATTGCCTGACATACAGGGCAGACATGGACGAACCTTTCGCAATCTCTACACACGCACAAATGTCTACATGGCAAGACCAGGACAGAGACCTCATTGACTTTACACGCTCTGCAGACCCTCTTGGCCTTCCCCAGATTTGGATTTGCAGAAGAACCATCCATGAAATTGACATGTTTCTGGTTGTTGCATGAGGCGGTGTCCTCAACTTCACTGTCTCCACAGCCTTCCTTTCCATTCTGTGCCATCAGCTGCTGTAGCTTGTCCTTCAAGATGTTAACTACAGACTCATTGTATTTGGCTCTCACCTGCCATGTCTGGACTTCAGTCATGGCCTGTTTGATCTTCTCTTTCAGATCTCGATTCTTGCGGTCCATGTTCTCTATTTCATAGTCTTTCTCATGAAGCTTCCTGCTTAGCCCTTTCTCGATTGTTGTCAAGAAAGAGGTTGTTTGTCTCTGATGGAGATCCCGTATGCCCTTGATCATGTTCTCTTCCTGATCAAAACCGACAAATGGTTCAATAATAAGTGCTGAAAAGATGGTCTAACTAAGCACATCTGAAAGTACAAACACAAACACAAACATACTTGTACTCTGATATATTGATCAAGTTCTTCCTTCTGTCTATCAATCTCAACCTTCAGGCTATTGTTGGAAGGCAACACAGCAGGGAGAGTGGTAGTGATGCCTTCACTGACAGAGGAAATGGAGGAGTTGTGTTCATCTTCTTCATATGAAAGTTTGAGTCCAGTTGACACGAGGCTAGGATTCAAAATTCTCCCAGACTGGCCAACTTCATTTTGAAAAAATTTATTATCTTGGCTTATATGCTTTTGCTGCTTCCTGATATGATCTGGCTCCATGAAACTTTTGGTTGCCATGTTGACGGTATGCTCCTTTCCACTATTACTTAGAGGACCTAAGTTGCTTCCAACTGTATCTGACAAAATAATGCAACAGCATTATACATTATATGGATAACCATGAAGAAACAGAGACGACAAAAAAAGGAAAGTTGAAAACTTTCACAAGATCAATGCATTCACTGGAATAATGAAGGGAACCAAGACCCTCCTGCTTACAGTGTCCCAAAAAGAAAATAGGCTAAGTTAGAGTATAACCCTAAAGATAACACAGCAACTAAATCTAGATGTTGAAAAGGAACATCGAATTCATGACAAGTCAAATGCATCTCCAAGTGGTTATGTAATTTTTTTTTACTCTTAACAGAGATCAAAGATCAGCAATATTCAACGTAAAAAAGGGCAACAGATGCACCCAACTGCCAGATGTACATCAAGTGTAGTACAAATACATGGAGGTTTATTCCAGCTTACAATAAATAAGGACAAGTAAGAGTAATATTTGTATTCTCCAATACCTAGGAGGGGTGACCTACCTGACAGATGCTAGAAACTGAGAGGCAAAAATATAAAGGTATGATCTTAATCTGAAAAACGAAGAATCCACAGCCCTCTGAAGAATACAACACAGATACACCAATATTCGGACATAGTTTGACAATAAAAGATATGTATGAATCCTAGGTTAAACATGTTCTATTTTTGCTCTATACATACTTAACAATTTCCAAATAGTGGCAGTGCAGGTAATAGATATCATCATATGGAACTATATTAGAATTGGATAAGAGTGTGTTATATCTAGAACTTACAATCTGCAAATAGCTGCAGTTGAGGTAATGCATTTGTATCATATTGGAATCGATTACCCCTTGAAAAAAGAGGACTCACGGGATTGCTTGAATCACCTCCAAACATCACCTAATCAATATCAGGATAGACAAATGCATCAGTGGAGGAGTAAAAGTGGTGGATAAAGCTGGGGATAGTATCTGCTATGAATGTTCAACATGTGAAAATACACAACCATCCATAGAGGATACAAAAGATACGGAAATATAATACTACGATTTGAGCAAGAAGAAAACAGGCAGCAGACATGAAACTCAAACCTATTAACCAATCTTGCAAAAGAGAAAACCAATAACTAAGGTATACAGAAAAGACACAACAATCAAGTTTGGATTTTCCCCTTTCTAAAAATAGTAAATACTGATCTCCCCAGTGAGCAGACGCAGAGAAAACAAAAGCCTGATCACTGTGAGAATCGAACAGACAATACCCATTACATATAATACTTTCGTTGATCTCCAACACATCAAGGAGGGATAGATAGAGAAACAAAACTTTCAAATTCAGAGAAAAGCTCCAGACCCATATAGATTAAAAGAAACTTAACAATGTCAGGTCAAGAAAACGCCTTGAATCCTCCCCTTTTATTTAATCCAGAGAAAACGTAACTGCAACAATAAGAACAAATACAAGTGGGGCAGCAAACGGATGCATGAATTAATTGACGCATAAATCAAGTGAGAATGGGTAAGATAACCCCGAACAAACCATCGAAACAGGCCAAAATGCATATATTGTCTCACATTCAATTCAATCTCTCGAAAGAATAAGCAGATAAACGAACAGACGTACAGCGTTGGCTCGGCTAAGCTTTAACTAATAACCGGACTGATGGAAAATAGAGGAGCTTTGCTAGCTAATCAAGTTGTTACTCATCCCTACCTCAACAGCTCAAAGGACTCAAACTGCGGGCTGTTCCGGGAATCGTAGAGGACTCGGATCGGATGATCAGAGTGAAGAAGCGTCGTCGTCGATCGGTGATGAAAGAGCAGACAAAGAGGTCAGCGATGAGTCAAGTGGGAGAATGGTGAATAAGGGGCGAGAGGTTGATGATGATTCCATCTGTACGGGGGCTAGGCTGATTGTTGGTGGTGTTGGTGTTGATATTGTAATCTTCTCCGTCGCTGCTGTCTCACACTTTTTGTTGTCTGAGTCAATCCTTTTCCACCAGTAATAATAATAATGTCTTTCCTTTCGTTCTCCACTTCCTTCCTTTCGTCAATCGCCTTATTATTATTTTTTTGGTTTGACCAAAGTCCCAAACTGTCCTATTTCTTGGTTTAAGTAAGGTTTTCCTCACCAAATTAATTTTGCAATTTACATTTAATTAAAACCCTAACAAGTTGTTAGTGGTTCTAAACGAAATCTTATGGTGTATCAAACATTACAAGATTTGCAATTATCTCCCAACATAATGTACCTACCAATATAAGTATATAACTATTAATGGCGCCATTATTTTAAAAAAAAAAAAAGGGAAAAAGTATGAAAATGGTGCAACATGTTTCACCAAAATAGTTTTGACGATGGTTAATGGTGAAATACGTTTGTAAACGATGGTAAATGAACCTTCCGTCTACAAAACGTTTAATTATGTCGTTAAGTTGTCACGTTTTTGTCACGTGACTTTATAAACCGTATTTTCGTTTGGAAATCAGTTTTGAAAAGACCTATATGCCCTCTCCTTATTTGGTCCTGTCTTCTTCATCCGATTATTCTTGGGTTCTTCATTCGTTCAAAAGTGGTCTTCTCTCATTACCGTGATGTTTCGTCTCCTCTGGTTTTAGGTTAGTTTCGTCTTCGATTTCTTCCAACCTTCTTTTCTCATCTCTTCTTTACTTCGTTCTCGGCTGGAGAAGTAAGTAGGTTCGTTTGTTGTCTTCTTCTATCCGTTCGGTTCGGTGCAAGTTCCATT
Source organism: Chamaenerion angustifolium (assembly GCA_946814005.1). Lineage (NCBI taxonomy): Eukaryota > Viridiplantae > Streptophyta > Magnoliopsida > Myrtales > Onagraceae > Chamaenerion > Chamaenerion angustifolium. Next base: position 34,202,805 of record OX328275.1, read on the forward strand.
GTTGAGAAATCTATTCGATCAACCAGTGATTTCGCCGCGGAAGTTCTTGAAAAGGCTTCGGTGAGTATGTCCTTGGTTAGTACAGTCTAAAGTCTTGATTTTTCTGTGTTTATTGGGGGAGTAGGACCGAAATATGCATTTGTTGATTTTGAGCTGTTCGGTTACTGATAATGCATAATAAGTGTTGATTTTGACTGCTTCTTGTTGTTATCTTCTGTCTGATATAGTGGACTTGGACTGATTTTGTAGTGTTGTTCTGTTATCTCTGCTTAGGGTTGTTCGATTTTGACTGATTTATGTTATATGTCGGTTATTGATGTTGTACGTTTTGTTGTGTATTTGATGGATTATAACTGAATTAGCTTGTCTATTTGATAGTAATGTCAAAAGAAAAGGGAAGAGACCAATGGAGGATGATATTGATGATGATAGAGTGCATGAGTCAGACCAAAACACAAACACAGATTTAGATTCTGATTCAGTTTCGGATCCAAACTGGAAGCCAAGAAAAATGGACGAAAGAGATTTAGACTCGACCGATGACAGCGTTGATGATAGTAACGTAAGGAAAAATGTTAAGGGAAAGGGAAAAGATAAATCAGTCAAAGGTAGAAGCGACTGCAACCAAAGGTATGTTTTTCCCTTCAATTTGGATTTGAAACGTGATGAACAAGAAAACACTTATGCGAAAGCTTTTTTCCTTCACAGGCATGAGAAAGATGATGATATCATTGGAACGAAAGCTTTTTTCCTTCACATGCCCAGTCAGGACGTCCCAAGGGAGGACACGCCCAAGCAGGACGTTCCAAGAGAGGACGTCCCAATGGCTGAACTACCCATCCAGCCAATCAACATTGATGATGAAGATGATTTTGTTGCTGCTTCAACTGCCCCTCCCGTCCTGTCAGATTGCAGGGAGATTGTGCTTTTACCACAACCTTGAAGTCTACGAAGACCAAAGTGTTTAGGCCAGGTTTCAAAAAATCACCAAGGAAGGTTAAACAGCCGAGGGCCTGCAAAGATAGGTCGACTCAGTGATTTTGGGTCCTTCTGTGGGTAGTCCCATTTTGGGTCCAATTTTGGGTCCAATTTTGTGGGTATTGCTGTTAGTGCTGGTATTTCGGACAATGCTGTTAGATGACAATTTCTGTCCCATTTTGTGTCCCATTTTGGGTTGTTCTGTTCTGTGTAGGTATTTAATTGATGCTGTCGTGACACTTGTTCTGATGGATAATGGTATAACATGTTCGGTTTTAATGGAAGTTTGGTGCAACATGTTCTGTCTTGATGGTTTTTGGTTCAAGTTGTTGATGTTCTGATGGATACATATGAAACACGTTTGAAAAATGATGGTTTTTGATACAACTTGTTTCTATTTCATGTGATGTTGCTAAAACACCAACTCAGTACGACAGAGACTAAAACTTAACAACAAAACACACTGCAGATCCAACATAACAACTACAACAGCAGAAGGCCAATACTAGTCAATGACATTACATAATGACCCAAACAAGAACACCTAATATCACAATGAACATTGAAACTAAGATTTTTTTTTTTTGATATTGCACCATCAAACGCAGGAAAGCAATTTCTTCATTCAGGGAAGCAATTTCTTCATTCAATTCGGCCCGGACTATGTCGAACTTCTTCAAAGCCCTCTTTCCACACTCGCACATTGGAGGGTCTGCCCATTCAAAGTAATTGCAATGACTCCCGCATGAAGACGTTTTCCACTGCATGTTTCGAAAAAAAATTAGGGGATGAGGGATGATCAAATTCGGTTGTCTTCAAAATTAGGGTTTTCAAAGTACTAAAATTGGGACAAATTAAAACTGAATTACCGAATATCTTGGGCAACCATAGAACATACGCCCGAAGTTCTTCGTCGTACCAGCTGGAATTGCATGCGACAACAACCCACAGTGGCATAATCGACACTCATACTCGTGGAATGTCTTCGGCAGGGACTTCAGTTTGGAAGACGAAGACGTAGAGTACTTACCTAGAGGCATGGAGAACTTCCGCAGCAATCTTCAAGCAAGGGGACCAGCTTCGGCAACGACTTGGGCACACCAGCTTCGGCAACGACTTGGGCACACCAGATTGGGCAACGACATTTAGGCGGGATACTAAATAGGTTGATAAGGGCATAAATAGTATTTCAAATTTTAGTTTGTACAGACAGAGTCACGTGACAGACCACGTGCTATATTAACGTACCTATTCAACAAAAGTCAAACGGAAGTACCAAAAACCATTTTTACTAAACATGTTGTACCTAAAACCATCAATTGGGTTGGAAAACCATTTTGGTGAAACATGTTGCACAATTTTCATACTTTTCCAAAAAAAAAATGAATTTATTATTATGGAGAGCACTACAGGAGGAGAGGCCAATCAGGCGCAGCAAGGAAGCGGAGACGGCGGATTAGAAATGAATGAGCCTGAACTGAACATATGAGGTGTTGTTTGGGCCTCAAATTATCTTGTTTAGGGTGTTGTGTTTGTGGGTCTGGACATGACCGTAAAAAAAATGGTCCGGAATTTACGGCAACGCGTTTTACACTTGATATTATTATTTGTCTTATTTTCTTTTTTGGGGAGATGAAATTACATCTCTATTGAAGTTTTTCAAAAAGTATATATGTTAGACATTTTTTTTTACAAAAGTATATATTCAAAAAAAATATTTAAAAATTTATACATAAGCGCTAGTAGCGCATAATTTTGTTTTACAAAAAACGCTACACGGGTTTAGCATTTACACATATTGATTTTTTTAAAAAAAAATTACGACTCGCTGTTTAATTAAAAAATAAATTATGTATCTATTAAAAAAAATTATAGTAAGTAGATATTTTTATTGCGATTCAAATGATACACAAAAATATTGAATTTGGATTTACGGATTGACTGTACGCTCTGTCGTAAGTTGATATATGAACATTTGACTTAAACAATATAACGTGTACCTTGTAAGTCCAAATTCAACACGGTCAACGACATTTATGGTGAAATTCAATTATCTATCTACTATAATTTTTTTTATTAGATATGTATTTAATTTTTTAACCTAACATCGTTGTTCCTATAATTTGACTGAAATTATTAAATGTATTAGGTGAGAAATTTAATTATATACTTACTTAAAAAAAATATAGTGCGTAGATAATTTAATTACGGCATAAATGACACTAACTAGACATTAATTTTTAACTTTCGGACTGACCGTATAATACGATACATAAAAACCTATACATACATATATATACACAGTAAAATCACTGTATATACCTGAGCGATGGTGATGGCCCCGAGCGATGGGTTCATGATGTTTCCTTAATGCACTTAGAACGTCTGGAGTCGAGTCATGCATGTGTTTGATATATAAACTCTACCTTTAAAAAAAAGTGGTTCGACCGAACCGATTTAAATATCTACTTGTTAATTCGTGTAAATCTAGATACTTGTTTGTCAAACCATGTCAAGTTCAGGTACCTATTTGATCCTCACGTGATATTTTTTGTTTACTTTTAAAGGTAAATTAACGGTAGATACGTATTTGCTAATTCATAAAGTTCACAACGTATTTGCGATAAAAAACATTTAGATACCTACTTGTCAAACCATGTAAAGTTGGGGTACCTATCTAATAATTAACTCATAATTTAATGATAACTTATGGAGGCAACCAGACCCAAGACTAAAGAGGCTAGAAACCGTGGGTCGTATTCTCGAGCCCACTTGCAATAATACATATAAGGGAGATTCTATTTGTAGACCATCGACTATATGGTGTTAAGTTTCAATTTTCTTATCGATTATAAAATTTGGTCAAGTAGTGTTGGTATTTTTTGACAATTTTTATAAATTTGACCAAATTTTATGGTTGATGGGAAAATTGAAACTTAGCATCATATGTGTTAGAGTTCTAATTTAATTATCTACATATTATAGTATTTCTGATTTTTTTAGAGATGATTGAAAAAATATTTTCAAAATGAGTATTCTGGTAGTTTATAAATACTAAATTTAGAAAATTACTTATTTTTCAATCATTTAAAAAAATTGATTAGTAGATACATAATTAAATTAAAACTATAATTAAACAAATAACGTTGAACAAATGTTAATTACTAAAGAACATCAATAAATAAACATGAAGTGTTTAATACAATAATATGAGAGTTGCTTCAATAACTATATTTGAAGTATATAAGAAAGCAATTGGAGTTACTAGTATAGTGATAATACTTTTAGCTAGTATTTAAGAGAACTTGCTATAAGCATAATTGTTTACCATTTTTATAATATGTGGTCAATTTAGTAATTACGAAATATATAAGGTCGATTTAATAATTAATTTCCTTAAAATTAGTAAGGACAAATATGTAAAATGCTATTAGGGCATTTTAGTCTTTCAACAAAAATGGTGTGTATAAAGTAGTCGATGGTCTGCAAATAGAATCTCCCTCCAAAGAATTCATTGTACTATAATTAGTTGTTACTGTACACTCAATCTATCGATCTATAGTTTCAATACTGAACTTTACAACCTTAAAAGGTGTCGGCGAAAACGAGTAACATCAGTATGTCGTTTTGTCTATTTAATTCATTTCGACAGCAAGACATTTGTCTCTCTTGGCTTATATGATCTGCCAGAACCGATGAAGATTCATGCACACGCAACTCCAACCCCCTGCATTCTCCATTAAGTTACCGGGAAGCAATGGTGAAGCAATTTTCCCAACTTCATTCAGGGAAGCAATTTCTTCATTCAATTCGGCCCGGACTATGTCGAACTTCTTCAAAGCCCTCTTTCCACACTCGCACATTGGAGGGTCTGCCCATTCAAAGTAATTGCAATGACTCCCGCATGAAGACGTTTTCCACTGCATGTTTCGAAAAAAAATTAGGGGATGAGGGATGATCAAATTCGGTTGTCTTCAAAATTAGGGTTTTCAAAGTACTAAAATTGGGACAAATTAAAACTGAATTACCGAATATCTTGGGCAACCATAGAACATACGCCCGAAGTTCTTCGTCGTACCAGCTGGAATTGCATGCGACAACAACCCACAGTGGCATAATCGACACTCATACTCGTGGAATGTCTTCGGCAGGGACTTCAGTTTGGAAGACGAAGACGTAGAGTACTTACCTAGAGGCATGGAGAACTTCCGCAGCAATCTTCAAGCAAGGGGACCAGCTTCGGCAACGACTTGGGCACACCAGCTTCGGCAACGACTTGGGCACACCAGATTGGGCAACGACATTTAGGCGGGATACTAAATAGGTTGATAAGGGCATAAATAGTATTTCAAATTTTAGTTTGTACAGACAGAGTCACGTGACAGACCACGTGCTATATTAACGTACCTATTCAACAAAAGTCAAACGGAAGTACCAAAAACCATTTTTACTAAACATGTTGTACCTAAAACCATCAATTGGGTTGGAAAACCATTTTGGTGAAACATGTTGCACAATTTTCATACTTTTCCAAAAAAAAAATGAATTTATTATTATGGAGAGCACTACAGGAGGAGAGGCCAATCAGGCGCAGCAAGGAAGCGGAGACGGCGGATTAGAAATGAATGAGCCTGAACTGAACATATGAGGTGTTGTTTGGGCCTCAAATTATCTTGTTTAGGGTGTTGTGTTTGTGGGTCTGGACATGACCGTAAAAAAAATGGTCCGGAATTTACGGCAACGCGTTTTACACTTGATATTATTATTTGTCTTATTTTCTTTTTTGGGGAGATGAAATTACATCTCTATTGAAGTTTTTCAAAAAGTATATATGTTAGACATTTTTTTTTACAAAAGTATATATTCAAAAAAAATATTTAAAAATTTATACATAAGCGCTAGTAGCGCATAATTTTGTTTTACAAAAAACGCTACACGGGTTTAGCATTTACACATATTGATTTTTTTAAAAAAAAATTACGACTCGCTGTTTAATTAAAAAATAAATTATGTATCTATTAAAAAAAATTATAGTAAGTAGATATTTTTATTGCGATTCAAATGATACACAAAAATATTGAATTTGGATTTACGGATTGACTGTACGCTCTGTCGTAAGTTGATATATGAACATTTGACTTAAACAATATAACGTGTACCTTGTAAGTCCAAATTCAACACGGTCAACGACATTTATGGTGAAATTCAATTATCTATCTACTATAATTTTTTTTATTAGATATGTATTTAATTTTTTAACCTAACATCGTTGTTCCTATAATTTGACTGAAATTATTAAATGTATTAGGTGAGAAATTTAATTATATACTTACTTAAAAAAAATATAGTGCGTAGATAATTTAATTACGGCATAAATGACACTAACTAGACATTAATTTTTAACTTTCGGACTGACCGTATAATACGATACATAAAAACCTATACATACATATATATACACAGTAAAATCACTGTATATACCTGAGCGATGGTGATGGCCCCGAGCGATGGGTTCATGATGTTTCCTTAATGCACTTAGAACGTCTGGAGTCGAGTCATGCATGTGTTTGATATATAAACTCTACCTTTAAAAAAAAGTGGTTCGACCGAACCGATTTAAATATCTACTTGTTAATTCGTGTAAATCTAGATACTTGTTTGTCAAACCATGTCAAGTTCAGGTACCTATTTGATCCTCACGTGATATTTTTTGTTTACTTTTAAAGGTAAATTAACGGTAGATACGTATTTGCTAATTCATAAAGTTCACAACGTATTTGCGATAAAAAACATTTAGATACCTACTTGTCAAACCATGTAAAGTTGGGGTACCTATCTAATAATTAACTCATAATTTAATGATAACTTATGGAGGCAACCAGACCCAAGACTAAAGAGGCTAGAAACCGTGGGTCGTATTCTCGAGCCCACTTGCAATAATACATATAAGGGAGATTCTATTTGTAGACCATCGACTATATGGTGTTAAGTTTCAATTTTCTTATCGATTATAAAATTTGGTCAAGTAGTGTTGGTATTTTTTGACAATTTTTATAAATTTGACCAAATTTTATGGTTGATGGGAAAATTGAAACTTAGCATCATATGTGTTAGAGTTCTAATTTAATTATCTACATATTATAGTATTTCTGATTTTTTTAGAGATGATTGAAAAAATATTTTCAAAATGAGTATTCTGGTAGTTTATAAATACTAAATTTAGAAAATTACTTATTTTTCAATCATTTAAAAAAATTGATTAGTAGATACATAATTAAATTAAAACTATAATTAAACAAATAACGTTGAACAAATGTTAATTACTAAAGAACATCAATAAATAAACATGAAGTGTTTAATACAATAATATGAGAGTTGCTTCAATAACTATATTTGAAGTATATAAGAAAGCAATTGGAGTTACTAGTATAGTGATAATACTTTTAGCTAGTATTTAAGAGAACTTGCTATAAGCATAATTGTTTACCATTTTTATAATATGTGGTCAATTTAGTAATTACGAAATATATAAGGTCGATTTAATAATTAATTTCCTTAAAATTAGTAAGGACAAATATGTAAAATGCTATTAGGGCATTTTAGTCTTTCAACAAAAATGGTGTGTATAAAGTAGTCGATGGTCTGCAAATAGAATCTCCCTCCAAAGAATTCATTGTACTATAATTAGTTGTTACTGTACACTCAATCTATCGATCTATAGTTTCAATACTGAACTTTACAACCTTAAAAGGTGTCGGCGAAAACGAGTAACATCAGTATGTCGTTTTGTCTATTTAATTCATTTCGACAGCAAGACATTTGTCTCTCTTGGCTTATATGATCTGCCAGAACCGATGAAGATTCATGCACACGCAACTCCAACCCCCTGCATTCTCCATTAAGTTACCGGATTTACGAACGAAACCTACACAAAAACGACTCCTGGTTCACTTCAGGAGAGGCCATATCTTCTCGTCGTTTGTATTTTAACAGTAAATTTGAAAAGAAAAAAAAAGTAACCGTACTGTAGTTAAATAAACAAGCCTAATAATAAAAAAGAGGATATATATATAATAATAATTCAAGAAGGAAAGGAAGGCGGTGGACGCATACGAAGTGTGTGAATTCTATGTAGTGACGAAGAATAAAATAATGCATGGCATTTCATGGACAGGGTGCCAGCTAAGCTGTCCGTGTAGGATCTGCTCCGACATTTGATTTTAAAGGAGAAAAGAAAACTTGCCCTCAAAGTTTCAAGTTTACTCTCTCCTTTTTCGTCTTTCTTCTCTCACTGGAGCTTAAGTCTGTTCATGTATATGGAATGACCCTCTTCTTATCTATACATTACCTATACTCACACCTTAACATAACCTGGAAAAGATCTAATCTTTATTTGCTAAATCCCATCTATATTTTGACAACCCAGCTAACCCAAGTGTGAGTGTCTTCATCTCCGTATTCTTTGCTCAGAATTAATTTTGAAGAACCTTTGTTGCGCTTTAACATGTGGATGAGTTTTTCTTTTTTTCATTTTACTAACCTCCTGCTTTATATTATTCCTCTGCAAAAGCTAATTCTTGAGCTTTTTTCAGTTCTAAGAACCACAGGAATTCAAACTCACCACCACCATTGATACCAAAGATGGGAGTCCTGAAGAAATCCTCGGAAGATTCATGGGAACCGACCATCACAGTCGACACGGCGACCATCGGTTACTGGTGCAACTGGAGGGTCCTTCTCTGTGCTCTTTGGGCTTTAATCGTAATCTCTTTCGCTTCGTTTCTCGTCTGGAAGTACGAAGAGTTTGCGAAGCGTCGAAAGTTCGGAGACCAAACCCAAGAACAAGAAAAGGCGGCGTGTAATACAACATTGTACGATGACGAGACATGGACTCCGTGTCTCCGAGGACTCCACCCTGCTTGGCTTCTGGGTTTCAGAATCGTTGCTTTCTCTTTACTCTTCGCCATGCTCATTGTCACTGTTCTTGTGGATGGACCCAGCATTTACTGCTATTACACAGAGTAAGTCACACACTTTCTTGACCGTAATACGATTAAACCTTAATTTCTGCGAAAACACAAGCGATAACTAGAGGGTATCTGAATTGAAGCTGAACGCTGCATCAAGTTCTTGAAATTTGAATGCCACCCCAAATTCTTGTTTTGCAAGGTGTCTTTGACAAGATTGATTATTTTTCAGCAAATTGTAAGATTCATATCTCTAATAAGTACAGAAATTATAATTCTTTGCAGGTGGACGTCCACATTGATCACGGTGTATTTCGCGGTATGTCTGTCTTGGATGCTTAGGAAAGCTATTCTCATTTGCTGTTTTTTGTTGTTTTCGTTCTAAATATGATGCATTCTCTCTTTGTTGATGTATGTATGTTACATAGCTCGGGGTAATGCTTTCAGTTCGAGGATGTCTCAAACATCATAACAGAGCTGGAGGGGACAAAGTCACGAATTTGGAGGTAGACACAGAGCAAGGAATTTCAGCATCTTTGTCTAATAGCAAGAACCCAATCACACCGGAAACCTTAGACACCTCTCCCCAGAAAGTTGATTATGATCGCAAAATCGCAGGATTTTGGAGTTACGCCTTTCAGATTCTTTTCCAGGTACAGTATTTACTGAAAGTTACACACAGTTAAGGATTGAATTCTTATAAATTTCTTGAGAAGTGATGATTTATGTGGCGTTGACAGGTGAATGCTGGAGCAGTGGTGCTCACTGACTGCGTCTTCTGGTTTGTAATTGCCCCTTTTCTCATGATCAAGAACTACAACTTGAGTTTCGTAAGTGAAATTCTTTCATATGATTCAATTAAATTTGCGTCGCAGCATTCATTTATTTCCTAGCTTACTGAAAATTCTTTGCAGTTGGATATAAATATGCACACGATCAACGTCATCTTACTTCTTGGGGACACAGTTCTGAATAGTTTGGTAAGAAACAAGAAACTATGCTACATTGTTATGTAAATTACAAAATTTGAAAATTTACGTTGTACTAATTCTTGATTTTCTTAATGCAGCATTTCCCTTTATTCCGAATAGCTTATTTTTTCCTATGGACGATTGTTTTCGTTGCATTTCAATGGATTCTCCATGTTTCATCCAATCTCTGGTGGCCTTATCCGTTTCTCGACTTGTCCTCTCGATATGCACCATTATGGTACATGTTCTTTTTATTCATCTGCAGTTTCTTGGAGTTAAGCTTCATCTGACACTGTTTTTTTTGTTGGATCTTAAGGTACCTTTGTGTTGCATTGATGCACTTCCCGTGCTACGGAATCTTTGCTCTTGTGATGAAGCTGAAGCATGACCTCTTGAAGAGATGGTTTCCACAGTCTTATCATTGCTCAAGTTCAAAATGACAACTCAATTCTAAGCTCAGACGGAATGAATCTTCAGCTTCGAGATTCAAGATTCTTTACAAAGACGGTTCGGATGATTATTTGTTCATAAAATGTGAGGAGGAGTGGTAGGCTAGGGTGTGTTACTGATTACAGAAGGAAATATAGAAAGGAAGGATATGTAAGTTGTAGAGATACTGTTTTCTGTTATATGAGAAGAAAAAAATAGTTTGCATATTGTAAATCAGAAGTTTCAGGAGCAAAGTGACCAGTGCATCAAATATTAGGATAAATGTGAGAAAATAACAAATATATAAGTCCTACATGGTAATACCGTAGTCATTAGATCGCAATCTATTTCTAAAGTGAGAAGTGGGCCACACCCCAGTGGGCCATTAACTGTTTATATAAATGGGTCAAAATCCGTCTCGCGTCAAATTCTCAAGAAACGCGGGTTGCCTCACAACAGCTGTTCTCTTCTCTTAAGCCTTCCTGTCCTAAATCGCCTTTCGAGTCGACACAGTATATGCTGGGTTGGAAATCTAGTGCTTACTCAAGCTCTCTCTTCAAGCCTGTCCTGTCTATAGCAGCACCAACTCCACCCTTTTGTCCAGAGTCATGCGAGTTTCCTTCATATGCCTTCTCCAGTAATTTCAACTGTAGCCAACTTGCCATCCATGCCAGAAGAGTAAAAGCTTCAGCAACTAAGTTTCAATAGTTAAGAGTAATCAATTTCCCATCTCTTAAATGACATATATAAGCAAATAAGGCAGCATGTGGGGCATTTCATTAGCATAAAGAGAACACTGAGATTTCCTACCATGAGAAGCATAAAAGATCCTCTACTTCTTCTCCTAAGAGGAAGAATAAAGAAGCTCTGTTATGGCACAAATAGAACAAGAAATTTATCACCAAGGCCATTCAGGATAATTCACCTATTTTCAGCTCAGTGATGAGGTGTGCTTGCACGTGATGAGGTGGGTGATCTAATGGGCGGAACGAACAGATGGCAAAGAGGACGGGATGTTGATGTGATGGAGGCTGAAGGGTTCTCTTGGGGGCGCATTTGGCAACGGAACAACAATGGAGGAACGTCATTTTTGAATTGGACTCGAGTAGGATTATGGATCATCTTCAAGGAAGAGCATTTTATTGGAGATGTGTGTCGGTATGTTCGAAGATCCTAGACTTGATAGGAGGTTTCGAATCGGTACAATGGTTGACGGTTAGACGTTCTGCGAATGAAGGAGCTAACTGGATCACCAATAAGTCGAGATTGGGAGTGAGACTGTATGATTGGGTGTCACAACTCCACTTTCACTAGTTTCTATTTTACATGTTGATTGTAATTCGGGTAACGGAAACATTATGAATGAAATATGAGTAATCTTTTGTGATAAAAAAAAAAAAAAGCTCAGTGGATGCTATACTTCAGTATTATTGGACTTTTCTTTTCACACTTATTGGCTATTGGACATCATTAAGAAACGATCTGCATATAAAATAGATATGCATAATATGTAAAGTTCATCTCTGAGATATGATCAATCATACACGAAGTCCTTATAGCCATGGAAGAAAGACTGTTACACTCACGACTCACCATCCTGTTGCAGGTGCTTTCATTTTTCTGTCATTTTTTCCTTAATTATTTATTACTGAATAAAACAGAAGCAGATTTTATTGGGCATTTGATTTCACATTCGTAATGGTAAGAGTAAATACAAATTGCACCCCAAAAAATAAAGTATTTTTTTGGCTTGTCTCATAATTAATTAACAAAAAATGAAAGTAATTAAACATCAGTTGCTATATAATACTGTAAATTGCGTAGTATAGACAGAATGGTCTCGTCTGATTGCAATGTGTATTCAATTCCTTCGAAAAGTAAAAGCAAAGCAGACACCATAATAAACAAACAGTGTATCCATGGACTTGATTCCATTCCTGAAGATAAAAGCTAAAGTAGAGAACTGCAAATTTCCCACAAGCAAAGCAAAGTATCCAATCCAGGTCAATCTGCCCAGCTAAGCTTTCTCGACTGTCTGTGTACAGTTCCCACTCACTGACTTCAGTCTGTAGTTTCTTCCACCTCTATCTCCTTCACACACCAATTGCAATTTCCATGTCTGCTCTCACTCTGTCCATCACCATCTTCATTGCTTCAACCTTAATAACTTCCAGTAACGCCCACATCAATCGATGCAGATCCTATTGCGGGAACATCACCATCGACTACCCTTTCGCCGTCCAGAATGGCTGCGGTCACCCGGGTTTCAGGTAAATTTAGAAAAGGTGTAATCTTTTTGAATATTTCACATTCCGAACCTTTACTCCAAGTTTTCCACTGGATGGCTAGGGAGCTCTTGTTCTGCATGAATGATGTATTGATGTTCCATATAAACTCGGGTTCCTATCGAGTCCTGGAGATCGACTATGCGTATCAGGCCTTAACACTCCACGAGCCCCACCTCTCAACCTGTGATGACATCGTGCTAGGCGGCAGGGGCAACGGGTTTGCTATCGAGCCATGGCGCGCACCTTACTTAGTTCCTGATGGTGACAACGTGTTCATGTTGATCGGATGCTCTGCACGATCCCCGCTCTTCCAGGGCTTCCCCAACAGGCACCTTCCTTGTCAAAACGTGTCTGGGATGGGCTGCGAAGACTACTATGCTTGCCCTGCCTGGAGCGTAATCGATGGCAACCGCGTCGGAGGCAGCGGTGAGTTCCTTTTTTAACTAAAAGAAGAAAGAAACAGTTTTTTCATAGGTCGTCCGGTATAGATATCATTCATTTACACTATCCTCCAATAGGCATTGCTTATGGGACAGGTCCACCCGAGTGCTGTGCGGTGCCTTTTGAGGCCATCAAGAACATAAACTTATCGAGGCTCGAATGCGAAGGCTACAGCAGCGCCTACAGTTTGGCGCCGCTACGAGTCTCGGGGCCCACTGACTGGTCTTATGGGATACGAGTCAAGTACTCAGTGCAAGGCAGCGACGACTTCTGCCGTGGTTGCGTGGCTACTGGCGGTACGTGCGGATACGGCACTGATGGAATCAGACAGCTGTGCATGTGTGGTACCTCAAACTCCACTTCCAACTGTGATTCTGCAGGTTAGCGATTTCTTTCGTTTCCCTTCCCTTTCGTTTGAGTCCCCATCTATATCTCTTTGCGCCGGTCCCTGAGGATACATCCGTCGTTTTGCAGCTCTGTCTCTATCGTCATCAAACAGAACAAGTTTGAATCTTGTATATGCTATAACAGGTACAATAGTTGTTTCCTAGCTACTGTCCTATACTTTTACGAAATTGTCTAACTCGGAAATGATTCATTAATTAGGAATCTTGATCTGCATCTCATCATTGATGCACGAGGTTTTACTGTCTGCTTCACTGATGTTATTGGCTTCGAAGAGGAAGTTTCTCAGTAGGGTGTTCTTCAAGCAACAGAAGAAATTGCTCTAATCTTTCTTTGCTTAAAGAGTGATGTCTCTCGATTAGTTAAGATATCAAGAAACACTTTTCTTCTGTTATAAGAAATCGGGTACCATACTTTCTAATCCCTCTGTCTAATCATATCAATCACCGAGTAAATGTCCTGAAAATACCAAGGAAGTCCCTAACGAGAGAGGAGAGGAGGAACCTCTTAAGTCCTCGAAGAGGGAGACCAAACATGGTTAGATCGAGTCGGGTTGGGCTTTCCAGGTCCATTGGCCTGGACCATGATTTTCATGGATGTTAGCAATGAAAAGGAAAGGAAGTCTAATAGAATGAAGCAAATTATACCTCTCAAATGTCTCTCCTGCAGATAGATAAATATGCATAAATATATATATTGATAGGGTTTTGATTATAAACTAGAGCTGTAACAAAAATAACTTTAAGGCAAGCTCATAGTCATAACCACAAATTTGCAAAACCCGATGGAGTCATTATCCAATACATACATATATGAAATTTCCAAAACCCGATGGAAGAATGTCAGACATTACACTAAGTAATGGTGTAATATAATATTTATTCATAAATAATAAAAATTAGCCTAACTCTTAGTCATGAGCAATCTGTTTGGCCAACATCCAGTATCAAAGTTTACATTGTTCCTCAGCACACACAAATGTGTGGAAGTCAATTTACTCCTACTCTCTACTACATATATACTTGAAAAAACTATATAACTCCATGCACTGTGTAGCTCAATCTTGATGCTTACAAACCCACTCCCCTAAATGAATAACCAATCAACAGGAGATGAATAACGGAATGCAGAAAAGTTAGTTGAGCTCCAAGATGTCTTTTTCTTCTCCTAGGATGCAAATATTGCCTCCAATTCTTTTTGCAACCCTCTTGGCTTTGCCTTGAAATCTGAAGACGGGTTTGTGGAGGCGCTACTGCTCTTTTTCTGACCCCAGAGGCCACTCCACTTGGTTTGGCTGCTCGAAGGGTCCATGAGTGTGGTACCTGTCCCATCTCTGCTGAAGCTAGACTTTGCCAACTCTCTTAACTGCCTCAGCCACGTTTTTTCAGTCGATGTTCCGCTCTCTGAGCTTCTATTCCTATCAGAAAATGATACTGGGTGGGATGATTCTGCATCCCTGATTTGATTCAACTTCTTCTCGAGGTTTGGGATCAGTTTCTGTGGGAGAAATAGCAAAAGGATTCCATAAGAAGCAACTTTTAAACCCGTAAGGAAGGACGTGCCGTTCGGGTCTAGCCTTTTTGACTGAGTGTACAATGCATACCACTCATTGACCAGTTGAGACATGAACCCTACTAGAAACAGAACCACCATGAAAATCCCAATTGAAGTTTCATCCCTTTCTGAGAATTCCTTCATTTGAATAACCACGCAAGAAGCAAAAACACCAACTTCACAGACCAGAGATATGATTTCAACAAGTTGGACCTTTTTCTTTATGAATGGCTTCTTCAATAGTATGAAGAAGAGTTGAAAGGAAGTGAAACACAGCATTGTGATCCCTGGAGTTTTAGAGGACCAGTTCTTCAAGTATGCACCCGCCAAAATCCCTAGACAAACCCGTTTAATGGATACTAGGAATGTGTAATAAATCCTTAAAATTCCAAACACCTTTTGTATGAATGGTGCTTCAGCATCCTCTGTTTCATCATCAGAGGCAATGATTCCATCCCCTTCTTTCCTATGTTTCGCACCTGAGATCTGTGTTAGCATATATTTTGGAGGACCTCTCAGGTCCTCGAAGAGAGGTCCGAACATGGCCAAATGAATGCAATCAGACTTCTTTTTCCATGTCCATTGCCCTCTTTTACCTGGACCGAGGGTTACTCGGATGAGTTCCTGATACCAGTGAAACTTTAGGCCTTCTTTATGTACTTCCTTATACTGGAGTAGCTTCGCAAAGGTGATCCCAACTGACAGGAACAAGAACAAGGCTAGAAGTGCAAAAGCCACGAAGCTTAACATGGTGGCACTTAGTATGACCCCTGAGCATGTCCCTCCTGTAGTTAAATTTCCACAAATTGTTGAATAAAGCAGTGAAACATGTTTCGATGAACAAATGGTTGTGCAAAAGTCAAAATTTTACATACCTTTGAGGAGAACGGTTGATGCCTGACAAACACCCGGTGATGCAAGAATTAGAATAAAAAGCTCGAATCTTGGAAATGTAAGAGCTCCATAGCTGCTCTGATTGTCTTTTTTCTTCTTAAGTTTCAGAATCAGAAGAAGCAAACCATGAAGGAGAATAAAACTGCCTCCAATGACAGCCAACCAGAACATATTCCGGCTGAAGTCTCTCCACCTAAAGCAGAAAAACACAATCAAGATAATTGTGACAGATACCTTAATCATGCATACTGGTGAATATATACTCCAAAAGACACCTACCCACTTGTGTGTTGATTCATGATATACTCAGCTTCGGGCTTCGCCTTTTCCATCTGCAAATATTATTTTTTGGATCCATAACGGGTTTGTGGGTGTAAAAATGATTTGTATTGTTGAAGCTTTTCTAACCTCGAAAAATGATTGATACTCCATTGCTGATAATGGCAAACCGTATAGAGAAGCTGCCTTTACCAGGGGTCCTACTTGAGTAGGTCTCATGTTCTTGATTAATCCTGAACTTGGAGATGTAGAGCCAACCATGATTGGTTGGATATGTCCAACCTCCCATGGGAGACTGAAATATGGTATACTCCACTGAAGGCTCCGTGCAAGTTCATAATAATAGATTGGCAATGTGACCCCAATCCATCGAGATAGTGCAAAGATTTGAATGTAACATGCAATTCTCTGCATGGAAATATATTTTGTGTGTGAGATTGTCAAAAGAAGTATGAATATAGTGAATGATTGATTATGTGAAGTATGGTAAGAAAGAGTTATTTTACAAAGAGATTCCTGGAGGGTTCTGATGTCAATATTGAAGACGGCCTTATAAAAGCACCCACGGATTGAAGGGTTGCTGTGGAGACGGTGAAGAATCCAGCAACAAAAGCTGTAACCAAGAAAGAAGTGGTAGCAAACATAGACACCAGAAAAGATACCAAGGGCATAGAATCTGCAAATGTTTTAGAAGTCAGAATAATAAAGGAATGTGTTTGCTTCAAGGGAGAAAGTTAGAATCTAACAGTTAAACTGAGTAGGTAAAAAAGAAACTTACAATGCCGCACTTGAAGGATATTGGATGGTAAATTCTTGTTCCCAGTAACATCTCCTGTAACATTTTCAGGGATGCTGATAGATACAAAATTGCCATCGGCCTTTATCTCAACAGTATAAATGCTCCTACTTATTTCATTGAAGCTGCAACATCGATATCAAGTAGAATAAGTTTGATTTCATTAATTTCAGCACTGATAAATCTAGAAGAATTAATACGATCTTAGCATTATTGAAGAACTGATTTAGCTAATTTTATGCAGTAAAGAATGACTTGCCTCTGCAGATGACCTCCTGATATAGCTATACTAGAAGAATTGAAGCCAAATACAGGTTTTCTGAACTTTATGAAGAATGGAATGTCATGATTTCTCGTTCTAAAAGTCGATGTTGTACTCAACCGAACAGCTGGCCTCTGCGTATCTGGAAAGAGCATTGTCAAATAAAGAGAAGCTACTAAATTTCCAAAAAACGAATAAAATCATGATACATATTTCTTATTTCAAATAAAAGATTTTACCATAGAGGAAGGTAACTGGTGCAATAGGAGAAACAGGAGTGCCATGCCTGCTTATTATTGAATTTGCTTCGAAACTTACAGTGACTATGGCCATGGTAGACACATTCGCTATCTGAATAACACACAAATAAAGTTTAACCCGCGTAAAAGAAAACATAAAATGCATTTAGCTTCTAGGACAAAATAACTGACCATGAAGCCAAATCTGCGATTCCCGAGGCTCTCACCATCAATAGGTGAAAGAAAACCCTTACTGATATTCAGGGAGTTCAAGATTTCTGTTGATGTATTGAGGATGGGATCGGAGAAATAAAGGTAAACCTTAAGGTTGCCATAGTTATTTGTAGCTTGAACTGTCCTAATTTGATCATTCAGTTGAAGTAGCTTTTCGGGTACATGTGTTCTCAAATTGACAAAAACAGCTCTTCTGTCTGCATAGATGTTTATTGAGAAGAATTAAACACGCAAACCCGAATTTGGTTTCATGTATTGGTAACTAACAATATATAAGTAGTAATGGTCTATGAAATATTATGGCTAGGAACAAGACGGAATGGACTAACCAAAATGTACAGCAAAGCTTGAATTTTCTGTTCGAGTAAATATATTCCCGGCAGCATCACTACAGAAATCCTTATCCATGACGAGGATCAAACGACCATATTGCCAGCTCGATGCTATACTCACTTGAAGAGTATATATGAGATTTGGTTCCACAATTTTGAATGAAGAAGGAATTACTTGCCCTTCACCATATACCAATAGCTGCAAAGGCATTCAAAATAGGTTAATGATAATGTCAGAAATACCTCTACGCCTACATAGATTTCAGTTTTGTTTTGTTTTTTCGTCAAATATTGATGTGGGCATCATGAGAAAACGAATAATATGCAGACAGACACATACTCACGTTGCAGGTATCTGAGGAAGAACACCTAAATCCTCCTCCAACAGTGCATGGCTCTGAGAAACTTATATCTACAGAGACATTCAAAGCATTTGTAAATGACGTGGAAGCTGTGACATGTGCTGTAGGAGGAATCGTATCTGCAGAAACAAAATTCATTAGCAAAATACTTGGAAGTCTAATTTCTGACAAGACTGCAATTACGGCAGTTTGTGTACCGATAGTCCAGTTATAGGAAGCACAGCCAAGTCCTTGAGACCCACTACTATTGCAGACTTGAAATGAATGATTTCCATCGGCCAAGCCAAAATACGTTATTTCCCCATCTTTACAATCTGAGTAAACCTCATAATCCAGCTGCCAGACAAGCATGCAAACAAATTAAAGGCCATCCAATCCACTTCAATCATCATGATCCACACTTTCTTTCTATAACTAAAGAGAACACCTTTTTTAACTCCTTGATGTGATACTACAAATAAAAAGGAAAAACACTTTACGGGATTTCTTTCTGCCATCAAAGAGTTCCAAATAGCTAGGAAGGAAGGTAATGATTATGAAGAAAGAAAAAACACGTGGTAATTGCAAGAAACAGCTAAAGATTGGAAATATTCTGGCCGCAGGACCGACATGCATCAGAATTGTGAGGAACCCAAAAGAAGCAAAATTTGAAGAAACCTTGCAGATGAAGTCGCCATTAGGAGAAGCTTCAAACGAGAATGCAGCGGTTTTGTTATTCGAAAACGCGCGAGGGGTCTGCAAAAGCTTCAAGGAAACAGCTGAACCATTGAAAATGTGCTGCAGAAGGAAGAAGATGATCCAACCAAGAAAAGTGACCCATGAAGGCCGCTGACAACCCATTCTAAGAAAAGCTGCGAACTTGGCAATGCTGCAGAGATGGGAGAATCTACCAGAAAAGGTTGAGGGACATGGCCTTCTTTTGAGTTGAGACTTGAGAGTGTGTGAGTACTCTGCAGAGGAGAAGAAAAGGTGGTCATAGTGTGTATTACTTTCCCTTACAGCTCAGGAAAAAAATGCGCGACGAGAAAGAGACAGATTTGTTTTGAGAAGATAATAATGGAGGAGAGATAGGTAGAGATCATCATGCAAAATCTGAAAGGGGGGGATTAGATATGAGGTCAATAACAGCAAAAAAACATGTGATCTTGAATATACAGATATGATATTTGTTTTCCTTGACTATATTATGAATACTTTGCATTAAGATTTCGATGATGACCCAATAAATTATTACAGTGAGGATTGTAATGCATATGTTTTTGTCTTCTGATTGGCTTCCATGCATTGGCCATTTGAGAATATAATAGTACTAATGATTGAACTGTACATATATACAAGTTTATTTGTGGAAGCAATATATAAATGAAATTTATGAGAACTGACTAGTGACTGAGTACTTTCAATCCATCATGACAGATATAATGAAAGAAAAGGCATATATATAAGTAGTGAATATACCAAATTAATCATCTCAAGTTTATATCTAGAATTTGATCAAATATTCATTCTAGGTTAATTGATAGATGTATGATTTAATATTTATACATTAAATGAATGAATAAAAAACATTAAAAAGGTTACATACAACACCTATTAAACTTAATTATATATATATTTGATTTTACAAAATTACACTAACTTTGTCATTAATCAATACAACTCTTTGGAACATATGGACAAACGGTCTTATGTATCTCATGACATTATGGAATAATATAATTGAAGCTCGATCCACCTCATATTCATCATCTGTTCATCTTTCTTCTCTGCCACACCTCTTTTAATTAGGAGGAAACGGAATATTTGAATTTTTGAATGATAAAGACACGACGTCTGACAAAAGTGACAACATCAAATATCAATGTTATAGTGAAACTGATGAGATTTTGGAAGAACAAAAAAATACGTATGACATTGAAAATAAGTAAATAACTATTTACTTTTACTATATACATATATAGTAAAAATAAATGAAATTCTAAAGTCTCTCTCTCTCTCTCTAATCTATACAATCTCTCTATCTAGTAGATAAAAAAGAGCCTGGCCCAAGGTAACATACCCAAGCCTATAACTACCATTGAAGCCCAGGCCCATTTTCATCATTCCTTTAGGATGAAGAAAGTCTGGCCTTTCGACAATGCCTACATACAAAAGCAGACATATCAACCGAAAATACACAAAGTAACGATATGCAATTTGTAATGGTTATTCTTATTTTTTGGTTTTTCCATTAAGAGTGCACTATCTTTGTTATAATTGCTCTATATTTAGGGTAAAATATATTTCCATACTTCACCCAACAAATTAGACGTGGACGTAGGACGCTTCCTTTCACAAAGGACATGAATTTCAACCGGATTATTGGGGTATCCGTATATCAATCAAAGCACTAACAGGAAGATTCCTCCCTGACTTCTTCAATCAAAACGCCTTCTTCTCTTCCCTGCCTCGTGACGTGTCTGATATCAGACTGTATGCTCCTTTACGTTACCCTCTCAAACTAGTGAGATTTGATCCCTGAAAGTAGAGATTTGGAACTAAAGTTTTTTTTTTTTTCCTTTTTTGCTTTGGATCGATCTTTTCATAATGGAACTGACTTTGCTAAATTGGGACAGAAAAGTGCTGGAAGCTCCTCCTTCTTGAGTGAAGAAGCACTGATCGCCTTGGACAGAAAAGTGCTGGAAGTTCTTACCGCCGTGGTGGCGATAAATGTCCGACTTGCTCAGCTGGAGATAAGGACCCGTTCAATGGAAGGTACTATTGACGGTCTCAAGGTATCTCTCGGCAACTATCATGGACTCACCTATGGCAATGGCAAACTCAAGGAGCTAGAGAACTTGCTGAGAGAGGTACCCTACTTAGCCCTTCGGGCGTAGAATTGTAGAAGGCATTCTTTCTCTGAACCACTGTTGTGTCTGGTTTTGAAAAACAAATTGTAAGTTCAGAGGTGTACCGTTGATATAAGGGACAAGCAAGACATAACTTTGGCCCAGATACAACTCACAAAGCTTCAAATTTCAAAGGGTAGAAGTGAACCACCGCTCAAGAGACCTGAAACCACTGCTCAAGAAACTTAGTTTCAACAACCTTATGTTTCTCCACATATGCCTCATCAGAATGCACTGGTGTCCACTGTAACTCCAACTCCACCCATTCCTCATCAACAACTTTATTACCAGACACCGCCTCAAGCATTTTCTTGACCTAGTTTTCTATAACAAACTCCTCAAATGCCGCAGCCTCATCAACATTTTATTCCTTACTTTCCTCCAAGCACAAGTCAATCCTTCAGAACACTCTCAAATGCCGCAGCCTCTTCAACATTTTATTCCTTACTTTCCTCCAAGCACAAGTCAATCCTTCAGAACACCCCCTAATAATTTTTCTTACCCGCCACATCACAATGTTTCAACATTTGCTGCAAACCCTCCATTTCAATATGTTGAGAGCTCTTTCACTGCGTTTAATTATAATCTCGTAATGATAAACTCTATCACCAGGGTTTGTCCAACAGAAATCCAGCAGTAGAAACTTTCCAATTGCCCGTAGCTCCGTTGCTTCCTCATGCATTACCAACTGCATCCGTTATCGACTCAGAGTCAAGATACGGCGAGAACAGAAACAGTAAAGGGACTCAGAGTGATGTTGTTGTGGACAAGGTGGTAGCTATGGGTTTCAGGAGAGATGTCGTCAGATCAACAGTCAGTAGAATGATGGAAAAGGGGCAGGAAGTTGACCAAAACATGATCCTCGATATGTTAACTAATACTGAGGAAAGACCTCAGATTTATAATGACCGACCCAGGCAGTACTAACGTAAGTACATGTTCTCTTCAGTATCAGTGCCTTGTTGTGCTTGTCTTTAAATTTATAGCTTGGTCTGGTTGTCTTGTGTAGATAGAGGGGTTACTGATAGACACTACCATGTAAGCTTCAGATCATGTAAATATTACTGCTTTAAATATCCTTGTGGACCATCTTTTGTTTGGTGTCAAGGTATTGCATGAGTTGAAGCACATCATATGAACTGAACTCCAAATACAATGCCCTTTCTTAATCACCAAAAAAGGCGGCAAAAGTTGGATTTTTTACCTTGTCTAGTACCTGCCTTCTTCTGTCCAGCTAAGGCCGGGTGATTTCCTTAACCCACGACCAACCATCTCATCTCTCAGCTTCTCCGCGTCATTCCACCTTCCATCGCTTGCATATACATTAGAAAGCATAACTCCATAAGCACTTTTCTCTGAATCTGTCCCTAACAGCTGCTCCGCTACAAGTTCAGCTAGGTAAGAATTTCCACGCGACTCACAGCAGGATAACAGCGCAGCCCATACATCTGATTCCACGGGTTGTGATAGAGACAGAACAAATCCATAAGCCTCTTCCAGTTCTTCACCCATGCCTAGAAGCTTCACCATGTGGACAAAGTGCTCAACCTCGGGTTTGATGCTGAATTCGTCTTTCATCCTTCTGAAGACCTCTTTCCCCTCATTAAGAAGGCCTCCATGACAGCATGAGCTAAGGAGGTTAGCAAAAGTACATCTGTCCGGTTTGAGCCCTTCACCACCCATCTCATAGAACACTTTGAATGCCTCGTAGGGGAATCCATGGAGCCCGAGACCTAATATGATCGAATTGTAGGAGACGATGTTCCTATTCGGAATATTCTCAAAAACCTGCATTGCCGAACCCAGGAAACCACACTTGGAGTACATGTCTATCAATGCAGAAGAAACCATTATGTTTGATTCCAGTCCGGATCGAAGAACAGAACCGTGGATTTCGCTCCCAATCCTACCATTCGCTAAATGAGCCGCTGTGCCCAGAACACTTGCAATTAAGATATGGTCGGGCTTCATTTCTTCCCAGCTCATCTTGCTGAACAATGAAAGTGCTTTCTCAGGCTCTCCACATTGGCAATACCCAGTTATTAAAGCTGACCAGGTAACAAGATCTTGATCATGTAGACTCTCAAATACTTTACATGCCAAATCCACACGCTTAAACCGAGCATACATGTTCACAAGGGAGCTGCCCACATGAGGGTTCATATCAAAACTACTCTTCACACAGAAACCATGGATTCCCTCTCCAAGTATTGTTAGGGTTGGCTCAGACAAACTTGATACTAGTGCGACCAGAGTGTACCCATCTGGATATTTTCCTCTGTGTCGCATTTCAGTGAGCGTGTGTAAGCATTTACTCCACAAACCACAATTGCCGAAACCTGAGATCATTGAGTTCCACATCACCAAGTCAGGTTCAAGAACCGCAGAAAACACGGAACTTGCTTCCTCGATGAACCCTAGCTTCGAATAAGCAGCCACAAGTGCGCTGCTGCAGATGGAGTCTCCTCCTAGGCCAGAGACCACAACCCCTCCATGGAATAGCCTCAGCACATCAAAATCTGAGCTTTCGGAGCAAGCACGTACAACACAAGCATAGGAGAAGCTGTCTGGTGCTGTCTCGCTGTGAAGCATCCAATGGAACATCCAGAATGCCTCATCAAACATGTGAGACTGTGCATAAGCACGGATGATAGAGTTCCAGAGAAAGACGCTTCTGTGGGGACTACAATCGAACACCTTTCGGGCATAGTCCAAGCCACCACTCAGGGCGTATAGTCTGACAATTCTGGTAGCATAGAATGGCTCATTGATTAGTTGCGCCTTTATGATCAAAGCATGGAGCTGCTTCGTCTTCAAAACCGTTCTTTGCGGCTTTGAGATCTCCTGCAGGAGCCATGGAAGAAATCGAACGAACATCCCAGCAACTCAACGACAGATGGCAGAGAAATAGTCGAACTTATTCTCCATTCGGTAACTGGCACTCCAAAGTGGCAGAGAATCCGCAGAATTCCACAAGCTTCACCATCAGTTCGGCAGTAAGTAAACCTCAGGGATTAGCAAGAAATTCACCACAGCTAGCTTAAGAGAGGCGAACGACAATGTAAATCAAACCAACCAAGACTCACCTGTATACGAAACGGAACGATCGACGGCGAGAACTCTGGTGTATCCTCTGACGTAACGTAGAATCTTTCCTCCGTAGCTGCACAAGAACTTCATGCTGTTCGAGTTGTTGCTTTCTTTCATGACTCAGGAAGGACGTCGGAATCTTGTATACATATATACATTTTTTTTTACCTAAGTACTTTTTATTTGACATGAGAGAATTAGATGAAATTTTGTTTCATTCGAACTTTGAACGTGGTTACGAATATAACTGCAACTTGAGTGATGCTAAAATTAATTCAGACCAACTTTCAATCATTCCAGTGAACTAAAAGTCATTTACTTCATTGTCGGGCATTTTGTTTTGGACCTAAACAATTTCATCGGGGGCCCAGCGCTGGCCTAGTTCTCCTCCTCCACTGGTAAAGGGTGTCCACAATCCACATCTCAACATCGCCGCTCCAAGGCCACGGACAGGCCACCTTCCACGTCTCAATGGCCGGCAAACATCCGGTGAGGCGAGCTGTCATCCTTCCTATTTCCAAGAGTCCAATGACCTGCAACACCTTCAACGAAGACCTGCAACACCTTCAACGATTCCTCCATCACAAAACTCCTGTTTCATCGAAACTGATTCCTTCATATTTTTGGAAGATGCTGAAAGAAAAAGGATCTGTTTTGTTGTTCGGCTGTAAGGAATTGCAGGATTCAAGCAGGCACAAGTATTTCTGAGTATGATTGATTGAACGAACAAACCCACCTCCAATTTTGAATCAAGTAGATAAAAAGTGAACAATGATTGTATCTCGTTTCAGATCATTGGATCTGCAGTATTCTGATTTCTAGATGGCAGCAACACAGACCAACTAAACTCTATAGCATAACAGATGATGCAGTCTGAGCAAATTCAAATGTAGGTGGTTCATCAAGTATCTACTCATAGGATATCTTCAAAATTGGACAACAATTATGAATATGAATTTCCTAAATACTCAATAGACAAGTAGCATTTAATTGCCCAGACAACTGTGTGAATGCATCATACACGAACCACAATGATAGCTCCTATAATTCAAAACTTGCAGAAGTAGGAAGCTTAATTCGCATCCACAGAAGCATCCGACAATGCAGAACTGAATATGCGTAATAAACCAAACCACCTAAACCACAAATCCAAACGCATTTCATTCAAATTCCAAATTCTAGTATCTCGATGTTCAAAACTGAAACAAGTTCTAGAAAGATTAAATGACAAGGAAGAGTAAAAACCTAAGCGGTGAGCACAACCGCTCCTCCACCCTCTTTGATCTTTTTTTCGGCATTCTTCGAGATGAGCTTAGCCTTGACGACGATTGGCTGATTCTCCGGCAGGACGCCCTTCCCTAGAACCTTGAAGTATCCAAACTGCGACACATCGATCATAGGAACATTGTCCTTAGTTGCCTTCTCCTTTACATCAGTGGGCACCAGAGACCACAGCTTGTCGATGTTGACGATTGGGCAATGGAACTGGTTCTTCAGCTTATGAAAGTACCTCATGCCAACCTTGCCAAAGTAACCGGGATGGTACTTGTCGAAGAGGATCCGGTGGTGGTGCATACCTCCGGCGTTACCACGACCTCCAGGATGCTTACGGTGCTTACCGATACGGCCATGACCTGCACTGACGTGGCCTCTCTTCTTGCGGTTCTTCTTGAAGCGAGTCGTCATGGTCCTCTCCTCTATTCGGCGGCACGCGGGAGCAAAGATAAAGAGTCTAGGGTTTTGACGTATTTATTGAATACAGGGGATGGGAAAGAATGACACTAGTGCCCTCGAATAACTTATCTATTACCTCGAACTGCCAAGAGAGTCTCTAGGGGCGATACATCGGGCCTAAAGGTGGGCCTATTTTGGACTGTTCAATAAATTGTAAGTGAAGAATTGAATATTGAGTACATACTTGGCCAAAAAATATATATATATATATTGAGTACATAATAATTAGAGGCCAAAAACAAAAGTACATACTAATTGATTTTGTGTTACGGTTGATCCGACTCTCCAAATGTTGTTTCGGTGACCTATAAAAAGAAAAACGTGAATTTTCCCTATTATTCTCCATATCCGATGATAAAGTGAGTTAGAGTGTAAAAAGGAAGAGTAATTGTAATATGAAAAATATATTAATTATCTATATCATAAGTGAATGAGTATAGTTTAGAGTTAACCTGATATATTTAACACCATGGTCACCCTTGTTTTTTGTTATTTAATAATATAGCTAGCCTAATGTTTTGATCATTCAGCTTTTCTTCCTTTTCCTCTTATACCAAATGCGTCACGTCATGTGTTGTAAATTTTGTGAATTCAATTATAAAGTCAGTTAATGTTTGACATTTTATACTTGTACAAGGAGCAAAATTTATTATAAATTCATTTAGTTCAATTGTCCATTTAATAATTCTTCATGGTGCGTCTCATTTTTGTATAAAATGTTTCAACGGTTGATTAGTTAAAATCGTGATGTCATGTGCATGAAAATATTGATGAAGTTTCCTTGACAAAATAATCCATGCATAAAAATACTTACCGATTAAAGGGAATTCCACATTTTTATAAACCCTTTTTATCTTTCCTATGGCTAACAAGACGTTAACAAAACGTACATCAGTTAAGCTTCCAAAATCAGATCCCCTTCACGTCAAAATTATTTATTATTCAGAGTTAATCATGATCATGATATTTATTTAATGAACCTCTACAAAAACCGATCATGCGCGCTGTCTCTGTATGAATATTCATTTGTGTTTCCATGTTTTCCAAATCTCACTTTGAACGTAACCAAAGTACCAAACCATACCAACAGAATCTCCCATGCCACGCGTGAATTGAATATTCCATCGCGTTTTTCCATTAACAAACAGAGCGAGAACAAGACCTCAACATGAGACAAGGTAGCTAGCTAGACATGCAGGTTGGGAAAAGATATAACTCACTGAAATTAATCATTGATGATAACAGTACTGAGTACTCCCATCCCATTATCTAGCTAGGTTGTCTCTCGAAGAATACATATATACATATTATTGTTATCTATATACGTACAACAGATTGATTAATTCATTTCATCAAGACTGAAAATTAAAGCAAGTGTTTAACCGATTTGTTATATATTTTAGTGTAATTGGATGGACTAGTTGACCAATAGGATCATAGTATCTCATTAAACAAGTTAGGAGGGTGCAACGTGCACACTTGTTTAAGTATATTATGATTCACTGTATCGGAGATTCATCAGTTGATTAGAGACGAGACAATTGGGGTCCAAGGGGCAGCGCCCCTGGCTGGGGTCTTTATTATTCATAAAGTCACTATTCTAAAAATTCATTGTAAATTTGAATTTTGGGAACTAATGACTTAACATTTTAACCTCAAAATTTCCGGTTTCTTAATTGTACACTTGCTTTAGAGCCAAGTATTAGACCAAACTATTGCTACTCTTCTTCCTAAGGTGTCCCTTTGATTTTGGAGCCAAATTTTGAATCTAAAAGTCATGTAGTGGCTGAAATGATGCATGCATTGGCCAATGGATGTTGTGTCTCTTCCAATGGACAAAGTGTCTCTTTCAAAGTGTGTGGTGTCTCTTCCAAAGGGTGTGACAAACACTATAAATTGGTCATAGGTAAGGTCCAAAAATTCATCTCAAACATTCACAATCTTTCTCATGTTCTAGTTCAGTATTATGATTTTATCCGATTAAAAGTTTGGGTGCCTCCAAATAGTTTCAATCTGAAAGTGTCGTCACGACTTCAGAATAATTTAAGCATACATTTCAATAGTTCAACCACCATTCATTCAAGTTATCTCCGCCACGACTTACTAGTCCAAGGCAGCGTGCATACTATTCAACACGTACTAACCTAGTTAGGAAGAAGACAAAAAACAACAACTAGCTACTACTCAAATAGTAGACTTTTCAAACGGAGGAAGAAGAAAGAGTCTCGGTTCTTCTAGTTCTAGCTAGACACCCAAAGAAGACCAGAAACGCAGTCTCAATCTTCTTCTTCTTCTTCTTCATAGGAAAATTCATCATTCAAACCTGAAAAATTAATTAATTGCAGTAATCGTCAAGATTAAAAGTTCTCGTATATATTGCTGTCAAATACTCTAATTTTATTTTAAAATAAATTGTAACGGATATCACACATCTACTGGTTCTTACTTAGTATATATATATATGTGTATATATTATTTTTATGTATAAATATTATCTATTTAGGGAATTCAGTTTTAGCAGCATATATAATTTTGGGGATATATAGATATAGATGGTGTGTGTTTGAGGGGGAATATATGGAGCTTTGTTTTCGTTAGCTCTGATGGGCCAGAATAATAACTAAGTGGGCCCATAGTACTAAACTACCGGGACCTCATATATATATATACATAAAGACTACCCTGGTTATTGCGCATCAAGATCCCTAATCACTATACTTAGCAACCTATCCATAACTTCACAAGGTTCCGACGGCCTGAGTCATGAAAGAAAGCAACAACTCGAACAGCATGAAGTTCTTGTGCAGCTACGGAGGAAAGATTCTTCCGCGACAGTCAGATTGCAAACTACGTTACGTCGGAGGATACACCAGAGTTCTCGCCGTCGATCGTTCCGTTTCGTATACAGGTGAGTCTTGGTTGATTTGATTTACATTGTCGGTCGCCTCTCTTACGCTGTGGTGAATTTTTTGCTAATCCCTGGGGTTTACTTACTGCAGAATTGATGGTGAAGCTTGTGGAGTTCTGCGGATTCTCTGCCACTTTGAAGTGCCAGTTACCGAACGGAGATCTTGATACTTTGATTTCAGTGAAGTCCGACGAAGAATTGGAATGCATAATTGAAGAATACGACAAAGCTGCTGTGCGGTTGAACCCGTCGTCGCCGATTCAGAAAATCAGAGCCGTACTCGCACCTGTGTCGAACCTCAAGAAAGTTTCATCAACTTCATCGGTAGACTACTACAACTCCGGCTACAGATCGTCAGTATCCGTTGATAGGCTGCGGAGTCAAAAACCCAGCAGTCAGAAGAAGAACGTGTTGGCGATTGGCTTCCCGGTCATTTTACATAAATCCGGCTGCATCCATCCTCACTACTACGATCAACGACGCACAAGCGGTTTCTGCAGCAGTTGTAGCTGCAATTATTTGTCAAGTTACAACAGGAGATGAGACTTCCGACATACTGAAGGAGAAGACATCTCAACAGTATAGTACTTAGATAAGATCGAACAAGATGATGATGAAAAGAGCAATATTAAGTAGAAGTATGATGAAACTGCAAACAGATACGTGATTCGATTCGAGATTGCTGAGTCTGTACAGATTTTAATCGTTCATTCATTCATTCAAGATTGATGATTATGATAGTTGTAGGAGTTTAAAGAATCCACTATTTTTTGTTGCAATAAATAAATAATCCATGGGGAGTACGTTGCCATGTCTGCCTTTGTCGATGATGATAATCCCAATATTGTTATATTCTATCCTCCTGATAGATAATATGTGGTTGCAGGTCAAACAAGACAAGAATGTTCTGGAGAATGTTGGTGATCTATTAAATAATGAATCAGATTTGGATGTAGACATTTGATTATCATATCCGATCGGTTAGTGATTCATTATCTTAACCTCATCTGATTCCTATTTACATGTCCTAATATTGCAGAAGTGGAAGAGAAACTAATGAAATTGCAATGAATGACAAATAACTAAAGCCAACAACAGTCTTTCTTGCCTATAAGAATAAGAGATGTTTTTTGTGATTTTGGGGGTGGGTGAAAGAAATGGTCAAAATCTGCTGGTGTGCTGATATTTTTTTTTTTTTGTGTGTGTTATAAGTTATAACTAATCATAATTATTTGTTAAATCTCACAAAACAAACCGTATAATATTAATATATTCCAGATCCAGACTGCTGCCAGTGTCAGGTTATCTTCCTTTTTTCTATCCTATATATATATATATGGTTTAGGCCTTACGTGTATATGAAAAGTCAGTATGTTACCCGTTAATGAAAGTGACCATGATGATGTATGCTTTTGTAAGCCCAAGTTCCTCCTTTACAGTCGTTATTATTATTGGTTTAAACATGAATCTTATAAGTTCATCGGTTGATAAGAAGAGAACACATCCGTGTAGGATTTTTAAATCCGTCATATTCCATATATTCAACGGAATACAAAATAATTATTTTTAACAAAAAAAATGTAATTTGTATCTATTATTTTAATTTTAACTGTTTATATGAATAACCAAAGGTTCTCTTACAGTTCCCTCTCGAATTTACCCGCCAATAGTGTTATACAACTATACAAGAAACGAGACTCCTCCACCCAACTCTCCAGCGTCTATGTTCCATGTTCCATCCATGGAACAACATGCTAACCCCTCATCCTCCCCATCCGCAATGGCGAAGCCACCTTTGTCACCAAATCCAAGGCGCACATCCTCCATCACGATCCAAGCTTCCCCTACAATCTGTACACCTGCCTTTCCAGCGATGTCACGTCCCATTCCCTCGATGCCGAAACCACCCTCTCATCCTCCGCGCGTAGAGATCATATCCACCGTTGCTCAGAAGCGGTCCGCGCTGCAGAGGCTCGGCAAGAGACCCGACCACGAAAAGGTAGACGTCGCTAGATGCAAGCTGCGTGAGGTAGAATCCGATCTGTCGAAGAAGCTCCATGAGATCGTGTTGTCCCCGAGACCGGAGAATCGGGACCGATTCGAGTGGAGAATGCGCTTGGCGGAGAGGGAGAAAGAGTGCAGAGAGGAGGCGGAGAAGCAAGCAGGTCAATACAGGGCACTGGTTTTGCTGGACGATATGCACGAGGCGTACGGACGATCACTTAGAGAGGCAGAGGAGAGGTTAGTGAAGGTGTATGAGACTTCATTTGACAAGATTGCACCCTCTGCGACCGAATTGGGGGATGTGGAAGTTGTTGCCTCTCTGCGTGAGGCATTGAGGAAAACTGGATTTGAGCGCGTCGATTTGTCTTGTAGAAGATTGAGGGTCTTGCCAGAGAAGGTGTTAGGGAGTATCCGCAGAGTGGTTTTGCTTAATCTATCCGCTAATCAGCTTCAGGTTAGTCTGCGATC
This sequence comes from Chamaenerion angustifolium, assembly GCA_946814005.1. Classification (NCBI taxonomy): domain Eukaryota; kingdom Viridiplantae; phylum Streptophyta; class Magnoliopsida; order Myrtales; family Onagraceae; genus Chamaenerion; species Chamaenerion angustifolium. The sequence goes on from OX328275.1 coordinate 34,234,328, forward strand.
CCCTCTCTCTCTCTGCTTTCTGCTTTTTGAAAAATCTCATGACTGTGCTTTAGGGTTCATACCGCGTTGTTTAGTTGCTAAATCTTATCACTCTGAAATACATAATCAAAGTGGTCTGGTGTTTGGACTTGTTAATGAGTAAAGTAACGGTTATCTCTGCTGTATGAAAAATCGCATGAGTGCCCAGATTCTTGTTTGAGTGATTGATGATTGAAGATCGAGCACTGCTTGAGTAATGCTCCGTTGACTGAGGAAAGCTGGTAATTTTTTTTATAATGCAATTTTTAACTTGGTAGTGATGGTTATACTGGTAAGTGTGATTAGATGTGTACATGCATGGATTAAGGAATATCTGAAGGAATGATTGTCAGTTGTTACCTTTTGGAGGGTAAGCTTCAAGATGGTTGTTGTCAGTTAGAGAAAATGGACTGATCTTGGAAACCCGATGTTTGATTGGCCTGTGAGTTTCTTTTTCACTCCTCATCTCAAATTTTGGTGAAATGACTATCTGTTGCGGATTGGCCATAAAATAATATCTGCTCTGGGAGATTGTGACTGTCATATGCGTGTGATGATAATGTACTTAGCTTATATAGAATGAAAACGATCCAGAAGGAATATCATGTGTAGTATCCTCTCTCCGTGGGTTCACTTTTATACTTGTATGCATTCTCTTATCTTGATGGCATCTGATTAATATATTTTTTTTCACCTGGCTTGGGTTCGTACTTAGCTACGATATTCAGTCTTATGCTAGAATCGATGCATGTATCCTGAAGAGATCTTAAATAATAATAATTCCGTACAAAACATCTGAATTGTGAGAGCAGGAAATTCCAGAATCAATAGCTGGACTGGACAACCTTGAGGAGCTTAACATTTCATCGAATCTCTTATCATCACTGCCAGAATCAGTTGGGTTGTTTCGCAAGTTAAGAGTCCTGAATGTTTCTGGAAACAAGCTAAATGTCTTGCCCGACTCCATCAGTCATTGCAGGTAACTTTTGTTGCAAAGTTTCCACTACCCCACCCTCCATATAGGTACAATTTGATGGACCCAATGGTTTACTTCAGGTCTCTTGTGGAGTTGGATGTGAGCTTCAATAACCTCACTTATTTGCCGACAGATATAGGCTACGAACTGTCGAATGTGCAAGTGCTTTTCATCCAATACAACAAGATCAGGTCGCTTCCTACATCTGTCTGTGAGATGAGGTCTTTGCGCCGCCTAGACGCCCACTTTAACGAGCTTTGTGGACTCCCTTCTGCGATTGGAAAGCTTGAGAGCCTTGAGATCCTCAATCTAAGCAGCAATTTCAGCGACCTGACAGAACTTCCCAACTCCATCGGCGATTTAACTGAACTCAAAGAACTTGATCTTGGAAGCAACCAGATTCAAGCTCTCCCTGTCACGTTTGTGCGCCTCCATGGTTTGATCAAACTCAACTTGGACCAAAATCCTCTAGTGAGTCCCCCAATGGAGGTTGTGAACCAAGGGATGGAAGCTATTACGATGTTCATGGCGAAGAGTTGCCAGTTGGATAAAGAATATGCCTCAAGTAGTAACTGGATGGTGGACATTCGGCACTTCTTGATTGAAAGCTTATGTTACCGCTGCTTTCAAGAATGCTTTCGTGGAGAAAGCAATTGGAGGGAGGTGTCATAAGATCCATTAAACGCTTATCAGCATATCTTGCACTCACACCACCAACACGCACTGACTGGGTCCGTATATGTACATTTGTTGTTTTGGCTTGTTATTTTTTTTTTGGCTTATTGCAGCGATGTACATATGTATGATATTATTTTCCATTTTTGTGTCTTGCTTGCTTGTACAGAGAAAAGTATACACTGGTTGGTCGATACGGTGTCCCTTCATTCTTTATGTTGTCTGGCCAAATTTATATGCTAAACATATCTCAATCGAGAGTAAAGACGATTAAAGGCTGAATCATGATCATGTCAAGGGGAATAGATAGATAGATAGATAGATAGATAGATAGATGCGGATTCCAGGTATTCTTCTATCTTATCTTATCGGGTATATAACTATTCTATATATAATATAATACATGTGTAGTGTAGTGTATCATATGAACTTATTTGCGAAAAATCTATAAAGCAGACCCTTATTTACTTACAATAACCCAACTTGCATTTTCTTTTGTTTCTTGTGCAATTTGCCTAAGTTTTACTATTGTTTCTGTCAATTAAATCATGGCATTATTGTAATAAGGGTTTGTTTTATCATTGTCGGTAGCAGATCATGTAAATTTCAAACTCTCACCCCACATTTGCTTCTCTTCATTTAATTGAATTTATACATTTCATAAAGCTAAAAGAAAATTGAGTACCATTTATTATTATAAATAAAAAACATAAATATGTATCCGCTATATTTTCTTGTCTGTATAATATACACACAAGTTTTGTATGATTTCTATCTAATATATATATATTTTTATTTTATTGTAAGTCTTGTTTGATTACTAATATATCTTGCTGGTAGCTGGTAATTGTGACCTACTAAGATCACTTCTGTCTGTTCCTTTTGGCTCCACTGTGTCTTGGTACCATCGTCATTACTTAGTACTCAAGTCAAACAAGACCTTAGTTTAACACCCATACATTTTCCAGGGCGGCATTTTCTAAAGAAGCATCTCTGCGGAAACATCGAAAAATTAACAAAACTCAAATGATGATGATGATGGATGAGAAAGGTCAATACAAGATTTTGTCGAGGAATGGAAAGGAATCTTCATTTGTGTGAATGTGAACTGAGATGATGATGATGAGTACAAGAGGAAAAGCGCTAACAGCATACGACAGGCGAAGAACAACCAACCTGGCCGGCCGGCCGGACGTCTGTCCTGCTAAAGTTACTATTTTGTCTTCAATCACTGACATCATTTTCTAGGATTCTATAAAAATATAGGTGGATGGATTATTCTTTCCTGCAGCACGCTTGGTCGATCAAGCCCACCTGGAAGGAATAACAAGGTAACTTCTGTTGCTTGTTTCAGTACTAATGCACGCAAGGTGTTTGCGGTTTTATCCATATGCTATAATGTGGTGTTCTCTTGTTTGTTTGATGGTTGAACAAGAAAGATGTTCCTAAATTTCTCATCTTAAGTGCAGAAAATACCTGATCATACATGATACAGTGGTCACTTTACTACTTGTTCTGCATATCATATATAAATTTGGTCTAACTATGGTCTTTCAGGTTAGGGCAAGACACAGGAGGCTTGCTTCATCCACTCAGAATTACCTGCAACAATTATGATCAAGTTTATCACCTTCACCTTACTCATCTTCTACTCCTCAGTGGTAGTTCAATGTGCCGGAATCAGCATTTGGCCGAAACCCCAAATCCAATCATGGCCAAAACCCCTGGCAACCTTAATCTCCATAAACTTCACAATCACTTCCCAACAACACCAGTATCTGTCACCTGCCGTGAACCGTTACCTCCATCTCATCCTCACTGAGCATCACCAGCCCCTTGTCACCCCAACCGTGAACCTCACCATGGGTACTGCCTTGGAAGAGCTGATCGTGACGGTAAGTGATCTTTCTGCACCCCTCGTGCATGGTGTGAACGAGTCTTACCACCTAGTAATCCCTTCTTCTGGAGGACAAGCTACCCTGACATCAGAGACGGTGTGGGGTGCTATGAGAGGTCTCGAGTCCTTTTCTCAGCTCGTGTGGGGCAACCCGTTGCAGGTGGCCGTGGGACTCCAAGTGTGGGATTCACCCTTATTTGGTCACCGGGGGATCATGTTGGACACTTCTAGAAACTTCTATGGAGTTGAGGATATCTTGAGGACGATCGGAGCGATGAGTGCAAACAAGCTCAATGTGTTCCATTGGCACATCACCGACTCCCATTCGTTCCCACTGGTGCTGCCGTCGGAGCCTGATCTTGCTTCTAAAGGCTCGTATGGTCCCGAGATGCAGTACTCCCCCACCGATGTCAATCGAATTGTTCAGTTCGGGTTGGAGCATGGTGTTCGAGTTTTGCCTGAATTAGATATACCGGGTGAGTCATTCAATCAAATCTTTTACTCTCTAGTTCTCACTTGAATCCAGAAAAATAAGAATTTATGTTAGGTTTGAGGTTCACAAGTGATCCAAAATCTTTATCATAGTAGATGACAAGAAAATGTGTCTAAGGTCGAAAACTAGTCGTGCAGGTCATACGGGATCATGGGCCGAGGCGTACCCAGAAATTGTCACCTGTGCAAACATGTTCTGGTTGTCAGCAGGGGGCAATTGGGCGGACCGACTTGCATCCGAACCTGGAACAGGCCAACTGAACCCTCTGAATCCACTCACCTACAAAGTCCTAGAGAATGTCATTCGTGACGTGACCACAATGTTCCCTGACCAGTTGTATCATGCCGGAGCTGATGAAATCGTCCCAGGTTGTTGGAAAGCCGATCAAGGCATTCAATCCTTCCTCTCCAAAGGCGGAACTCTCAGCCAACTCCTTGAGACGTTCATCAATGTCACTCTGCCTTATATTGTGTCCCTGAACCGAACCGTGGTGTACTGGGAAGATGTCTTGCTTGACCAGATCATCAAGGTGGACAAATCGATGCTCCCACCAGAACATACGATACTGCAGACCTGGAATAACGGCCCTGCCAACACCAAGCTGATTGTGTCTTCAGGATACCGTGTGATAGTCTCCTCGTCCGACTACTACTACTTAGACTGTGGCCATGGTGATTTTGTGGGGAATGATTCTCAGTATGATCAACCACAGGTAGGGAATAACGGTACGGGTGGGTCCTGGTGTGGCCCTTTTAAGACATGGCAGACCATGTACAACTACGATATAACCTCTGGGTTAAGTGAGGAGGAGTCTGATCTTGTTCTTGGTGGTGAAGTTGCTCTGTGGTCTGAGCAAGCGGATCCTACAGTGTTGGATTCCCGTGTTTGGCCCCGAGGTTGTGCAGTTGCAGAGTCCCTTTGGTCTGGAAACAGGGATGATTCAGGGATGAAAAGGTATGCAGAAGCAACGGATCGTTTGAATGAGTGGCGGAGTAGGATGGTGAGTCGTGGTGTTGGAGCGGAGCCGATTCAGCCTTTGTGGTGCGTTAGGCACCCAGGTATGTGTAACACTGTATAGCACGCCCCTAGTGTAGTATTTCGTAAAAGAATCTTGATTCAAATCGAAGTTTGAGATTGTTGTTTTTACTGTTATTAATTATTACACATTCAGAGTGACAGTAATCGATCAGGTTTAGGGTAGAAAGAAAGTAAAATTGCCCAACTCAATACCTCTTCTTTTCCTCTAAACTAACAACCCCTCCATCCAAAAAAGAAAAGATATATGAAGTATTTGTTTGGTTTGGACATCCATCCATCCCATACTAACTCATCATCCGTATTAAATGACAAATATTATAAATGAATTATCACACCACTACTTGTTACTACTATACCTTTCCTTATTCAATCATGAAAATGAAACAGTGACTGGTTCACCAGGATTCCGACTGACTGACCGAACAACAACATTCATTCAATACTTCTACTCCTACTCCACCTCTCTCTCTCTCCCTCTCTCAAACAAGGGTTAAGAAGGTGTTGCTAAATTAAGCATGGCCCGGAGGACGGCTTCTGTGGTTGGCAAAGCTGGAATAGCACCTCTTTCAGTCACAGTCAATGCTCCACAAGCATTAGCAAACCATAAGGCCTCTCTCAGCTGATCCTCATCCTAAAATTATATATTCAAAATATTCATTAAGATGTTTCAATCAAGAATGAGTGAGTGAGTGAATGTACCTGAAGCAATGAGAGGTTAACAGCTAACTGTGACAGAATTCCAGCAACAAAAGCATCTCCAGCTCCAGTTGTGTCCACAGCATCCACCTTCATGCCTTTCACTCTTCCAGTGAAATTCTTCAAACACAACACAAGACAATCAGTTCAACAACATTTTCATTCTTAATGAGTAGCGATCACAGAGTCAGTTTTACCTTGGTGTAATACCTGCAACCTTCAGCACCCTCAGTGACAAGTAGCAACTTAAGGTTGGGGTGATACAGCTTACGCACAACAGCATCATCGTATGGATCTTCTCCCTTGGTCAAAAACCGAATCTCCTCTTCACTTATCTGCATAACATTCAAGTCAAGGGAAGGGAAGAGAAGAGGAGAAGAGAAGGGAAGAGAGAAGAGAAGAGAAGAGAAGAGAAGAGAAGAGAAGAGAAGAGAAGAGAAGAGAAGAGAAGAGAAGAGAAGAGAAGAGAAGAGAAGAGAAGAGAAGAGAAGAGAAGAGAAGAGAAATTTAAGATACCTTAATGATATCAGCTGTTTCCCATATGCTGAGTATTCCTTCCCGTGCACTGTCTGCAGAAGGCCACAAGGGAAGCCTTAGGTTGGGATCATACGACAGAACAACACCACTTTCCTTGGCAGCTTTTGCTGCAGCTATATGTGCTGTCTTGCACGGCTCCGTAATTAAACTTATGGAACCATAATGGAATATTTTTGCCTGTCATAACACAGATAAAATCAATACCAACACGGTAAAACAAAATTGAGTTGGGTCGGTTACAGTCCCCCCATCCCTCTTATTAGGCTAGGCTAGGCTAGGCAAAAAAGGATCATCGAAGTGAGAAAAAAACACTATTAATTACCTTTTTGATGAGATCAAAATCAAGTTCAGATTCATGAAGTAGCATATCTGCACTAGGGTTACGGTAAAACATGAACTCTCGTTCACCATCACTCCGAAGTGTAACAAATGCCAAAGCCGTACGCGCTCCAGGATCAAACCGCATCCCCTCGTTATTCACATTATTCTCTTTTAGAATATCTGCAAGCATGTATCCAAATTCATCCTCTCCAACCTGTGCAAATACAAACAATAGATAGAATTACATAGATATGTGAAGACAGAAATCAAAGAATAATGGGACAAAATGGATACCTTCCCAATGAATGCTGAAGATCCACCTAAACGGGAAATCCCAACAGCAACATTAGCAGGTGCACCTCCAGCGGCTTTCTTGAACGCAGGCGATTCAGCAAGTGAAACCCCATTTATTGTTGGAACAAAATCAATCAGCATTTCCCCGAAACACACCACAAGAGAATCTTCCTTCCCTCCGCTTTCATTTTTATCTGGTAAAGCTTTTCCTAACCAACAAACGCAACCTCAGCAAAAGCTAGACTATGTGATATGATACATCTACGACCAAGCTAAACATTTCAAAGCTCCAGATATCTAATCCAATAACAACTTAATCCAAAAACAAACAAACCAAGTCTCCCGATACAGTATTGAAACATCAAGAACAACTACAATCAATAGCAACAAACGCTAAAAAAGAGATATAGACATGATAATTGAAGAAATTCAAAATGGTCTCATACCCTTCACGGACAATCTAGCATTGGAAGTTAGTTGGAAGCAGTTAAATGCCGAAGCTTTAACAGCTTGACGACGGCACGGCACGAAGTTGCGAGTGGTTGGAGAAGCAACGCTGAAAGACGGAGCAAGTGTTTGCAGAGCCATTAGAGCAAACAATCAACGAGAATCTAGAAGATCAAAGTTCGCCAGTCTGTATCATGAAATCCCCGCCAGTAAGTCAACCATCTCAGGTTTAGTAAAAGGGAGAACTGGATGAAGTTCGCTGATGGCGTGAGAGATCAGCGGAAAAAGCGAGGTCACTGTTTGTCGTTTTGCTCCCGCTAAACTCTGTCTGCAATCCTGCAAGTCCAGTCAATGCAAGGCCTCCTAATGCATTTTGGTGAAGAAAATGAATGAAGCCCAAGAAGTTAGCCCAACTCTTATTCAGTTAGGATATGATTCAGTGCAACCAAGCTTGTCGCTTGAACAGGAATAATAAAACGAAGTTGGCCTTCCTTATTAATAAAACCAGTTATCCCCGGTTACTGTTTGAATGCTCTCTAGCTTGGTCTGAGTGTACATCCGTCTTGTGCCTTGGCCTCCCTTTGTGGCGGTGGCACACCGTGGGGATGGAGGCGAGGAGGGTGACTCCGATCAGCAACAAAATGCAAAATCCTCAGGGGGATACGGGGGATCCGATGGACACCGAGATGGAACTTGAAATAGTTGGGGAACATCATAAATCATCATATAAATCAAAACTCACGGGGGAAATTCCGGGAGCTTTTGAAAAAGCTTTCTTTCTAGATCATCACCTCCTTAACGATGTTGAGGACGAAGTGGATGAACACCCTGATGTGAATTGCATCAAAGTCTTCTTCTCCCAGGAGGAGAGGAGGGAAATGAGAAGGAAGCATGCATTGGACATCATTATCAAACTGTTTGGCAAATCGGTAGATTACAACTTCCTAGCTAGAAAACTGAAGAGCACATGGAATACTTCGGCTACTTTCGAGATGATGGATATAGAAAATGGTTTCTATAAGGTGGCATTTCAGAACCGGGATGATCTGGACAGGGTGCTTAAAGGAGGACCATGGTTCATCAACAACAGCTTCCTCACGATGAGACTATGGGAACCCAAATTCCAACCGGAGATGGCCACGTTCACTGCGGCAGCTATATGGATTCGTATTCCGATGCTGCCATCGGAATACTATGATCATAAGGCTCTGGCCAAGATAGGAAACAATTTGGGATTCCTCCTAAAAAACGATGTGGCCACGGCGAACGGGGCTAGGGGTAAGTTTGCGAGACTATGCGTTCAAATGAGCCTAAATGAACCCTTACCCTTGTTCTTGAAAATCGATAACATCCACCTAGAGGCTAGAGCTGGCTTACGAGGGTATATCGTCCCTATGCTTTTCATGCGGTATAATAGGCCACAAAGAGCAAGGATGTGCAAGGAGAGCACTTACCCGGAGTCGGTTGCAAATGATCAGGGGAGGGGGAGTCCTGGCGAGGGGGCGGGGTCGGGGAATGCTACAAATCCGGATCCCGGGACAGAAAGCCACGGTGCGCAGGAAGGAACTAGCTTACAGGGGGAGGGGGCCAATCGCGGGTACGGGCCATGGATGTTGGTCCAGCCAAGGAGGAAATCGATGGCCAAGGCCAGGGGGCCTCGCCGGAAGACAGTCGGAATCTGGACCGGTGGAGCTGGATAGGCAGAGGATGGGACAAAGAAGAATGGGGAAGGAATTAATGGAGCAGGGGATGGGGGATGACTCGGGTAAGGGGAGATTCCTTGTGAAGGCTGCCCAACCTGTCAGAATTGTAGAGTCACCACGTGGGGAAGGTGAGGGGAAGCAAAACCGGGCTGGATCGGGGTTTGGATCGAGGCCTACAGATGCTAAGGCCATCAGGCAGGGCGGCCCGTTAACTGCCCAGCCTGCTATTGCTGGGCCGGCCCAGGAAAAGGGGCAATTCCCCTATCTGGCCAGGCTGGGGTCCAGGAGTATGAAGTTGGGGACGGGGGCACAGAAGAAAGAAGACTCAGACGAAATTGGGGCGACGGAGGAAACGACGATGACATGCGTGGGGGAGCCTCGCCTGGGGGAGAATGTGAACTTTGATCGGTGGAACCGTGCGAAAGGGGCCCTGGGTGGGGTTCAGGGCGGCGAGGGAGCGAGCGGACAAAAGAACCGGGTCCAACAACAGGTGGTGATCTTCAATCGGGATCACTTCAATGCCGCCCAGGCTACGGAGCTGGTGAAGGGAAGAGGGGATTCGAAGGGAAGAGTGGCTGATAGGAAGCGGAGTAGATCACCCACGAGACTAATTAGGGGAGACACCTCGAGGAGGGGCTCGGATAGGGACGGGATTGTCTCCGAATGAGGGGGTTTCTTTCTCCTTTGCTTTTGTTCCTTTAATTCAGTTGTTTTAATGATTAGTACAACCTATAGAACTGTGGGGGAAGCTATTAGGGGGGGGGGGATCTAAATCCTGACAGAAATTGCTCGAATGTAAATATCATTGTGTGGAATTGTAGGGGGTTAGGTAGTATGGTGGCTATTAACTCTGTTCTGTGATGGCTTCGATTCCTACTTATTATATGCAATGTACTTACGTACCTTCATATACATGCAAAGAATTAGATAAACTGAACAGGAACTTCCTCTGGGGATCTTCGGAGGACAAAAAAAAAATGCATCATCTGAACTGGGAGACTGTCACGAGACCAAAAGATAAGGGAGGGCTAGGTATGCACCAAACCAGGGAAAGGAACAAGGCTATGGTAGCGAATCTGGTCTGGAGAATGGAGAAGGCCGAAACTCCATGGGCGAACATTCTCAAATACAGGTACTTCAATCCGAACAGGAGACCTAGCAGCGAGGGATCTGTGATGTGGAAAGCCTTGAGCGAAGGGAGAAGGTGTATGGAGGAGGGCGAGGGGTGGGTTATTGGAGACGGGAAAAGCATAAATCTTTGGCACGATAGGTGGATGGGGCGTACGACGATGCGGGACCTGGTACAGGGGCCATTGGCATTTGGGGATCAGGAGTTGAAATTAGAAGTGATATGTGCGGAGAATGGGGAGTGGGATACTTCGAATCTGTCCTTTCAGATTTCGGAGTGTGTCCAGGAGAGGATCAGAGCGACCCCGCGGAGCATGAGGCTGGGGATCAGCGACAGGAAAATCTGGGTTGGATCCCCGACTGGGATCCCATCTGTAGCTTCCGTCCACCGACTCATCGGTCAGGTAAGGCACGAACATATCGAGCAGGCGCCGGAGTTGTGGAATTGGATATGGGAATGTGTAAATATTCCTAGAATCAAACAGTTCTTGTGGCTATGCAATCATGACCGGATTCCTACCGCGTGCACGCTTAGGAGGAGAGGTATGGATATTAACCCTTTGTGTAAAATATGTGGGATAGGTAATGAGGATACTATGCATGTCTTGCGGGACTGTGGGTTCGCTCAACAGGTTTGGTTGGACACGGGCATCCCGGACGGTATGGAGGCCCAGGGGGCTCAATTAAACAGGTGGTTAAAATCGAACTGTCAATCAAAAAAGGTGGTTAGAGACGAGATACAATGGGGCTTGCTGTTCTCTTCTATGGTGTGGTTCATATGAAAAAATATAAACTCGGTTGTATTTAATAATAAATTCCTCTCTAGGGATATTGTGAGTTTGGCTATTTTGCAGGCGAAAGATGTTGCTACTTTACTAGCAAAGAAGAACACATTGGGGGAAAGAAGGGAAATAGAGATTAGATGGACACCACCTGAAGTCGGATGGATTAAGCTTAACACGGACAGGTCGACAGTGGGAAACCCGGGATTGGCAGGGTGCGCGGCGATCCTAAGAAATCACCTAGACGGCTGGGTGAAAGGAACACAAAGAAAGCTGGGATTCACGAACAGCTTGGTCGCAGAGCTGTGGGAAATTAGGGACGGTCTCACGCTGGCGAAAAAGATGGGAATCACATACTTACACGTGGAATCGGATGCGAAGGAGGCGATATGTATGTTAATAGCCACCGATATGGAGGAAAGACAACTAACACCCCTCATTCAGGATTGCAGGTAGTTGATTGCGGGGTTTAGACGAATCAAGCTCAGACATATATTCAGGGAGGGAAACGGGGTAGCGGATATCCTAGCGAAGGAAGCGGTTCATTTGAATGTCAATTTTGTGGAATTAGAACGACCCCCGGTGTCGGTGGGCTCGAGTATTAGTTCGGACATTAGAGGTTGGGCAAAAAGTCGTAGTAGTGTCTTAGTTCGGACTTTGGAGTAGTCTGTTGTGTTGTATTGCTGTTTTTTCTATTTATCAAAAAAACAAAAAAACTTGTCGCTTGAATTGATCAATACGAAAAAGGTACCAAGAAATAACTCTATATTCTTTTCTTTTCTTTTGATGGATCTGTCAAAAGCTGCATGCCGCTGGCCATTGTAGAATTCAAATGAAGCAAAATATAAAATAGTAACGAAGAAGAAGAAGATGATGATGAAAACGCGTAGACGTAGACCTCTATATTTATTAACTAAAAATATATATTTCATTTTAAGTAACAAATTAATGATGGGCGTATATATAAGGTGTTCGGTAGTCGTGGTTTTCATAGATATTGGGGCATGATGTTTTTTAGTAAAGAAAATAAATGAAATGAAAATTAATGTGACAACCGTTTGTAGAATTTTCCGGATCCTCTTCTTTCTGTATATAGTTAGTTCATCCCACCTCCCCACCCAATCCCACTGTTCACTGATTCTTCTCTAACAGAAAGAAGGAGCATTTGGGAGATCTGACGCCACCGGAGTTGAAAGAATGGCTCAAGCATCGCGTTCAAGTTCAAAGAGGATGATCTGTTCCTTGGGCAGCACAGAGGAGGCAAAGCGCGTGTTCGACAAGTACGACAAGAACGGTGATGGTCGGATCTGCTTGGAAGAGCTCCGGGACATCCTGGGTTCCCTGGGCGACGCGGACACGGCGGAGGAGGACGCGCGGAGGATATTGTCGGCGATCGACAGAGACGGCGATGGTTACATCGATTTCGACGAGTTCATGTTATTTTTCCACGAGGAAATGGACGGCGGCAGGGACACGGAGGCGCTGAGGGATGCATTCGATGTGTACGACCTTGACGGGAACGGTTTGATATCTGCAAGTGAGCTGAATGCGGTGCTGAAGAGGCTGGGAGAGAAGTGTTCGATGAGCGATTGCCAGAAGATGATCAGCTCCGTCGATATGGACGGCGACGGCAACGTTAATTTCGAGGAGTTTAAGAAGATGATGATGGGCCATTAGATTCTATTTTGTCGGTTAGGATCCTTCTTTGACGATGAATAGGAGACTATCCTCATCCGTAAATAGCATTGAATTGAATTCTTCCGTGTCATCTGTTTTCAAGGCAACAGATGTAATTCCTCTTTTGATTATTTATTTATTGCGGCGGTTACAAGCCGGAGATTCTCCCGTGACAGTCTTAGATCAAGAAAATAATGAATTATTTTTTTAATAATCATATCCATATTTCAGTCGTAGTCGTATTCTTCCCTTCCTCCAACCGATAATACCAGTAACGAAAAAAAAAAAAAGAAAAAAAAAAAGGAGAGTTTTGACCATTACTTAAACCATCGATATATCTATGTTACGACATCGATATCATCCACAAATACGTCTGATTGAATCTGAATGGGCACGTGAAAAATGACTCATGAATTGGCCACATTCATTGGTTTGGATCCAAGTGGAAGAAAGTGCGTTGGCAAAGAAAGTCCTCTTCCATCTTATACACCACCATATCCCATACAGATCGCATATCTTCTTCAAGGACCCCCCACCCACCCTCACCTAGTTCGGTCTTGAAGAATAGATTCTTCTCACGTCGGCAAACACCATCATTTCTTACTCTAGCTAACCCACTATTAAGAAGCTGCAACACTCTTTTGATAGTTGACTTGGACAGTTCCACATGCTTCTAGAGTAGAGTGGGCAGCTCATCATCCATTGTCGAGACAGGCGGAGAAGTGATCTCTTGGTGATTTATATTAAGTAGCTAGAGAACCTTCGTGTCATGTGACATTCAAATTAAGGCTGTCTGGACTCATTGCAGCAGATTTGAAGCTTTCAATTTCCCTCTGTCCATATACAGTTACATACATACACACATTTGTAGTCAGTCACAGTCTTCCATGGCCGACGCTAGCTAGCTAGGATAGGATAGGATATTGATTATGCATTGGATATGGGAATTATTAAACAATCCCAGCTATAAAGCTTTGCGCTAGATATTCCATCTTCTTTATTGGTCCTCTCATTTTGCTTAGAAACAAGATATCTCTGTTTTAACGAACGACCCTGATTGTATTGTATATTATCCTTGTCTAAACTACATCGGTTTGGGGATCAGGTACTGATGGTATGGTACAATCTCATGCATGGCTTCATACTTTGTTTGCAGTACCATCTTCAGCAGCATAATGGTGCACTGGCTAGAGATACTAGTCTCAGTTTAAATTTTTGATGAATATAGGATGATGATAGTTGATACAGATAGTGGTGACTCTTGAATCTGAATGAATTATTTTCTATGCTGTACTATGATTGTCCAAAGTTTCTGGGCCAAGAATCTGTCAGAGAAGCACTTGGAGTGGGAGCCCTACAGTTTCTCAGGCCATGCTAGTTGACTGGATGAGGAAGCTTGAAGCTGGAGTGAAGCTGGTTGTGTATGCTGGAGAGAGAGTAGGGCGGCCTTATTTGGAATTGGCTTGGTATGTGAGCAATGAAACAAACTCATGATTTATTTGCTGTTTTATGATTGATCAATGAACATGGAACTGCAGCAAGAATGGAATAGACCAGACTGCACATACCTATCAGCCTGTGTGGCCTTCCAAGTTCCATGTGAACTGCAGCAATGAATGGAATCCAAGTAGTTGGTGTATTGATGATGATGCTAATGATAATGAATGATTGCTTATAAGTTTGATACTTCAATTAATAATTGTAGATCAAGGAGGAGATGCTGCAAGAGATGAGTGAACAGAAGGAGATGGCCATCTTTGCTGCTAATTTACATGTAGATAAAACATGATCTCTTCTTCTTCACAAGTACAACGATTGTGTGTATGGCATGGCTTTTACAATTTCCAACAAGGGAAGGGGGTTGCATATTGCTTGCTAATGAATAATGAACTTCACAATCCAATCAAAACAAGCTTCAAACAAGACATAAAGCAGAAGATGTTCGTTTCTATTTATATAACATCACTGCAAAATTCTTATAAACACTCTGTCTTGCCTGTCAAAATGAAGGCAGACCTGGAAAAAAAACAGCTACTTGATAAGTCAAAATGATGATACCAAACCCAAACCCGTAAATGAATGAATAGAAAGTCTCAACTCATTCATCCTCTTCACTCTCATCGCTAAAATAACTCGCTTTCTTCCTTGTCTTCTTCTGCTGTCTCTTCTCCTCTTCTGCTTCTCTACTCAGCAATCTCTCATCCGCCCTATCATCAACAATGGATGCCCACTTATCATCCTCAAACCTATCCTCCTCCTCCATCTCTCCATCAACCCCATCCCCATCAGCTCCCCTTCCTCCTCCTGCTCCGCTATTGCTGCCACCGATACTCCTCCTTCCCTTCTTCGGCTCTGGCGGCCTCTCTCTAGGGCCCAAAACGTTCTTAGGGCACTCATAGGATAAGTGTCCTTCCTCCCCACACTCGTAGCACCTACTCTTATCTTTGTACACCCTCTTCTTTATGAACTCCGGCGCCCGTCCATTATCGATTGCTACAGAAGCTCCGACTGTGCGGCCGTTCAGGACCTTCCCCTGCATCTCACGCGCTGCTCTGTGTGCGTCGGGTTGCGCCACAAACTGCACGAACGCCACGCCACGGCTGCAGCGCGTGGATCGATCCTTCAAGACTGTGACGCGTGCAACCTTTCCGAAGGTGGAGAAGAGAGTGTGTAGGTCTGAGTTGGTGAGGTTGTAGTCGAGGTTTGAGACGTAGACGGTCGATTTGGAAGGGGCCAAACCGGCGGATCCGCTGGATCTAGCGCTTGAGCTCCGGTTTTGTTCGGTGGCCGAAGGTTGGACGGATGAATAGCGGTAGAAGAAAGTCTCGTCTTCGTCACTGTCGCTGGTTGTCTTCTTCTTCTTCTTCACCATTTTGAATTGCTTCAAAATTGTTCTCGAGTCGAGACCCTTCTTCACCAAACCAAACCATTATCGTATGTAGTATGAGAATTCCCCCGACCCCCACAAAGCGGTTTCTGGGCCATGGGCAATGAGTCCATCCATATACTATTATTGGGTTCAAATCAAGTTTGGGTCAGCAGGCTTGGAGATTCATTCAACAAATGGAAAACAGTCCTAATAGTATACGCAATTGGCAATTTGGCATTGGCATACTCCATTTCAACTCCGGAAAAAGATTGCGTATATCATTCTTGATGTGCTTTTCCTTTTTCTATAAAAATGATAAGTTTCTGAAAAGAAGCAAGAAAGCATCGATCGTCCTCGCAGAGGGAGGTTGGAGGAAGTGCAATTGCAAAACTTCAAACAATAAAAGTAAAACAACACACAGACACGGCATGGCAAAATCATACACTACTACAATACAAGGCAAGGCAAAAATTGATGATACAAATATCTATCTATCAATTAGGCCAAACTTTAGGAGAAATCAATTCAACGGCGACCCCTTCCTCCTCTTCCTCGACCTTGTCGTCCCCCTCCCCTTCTTCCTCGAACACCACCCAACCGGTGATTATCAGGCCTGAGCCCCAAGGGTTGAACGCCTCTTCTCTTTTGTTGGGGTCCTTCCTCACTATCACTGTCCTCCATGGACTTGGCCCAGCTTCTGGATACAAATGATACTTCTCTTGATCCTCCAGGACCCACCTTGACACCATCTGGAACCTCTGAACGCTGCACTCGCTGCAAAGCAGCAGCTCTCTCTCCCATAGTAAGGGAGTTCTCCTTCGCAAGTGACACCGAGTTGAAGAAGGCTTCTGCATGCCTCTCATCCTCTCTCCCACAGTACTCACCTTAGCTAATCTCATTTCTTATCACTAATATAATTAATGACAAGGAAATCAACACAACACTTGGACTAATTTATCAATGTCTTTATTAAGATGGATGGAAAACACCACGTAATCTTCACAATGTCCCTTCATTTTTTGTTTCCAGCAAATAAAATGTCACTTACATACAAATGTTAAATGCGGAGATTCTACTTCTCCTTTCAGCCCTTTTCTTTATTAAAATAAACAACCAGAAAGGGATGAGATACTTAACGGCAGTATTTACACGGCTGGATAAGGTGAACAGAAGAATCCAGCTCGCAGAGTACCATCTACTGTTACGATGTAAAACAGAGGAACCCCACTAGGGAATACTTTCCTTCATCAACAACAAGAGCGATTTATATATTATCAGAGTGTATTATACAGCTTTAGTCAAGATAAAAAGAGTGCAAATTGCATTCAGGGACTTCTCAACTCTGTAGAAGTCAAATCTAACCGCTAGAATTCATAAAGTAAAAACAACCATATTTATTTGTGGAGTGAGACCCGACTAACTTGAGCAGAGTTTTTCCAGGGCCAAATTCTCATCGCCACCAGCGGCCTCCAGTGTACTCCTCACCAAAGATTCAGGAAACCCCATCTCCACAAGTCGTTGTACCTGTATGTACTTTTGTTTTATAAAAAAAGGTTGCATACACCAGCTTCACACAGTATTTTCACCATTAACAGAAACGCTATGGATGCATGGCTAAAGTACCTATCTATAGATATCATTCATCAAATCAAAAGATAGTTTTGAACCTTGAAGATGAAAATTCAAGAGATGCTACATGGGACTTACAGGAGGGATGTTATACTGATATTCATTCATGCACTTAAGACAGGATCCTGGTTTGTGTTTACCTTTTCTTCAACACCAACTGATGATGTCTTGGCAAAAGCTTCAGTCCAATAACGAGCCGTGCCTACGAACGTCTGGTAGTCTCTAAGATACTGTAAAACTCTCAGATAGACTACTATTGCGTTAAACAAACATCATTTATGTTAAATTATGTGGAAATTTGCTAACTGGATATGGCAAGCTGCAAAAATAAACCTGCTGAGCAACCACAGCATCCTGTGGGTCATTTGGTTCAGGCGCTGAAAGCAATGCTTGCACAGAAACAAGCGCAGTCTTCAAGGTGAGGGCTGGGCTCCACTGGTCCTTCAAGATGTCCAAGCAGATTGCACCACTTTGGCTGCTGATATTGGGGTGCCTATGCCAGTTGAACCAAACCAAAAAATTAAAAAATTAAAAAACAACCACGAAAAGGAAGATTTTTCATTAATGTAAATCCCGGTTAGCCTTGATGATTAGAAACTAAAAACTAGGGGAACATAAAAATGCAAGGAACAGATGTTGGTTCCATAAACCTCTCTTTCTTCTTTAACTCTAGTGCTAGCAAAATACATTTAGACAATAAAAGAAAGTAGAGAAAACAAGGTTTCTTACCATACTTTGGTTGCGAACTGCATTTTTGGAGGCAGGAATGGATAGGAATCTGGAATGAAACAGCTTTAGTATATAAGTGCATAATTACGGCACCCCGTCTGGGATAAATTAAGAGGAAAAGTCATCACATAAAGTCAATAACAAGAATAAATCATCCGCTGCTCCCTTTCACAAACAGCATATGTGAAAATTCATTAATTTCACAGAGATATCCCGTCTTCGAAGATCATGTAGGCGCTTTGAATTGCTTCAGTAGAGAAATAGATGACATATTCTTATTACAATCAAATCACAGACCTCCTTGTAGCAGTTGTGATACAAACTAAGTTAATAAGCTAATAAAAATCTACTCGTAGGAAAACTTAAAAAACATCCAGTCTAGTGAAGTTGTTAGTAATAAGCAGGGAAGGACATGTACATATACAAGTAGCAAATAACACCCAAGTGAACAACGCTGAATATAATAATAGAGATCCATAGAAAGAGCAAGTAATACTGTGTTAATGCGTAGTAAGAAAAGTTTGAACGTTTTCCAAAGGTGAACACCTCCTGTTTCAGTAGGTCTGTGCTAAATTCTAATAAGTGACTCGATTCACATTAGAATTCAGAGGAGTAAGATTACCAGGAAGAGTGATATCAATTTTGAAAATGCCCCCTTCATAGGGAGTGCCCATAGGACCAGGAATTGTGCCGACCAAACGAGTGATATTATCCCCCTTGGGGCTAACTGTAATGCCCGACGATTCGATGTCTCTGATGCACTCCTGAAGCTCCTTTTGTACCCTGCTGTAGTCGATCATCTTCTCCTCTGGGAGTGAATAATTTGAAGAAAGCAAAACCCTAACCGAGAGAGAAAAGGAATGTTTAAATTACTTCGGGGGGATCTGCGATCTATTTTGGCGACAGAAGAGAGCGACAATCCTTCCACTGGACTGGACAGGACTGAGTACAAATGGAAAAATGCTGTTATTTATACCCCATAACCCATATGTTTGGGTCAAGTGTGTGTTTTCAACTTAAATTATGATAAAGGTTTCATCAGTAACATATATTTCACTCATATTAACTCAGTACCCATACGTTATTTTTTGATAGTTTATATTTCAGAATGTTTTTTCATTAGTCCAAATTAGTGTTAACCATCACTAATTATGTGATAGATGAAAAGTAAAAATATAAAAAAAAATAGAATTATAGGGAAAATCGAAAAATATTGGAAAAAAATATAAATAAATTTGGAAAAAAAACTTAGTAAAATTAAAAATAAAACTAATAAATTAAAATATGAATTCTAAAATACAAAATTATTGTTTATAAATTTTAAAAAATATATATATATATATATAAAACAAATAGAGCTCGACCATTGAGTCCAATTAACCCAGCCTAGCTAGGGTCGAACCCTGGTCTGGGTTAGACCTCAACCAGGTTGCCTGACCTGGGCAACTTGGTTTGAGTCGGACCCAACCCTGAGTTCGACCATGGTTGAGTCAATTAGACGAGTATTAGTATTAACTTATAATTTATTTAGTAACGTTAAATGTTTAAAACTAAATAACAATGTCACGTAACAAAATCAAACGTAAAACTAGAGTTACCATATCCTGAGCATTCTGTTGTGGTTAACTATACGGCAGGGAAGTAGGGAAGGGTCCATCTGTTTCTTTTGGGAAGAAAACGACGGTCGTGAGAAATAATAGTCCTGACCACATGACCATAAGAATTGAAAAATTAAGTATCTTATAGTTTTACAATTCAATTAAAGTCCACTTAACAATTTTCCTCACAAATTAAAAAATTATGATTTTACAATTATTAAAAAAAACAATAATAACACATAACATTGTAATTGCAACAATTACACGTAACAAATACACATAACAAGGCATTCTAAATAACTATTATAACTAATTAAAATTCAATTAACAATTTTACCTCAAAATTTAAAAATTAAGATTTTACAATTATATGCATTACAAATCAACAATAATACATAATAATTCAACAATTACACATAATTACGCATTCTAGATAACAATTACAACTAATTAAAAGAAAATATTAGAAAGAAAAAATTAATTTCGGAACAAAATAGACACCGAAACGTGGAAGAAAATGGGGAGGCTCGCGAGAGGAATGACAACAAGGCGACGGCTCGAGGAGGATGGCAAATGACAACCATTTGAGGGAGTTTTGTTCGATTTTAAAAACTTTTAACTACAAATGTCATTTATGGGTACAACTTAATTGCCTACCAACGAATCACATTCGCGGTTAAGTATAAATTTGTAATTTTTTTACCGAGTGAATATTTAGTATTTATTTATTTGTTTAGGTATATATTTGAAAAAAAAAATCAACATATATTTGATATCTAGTGAGCAAGTTATGATTGGACGAATAGTTATGGTGCAGAGCGGTGCTACGAAGACATATCATGTTCTCTCTGTCTATCTAGTTGCATCTTGACTCTCTTCCTATTGGTGAGAGATGATGATAACATCCCCTTTGCCGACGCCACTTTTCTAACTAACAGCCTCCACACCTTATCTTCCTTCTTCCATCTCTCTGCTTGTTGCTGTGTCTTCATCTTCAATTCTCTGCAAAACCAACGTCAATCGATCAGTGAGTCCATGTCTTATTTCATGGAACCTGATGATCCGGTCCCATGTGAAAATTAGTTGGTTGAGATCTCTCCACCCAAGTTGGATAAGCAATTATTTTCAGAAACCATTTGATTGTATTATATTTCTTAGATATTTTTGTGGTTCATGCATGCATGCAGTTGTAATTTTTATTATTAAAAGTAAAAAGAAAGAGATGAATATTTCACGTACCTGCACAGGGGGACCCTGCAAGGATGGACACAAATCGAGGAATGCAACCTTAGAAGCTGACACATCCTCTTGCATCTCGAGCAACCTCCTCTTCCTCCCTCATTAGTATTGTTTACAAGATTTTCTTGTGTTTTGACCTTGCAAGACGCAAAATGTGTAATCAGCAGCTGCAGACCTTGGCAGGTTATGGAGTTGGTGCAACCCAAAGGGTCGGATCTCTTCTCATCATTGTTGACAGCTATGATAGGATGCGGCTTAACAATGGTGCAACCCTCTGTAAATATATGCTCCAGGCACTCCATTGCCTCACTCAGCTCCCTATACACCCTATGTTCCTCTCTATGCTTTCTGCTCTTCCTTTGCCTCTGCAGTATGACCAGACTATAACTATAGCTTAGTAACTTAAAAGGCAATAATTAAATCTAGCTAGAATTGGTTTGCTTGTCGTATATCCATAAATTATGACCTGTTCCGTTTCATCCATGAACTGTAGAACGTCCATCTCAAGCCACGGGTCATGCTCCTGCAGGAATTTCCACCCCTCCGTCATCTCAATCGTCTTGAAGTTGCCGTTAACAAGCTTCATGCACTTTAGATAAAGATCTGGTGCATCGCACATCCTTGCGAGATGAACAACATCCACCACATTTTCGATTGTCAACTGCTGACAAAGCCATTTAATACATACTTGCTTCAGTTTTGGAATCAGATACGCGTGAGATAGGGCCAACAGATGGATGCCATATTTCTCCATTTCTTCTTCTGGACACCTAATTAAGAAAAGAAGAAGAAGTGATTGAGCTGGCGTTTCCTTTGGGTCCTACCAGATGGAATCAGCAACTACGTCACTACGTCAGCCTAGCTATCACCTAACCTACCTAAGAAGAATATATATAGAAAAACTTATGGCGGCTAATTAATTATATATTATATAGAAAACGTGTGCAAGGAAATTAAACGATAACGAATTGAACGGACCTTAATGAATACAGGAATCTGATGAAGGCGGCTACAGCCTCACATGGAACACCTGATAGGGAAATCATCTTCCTGTGATTCTCTGGCCGATTTATAATGTTCTCCAGCACCGATGATGTAGCTGTCTGTATTATTAATGAAGTAGATCAGGAATAGATTATTAGATTTCAGATCGCCAAGTCGGTGAAGCATATATATATGATAACTTCAGACCTTTACTTCCAGATAACGTAACTTCAGACCTCTTCATCAGATATATACATATATATTTATGTAAAAAGAAAGCCAGTAATAGGTATTAGAGAGAAAATCTTTCTAAATAAATGTTGATCAATTAACTAACTTCATGTATGTAATTAAGTAAGAATCCATTCATTCTAAACACAAAGCGAGGAAGATGAACACGGAGAAGAAGTAGATGGATGAATTACCAACACACAGGAATGCACCGGAATGCGGAGTCCACCGGAAGTAAGTACAATGACATCGAGCTCGGCTGCGTGCTGATCATCCGTAGGGAGCTGTATTTCCAGATTACTAGACGGTGAATGCTTGTAGACATCAGCAGCGGCGAGACCGTGATGTCTGTCTTGAAATAACACTGAGCAGTCCATTATTATAAAGAGAAGAGAAGAGAAGGTATATATATATATGGTAGGTACGTGAAGGAGGAGAGTATTGATCTTTCTTCTTCTTCTCGTACTTAGTCTGTAACAAACGCACGTCACTGTCTCTTCTCTCTTCTTTCCTGATTTCTCATATATAGACACGACAACAGACAGACACCTTCCTTTCTTCTAGGAGAGAGAGAGACAAAAGTCTCGTAGAGTATCGTCCGCAGGTGGTGCGTGTAATGCAACAAATCCTGAAATAGTGTGTTTCCTTGACTACCCCTACTTTCCTGTGAAATAGCTATCGGGTCTTTCTTAGTTTCTTTGGAGAAGAGAAGTGGACTAATTAAGGCACCATAACAGTCAGCTAGTTAATTTTCGAGGCCCATATTATATATATTGTAAAATTCATTCAATTCATTTCGAGTCTATTTTGTCTCTCTCTATTCGTAGAGTCCCAATAATACCCTATACATTCTTTACTTGAGATCAGTCTTAAGCAAAAGGAAATAACAAATAAATGATTATTATTTTATCTAAAATTTTAGAGTGTAATGAAAAAAAGATGATTTATATACCCAACGAGAACAACCAACTCAAAAAGGTTGAGTTGCCCTGGTCAAGATAGTCACTTGTATATTTTCATAACACTTTGATAATTTATCAATATCAGAGGCAAGGTTAATTGGTCTGTTCTGGTCTTGCTATATATATATATATGACCACTTAACATTTGATCATGGTATGAACTGCTGATGAGGTGTCGTGTAGCTACTAGATAGGTCTTCAAAGAGTTGATATGATCTGCTCCCCATATGCCATGGTCTTCCTCTGCTACTTTTCAGTTTTCTGGGCTTCAAGATATCATTTTTCTGTCCTTGACGTGAGAGATTTTCAAACACACAGTTACAGAGATAGAGAGAAAGAGAGAAAGAAATAAGATAACCTAGACCTCCATCCAGATAACCTCGAATCACAGAAACATCTTTTGACTGTCGTTGGCCGAATAATTACGACAATTTTAGACTGAGGTCGTAACTTTCGGTGGAGATTACAAAAAAAAAAGGTCAATAAAAGTAGTAGTGTAACCTAATAAAGAAAGACCATATGGTAATAATTAAAGACTATGCAAATTCCACAACCACTGTCACTCACTCGGTTACAAACTCACACAGAACTGAAGTGATCCGGCCGAGACCCTTTTAACTAAATATTCATTTATCCTGGGTTACACATATATATTATATTAATGGTCTATCTTGTGATGGGTTGTTATTAGCATCGTGAGCCTTTCCTGCATATCAAGGAACCCGCGCTGTTAGTAATAGTGGCCACAAGTGAAGATGACCTTGCACCCAAACTGGAAGCCTTTGCATAACTCGAAGAAGCTCCACCACCAGAAGCTGTGAAAAATGCACCGTTGAGCATTTTATCTCCCTCCGACCTCCAGTTCCACTTCTTCCATTCACTTTCTGGGGAATCCTCATGCTTAGTCACCTGGACATGCACGTATATATATAGAGAGAATCGTATTTTAATGGGTTTGTAAATAAATATATATTATAACTTAATTAATCACCTCTTTGCTAAATCTGATGTTTGGAGCAACAAATCGATTGCCTTGACTATTGATGGTAGGATTAGCACTCCCTCCAATGGCATACATTTCCCAGTGAGTGTAGTCATTGTTCACGACATGAAAGTAACCATGTCTACACCTTTTCTCCATTAATTAATATTAATACATACAGACGCAAAGAAACCAAAGAAACGCATGTTAGTTATCATTCAAAAAGTAGATGGAATATAGATAGATAGATAGGTTCAAAAGATAATTATTAATTGATTACCTGGGCATTCTTTGGACGAGACCTTCTCCAAAGTGGTTGAAAGCAATGGTAACCTGCATATTCTTGTCCCGAGTGTATGAATCGCTGTGACCCAGCAGCATGACTTTGTCATGGTGGGTCATGTAATTGTTGGATATAGTGATGGCAGTGGATCCATGGATGGCATCAATGAGACCATCGTTGCAGTTAGAAAGCGAGCAGTGGTCGACCCAGATGTGGCTCCCACCGAAGATGGAGATGCCGTCACCGTCCGATACGGTCCTCCATCCATAGTGGCTAGGGGAGTCCCTGATGTAGGTATTCCCCCCTTGCTTGCAATCATGAATGTGGAGGCCATGGATAATGATGTTGGTAACATACTGAATGGTAATGCAGGGCCCACCAGAGATATGGACGCTGCTGCCCCTCCCATCTAAGGTCTTGAACGAGTTCATGATGAGCTCTTCCTTCAGTTTGATGGTCATGTCCCGCTCGAAGATGATCCACAGGGGTTCGTCTTGGATGACAGCGTGGCGCAGTGTCCCGGGACTAGGGTTAACCGGGTCGTCGTCTCTTGGGTCAGTGATCACGTAGATTCTTCCATTTTTGCCCCCGATGGCGTTTCTACCGAATCCGATGGCACAGTCGGCTAGCCTCTGTCGGTTCTTCACCCAGTTGGGGTCGCACCTCCAGCAGTCGTCGATTGGGTTCCCGGTGCCGCACGAGAGATATGCCAAGTTCCTCCTAGAGCCATTAATACTCCTTTCAAGAACAACATTGTATATATAAGATTGTTTTCGCCTCATCATCATGTATGATATATATACATTCAAAATCCTAGTTACTTACTTGTATACGTCTTCCACGACTACCTCTGGGTCCTGGACATGATCACCTGAGGCAGAAACTATGGTCGGTGCAGCGACAGAGAGCGCGGCTACAACAACGTAGAGGGCAATGAAGGTTACTACTGCCATTTTCTCTTTACTCTGCAGGACTTACTTCTACTGCAGAGTGGATAGAAGCTAGAGTAAGAAAGAAGACAAGAAGTTCGGTTGCAGAGAAAGCGGTAAGAAGGTGGCAGACTTTATAAAGAGAGGAAACGCAACAGATTGAAGACTTTTTTTTTTGGGGGGCCAATACAGATTGAAGACTAGCGAAGGGGCAATGTGATGCGATCCCGACTTATGTCATGCACATTTTTAGACTGCCTACAACTTGGTGCAATGAAATCAATGCTCTCATTATTGCACGCTTTTGGTGGGGTCTCGGGATGCGGCTCGAGGAAAATCCACTGGAAAAATTGGGGATCGATGACGACCTCTAAGAAGGAGGGAGGGTATGGGTTCAGAGATATACAATCTTTCAACCGGGCGATCCTTGCGAACATGGTCTCACGGATAATGGACGAACCTCAAGCGTTATGGGTAACAGTTCTTAATGGCATTTACTTTCCAGATGTGTCCTTTATGCAGGCGACCGCGGGGAGCCGAGCCTCATGGGCTTGGTCGAGCCTCCTCGAGGGACGTGAGGTGCTGCGGTCGAACGACCTATGGATTCTGGGAGATGGCCGTTCCATTAGGCCTTTCCAAGATCCTTGGGTGCCACTAAACAACTCTCATAGGATTCGGCAGAGGGGCGAGGATGCATCGGCGGGTTCAGACAACATTGCGGATTGGTTCGATCGGGTTGAGAGGTCGTGGATGGTGTCGGTTGTGCGACAGCAGGTTTTACATGACGATGTCGATGCGGTTCTCAATGTCACCATTCCGATCAGGGGAGCTCCGGATAGGCTTCGCTGGCCTCATAGCCGCCATGGCTCGATCTCGGTCAGATCGGCATACCATGTCCTACATGCCGTGAGCCAACCGACAGGAGTGGACCTTAACCGTAGGCCTCGACCCGATGTCGATCAGGTATGGTCCTCTATTTGGTCGGCTAGGGTGTTGCCTAAAGTTAAGGCCTTTATGTGGAAACTAGCTATGGATGTCCACCCTACGGGGGGAAAACATGTACCGAAGGGGTATGCCGATAACGCCTCTTTGTTCGAGGTGTCTTGTGGAGGAGACGAGGGAACACCTGTTCTTTGGGTGCCCGTGGGTTCAGCAGGTATGGAGCCACCACTTGAGGGCCGACTTAGTGTGGTGCAGACAGAACTCGTTGGAGGAATGGCTTCGCCGTGTCTCAGACAGATCGGGGCCGAACCGCAGGGAAGTCGATCAAGCTTGGAACAAGATGATGATAGTATGCTGGATTATTTGGAAGACTCGGTGCAAGTGGGTTTACGAGAACAGACAACCGGCTGTGGACTCTCTATTGCTAGAGGTTCTTCAGACGGTGCAAGAGCTTCGAGTTACCAACCAACCAGCACGGTCGTCTACCACCTTTACCGCTTGGACGAGACCACCGATTGGAACGATAAAAATGAATTGTGACGCGTTCTGGTGCGCAAGCACAAAGATGGGAGCGTTAGGGGTCATTGCTCGGGACGCCTCAGGCACGGTTAAAGGGGGTACTCACGGGATTAAGGCCACGGGTTCGGCCGACGAGGCAGAGGCTGTTTTGGGCGCGGTCCGTCTAGCGCTGCAGCATAGGTGGACGTCGATCATCATCGAGTCGGACTCCGCCAACGTCATCAACCACTTGTTAGGAACATATTTCGCTGGGAGGATTGCACCAATTTTGTCTAACGCGATTGCTTTATCGGCGACGATTCAGTCTATCGCGTGGGTGTACACTCCTAGGTCCGCCAACTCGTGTGCAGACTGGATCGCGAAACACGCATTGCTCGGGTTGTGTCATTTGGATTGGGTGTCTTCACCCCAACCCCTTTACTTATATGTATTTTTGCGGATTATATTTTGTATTCAGACTCTCTTTCTGTTAAGGAAGTGATATAGTACGTCATACTTGACCAAAAAAAATCATTTAAAATAGGGTTAATTACCAAAAAGCAAACCCAACTTTGGATCAAAACCAAAAAACAAACCAAACTTTTTTTTTTCCAAAAGCCAAACCGAAGATTATGAAATGAGCAATTAGGAAACCCGACCCAAACAGACAGACGTTAATTTCGACGGAAATTGTAACAGTTTTGGAGTTGAAATTGGATATGACGGTTCTGCCCTTAAGATTGAAGATTTGAAGGTGTTCTTCATTCTAGGGTTCCCTCTTCTCCCCCAAATCGACAATTCATACCGATTTCATTGTTTCCTCGAAAAATTGGAACCCCGAACTGCAGCAATCCACCCCGAACTGCAGCAATTCATACTGATTTCATGTAGTTGGCCAACTTGGAAAGCTCGGAATCAGTGAAAACATCCTCGTATAGTTTCAATCCTTTGACAACATTCACCTGCAATATTATGCAATATTATGCAAATTGCAGGTAATATTGCAGCAGATAAAGGAGAATAAACGTGAATTGCTGCAGTTCGGGGTTCCAATTTTTCGAGGAAACAATGAAATCGGCATGAATTGTCGATTTGGGGGAGAAGAGGGAACCCTAGAATGAAGAACAACTTCAAATCTTCAATTTTAAGGGCAGAACCGTCATATCCAATTTCGACTCCAAAACTGTTACAATTTCCGTCGAAATTAACGTCTGTTTGAGTCGGGTTTCCTAATTGCTCATTTCATAATCTTCGGTTTGACTTTTGGAAAAAAAAAAATTCAATTTATTTTTTTATTTTGGTCCAAAGTTGAGTTTACTTTTTGATAATTAACCCTTTAAAATAATTATGGACACCCTTTTCTCTCTCTCTCTCTTCCTCGACTGCTCTGCTTCGACTTTACGGTTGGGGTTCGTTTCGGTCGTTAAGAAGCAGCAGCCCGCATATCATGGAGAAGAAGGTGAGAGAGAAGAGAAGTCGAGTCAAAATAATTGAAAATGAGGAAAGCAGGAAGGAACGTGATTAGTTACTGACTTCCACCTTCCTGTAGTAATACACATGGTCATCAGTGAATCCACATTCCTTACACAGTGGAGATGAGTAGTTTTTTGAGAAGGGCCAAAAGCATATCTTTCTGGAGATTACGTATATGGGTCGTGATGAGGAAAGTGCCCATGAGCTAGATTTATTTTGTACTTAATTTCCGTGGGGTGTGGAAAAAATAGTATGTGTAATGATAATATCAAGTAATAAGTCTATCTCATTTTATCACTTTTTGTAGAATATATATCAGTAAATATATAAAAATAATGATTCAATGTAAATTTACATGGTAGCTAGACACATACGCTTATACTTTCAAAACTCTCTTGCAGTTGCGGCCTTGCGGGTAGGGCGAATGTTTGAATAGCACCGAACACAACAAAAAAACCTCAATAAATATATATAACTTTGGTTTTGCGTACCTATCTTGATAGTATTAAATATTAATTGGACGATCAATGTAGATATATACTTGTTTTGTGGACAGGTTTCTCATAAAGTTCATCACTCCATTTAGATATTTGACCGACCGACAGTTTGGAATATCGTTGTTGTCTGATATTTGATGCTATTGCCTGCCGCCTCTATCATTCTGTTCCCAATATATATTTGTTATTATGATTATATTAGTATATGTTACAGTTACTCAGCTCCCATGCTTAGGCTTGGACACTATGCTTTTACATAATTGACTACATACAGGATGTCGACGAGTTAAAAAAAAATACTCAATTTTATTAGTCTATAGACGTTACATGACATCTTATTCTTATATATGCAGAAACTTTAAAATTATTTTGAAGCATCACATTAAATCTTAAAAAAATATATATATTTTATTTTCTTATTTTATATCTAACATCTCAACTTGTAAAATTTATAATTAATGAATTTTGTTAATAAGTATTTCAAATACATATTCTCTATTTTATATATGTGAATATTATGTATCAAAATGTAAAAACATAAATAAAGAAAATGTTATTTTTTTTGGAGTTAAAATAATGTCAAGATAGATATGCGTTGAATCATTTAATTTTATTAGTAAATAGCAAATGAATACATGTTATATATTATTATAAACACTAAGCACTCCATTCTATTCTAATTTGGAATCTAGTTTTATAAATAAAATAACAGAAATAAGCAAGTCTTAACTATAATTTTATAAATGATAAATTTATAGAAAAATAGTTTAACAATCGCAAGATTATAACTTCAAATACTAAATAACTAGTTGTATTTATAACCGTTGAGAGGGCTATCTATATCTAATTAAGAACTTCTCTCCGTATCTGTGTGTCTACTGTCTAGTGTCTAGTTAAGTAGCTCTGTCTCATGGTTACTGCACATATATTCTCAAAGATTTAATATAATTCTCAATGATGGGGACCATGGACTTTATAAAGGAAGACTACAAGAATCTGTAGTAATTAAATTAAAGTGATAATATAATATAATTTGTACTTGTATTTTATTCTGTAAATTTATTCTTTAAATCACCACTAGGATTCAATGTACTTCCATGGAATAACAGATAATTTTGGTTGCAATATTTCAAACGGCCGTTTACAGGAGAAGAGAAGGATTGTAAGATACAATCTTCGAACCGTAAACTTCTCAGAAATTTCACACCAGAAAATAAATATATTGATTGTGCTGGGGCTACCAGTGACTTACACTATCATCTCCCCACGTAAATAATTTTAATTAAGACCTTTACTTATTTATTTATTTATAATTTAATTACATTTATATATACTTCTGAATTTTAACCTTTTAGGTCTGAACAAAATATTCATTATTTGAATTCAGAGCTAATAATTTGAATACTGTTTGGGTCTGACAATTAAAGTTAGAGTAAGGTCCGAATGAAAAATATAAAAATTGATTAATATTTTATTAATTACTTATTTTTTTATTAATTTTCCATAGACACCATATTCAGTTGAGTACTCTGTTAAACGGGTCACCGCTACTTCTAGCTAGTTAGGCTTCGTTTCGTACTTACCTCAACCGAGTGGGACGAATCCTAGAGGGGATGTGAATGGGTTCTCAGCTATGAGGCCCAGTAAAGATATAGACTAATTAGAAATATGAGCCGAACCGAAGGCTCTTCCAGTCCAGTATGGGGGCCTAAATGTTACAATAATTATTATTATTTCATTATTATGGTAAATCTCTCTCTCTCTCTCTCTCTCTCTCTCTCTCTCTCTCTCTCTCTCTCTCTCTAAATATATATATATCATATATGTGACTATGTGTCAGTGTTCCCTCGTTTTCGTTAGTTTCCAGGTTTCCTTTCCTTAACCTTAAGTAGCATAACATCTATTATCCGTAATCCACGACATTATCTTCACAGGCCACGCAATTATTCCTTCGTTGGAGCTTCTTCATACGGATGGAAGATCACCTTTTCTGTAGCTAGAGACTATAAATTATAGTCTATAATATAATGATGATGATGATTTTAATGGATAAAAGCAAACTGGTCTGGTGGCACTACCGTAATTCAGTACTTCGGTGATGTCTGAAAAAAACTAAAGCGGCTAAGATGGGGTCATGTGGCCTGAAATTGGAAGTGCATATGCCACGTGTACACTTCGCAATGGAAAAGCATCTCCTACAAACCCTGGTCACTTTCAGTGTCTGCTCCTGGTTCATTCACTAAACTTTCAACCCCGGCCAGGATATCACAAGATGTCCGGTTTGGTTTGGTTCGCTGATTCATCAGCATTAAGGGTGTCAAAACGGGTCATGGGTCGACCCATGGGTCGTGTCGACCTTGGGTCGTGTCAGGGATCCTCTGACCCAAACCTGACCCGTGTAATAGTATGGGTCAGTTTTTGAAACCCAAACCTGACCCGTCAGTAATGGTAAGGGTTGGGTCAGATTGATTCGTTCGACCTCCATGACCCGCGGGTCAATCTGACCCATTCGACCCATCATTTCAATAAAAACAAAAAATAGATTAAAATATATAAATGGAACGGGTCATGGGTTGATCCGTGGGTCAAGGCTTCTGACCCAAACCTGACCCGTGTTTTCACGGGTCATCCATGGGTCGTGTCAAAATGACCCATGGGTCAAAAACTCTGACCCAAACCCAACCCGTGAGCGGGTCAACCATGGGTCACCCACGGGTTGGGTCAAATTTTGACACCCCTAAGCATCGAACATGGACCGGGAGCAGCCATTTTCTAGGGACGAATAGAGGACGTGCATTTCTGGATATAAAATCCACTCTCACAATCAGATTTTACCTTTCTTTCCATCTCCATTGGATTTGGCGCTGCATTCTCATCCATTCCGCTCTGGTAACGGATCAAGATCGACACACAGACGATACCATACCATCAATCCATCCCCTTGTCTCTTGAAAGAAAAAAAAGGATTTCCTTCTTCTGCTCCAATCTATTCAGCTCTTCTTGTGGATTGGATCGTCTCATAGCCCGCTCACCTCTACTCTGCTCTATCCGTACAAGGAGGTTGGAGATTCGATTTGTATGTTCTCTCTTGGCTCGTGATACCGGGCCAAGAACAGAAGAAAACAGTTCAGTGTGGTGCTCCGGTCAGGTCTGCGCTGACGCTTCTTCTTCTCACATCGGATCGAACTTTAGAGGTGATACTTTGCTGCCGCTCTCTTTCGTGATCTGAATCGTCAACTTCCCCCAGGTTCTCTATGGTGAAGTTGCTTTGGGTGTAAAGTTAGTTATATTCAGTGTTTCATAGTTAAGCAAATGGTTTCTATGCGTCTTGTTGGAGTAAATCATCTGTTATTTTGAGCTGCTGGATTGTCTGGGTTTCTTTATCTCAATTATTTATTTAATCTGGATTCAGTGATTGTCTAGTTGATAGAACGGTTTCCTGATTTCAGTTCTTCATATACTGTTGGTTTTAGGAGGATTTGGTTGCACCAATGGCCAAAAATGAGGGATTTCTTACTGAGGAGCAGAGGGAAAAGCTTAAATTAGCGACAGAGAATGCAGAGATCTCGTCATCGTCTCCAATATCTCCGAGAACTTTACTTTCTGAGTATCAGCTAAAAGTTCCTGCCACTGGTAAGGCACCATCATCTGGAATTGCAGTCAGGCATGTAAGACGGACGCACTCTGGAAAATCCATCCGAGTTAAGAAAGGTGTGTAAGCATCCGTGTTGATTCAGCTGGAAACTGTTCTTGTATTGTTCATTAAATTGTTTGTCTTGGTATGTGGTCTGATGGATATCAGTTCTCGATGTATGGAAATAGTATGTTTCAATTCAAGTTGCTCCTTGGAAAGGCTTCAATCTGATACTTAAACCTTTCTCTGCATGATAGAATCGCCTCTAATTGTTCTAATGCCATCCATTGTTGCTCCTGTAACTGATATAGATGGTGGTGGCGGCAAGGGTACATGGGGAAAACTGCTTGACACTGATTGTGAAGCCCACATTGACCGAAATGACCCTAACTATGATAGCGGTGAGGTAATTGCTGTTTCGGTTTATTTGGTATTTTACACGATCCACTGAATCTTTGTCTTTTATATGACTCTTCTTATTCAAGAACTAACAGATGCTATATGTGCTTCTCATACAGGAGCCTTACCAGCTTGTTGGTACGACGGTTTCTGATCCATTGGATGAATACAAGAAAGCTGTTGTGTCCATCGTAGAGGAATATTTTAGTACTGGTGATGTGGATGTTACCGCATCAGATATTAGGGAATTGGGTTCGAGCACATATCACCCCTACTTCATTAAGCGACTTGTTTCCATGTCCATGGACCGACATGACAAGGAGAAAGAAATGACCTCTGTCCTGCTTTCAGCCCTATATGCTGACGTCATCAGTCCATCTCAGATCAGAGATGGATTTGTGTTGCTTCTCGAGTCTGCTGATGACTTAGCTGTCGATATATTAGATGCTGTTGATATCCTTGCATTGTTTGTTGCTCGAGCCGTAGTTGACGAAATCCTGCCCCCTGCTTTCTTGACAAGGGCCAAGAGGACCATACCAGAAACTTCCAAGGGTTTCCAGGTTCTTCAGACTGCTGAGAAGAGCTATCTGTCTGCGCCACACCATGCTGAACTCTTGGAGAGGAGATGGGGTGGTAGCACTCATGTCACGGTGGAGGAAGTCAAGAAGAAGATAGACGGTCTGCTGAGGGAATACGTGGAGAGTGGAGACACCTTCGAGGCATGCAGGTGCATCAGGGAGTTAGGGGTAGCATTCTTCCACCACGAGGTAGTGAAAAGAGCTTTAGTCATCGCAATGGACAACAGAGCTGCAGAAGCATCGATACTGAAGCTGCTGAAGGAAGGAGCCGAAGAAGTGCTGATCAGTTCGAGTCAGATGATGAAAGGGTTCTCTAGATTGGCCGAGAGTCTCGATGATCTTGCTCTCGATATCCCATCTGCCAAGAACTTGTTCAAGTCCTCCCTGGTGCCCAAGGCTATATCAGAAGGGTGGCTGGATGCCTCGTTCATCAAGTCATCTTCCGCTGTAGATGGAGAAGTTGAAGCTGAAGACGAGAAGTTGCAGAGCTACAAGAAGGAGGTAGTGGCAATAATTCATGAATATTTCCACTCGGATGACATACCTGAACTCATAAGGAGCCTTGAAGATCTCGGATCTCCTGAATTCAACCCAGTTTTCTTGAAGAAACTCATCACACTAGCCATGGACAGGAAGAACAGAGAGAAAGAGATGGCATCTGTCCTTCTCTCTGCGCTCCACATTGAGATTTTTTCGACTGATGACATTGTGAATGGCTTTGTTCTGCTTCTTGAATCTGCAGAGGACACGGCTCTGGACATATTGGATGCTTCTAATGAGCTCGCCCTTTTCCTTGCAAGGGCTGTTATTGACGATGTATTGGCACCCCTGAACCTGGAGGATATTTGGAGCAGACTGCCACCAGAAAGCAGTGGGAGTGAAACCGTTCATGCTGCGCGCACTCTAGTGTCTGCACGCCATGCGGGGGAGAGGATCCTGAGGTGCTGGGGAGGAGGGTCCGGTTGGGCTGTGGAGGATGCGAAGGACAAGATCCAGAAGCTTCTAGAAGAATATGAGAGCGGGGGAGTCATTGCTGAAGCTACGCAATGTATTAGGGATCTGGGGATGCCGTTCTTCAACCATGAGGTAGTGAAGAAAGCACTTGTGATGTCCATGGAGAAGAAGAACGACAGAATGCTGGAGTTGCTGTGGGAGTGCTACAATGAAGGACTGATCACCACCAATCAGATGACGAAGGGGTTCACGCGGATAAGGGATGGGCTCGATGACCTGGCTCTTGATATCCCGAATGCAAAAGACAAGTTTGGCTTCTATTCAGAGCATGCTCAGAGTAAGGGGTGGCTTCTCCCATGCTTCGAGTCAACTTCTGGTGTTGAGGCAGACTAGCTGCTGCATGCACCTACTTGAGAAGAGAAGAGAAGGCTAGTAGTTTTCTCCATTTTTTTTTACTGCTCTCAAGTGGATGTCTATGTGTAGGAGGAGGATGTTTGTTTACTTATTATCTGTAATATGTACACCGGCTGGTGGTTCAGTGGCAGTTGCTCTGCTTAGAGTAATAATTTCTTCCTGGACTTCCAAATATTTTATTGTTTGTAGTTCAGAAAAAAGGATCTATCTGTAATCTGGTGGAGGGAGATTCTGCTGATTCCAGTTGAATGATGTATAGAATCCCTTCTTTTCCTTGCTCCCACTCCATCTAGCAGGTTGTTTTTATATATGTAGGTACATATATATAGTAGAAAAATTGATAGTGGGGTTGTATCAAGCTCTCAATAGACTATACGTTTGCTTCTGGAGAGTAGGAGGGACCTGCAGAAAGCCAAGTCTAACTGCTCTGCATGAGGATCTCCTATGCAGTCAAAGACAGCATCTGCGTCAAGCAAAATCTTCCTCGACTGTGTATTAAGGAAGCTAGTCTAGAAGGAACAAGCTGGTTACTGTAACCGATCAGGGTCTTCTCGTGTGAAGCAACGGAAGGTCTTCTGGTGTGGGAAATCACAGGTGATGCAGCAACGCATTCAAATTTCAACGCCGTTCTTCTTTATCTCCAGCGATGCGTCTGTTGGTTTTATAACGATCCACTTAGGACTTCAGACCACACAGGCACACACGCATCAAATCCGCATTCACGGCGCATTTTAGTCAAGTGTGCGCCGGCCCAAATATTCTATAATTGGGCTCCAAAGTGAGCTCAGACAGATGTTTGAGAGAGGTGAGGCCTAGTACAGATCTGGAGAGGCCAGTAAGAGGCGATGAGCTCCGTCAAAATTCAATTTTCTACAACCAAGAGCAGGGCAGGGCGCTACAATTGTCGACTTGAGTGTCCATCTTCTGATTCAGAATTATCATGAGAAGATGTCGTCCGATTGCTGTATTTTCCTTCTTGGTTTTGCTAAACCTTGATGTTGCAGAGCTGAATCAGGTCTCTCTCTCTCTCTCTCTTGCTGAACTAGATTAGTGCGTTTCTACTCTGTTTGGTCTTTGCAAGAACTGCACAAATGGTGTCAGTTTGGTCTGTGATTCTAATTGTATGATAGAATGACCAGGAGCACACTGCTACCTCAATTTTGGATTCAACATGGAATCATGTCAACTACTTTATTTTTTCTGTAGGAGCTATACATAACACTTCTTTCATATAGCTCTCCTTCTCGGGTATGGCCATAGGATTCTGTTCAATTGTATATAACAGTAACAATCAGTATACTTTGTCGATCATCTCAGGATTTCACAAGCTCTGCAGCTGCAAGGTGATATTCCCTGCTTCCAGAATTTGATTTGCAATTTCCTTGTTTTCCATTTAATTAATATATATTAGTACTCGATTTTTTCCCGTTAATCTGTTGATGTCACTTGGTTTGTTTGATTATGGTTCGATTTATCCACTCAAACAGCTCAGACTAAACTGGTAGGGTACAAATTTAACGGTATTCAACTAATTTGGTCCTAGACTGAATATGTTGAATTTTTTCAAGTCCATTCATTCACTAGGTTCATGTTTTTTTGTTGAAATTTGAATCATATTAAACCGCTTTAATAGAAAGTCTATTTAAATTTGCAGGAGTTGAAAATCACCCTGTATATATATGTTGTATCTTAATAGTGCATGTTGCTGGACTTAATAGTAGTTGGCAACATTCCCAATTTTATAATGTTATAAGTAAGTTAGAAAATCTTCTCTTGTTCATTTATATATAACAATTTGATGTCTAGAACTCTTAAACAAGAAGATGAGCATAAACACGAGGTGCATTGCTCCAGAGAAAGAAGTAGAGCAGCATGGGAAATCATCGAAGAGGTAAAGGACAACTCGGTTTTTTAGATTCAATTTTTGAAGATTTGGATTGAAGATACTTACAATATTTGTCCCGTGCATCATATGTAGTATCTGATGCCATTCGTAGAACGAGAACAGTATGAGATTTCAACCAATTGCAGACTTCATCCTTCCAGTGACATGTTCAGAGATCAGGAGGAGCATAAGGTTCACGTAGATATTAATGAATGGCGCTGCGGATACTGTAAGAAAAGTTTCCGTGCTGAAAAGTTTCTTGATCAGCATATGGACAGCAGACATTTCAACAATCTTAATGTATGCAGTTCCATCTTCCTCATACTTATTTGTAAGCATGGATAGTTGACAATTGTTGGTCTATATTTATAATATGGTAATTAGGCTATAATTGATTGGGTGAAATAATGTGAAATTGTGAATGGCAGATTTTGTAAAACGTAGAAATGTTTGTTTTTTCCCGAAGAACTGAAAAATGAAACATATGTTGCTTGGATCTTAGAAGTAGGGAATAGATTGGTTAATTGATTTATCTTCTGTTGATTATATTTTTTGAGTCTAGCATATTATACTGCATTCATATTATGTCTCCTACATGATCTGAACTCCTGCTCTGGACTAGTGCTTGCCGGAATTAGAACATTGTATGTGTAAAACAGCTATCTGTATTCATAATATAAACCAATACAAAAGGAATTAGCTCAGTTGTAGCAATTTCTCTGGGTAGTTTGAGGTTCCTTAGCTTAATTGGCGTTCAAGCTGATCTCTTGCAGTTGAGAATGATAGCATGCGTAAGTTAACCTGACTGCACAGAGAAAAGTCTTTCAGCTGTATGATTTAATTTAACTAGGTAATTGTGTCCTCAATTATTTAGTATACTAGGAAGAAGACAGATGATATATTAGTTATACCTAATTACCTACATTGCATTTACTTTGGATCACCATCTATCCAGAGCAGCAGCAAATGCTTGGCAGATTTATGTGGGGCACTGCATTGCGATTTTAATTTGAATTCAAAGTCAACGACAAAGTGCAACCCTGCATCTGCAGCCAAGAATCTCCACCTATGCGAGGTTGCTTCCAGCAAATAAACAATGATGCAGTAATCTCCCTGATTTTTTTTTTTTTAAATTTGCTGGTTGCATCTGCAGAGCCTTGCGGACAGATGTTTCCCACTTAATTGGGGTTTGTCAGCAAATCGCCTTCATGGTAACTTTTATGATGGATATTAGCTTCCAGTTTAAGTTACTTTCTATTGCATTGTTGAGTAATTTTAATGCTGTGAATATGATGTTTTGTTAAGACCATTTTCTGAGGCAATTTTGCGATGCTCATACTTGTTCGGGAAGAAAAAAGCCCTTTGCAAGAGGGAAAAAGGTACATCTCCCTTTGCCTGTTGGTAAGTGAATAACCTATATAGAGCTTAAACTACATATTTAAGGGGGTGGTCAAGATCCTCAGGAGTCTTCACTGTCGCTATTTGGGTTGCAGTATACTCTTGAGAACAGCAAAAACTGTTCTAGTAGTTTTATATACACATTTGTAGGAACTTATATATTTCTGAAATTGTTCAATACTTGCAGAGGCGAACTGGCATATTCTACATAGCTGCATCAATACTGACACTGATGCTGCTTCCTGTTTTCTATCTTATCGTTTATTTAAGTCAAAGGTAATACTGTTTCGACTTTCTTGCAATTCATATAGTTGTAATAAAAAAAATAGCTGTCCACATGCTTCGTGGTGATCTTGCAGAGAATTGAGGGGGAAACAAAACCTTAGACGGATAAAGAAGAGGGTCTTGAAAACAAAGCCATCGTAGTTGAATTTCTCTTTTCATGGTAATGTTGCTGAATTTAGATTGGTTGGTTTGCGTGTCTAGTATTGTTGATGGAGCTCGCACCAGTTGATTGTTGTATAATAAATAATTTTTTCTCAGATTACTGCACATAGAGGATCACTCCAGCGTATGGACCTTGTCGACCTGATAGCTAAATTAGACACAGGTAGGTCTGTTCATGATACACATTGGTGAGTTGGTGTGTTCTTCTAGCTGTGTTTCTCACCTGAAGTTTATCATGTAGTTAAGACTTTGTTGTAACTTTACAGTTTTGTGTGGTATTTATACACTAGCAAACTTGTACGCATTGTTCATGCTTGTTTAAACTTGATTTGGGTATGAAATGAATGAAACACAAGAATGTTGTTCTAGGGTTGTCAACTCCATTCAGGAAATGCTGAATACATACAATCTATAAAGGTGCTTGCAGCCATTGCTCTTTCAGTACCAAACAACCATTCATATGGGCCACCTCCACTATAATGTAATCTCAAATGAACAGCAAATGTAGTGTTGATGAAGATGATGTTATTATGGGGCAATGACCCCAAAGCAAGGGATATCAATTCACTTTGACAAAAGAAACCCCTCTGGATCACTAAGCCTGATAAAAGTTAGTCTCTTCCTCATCTTCATTACCGATCA
This sequence comes from Chamaenerion angustifolium, assembly GCA_946814005.1. Classification (NCBI taxonomy): domain Eukaryota; kingdom Viridiplantae; phylum Streptophyta; class Magnoliopsida; order Myrtales; family Onagraceae; genus Chamaenerion; species Chamaenerion angustifolium. The sequence goes on from OX328275.1 coordinate 34,273,206, forward strand.
CCACCAACTCATCTGCTGTTATTAGCCTCCTATCTCCATCCATGAAAATTGCATGCCTGCCACATCACGTAGTGTGACAGTCACATACACTCCCCAGATGATTGTCCGAATCGTTGCATTTCCAAACCCTTCTCATCATCATCTGTTGCTAAGTCTCTAACATCATCATAAGATGTACATCTTTCTCGGTCTTCTTCCGCACATATTCTCTCTACTCTTTCATCTTTCTTGGCCTTGAAAATCTCACTCCATTACTTTCCAAATAAGAACTGAACAGAACATGAGTGTGTTATTTTCAGGTAATGGTGCTAATTAAAATAAGCCCAGGAGATGAAGCCTAATGAAAAGGAAAAGCTGTGAGCATTAGGTCTACCTTACTCCAATACTCTGCCTGCTTCAGGTCTCTTAAGTAGATTAGCGGCAGGAGCCAGTCTTCTCTGTCACTCTCGAATCGCTAGACTTTCTCTTTCTCTCAGCAACCCTCCCTCCAGAACGCCGAAGCTCAATCTTCCTTGAATTCTCTTCTTCTTTCTCCATTTCCAGTTCATCACCTACTGTTACGGGTCAAAGTTCAATCAGGCCATCGGTAACCATCCACTAGGTTGGGCCGAAACTAAATAAACTTGTAGCCCATTAGTTGTAGTTGAACTCTATTAGTGCATGGCACTGTTGTCGGGAAGAAACACAATGAATTAAGACAAAAAATTCATTTCTCTCTCGTGTCTTCTATACCGATTCCCGACACCTTTTCTGTAACCGTACCACCTACATTCTTCAGCAAGGTCTCGCAATTTTAAACTCGGAACAGTGAATCCGTAGATGAGCTTTTCAGGTTAAGCTTTGGCCAGAAATTACCGTCACAGAGCTGAGGGACCGCCACAGGGAGGCGACCGAGACGGTCAATACACTCAGAGAGAGATTACGGCAGAGGCGGCTTCAATTGCTCGACACAGATGGTCGGTTTTCCGTTTTTCGGTCTCGCTTGTTTAGATTTTTGGTCAATGTTCAGATCTGTCTGATGTTGCTTTTTTTTTTTTTTTGCAGTTGCTGGATACGCGAGGGCTCAAGGAAGGTCTGCCGTCACCTTTGGTCCAACGGATCTGATCTACTGCCAGACATTGCAGGGCCACACTGGAAAGGTAATGACTAACCTTGTAGGAATGCTCTACGCTCGTTCTGCTGCATGTTGGATTGTCTCCTTCGCTTGATGCAGATGTAGATGGAGGAAACTGTATCTTCTAATTGCTCCAACTCATAGAAACTTCTGATCATAAAGAGAATCTGGGGAACGAGAGATTGCAGTGGATACAATTTAACAAACTGCGAGCAGGAACTGCTCTGCTTGGTTGAACCGCTTAATTTTCAAAGTTACCGATAAAGAACCAGCAATCACTTTATTTTCATTGTAGTTGCTCACTCTTAATAACTACTCACAATATGCAAGTTCACCACTAGGTCAAGAAGCCATGTTACCCTACCAGTTTTTTTTTGGTCGAATGTTACCCTACCAGTTAGTATGAGAGATTTCTAAACAGAAAGTGCTCGGATAAAGCATTACTAGGTACTAGCTTGTGTGCCTTGTCGAGTACACTAGCGAAGGGATTTGTAGATTTCTTGAGCAAGCATGTTAGAGCTATAATTTGGTAGCTCTTGGTCCGAGGGCATTGCAGGTGTTTATTTAATGAAGATATAATGATACACAGTTATCGAAACTCTTAGTTGCGCAGTTTCCCTGATAGTCTGTTAACTCTAGATTTCTAAAACTGCAGGTTTATTCACTTGACTGGACGCAAGAGAGGAATCACATAGTCAGTGCTTCCCAAGATGGAAGGTTAATTGTTCCGTTGCTACTGTTCAGGGTTGACTTGCGCCGCGTCATACAATCTACCGGCGCACTTCTATTGGCTTCCCTTATTGGACCAGGTAAGTTCTTCGTCATCAAAACAAGAACTTAATAGTCAGTTCGATACTGTTAAGTCGATAACGAGTTTATTGTTTCTTCAACCTTATTTTAGTATCTGTCATCGTGGAAGTCATTGTTGGTACTCTCGTAACCTATGCATGGAAAATACATATCAAAATTTTATTTCGATCGTGTCAAATATAGAAACTCGAAAGAAAGAGATGGATGAACTCTATCGTCAATTCGACTCCGAATTTCAGATTCAAGTGAGACAGATTGAAAAAATTGAACCAAATGCTTGAAGAAGTAGAATATTTTTTTTATGAAAATGAAATGTAATTGTTCCAACTGATGTACAATATCAAGGAATATGAATGGAAAATTAAAATAAAAAAACACTCTTTGAAATTGTATCAACACACTTAATTAAAAAAAAGTGGAATTAATCATGATTGATGAATTGATTGAGGATCTCCTATGCAGTCAAAGACAGCATCTGCGTCAAGCAAAATCTTCCTCGACTGTGTATTAAGGAAGCTAGTCTAGAAGGAACAAGCTGGTTACTGTAACCGATCAGGGTCTTCTCGTGTGAAGCAACGGAAGGTCTTCTGGTGTGGGAAATCACAGGTGATGCAGCAACGCATTCAAATTTCAACGCCGTTCTTCTTTATCTCCAGCGATGCGTCTGTTGGTTTTATAACGATCCACTTAGGACTTCAGACCACACAGGCACACACGCATCAAATCCGCATTCACGGCGCATTTTAGTCAAGTGTGCGCCGGCCCAAATATTCTATAATTGGGCTCCAAAGTGAGCTCAGACAGATGTTTGAGAGAGGTGAGGCCTAGTACAGATCTGGAGAGGCCAGTAAGAGGCGATGAGCTCCGTCAAAATTCAATTTTCTACAACCAAGAGCAGGGCAGGGCGCTACAATTGTCGACTTGAGTGTCCATCTTCTGATTCAGAATTATCATGAGAAGATGTCGTCCGATTGCTGTATTTTCCTTCTTGGTTTTGCTAAACCTTGATGTTGCAGAGCTGAATCAGGTCTCTCTCTCTCTCTCTCTTGCTGAACTAGATTAGTGCGTTTCTACTCTGTTTGGTCTTTGCAAGAACTGCACAAATGGTGTCAGTTTGGTCTGTGATTCTAATTGTATGATAGAATGACCAGGAGCACACTGCTACCTCAATTTTGGATTCAACATGGAATCATGTCAACTACTTTATTTTTTCTGTAGGAGCTATACATAACACTTCTTTCATATAGCTCTCCTTCTCGGGTATGGCCATAGGATTCTGTTCAATTGTATATAACAGTAACAATCAGTATACTTTGTCGATCATCTCAGGATTTCACAAGCTCTGCAGCTGCAAGGTGATATTCCCTGCTTCCAGAATTTGATTTGCAATTTCCTTGTTTTCCATTTAATTAATATATATTAGTACTCGATTTTTTCCCGTTAATCTGTTGATGTCACTTGGTTTGTTTGATTATGGTTCGATTTATCCACTCAAACAGCTCAGACTAAACTGGTAGGGTACAAATTTAACGGTATTCAACTAATTTGGTCCTAGACTGAATATGTTGAATTTTTTCAAGTCCATTCATTCACTAGGTTCATGTTTTTTTGTTGAAATTTGAATCATATTAAACCGCTTTAATAGAAAGTCTATTTAAATTTGCAGGAGTTGAAAATCACCCTGTATATATATGTTGTATCTTAATAGTGCATGTTGCTGGACTTAATAGTAGTTGGCAACATTCCCAATTTTATAATGTTATAAGTAAGTTAGAAAATCTTCTCTTGTTCATTTATATATAACAATTTGATGTCTAGAACTCTTAAACAAGAAGATGAGCATAAACACGAGGTGCATTGCTCCAGAGAAAGAAGTAGAGCAGCATGGGAAATCATCGAAGAGGTAAAGGACAACTCGGTTTTTTAGATTCAATTTTTGAAGATTTGGATTGAAGATACTTACAATATTTGTCCCGTGCATCATATGTAGTATCTGATGCCATTCGTAGAACGAGAACAGTATGAGATTTCAACCAATTGCAGACTTCATCCTTCCAGTGACATGTTCAGAGATCAGGAGGAGCATAAGGTTCACGTAGATATTAATGAATGGCGCTGCGGATACTGTAAGAAAAGTTTCCGTGCTGAAAAGTTTCTTGATCAGCATATGGACAGCAGACATTTCAACAATCTTAATGTATGCAGTTCCATCTTCCTCATACTTATTTGTAAGCATGGATAGTTGACAATTGTTGGTCTATATTTATAATATGGTAATTAGGCTATAATTGATTGGGTGAAATAATGTGAAATTGTGAATGGCAGATTTTGTAAAACGTAGAAATGTTTGTTTTTTCCCGAAGAACTGAAAAATGAAACATATGTTGCTTGGATCTTAGAAGTAGGGAATAGATTGGTTAATTGATTTATCTTCTGTTGATTATATTTTTTGAGTCTAGCATATTATACTGCATTCATATTATGTCTCCTACATGATCTGAACTCCTGCTCTGGACTAGTGCTTGCCGGAATTAGAACATTGTATGTGTAAAACAGCTATCTGTATTCATAATATAAACCAATACAAAAGGAATTAGCTCAGTTGTAGCAATTTCTCTGGGTAGTTTGAGGTTCCTTAGCTTAATTGGCGTTCAAGCTGATCTCTTGCAGTTGAGAATGATAGCATGCGTAAGTTAACCTGACTGCACAGAGAAAAGTCTTTCAGCTGTATGATTTAATTTAACTAGGTAATTGTGTCCTCAATTATTTAGTATACTAGGAAGAAGACAGATGATATATTAGTTATACCTAATTACCTACATTGCATTTACTTTGGATCACCATCTATCCAGAGCAGCAGCAAATGCTTGGCAGATTTATGTGGGGCACTGCATTGCGATTTTAATTTGAATTCAAAGTCAACGACAAAGTGCAACCCTGCATCTGCAGCCAAGAATCTCCACCTATGCGAGGTTGCTTCCAGCAAATAAACAATGATGCAGTAATCTCCCTGATTTTTTTTTTTTTAAATTTGCTGGTTGCATCTGCAGAGCCTTGCGGACAGATGTTTCCCACTTAATTGGGGTTTGTCAGCAAATCGCCTTCATGGTAACTTTTATGATGGATATTAGCTTCCAGTTTAAGTTACTTTCTATTGCATTGTTGAGTAATTTTAATGCTGTGAATATGATGTTTTGTTAAGACCATTTTCTGAGGCAATTTTGCGATGCTCATACTTGTTCGGGAAGAAAAAAGCCCTTTGCAAGAGGGAAAAAGGTACATCTCCCTTTGCCTGTTGGTAAGTGAATAACCTATATAGAGCTTAAACTACATATTTAAGGGGGTGGTCAAGATCCTCAGGAGTCTTCACTGTCGCTATTTGGGTTGCAGTATACTCTTGAGAACAGCAAAAACTGTTCTAGTAGTTTTATATACACATTTGTAGGAACTTATATATTTCTGAAATTGTTCAATACTTGCAGAGGCGAACTGGCATATTCTACATAGCTGCATCAATACTGACACTGATGCTGCTTCCTGTTTTCTATCTTATCGTTTATTTAAGTCAAAGGTAATACTGTTTCGACTTTCTTGCAATTCATATAGTTGTAATAAAAAAAATAGCTGTCCACATGCTTCGTGGTGATCTTGCAGAGAATTGAGGGGGAAACAAAACCTTAGACGGATAAAGAAGAGGGTCTTGAAAACAAAGCCATCGTAGTTGAATTTCTCTTTTCATGGTAATGTTGCTGAATTTAGATTGGTTGGTTTGCGTGTCTAGTATTGTTGATGGAGCTCGCACCAGTTGATTGTTGTATAATAAATAATTTTTTCTCAGATTACTGCACATAGAGGATCACTCCAGCGTATGGACCTTGTCGACCTGATAGCTAAATTAGACACAGGTAGGTCTGTTCATGATACACATTGGTGAGTTGGTGTGTTCTTCTAGCTGTGTTTCTCACCTGAAGTTTATCATGTAGTTAAGACTTTGTTGTAACTTTACAGTTTTGTGTGGTATTTATACACTAGCAAACTTGTACGCATTGTTCATGCTTGTTTAAACTTGATTTGGGTATGAAATGAATGAAACACAAGAATGTTGTTCTAGGGTTGTCAACTCCATTCAGGAAATGCTGAATACATACAATCTATAAAGGTGCTTGCAGCCATTGCTCTTTCAGTACCAAACAACCATTCATATGGGCCACCTCCACTATAATGTAATCTCAAATGAACAGCAAATGTAGTGTTGATGAAGATGATGTTATTATGGGGCAATGACCCCAAAGCAAGGGATATCAATTCACTTTGACAAAAGAAACCCCTCTGGATCACTAAGCCTGATAAAAGTTAGTCTCTTCCTCATCTTCATTACCGATCACCACCAACTCATCTGCTGTTATTAGCCTCCTATCTCCATCCATGAAAATTGCATGCCTGCCACATCACGTAGTGTGACAGTCACATACACTCCCCAGATGATTGTCCGAATCGTTGCATTTCCAAACCCTTCTCATCATCATCTGTTGCTAAGTCTCTAACATCATCATAAGATGTACATCTTTCTCGGTCTTCTTCCGCACATATTCTCTCTACTCTTTCATCTTTCTTGGCCTTGAAAATCTCACTCCATTACTTTCCAAATAAGAACTGAACAGAACATGAGTGTGTTATTTTCAGGTAATGGTGCTAATTAAAATAAGCCCAGGAGATGAAGCCTAATGAAAAGGAAAAGCTGTGAGCATTAGGTCTACCTTACTCCAATACTCTGCCTGCTTCAGGTCTCTTAAGTAGATTAGCGGCAGGAGCCAGTCTTCTCTGTCACTCTCGAATCGCTAGACTTTCTCTTTCTCTCAGCAACCCTCCCTCCAGAACGCCGAAGCTCAATCTTCCTTGAATTCTCTTCTTCTTTCTCCATTTCCAGTTCATCACCTACTGTTACGGGTCAAAGTTCAATCAGGCCATCGGTAACCATCCACTAGGTTGGGCCGAAACTAAATAAACTTGTAGCCCATTAGTTGTAGTTGAACTCTATTAGTGCATGGCACTGTTGTCGGGAAGAAACACAATGAATTAAGACAAAAAATTCATTTCTCTCTCGTGTCTTCTATACCGATTCCCGACACCTTTTCTGTAACCGTACCACCTACATTCTTCAGCAAGGTCTCGCAATTTTAAACTCGGAACAGTGAATCCGTAGATGAGCTTTTCAGGTTAAGCTTTGGCCAGAAATTACCGTCACAGAGCTGAGGGACCGCCACAGGGAGGCGACCGAGACGGTCAATACACTCAGAGAGAGATTACGGCAGAGGCGGCTTCAATTGCTCGACACAGATGGTCGGTTTTCCGTTTTTCGGTCTCGCTTGTTTAGATTTTTGGTCAATGTTCAGATCTGTCTGATGTTGCTTTTTTTTTTTTTTTGCAGTTGCTGGATACGCGAGGGCTCAAGGAAGGTCTGCCGTCACCTTTGGTCCAACGGATCTGATCTACTGCCAGACATTGCAGGGCCACACTGGAAAGGTAATGACTAACCTTGTAGGAATGCTCTACGCTCGTTCTGCTGCATGTTGGATTGTCTCCTTCGCTTGATGCAGATGTAGATGGAGGAAACTGTATCTTCTAATTGCTCCAACTCATAGAAACTTCTGATCATAAAGAGAATCTGGGGAACGAGAGATTGCAGTGGATACAATTTAACAAACTGCGAGCAGGAACTGCTCTGCTTGGTTGAACCGCTTAATTTTCAAAGTTACCGATAAAGAACCAGCAATCACTTTATTTTCATTGTAGTTGCTCACTCTTAATAACTACTCACAATATGCAAGTTCACCACTAGGTCAAGAAGCCATGTTACCCTACCAGTTTTTTTTTGGTCGAATGTTACCCTACCAGTTAGTATGAGAGATTTCTAAACAGAAAGTGCTCGGATAAAGCATTACTAGGTACTAGCTTGTGTGCCTTGTCGAGTACACTAGCGAAGGGATTTGTAGATTTCTTGAGCAAGCATGTTAGAGCTATAATTTGGTAGCTCTTGGTCCGAGGGCATTGCAGGTGTTTATTTAATGAAGATATAATGATACACAGTTATCGAAACTCTTAGTTGCGCAGTTTCCCTGATAGTCTGTTAACTCTAGATTTCTAAAACTGCAGGTTTATTCACTTGACTGGACGCAAGAGAGGAATCACATAGTCAGTGCTTCCCAAGATGGAAGGTTAATTGTTCCGTTGCTACTGTTCAGGGTTGACTTGCGCCGCGTCATACAATCTACCGGCGCACTTCTATTGGCTTCCCTTATTGGACCAGGTAAGTTCTTCGTCATCAAAACAAGAACTTAATAGTCAGTTCGATACTGTTAAGTCGATAACGAGTTTATTGTTTCTTCAACCTTATTTTAGTATCTGTCATCGTGGAAGTCATTGTTGGTACTCTCGTAACCTATGCATGGAAAATACATATCAAAATTTTATTTCGATCGTGTCAAATATAGAAACTCGAAAGAAAGAGATGGATGAACTCTATCGTCAATTCGACTCCGAATTTCAGATTCAAGTGAGACAGATTGAAAAAATTGAACCAAATGCTTGAAGAAGTAGAATATTTTTTTTATGAAAATGAAATGTAATTGTTCCAACTGATGTACAATATCAAGGAATATGAATGGAAAATTAAAATAAAAAAACACTCTTTGAAATTGTATCAACACACTTAATTAAAAAAAAGTGGAATTAATCATGATTGATGAATTGATTGAGGATCTCCTATGCAGTCAAAGACAGCATCTGCGTCAAGCAAAATCTTCCTCGACTGTGTATTAAGGAAGCTAGTCTAGAAGGAACAAGCTGGTTACTGTAACCGATCAGGGTCTTCTCGTGTGAAGCAACGGAAGGTCTTCTGGTGTGGGAAATCACAGGTGATGCAGCAACGCATTCAAATTTCAACGCCGTTCTTCTTTATCTCCAGCGATGCGTCTGTTGGTTTTATAACGATCCACTTAGGACTTCAGACCACACAGGCACACACGCATCAAATCCGCATTCACGGCGCATTTTAGTCAAGTGTGCGCCGGCCCAAATATTCTATAATTGGGCTCCAAAGTGAGCTCAGACAGATGTTTGAGAGAGGTGAGGCCTAGTACAGATCTGGAGAGGCCAGTAAGAGGCGATGAGCTCCGTCAAAATTCAATTTTCTACAACCAAGAGCAGGGCAGGGCGCTACAATTGTCGACTTGAGTGTCCATCTTCTGATTCAGAATTATCATGAGAAGATGTCGTCCGATTGCTGTATTTTCCTTCTTGGTTTTGCTAAACCTTGATGTTGCAGAGCTGAATCAGGTCTCTCTCTCTCTCTCTCTTGCTGAACTAGATTAGTGCGTTTCTACTCTGTTTGGTCTTTGCAAGAACTGCACAAATGGTGTCAGTTTGGTCTGTGATTCTAATTGTATGATAGAATGACCAGGAGCACACTGCTACCTCAATTTTGGATTCAACATGGAATCATGTCAACTACTTTATTTTTTCTGTAGGAGCTATACATAACACTTCTTTCATATAGCTCTCCTTCTCGGGTATGGCCATAGGATTCTGTTCAATTGTATATAACAGTAACAATCAGTATACTTTGTCGATCATCTCAGGATTTCACAAGCTCTGCAGCTGCAAGGTGATATTCCCTGCTTCCAGAATTTGATTTGCAATTTCCTTGTTTTCCATTTAATTAATATATATTAGTACTCGATTTTTTCCCGTTAATCTGTTGATGTCACTTGGTTTGTTTGATTATGGTTCGATTTATCCACTCAAACAGCTCAGACTAAACTGGTAGGGTACAAATTTAACGGTATTCAACTAATTTGGTCCTAGACTGAATATGTTGAATTTTTTCAAGTCCATTCATTCACTAGGTTCATGTTTTTTTGTTGAAATTTGAATCATATTAAACCGCTTTAATAGAAAGTCTATTTAAATTTGCAGGAGTTGAAAATCACCCTGTATATATATGTTGTATCTTAATAGTGCATGTTGCTGGACTTAATAGTAGTTGGCAACATTCCCAATTTTATAATGTTATAAGTAAGTTAGAAAATCTTCTCTTGTTCATTTATATATAACAATTTGATGTCTAGAACTCTTAAACAAGAAGATGAGCATAAACACGAGGTGCATTGCTCCAGAGAAAGAAGTAGAGCAGCATGGGAAATCATCGAAGAGGTAAAGGACAACTCGGTTTTTTAGATTCAATTTTTGAAGATTTGGATTGAAGATACTTACAATATTTGTCCCGTGCATCATATGTAGTATCTGATGCCATTCGTAGAACGAGAACAGTATGAGATTTCAACCAATTGCAGACTTCATCCTTCCAGTGACATGTTCAGAGATCAGGAGGAGCATAAGGTTCACGTAGATATTAATGAATGGCGCTGCGGATACTGTAAGAAAAGTTTCCGTGCTGAAAAGTTTCTTGATCAGCATATGGACAGCAGACATTTCAACAATCTTAATGTATGCAGTTCCATCTTCCTCATACTTATTTGTAAGCATGGATAGTTGACAATTGTTGGTCTATATTTATAATATGGTAATTAGGCTATAATTGATTGGGTGAAATAATGTGAAATTGTGAATGGCAGATTTTGTAAAACGTAGAAATGTTTGTTTTTTCCCGAAGAACTGAAAAATGAAACATATGTTGCTTGGATCTTAGAAGTAGGGAATAGATTGGTTAATTGATTTATCTTCTGTTGATTATATTTTTTGAGTCTAGCATATTATACTGCATTCATATTATGTCTCCTACATGATCTGAACTCCTGCTCTGGACTAGTGCTTGCCGGAATTAGAACATTGTATGTGTAAAACAGCTATCTGTATTCATAATATAAACCAATACAAAAGGAATTAGCTCAGTTGTAGCAATTTCTCTGGGTAGTTTGAGGTTCCTTAGCTTAATTGGCGTTCAAGCTGATCTCTTGCAGTTGAGAATGATAGCATGCGTAAGTTAACCTGACTGCACAGAGAAAAGTCTTTCAGCTGTATGATTTAATTTAACTAGGTAATTGTGTCCTCAATTATTTAGTATACTAGGAAGAAGACAGATGATATATTAGTTATACCTAATTACCTACATTGCATTTACTTTGGATCACCATCTATCCAGAGCAGCAGCAAATGCTTGGCAGATTTATGTGGGGCACTGCATTGCGATTTTAATTTGAATTCAAAGTCAACGACAAAGTGCAACCCTGCATCTGCAGCCAAGAATCTCCACCTATGCGAGGTTGCTTCCAGCAAATAAACAATGATGCAGTAATCTCCCTGATTTTTTTTTTTTTAAATTTGCTGGTTGCATCTGCAGAGCCTTGCGGACAGATGTTTCCCACTTAATTGGGGTTTGTCAGCAAATCGCCTTCATGGTAACTTTTATGATGGATATTAGCTTCCAGTTTAAGTTACTTTCTATTGCATTGTTGAGTAATTTTAATGCTGTGAATATGATGTTTTGTTAAGACCATTTTCTGAGGCAATTTTGCGATGCTCATACTTGTTCGGGAAGAAAAAAGCCCTTTGCAAGAGGGAAAAAGGTACATCTCCCTTTGCCTGTTGGTAAGTGAATAACCTATATAGAGCTTAAACTACATATTTAAGGGGGTGGTCAAGATCCTCAGGAGTCTTCACTGTCGCTATTTGGGTTGCAGTATACTCTTGAGAACAGCAAAAACTGTTCTAGTAGTTTTATATACACATTTGTAGGAACTTATATATTTCTGAAATTGTTCAATACTTGCAGAGGCGAACTGGCATATTCTACATAGCTGCATCAATACTGACACTGATGCTGCTTCCTGTTTTCTATCTTATCGTTTATTTAAGTCAAAGGTAATACTGTTTCGACTTTCTTGCAATTCATATAGTTGTAATAAAAAAAATAGCTGTCCACATGCTTCGTGGTGATCTTGCAGAGAATTGAGGGGGAAACAAAACCTTAGACGGATAAAGAAGAGGGTCTTGAAAACAAAGCCATCGTAGTTGAATTTCTCTTTTCATGGTAATGTTGCTGAATTTAGATTGGTTGGTTTGCGTGTCTAGTATTGTTGATGGAGCTCGCACCAGTTGATTGTTGTATAATAAATAATTTTTTCTCAGATTACTGCACATAGAGGATCACTCCAGCGTATGGACCTTGTCGACCTGATAGCTAAATTAGACACAGGTAGGTCTGTTCATGATACACATTGGTGAGTTGGTGTGTTCTTCTAGCTGTGTTTCTCACCTGAAGTTTATCATGTAGTTAAGACTTTGTTGTAACTTTACAGTTTTGTGTGGTATTTATACACTAGCAAACTTGTACGCATTGTTCATGCTTGTTTAAACTTGATTTGGGTATGAAATGAATGAAACACAAGAATGTTGTTCTAGGGTTGTCAACTCCATTCAGGAAATGCTGAATACATACAATCTATAAAGGTGCTTGCAGCCATTGCTCTTTCAGTACCAAACAACCATTCATATGGGCCACCTCCACTATAATGTAATCTCAAATGAACAGCAAATGTAGTGTTGATGAAGATGATGTTATTATGGGGCAATGACCCCAAAGCAAGGGATATCAATTCACTTTGACAAAAGAAACCCCTCTGGATCACTAAGCCTGATAAAAGTTAGTCTCTTCCTCATCTTCATTACCGATCACCACCAACTCATCTGCTGTTATTAGCCTCCTATCTCCATCCATGAAAATTGCATGCCTGCCACATCACGTAGTGTGACAGTCACATACACTCCCCAGATGATTGTCCGAATCGTTGCATTTCCAAACCCTTCTCATCATCATCTGTTGCTAAGTCTCTAACATCATCATAAGATGTACATCTTTCTCGGTCTTCTTCCGCACATATTCTCTCTACTCTTTCATCTTTCTTGGCCTTGAAAATCTCACTCCATTACTTTCCAAATAAGAACTGAACAGAACATGAGTGTGTTATTTTCAGGTAATGGTGCTAATTAAAATAAGCCCAGGAGATGAAGCCTAATGAAAAGGAAAAGCTGTGAGCATTAGGTCTACCTTACTCCAATACTCTGCCTGCTTCAGGTCTCTTAAGTAGATTAGCGGCAGGAGCCAGTCTTCTCTGTCACTCTCGAATCGCTAGACTTTCTCTTTCTCTCAGCAACCCTCCCTCCAGAACGCCGAAGCTCAATCTTCCTTGAATTCTCTTCTTCTTTCTCCATTTCCAGTTCATCACCTACTGTTACGGGTCAAAGTTCAATCAGGCCATCGGTAACCATCCACTAGGTTGGGCCGAAACTAAATAAACTTGTAGCCCATTAGTTGTAGTTGAACTCTATTAGTGCATGGCACTGTTGTCGGGAAGAAACACAATGAATTAAGACAAAAAATTCATTTCTCTCTCGTGTCTTCTATACCGATTCCCGACACCTTTTCTGTAACCGTACCACCTACATTCTTCAGCAAGGTCTCGCAATTTTAAACTCGGAACAGTGAATCCGTAGATGAGCTTTTCAGGTTAAGCTTTGGCCAGAAATTACCGTCACAGAGCTGAGGGACCGCCACAGGGAGGCGACCGAGACGGTCAATACACTCAGAGAGAGATTACGGCAGAGGCGGCTTCAATTGCTCGACACAGATGGTCGGTTTTCCGTTTTTCGGTCTCGCTTGTTTAGATTTTTGGTCAATGTTCAGATCTGTCTGATGTTGCTTTTTTTTTTTTTTTGCAGTTGCTGGATACGCGAGGGCTCAAGGAAGGTCTGCCGTCACCTTTGGTCCAACGGATCTGATCTACTGCCAGACATTGCAGGGCCACACTGGAAAGGTAATGACTAACCTTGTAGGAATGCTCTACGCTCGTTCTGCTGCATGTTGGATTGTCTCCTTCGCTTGATGCAGATGTAGATGGAGGAAACTGTATCTTCTAATTGCTCCAACTCATAGAAACTTCTGATCATAAAGAGAATCTGGGGAACGAGAGATTGCAGTGGATACAATTTAACAAACTGCGAGCAGGAACTGCTCTGCTTGGTTGAACCGCTTAATTTTCAAAGTTACCGATAAAGAACCAGCAATCACTTTATTTTCATTGTAGTTGCTCACTCTTAATAACTACTCACAATATGCAAGTTCACCACTAGGTCAAGAAGCCATGTTACCCTACCAGTTTTTTTTTGGTCGAATGTTACCCTACCAGTTAGTATGAGAGATTTCTAAACAGAAAGTGCTCGGATAAAGCATTACTAGGTACTAGCTTGTGTGCCTTGTCGAGTACACTAGCGAAGGGATTTGTAGATTTCTTGAGCAAGCATGTTAGAGCTATAATTTGGTAGCTCTTGGTCCGAGGGCATTGCAGGTGTTTATTTAATGAAGATATAATGATACACAGTTATCGAAACTCTTAGTTGCGCAGTTTCCCTGATAGTCTGTTAACTCTAGATTTCTAAAACTGCAGGTTTATTCACTTGACTGGACGCAAGAGAGGAATCACATAGTCAGTGCTTCCCAAGATGGAAGGTTAATTGTTCCGTTGCTACTGTTCAGGGTTGACTTGCGCCGCGTCATACAATCTACCGGCGCACTTCTATTGGCTTCCCTTATTGGACCAGGTAAGTTCTTCGTCATCAAAACAAGAACTTAATAGTCAGTTCGATACTGTTAAGTCGATAACGAGTTTATTGTTTCTTCAACCTTATTTTAGTATCTGTCATCGTGGAAGTCATTGTTGGTACTCTCGTAACCTATGCATGGAAAATACATATCAAAATTTTATTTCGATCGTGTCAAATATAGAAACTCGAAAGAAAGAGATGGATGAACTCTATCGTCAATTCGACTCCGAATTTCAGATTCAAGTGAGACAGATTGAAAAAATTGAACCAAATGCTTGAAGAAGTAGAATATTTTTTTTATGAAAATGAAATGTAATTGTTCCAACTGATGTACAATATCAAGGAATATGAATGGAAAATTAAAATAAAAAAACACTCTTTGAAATTGTATCAACACACTTAATTAAAAAAAAGTGGAATTAATCATGATTGATGAATTGATTGAGGAACACAAAAATTATTCAAACACTCTCACCTAAAATCAAAGGAAAAGAGGTTAAATTGATGTTACTCGACAAGAAGTGTAAACACTTACTTGGAGAAGTCTACTTTCTCTATTCCCAATAGATGAGTTTCAGTTGAAACAAAAGAAACTACCTGACGAGGAATAAGTGATATTGAAAAAAAGTTAAATTTGTAAAACAATAAAGTTTTATCGAGTAATTTAGAATTGAAATTGATTAAAGAAAGAACTGGTTGTATTATGGATTCGCTCGATATACGAGTAAAAGAAGTTGTTTTGAGGGAGCGAGATATAGACGAGAGAGAGAGGAACCTTAAAGAGAAGGAGAAGCAGTTTGCAGCATGACAACTTGAGGAGATAAGACAACATGTAGATAGCGTGATGAGACATCATCTTACTACATCACGGTATCTACATGTTGTCTTATCTCCTCAAGCTGTCATTCTGCAAAGCGTTTCTTCTTCTCTTTAAGGTTCCTCTCCCTCTCGTCTATATCTAGCTCCCTCAAATCAACTTCTTTTACTCGTATATCGAGCGAATCCATAATACAATCCGTTCTTTCTTTAATCAATTTCAATTATAAATTACTCGATAGAACTTTATTGTTTTACATAATTTTTTTTTTCAATATCACGCTTACACTTTTTGTCGAGTAATATCAAGTTAACTTCTTTTTCTTTGATTTCAGGAGAGACTATTTGAATAATTTTTGTGTTCCTCAATCAATCTATCAATCATGATTAATTTATTTTTTTTCGAATTAAGTGTGTTGATACAATTCTAAAGAGAATTTTTTATTTTAATTTTCCATTCATATTCCTTACACCAGTTGGAACAATTACATTTCATTTTCATAAAAAAATTCTTCTACTTCTTCAAGTATTTGATTCAATTTTTTCAATCTGTCTCCCTTAGATCTGAAACTCGGAGTCGAATTGACGATAGAGTTCATTCATCTCTTTCTTTCGAGTTTCTATATTTGACACGATCGAAATAAAACTTTGATATGTATTTTCCATTCATAGGTCACGAGAGTACCAACTGTGGTTGCTATAAAATGATGACATATACTAAAATGAAATTGAAAAAAACAAGAAACTCGTTATCGAGTTAACAATATCGAACTGATGATTAAGTTCTCACAGCTTGAGTCAATTCTCCCGCTCAATACCGGAACTAGAGACTCCCTCCCCTGATGAACCACCAACTCCCAGAGCAAGGTTCGTGAGTGTCGTTTGAGGATCAGGGCTTTCGTAGGTCAGTCTTGACAACTTGTAGTCGACTTATTCAGCTCAGGGGATCCGGGTTGGTCAACTTCTTATTTTGTATTCTTATTTTGGAAACCTAACACTAACCGGTGAAGTAGTAGTTCATGAACTCAAAGTAGTATCTCTGAGTGGTTGAGGATTACAAAAAAACTTTTAGTTGCTCTCCATAGATAGTCACTAATATGTTTTGCTATAAATTTACATATAATTTATAATGGAAAAATTGAAAAGGTTGAATTACTGAAAACAAAAGTCACTGTAGTTCTATGGTATATGTGTCATCATGATTCATGTGGTGGAGTTTTAGTAAGATGTGTAAGGGGTCCGTAAGCATTCTAGGAATGAATTGTTGGTATGTCTAGGTGTAAATTTAAGTATGAATGATCTATTTCAGCATTTGAAGGCAAAACCGAAGCAAACTCCCTAGAAGTAAAATATTTAAATTTTGAAGGAGTAAAATATGTAGAACAAAATGGTACACTTAGCTAATTGGCTTCACTTTGCTTTTATGTAGGGCAAATATCTTTAAAAAAAAATATATATATATTTGCCCTTATAAAATGGGAATTTGATTGAAGAGTGTCAAATTACTAAGGAAGTGTTCCAGTCAGAAGAATAGAATTCGAAGTCATACGATTGCGATTCTGTAAGTTCTGTTTGATTCTTTGGTCACACTTGATATTTGGAAGGCTAAATTTTCCTATACATTTCTTGAGAAGAGAGGAGTATATATATATATATATACAAGAGTGGTAGCTTCTAGATCCTAAAGCACACTCTTCTAGATCTATAATAATTCAATTAGTTCTAGGCACACTTTCCTAAGCCTATACATAATTAAATATTTCTAGATACTTCTAAATTTAGATAAATCTCCTTAATTCTAGATACTTCTAACACTTCTCCTCAAGCTGGAGCATACAAATCATATGCTCCAAGCTTGTTACAAATGTACTGTCTCCGAGAGCCACTGAGTGCTTTTGTGAAAATATCTGCTAGTTGAGTACTAGAATTAATTGACTCAGTTGCAATTTCTTTGAATATGATACTCTTTGATAAAGTGACAATCGACCTCTATATATTGTCCTCTCATGAAAAACTGGATATTATCTCCAATCCTCAACTCTTGAAGAAGTTGTTTAATCTAGATAAATTCACACGTACCAACAATCATTGCTCTATACTCCGATTCTGCACTAGAACGAACAACAACATTCTGCTTCTTACTTTTCCATGAGACTAGGTTTCCTCCAATAAAAACACATATGTGGTCCGTCTATCTATTGGAGATCCTGTCCAATTAGCATCACTATACGCCACCACCTCTGTGTTTCCTCTATCTCTATACATCAATCCTTGTCCTGGTGCTTTCTTGATATACTAGAGTATTCAAATGGCAACATTCCAGTGTTCAGCACTCGGAATATGCATAAATTGACTGACTACACCTACAACAAATGAGATGTCAGGCCTAGTGATGATGAGGTACTTTAATTTTCCCACCAATCTTCTATGCTTCTCTGGGTCATCGTATAACTCCTGATTTGGCATAAGTTTATTGTTCGGATCCATGGGACTATCAACTAGACCTGTCAAAAAATGACCCGACCCGAAAATGACCTGGAATCGACCCGCGTTCGGGTCGGGTTCGGGTCACAAAAAATGACCGGCGGGTCATTTTCGGGTTGACCCGTCTGACCCGCCACAAGAGGCGGGTCGGTTCCGGGTTGACTCGTATGACCCGAACCCGACCCGTCCAAAATTTAAACCTAAATGAAACAAGTTTATGTACAAATAACAAGTTTATGTAAAATTGTAAATAGAATGAACAAATAAATATCACTTAATTATATATACTTTCATATGTGCTTGTGTCATCTGTATAAGGATAATGTAGATTTCTATATAATTAACCTTCCTCTAGACTATGCATGTTCATAGTAATATAGTATAATATTCTACTATATATAAATACTTGACAGATATTGTTAGACGAAGTGGAGGCATAGTTGAAGGAGGCGGCAAAAATCTCATTGGGAACTGAAGTGAGTGACCTTGACTTGATGAATATTATGGAGCTGTGTGAACATGTGTTGTCTTTGTCGGAGTACAGAGCTCGACTCTATGATTACTTGAAGAGTAGGTTGAACACAATTGCACCCAATTTGACAGTTATGGTCGAAGAACTTGTTGGTGCTCGTCTAATTGCATCCAAATAACAAGTTTCTGTAAATAGAATGTACAAATAACAAGTTTCTACCATTACTTCCGGGTCAAGCGGGTCGACCCGCCAACCCGCCAGGTCGGGTTCGGGTTGGAAAACCTGACCCGTACAGTATGGCGGGTCGGGTCCGGGTTGACCCGCACAGCGTGGCGGGTCAGACGGGTTGGGTCGGGTTGACCCGAATTGACAGGTCTACTATCAACGAGTTTACAGTCTAACATGTCCGTCTCTTCCAAAATATCTGGTTCATATTTTCTTTGAGAAATATAGATTTCACTCGGTAACTGAGTGACTTCAATCTCGAGAAAATATTTAAGATTGCCTAAATCTTTGATATGAAATTGAGTGAACATGTGTCTCTTCAATTGTGCAATCTTTCCATAATCGCTCCCCGTGATAATATTATCAACATAAACTATAAGATACACATAGAGACCACGATGAATATGAGTAGAAGACAGAGTGGTCAATGTTGCTCTGAATCATTCCAAATTCCTGAATATCCGAACTGAATTTGCCAAAACAAGCACTTGGTGATTGCTTGAGTCCATATAGAGAGCGAAGCAATTTACAAACTAGACCTGACTCCCCCTGAGCAACAAACCCAGGAGGTTGTTCCATATAAATTTCTTCATTTAGCTTTCCATGAAGAAAACGTTTTTGATGTCTAACTGCTGTAAGGGTCAGTGCTTGAGAGCGACAATAGTGAGAAGTAGTCTCACAGAGGGAATCTTCGCCACTGGAGAAAAAGTATCACTATAATCTAGTCCATAAATCTGAGTATAGCTATTAACAAGAAGTCGTGCTTTAAGGCGATCAATATGACCACCAACCTTAATAGCAAACACCCACCTACAACCGATAATTCTCTTTTTCTGGTGGGAGATGGACCAAATCACATATATCACTTTGCTCCAAGGGTGAGCAAGTGCTTCTCGGACAGTTTTTGAATTAGCAACGGATGATAATGCTGAAACAAATGCAAAGTAGGATGGAGAAAGACGATGAAAACTTAAGAAGTTGTAGATTGGATGAGGGTTGCGAGTTGATCGAGAACTCTTCCCAAGGACAATAGACAGATCATCTGTTGGCTCAAGTGGCTCAGTAGGTGGTTCAGACGGATGAGAGGGATGTGAATCAAAGGGATCTCCGAAGAGCTCCACGTTTACTGGAACAGACTGTTTTTGTCGACGTTGATATTGAAGAAGAGGCGGTGAAAGTGAAGGTATCAATGTGTTGAATGACGATGGGACCTCTACCATATCACCAGGAGTTAATGGTAGAGTTTGCATTAGAGATGTTGGTGGACTTATATCTGAAAATGATAACACATCTTGAGTGCTGGTGGAGTCGGCAGTTGAAGAGGGGAAAATGGTGTTTCCTCAAAAAACGTAACATCAACTGATATATATCAACAATGTGTCTGTTCTTCCGTTCAACAATACCATTTTGTTGGGGTGTATGTGGACAGGTGTACTGATGTAGAATGCTATTCTGGCTAAAAAAAGATGAGAACATACCAGAGAAATATTCTTTGGCATTATCACTGCGAAGATCTTTAATGTTTTGACCAAATTGAATCTTAATTTCAGCACAAAACGACTAGACAATAGGGAATAACTCGGAACACTCTTTCATTAAATATACCCAAGTGCATCAAGAAAATTAATCAATAAACGTGATAAAATATTTGTAGTTTGAAGAGGTAAATGCTCGATTTGGACCTCAAATATCTGAGTGTATGACAGACAAATGAGAATCAACCCTAGTTTCACCATGACTTGGGAATAATGACCCCTACTAGAATGACGTCGATCGGAAAGGTGACACTAGCGCGTGGTGGCGTGCGACGAACTTCAAGGATGGGACCTTTGGAGAGAATAACTGATTTGTGAAAGAGAATGGAAGGATTTTGGATTTTGTTTGCCTGACCAGACGACAAACAAAATTTAGATAAGAGTATTTGCTTTGATACCAACTTGATATTTGGAAGACTAAAATTTGCTTCATACATTTCTTGAGAAGAGATGAGTATATATATATGCAAAAGTGGTGGCTTCTAGATCCTAAAGCACATTCTTCTAGATTTATAATAATTCACCTAGTTCTAGGCACACTCTTTTAAGCCTAGATATATCTCCTTAGATACTTCTATAACAGTTACAAGTAGGGGTGGCAATCGTGTCGTGTCTAATCGTATCGTGTTATTAATCGTGTCGTGTCTTAACAGGTTTTGTGTCTAAACGGATAATTTCTAAACGTGTCTCAAAATATCAGACACGAACACGACACGATTAAGTAGCAGATCACATGTGACACGACACGTGTCACGATTAACTTTCTTGGAAATTAAAAATCGAAAAACATAACGGATAGACACGACACGATATGACACGATTAACACGACACAATTAAGAACGACCTGACTGATACGAATTTACACGAAACGACACGTTACACGACACAATTAACACGAAAAACATTAATTTTATATATTTTTCTGAACGTGTCACGATTAGACACGACACGATTAGACACGATTAGTTAACCGTGTCTTTATTCGTGTCACAGGTATACACGACACGATTAGTTAATTGTGTTTTATCGTGTTTATACAGATATCCGCAGATCTGAGTTGTTTAGACACGATTATTAATCGTGTCTAAACGTATAAGAGTTGTTTAGACACGGGATCCGTTAAGGTCAAACCCATATACGCTTTAAAGCAGATCGCGTCGTGTCGTTTAATCGTGTCGTGTCAGAAATTGCCACCCCTAGTTACAACCATACCTCATTCTAAAGAAACGTTCAACCACCATTAACAACCCCTGCAAGTTTCTGACAGCAGACTGCTTTTAGGACTGATGGAATTTTGTTTTTCTTCAAATCTTCTTTCTCAGAGTCAGTCTGATGAAGTAAATGGTCTGTTTACTCTACAAAAAATAGGATGGAACTGGTCATAGGGGCTGTTTACTCACAGAGGAAGGTTTTCTTCAATTGGAATAATTCTTTAGGCATAGACTGTATTTGTGTTATATATTTTCTTTTTCTAATCATGCTCCAGGAAGGTCATCCAGTCAGTGATGTTAATGGTGCATTATATGAAGCGATGCGTAAAGATCTAAGACGTGCAGTTGAAGAGATCAAAATGGAACTTGGTCAGGTTTATTACATACATACATTTTTTCATATCTGACTTGTTTGCTGAACTTTATGTATAGTCGTATCCATCTACTAACCTGATAAGTTGCTTCGTTCCAACACCTTTTATTGTCCTTTGCCCCTTGCAGCATAGGTTTCAAGACACATCTCCTCCAAAGAGTGGAGACCAAGTATCAGCAAAAGTTGCTGAAGCTGTTGATACTGACTCTTTTCTTGGGAAAAACCATGAAATGAAAGTGGATCCGGTATTTGAGGTGAATCATCACTACATTTTCTCCTGTTATTAATTAAACAAGCATTGGAGTTAGCGGAACCCTGTATTATCTTATTTTCTTGGAAAGCTCATAGAGGGGTAGATAGAAGAATTCATGGTAAAGTAGAAGAATTTCTTGCATGTTTTGTAGCTTTACCGGCATATTTATATCTTAGTAGTGATTATAGCAGATTAGTCTTGAATGATCCAGCTTTTCAAGTTCGGAACATAAATAAGAGAATCTCAAATAATAACCAATTGCATAATTAATAACCAATTGCATAAGTGTGTTCATGTAGTTATTTTGGCTTGCAGAGGAGGACTAATGTCAAGAAAAGGATGTCTAAACGGCTGACAGAGGAGGCGGAGAAATATATTGATGAATTCATTTTGAATATTGTGGACACCGACATCTCATCAATTGACGGGTAAAGGATCGATACGAGCTCCTCACTAGGAGTAGTAGGAGTAGTGAAGCTACTAGACACATGTTATGAAACTACTTCAGTCCTAGTTTCACCTAGAAGAGGATCTGTTCCTGTTGAAATGGATGGGGTTGTGTTGCCATGGTTGCGGTGGGAGACCAGTCAGTGATGACATTACCCCACAATCTTCCAAGCAGAAGAAGGTCGAGATAGAGTCGACCACCCCAACAAATGCACATGTAATTTTCCTCTCCATGATTTCAGTAGTTTGCAGGGTTTTGTTATTCTTTCATATTATTAAGTTATTATTCAACTAAATAATAGGAGGAAGAATCTAACAACGAACGAGGAGGCAGCCAAGGCTATTACATGAGTAGCCAAGCCAAGGTAGTTGCACCCCTGGAACATGTCCCACAACTGGAAGGTGGTCAATGGATTTCGAGAAATTGAAGATTTTCACTCAACCGAAGTCTCCTCGTTCTCCAAGCAGGAGGAGGAGGATTGATGTGGATGACTATATGATTGTTGTTATGAGCGAAGAAGACTTCTCATTTGAAAGATGGAGCCAGCACCAGAGAATCAATTCTGGGGGTCTGCTCCTCTGTAGCCACATGGCGTTCTTTTAGGAGTCTGCGTTGTTGCAGTTGCAAAGTCGAAGAGGTAAGTCGACCATCTTGTCTTGAACAGGGGAGGGGTTTCAAAAAGAAAATGTGCAGCAAAAATTGTGGTTGGTACTAGTTAGTGAGTAACCTTCCGGGTTCGTTCTCTATTTAATTATTATTCTTATTATGTAATATTTTTTTAACTGATGTTAGCGTGGTATTTGGTTGGAGTTTTTAAAATTCAAGCTCTTAGCTTTGATACTAGAATTGTAACTGTAATAGGACACAAGTGCCAGGCATACCCTTCCTCTCATCGTTTTCAGCAAACCAACGACCACCTCTGCTGTCTCTACCGAATATGAGTCAGTTATTTCATTTACCTCATGTAATCTTATATATCTAATGATTATGATTATGATTAGATTATGATTAGACCATAACGATGGCGCCCTCCTTATTCATCCGGATTCACATTCCTCTCTCCTATTTAACACCACCTGCTTTGACCCTAGCTTGTAATGCAGACACATTCACCGTGTGAACCGTACTCGATATTCGACGACTCGGTCTCTGTCAACATGATGGGCAATGACATCACTTACCCGGTCAAGATGGGCACCGGAGGGTTGTATGATGCCCCTGAATGTGTCGACATCCGCGGCAATTATATTCCTCCAAAATTTCTAATATTTACACGTTTTATTGCCTTGCAGAATTATATTTTCGTTTTTGATTATTTTATATTTTTTATAATATAAAGTAACTAAAACGACCTACATATTCGTCATTACACTTAGAAGAAAAATAACCATAACAATTGTCAACGCAACAACTAACTTTCGATTTGTTCGACTTTCAAAAGCTCGGGCATTCACAAAATCCAATTGTTTTTTCAAATGCCTCTTTGTTGAAATTACATCACTGCAATCCTGCCATACAGACAAATAACTGGATAGAAAATCGAATTAGGATTACCAACTATGAAATTACCTCAAAATTGGGGCAACCGTGGAACTGCCGAGTAAAATTCTACCACATACTCGTTGATTTCACGGAGCAGACAAGCTCACAGTAGCACAATCTCGTCATTATCACTCCATGGCAGGGGTTGAGTGAAGAGTTTGAGCGAGAATGCATAAGACGACTTGGGTGTCGTCGGTTGTCACCCAACATATAAGCAACTTCGTCGTCAATCTTCATGGTACGTTGTAACCCTTGATCTGCTCTCGCTTGCTGATCTCTTATCTCTGCTTTCGTTGGTTAGTCTCTCCTCTTTTTTCACCAAAGAGTCATCACATGTTCACCACCATGAACTGTGATTTTCTCGAGACTGAATACTACTACCATACCCAACCTAGTGGTCAGGGGGAGAAAAAATATATAGACACATTAAGTTGGCTTCCCTCCTCAGAGGAGGACATAATAAACAACCATAGTTCCGAAGAAGAGTCGAAAAATGAGTTACCTCCTGAAACGTACATACAATCTATGGCATAACCAAGTGTCACCGAACAAATCATACCAAGTGTCACATAACAAATCATACCAAACCTGATGTCTGAGGTAAGTAATACTAAAGACTGATAATCTGTCTAGTTCCTCTATTTTTGGTCACCATGAAATATCGATAGAACAGGTGGAACCAATAGCTGAGAAAACAACAAGATATATCCTACCACCAAGAAATAATAGAGGAATTCCACCCAAACGATACTCCCCAGGAAAAGAAGCTCAAGGAGAAAAGTGTCCAATAGGGAACATAGCCAGGGGAGTTTATCTGAAGAAGCTAAGGCATACGTCGTCAAAATATATTCGGAACAAATTCCGAATACAGTACAACAAGCCTTGAAATCAAAGAATTGGATAGAAGCAATGAAGATACAAATGGAAGCATTAAAGAAGAGCCACCAATGGGAGAAATGTATCTTACCGACGGGAAAAAATCCAGTTGGATATCGATGGGTATTTACGATCAAATACAAACCATACGGAACCATAGAAAGATACAAAGCTCGGTTGGTAGCAAATGGATATACTCAAGCATATGGAATTAACTACTCTGAGACATTCTCCCAGTAGCCAAAATTGACACAATTAGAGTGTTGTTCTCAATAGCTGTGAATGAAGACTGTCCGATCCACCAGTTTGATGTAAAGAATGCTTTCCTACATGGAGAGTTAGAAGAAGAAGTATACATGGAAGCACCACCTAGATTCACATATGAGTTTCAATCAAGAGAAGTATGTCGACTGAAGAAGATATTTTATGGGCTGAAAACAATCACCTCGAGCATGGTTTGACATATTTACCTTAGTAATAAAACGATATGGATACAAACAGAGCAATTCAGACCACACTCTCTTCATCAAACAAAAAAGTAATTTAATAAGATGCTTAATTATATATGTTGATGATATGATCATTACAAGAAATGATAAAGAAGAGGTGTCAATACTAAGGGAAAATCTATTTACTAAATTTGAGATGAAGGACTTGGAAGACTCAAGTATTTCTTGGGAATAGAAGTACTAAGATCTAAACAAGGTATTTTTATATTTCAAGGAAAATATATTTTAGATCTATTACCAGAAACAAGGATGATCGATTGTAAACCGGCGGCTACACCAATGGTAACAAATCATGGACTTCGGATAGTAGAAGGAGCACAACTGGCAGAGAAAGAGAAATATCAACGAATGGTCGGAAAATTGATATATCTCTCATACACACGTCTGAATATCGCGTATGCTGTAGGAGTGGTAAGCCAGTTCATGCATCAACCTCAGAAAGAGCATATGGATGTTGTATGGAGACTTATAAAGTACTTGAAGGGGACATCAGGTCACATGATACTCTTCAAGCCAAGCATACACTTGAAGATACAAGGATAAACCGATGCGGATTGGGCAGGCAATCCAACAGACCGAAGATCGGCATCAGGGTATTTCACCCTTGTCGGAGGAAACCTGGTTACATAGAAAAACAAAAAACAGAAAGTGGTGGCACTATCAAGTGCAGAAGCAGAATTCCGAGGATTGATAGAAGTTTTATGGTTACAAAAATCGCTAACTGAGATTGGATTTCCCCCATATCAGTCTAGCAAAATTATGTGCGATAATCAAGCCGCAATCAGCATTGCACACAACCCGGTACAACATGACCGTACCAAACATGTAGATGTGGATCAACACTTTATCAAAGAAACGCTAGAAGCAGGAATTGTGGAGCTACCATATGTGCGATCCGAAGATCAGCTAGCAGATATATTAACTAAGGAAGTAAATGAACGAATTTTCAACAATATACTCAACAAGGTAATCATTGGAAATCTCACTGCTTAACTTTAGGGGGAGTGTTAGAAATAATACTGAAATATTTAGGAAAAAACTGTTAGTAATAAGTCAAACAAATAGAGCTGTTATGAATAGTAGAAATAGCTGCTAGATTTAAATGTATAAATATGATACATGTAATCTAGTCTAGATAACTTACTCAATACAAATCTTCAATATTCAATCCAATTTTCTACAAGTGACGCCTCCGTAGCCCTCCTAGCGGCATTGATCGCCCCACGAGTTTCCCCAGATGACCGCTCTGTGACGATACACTCGCATTCAACAGCTCGCCCTGAGAGGAAACACTCCTAGGATACACCCTTCTAGGATGGGGTTGGGGGGGCGGGATCAAAAACCGTGATCCAACATTCATGGTCTTCTCAAGGAGAATCTTCAAAACTAGAGGAAGAGATTTGAGCGGCTCTTAGGGAATGGATTTTGCTCAGCTGCTGCTAGGTTGATGTAACACAGTTATTCTGATCCGAAACCAAAGCGACCGTTTTTTAGATTAAAATATTATTATTTTTAAAGAGTGGAAACTTGCGCAATAGAAACGATATGAGAGCAACTACACTTGTGACTCTCTTATAGTCTTATCCCTTTTAGGACTTGTGTGACACAAGTTGTGTCTAACATGATGAGCTCAAGATCCAGATCGACAAAATCCAACCCCGACTCCTTCTGGACTCCTTGGATTGGAGAGAAGTCCGTCAAGAGGAGAAACCGAAAAGGTAGCGATCATCGTCTCTCCATCGTAGAGTTCCTCCAAGAAAAGTACCACAAGCTAAAGGATATGGTGGTCGGTCCCGGCGGTGGAGCAGGGGTAGGCTGCGGTGCGGGCCTGGGTCTTGGGTTAACTGGCGGTGTGGGTGCCGGCCCGTGGTCTTCGGACCAGGTGAAGGTGGCTGTAGGATTTGGAGTGGGTTGCGGACTTGGGTTAGGGATTGGATATGGGATTGGGATAGGATATGGTGTTACAGTGGAGTCATTGAGTCGTAAGAATTCCGATTCTGATAGAGGGATTATAAATCTCTAGTTCTTGTTTGCTTTCATCATTGCGTTTTAGTTCTTGTTTGAATGAGATTTTATTGCTGAACTTCTACGACGTTTGTCCATGCTGGAGACAATTCAGTGTTCGTATCAGAAACAGGTTTAATTATTTTTTTGATAATGTCTTGATAGATTGATTATATCGTGTCATAAATAGGTTCATTCTAGCTTAAATGGGTTGAATCGACTGACCCAGATAGCGCTTTTTGCCCTGTGGAAGCTTTTAGCGCCGAATAGGCCACCTTAAGGCCACGATAGTCTCCACAATATGCTCCGTCTCCTCAAGCTCTACTCCCAGCGAGCGCCACCACCCAACGCATTGGGACGACAATGGCTCCACTTCCCAGCATAATGACCAGGGCCGAGACAGAAGAGCTTATCGCCTGAACAATGAAGGAACATAAATGTGGGGTTAGGCATTGCCTAAGAGACAAGGTGTCACATACCTTTACTGTTGAGATCATGGCGATCACTGTCCCACCTCAAGTCCAGATTCCTCGGATGGACTATTACCGAGGAGAGAGCGACCCACTGGAACACATCCAGAGGAACGAAGCCTCTCTCCTGGGATGAACGAACGACGATAACCTTTTCATGTTGCTTTTCCCTGTGACCAATGGAGGTGTCGCCTCTTATTGTTTCTTGGGACTCGTAAAGGCTTTCGCCAAGTCTTGGGTGAACCTCCAAGACAAGTTCATCGTGCAGTACATGGAAGAGGGACAACTTCTGAAGAGCGTTGGCACTCTGCACCACATCAAGCAAAGAAATGATGAAAGTTTGGATGTTTTCCTACTTTACGTAATTTCAATGCTACGTTTACTGTAGTTGGTTCTGATATCTCTCTAAGTATAGCTGATCAATTTCTAGATTCTTGTAATAACATTTTAAATATGTCTTATGTGTCTGATCATGTGAACATGAACAGTGATGATATTGAAGATACTCATCTTGATTCAGGATACTTTATAAACAACTTACAGTTTTCATGTTTTTTTATCCTAAACCCTAAACCCTCGGGTTTAGGGTTTAGTTGTGGCATATGCATCTGGGCCATCCTTTTACAAATCTGGTTATTAATTTTCTACGTCTTCAAAATTTGCCTACTAAATATGTGTCTTCTGAATGTGCTACTTGTGCAGTTGGGAAAAGAAAAAGTCTATCACACTCCTCTTCGACCTCTGTTTATTCCTCTATTTGGAACTGGTTCAGGTTGATATGTGGGGCCTTCACCATACACTTCAAGTAATATTTGATCTGGTCAGGTTGTACCGTCTGAGAATCCTATTCAACATTCAAAGATGAAACAGGTTAAGATAAATCTGTTATTCGTTAGATAAAAACTCCATTCATGAGAAATTGTTAATTTTGTGCTTGCTACTGAATAAACAACTGATATTCTCTCAAAACCTCTCACTAAGAAAACCTTTGTGCTTTGCAGGAAGAAGTTATGTGTTTTTTCGATTGAAGAATTCAAGTATCGTATAACTTCTTCAACCTGTTTTTTTCCTCCTGGATAAGCATGGTATCGTTCTTTAGCTCTAGTATGTTTTCAACTAATACTATTTTTGAAGTTCATCAAGTATATCCCATCAGTTGCTTAAGTATAGTGGGACTCATGATTCCTTGGTTGTCACTAGCAGGATATATGCACAATAGTACTTTACTCACTTTGTACATCTTTCTCATACTAAAGTTCTGTACATGCTTATCTTATCTTATGTAGATTGAAACTGTGTCATTGTGACTGTACTTAGGTTATATATAGGGTGCTTTATGAATTAAATGATAGTAGAGTACTTCACCTCATCTGGACTCAGCTTAACCTCATGTATTTCTGTGAAAGAAGAAAAGGGGTGGGGGTCATTCTGTAGTGAAAAGCAAATTAATTCTGGCATAGGGCATAACTTGATTCCAAAAACAGAGTGATTCATCCTCAAGAAAACGTCAAGATACTTTAGGTGATCACTCTTGAGGAAGAAAAGATAATGGCTTAAACCTTTCAGCTATGTTGGTAAGACAGGAGCTCAAACTCCTTTGTCAGTAAAAAAAAAGAGCATAAAAATAACTAGGTAAACTCAGTGAAAGCAAAATGAGTGAAGTGTATGATGGTGTTGAAGTAGTTATGAGTTCAAAAGAAGATTGAGTCTGAAAAAGGTTGAGTGTGAAGGCTACTCTGTCTAGATGATCAAGTGTACCTTATTGCACTGGTTCTAGTTAAATTTAGTGTGGTGGAAATTGTGCATCTGATAAGCTGACATGATGGAGAATAGATATGTTTAAGTATGTGCAAATTCAGTGATAATATAGTTATGTACTTAGTGTACTTGTCCTAGTAAACTAACCAAAACGTGGGATTCTTTTGAGTTATCATTGTCTTGTCCACTGTGTGTGTGGAGAAACCCAGGTTTTCTGCAGGTAATTGGTATAGTTGAAGTCATCCATGTCTGCTGAAGATCTTGCTGTGAACAAGGGGATCAAATTGAAAAGAATGAAGGTGTTTAAGAAAGGACAAGAACAAGCATGAGGATATAAGTGAAACAATGTCATATTTTCAAGGTTAAAATGTTATGGCTCAAAGTTTAAATGGTATGGCTACTTCTATAGATATCATGTTCATGTAGGTGTACACAAACACCTTATGATCATAATTTACGATTTCTTTGATTTCATTGTGTTCTTCTTCAATCCTCTCCTTCATTCTTAAAGATCTAAAGTTCCTATCAGGGTCTATGGTCTAGGGTTGACGGTATACACTCTAGGGTCTAGGGTCTACGGTCCAAGGTGTACAGTCTAAGGTCTACGGTCTAGAGGCTAGATTCTACGATGTAGGGTTTATGGTCTTCGGTCTACGGTGCAGGGTCTACGGTGCAGGGTCTACGGTGTAGGGTCTAGGGTCTACAGTTTAGGGTATATGGTTTACGGTCTACGGTGTAGGGTTTATGGTTTACGGTCTAGGGTCTAAGGTCTACGATGTAGAGTCTACAATCTACAGTCAATGGTGTAAGATCTATGATTTAGGGAGTATGGTCTACGGTGTAGGGTTTACAGTCAAGGATCCAGGGTCTAGGATCTAGAGTCTAGGGTGTACGGTTTAGGGTTTATCGTGTACGGTTTAGGGTCTAGGGTTACGGTGTAGGGTCTAGGGTTAAGGGTCTATGGTCTACGGTCAAGGGTCCATGGTCTACAATCTAGGGTCTAGAGTGCACAGTCTAGGGTCTAGGGTTAAGGCTCTAGGGTTTACAGTCTAGCGTCTACGGTCTAGGGTATATGTTTAAGGGTCTAGGGTCTACGATGTATGGTCTACGATGTATGGTCTACGATGTATGGTCTACGATGTATGGTCTACGATGTATGGTATATGGTCTATGGTTTAGGATCTAAAGTCCATAATCTACGATGTAGGGTCTATTGTCTAGGGTCTTGGGTCTAATGGTGTAAGGTCTTGGGTCAACGGTGTAGGGTCTAGGGTCTGCGATCTATGGTCTACGGTCCAATGATGTAGGGTCTAAGGTCTACGATGTAGGGTATAGGGTCTACAATGTAGGGTGTAGGGTCTACGGTTTAGGGTCTTGGGTCTAGGGTCTATGGTGTACGATCTAGGGTAGAGGGTTAAGGGTCTAGAGTCTACGACCTACGATCTAGGGTTAAGAGTCTAAGATCTACGGTCTAGGGCGTACGGTCTTAAGTCTAGGATCTAGGGTTACAGTTCTATGGTCTACAATCTAGGATCTAGGGTCTAGGTTCTCCTGTTTAGGGTCTAAGGTTCAAGGGCCTAGGGTCAAAGGGTCAAAGGTTCAGTTAAAGTACTTTTCTTCTCATACTAATTCGATACATATCGGTGTAATGACGTTAACATAATATATATTTTTGGATCCGAAATCAACTATTTTCCGTGATGGTACCCCTTTGAGTTTCGATCGATTTTGTAGTTTTTTGGATTTCTCCTCAATCGGAACTCTATTTTCGATGAAATAAATTGTGTTTGCCTTCTGACTTGATCAAGAATATTTTCTACACAATCCTACTCAAAATATAGGATCAAATAATGTGGTGATCAAATGTATATCCCACGTTAAAGACCTTTTTCTGAATCATACCTCGATATATATCATGGTATTAATGTTAAAATAATATGTATTTTTGGAGCCTAAATCAACTATTTTCCGTGATGGTACCCATTTGAGTTTCGATCGATTTTGTAGTTTTTCAATTTCTCCTCAATCGGAACTCTATTTTCGATGAAATAAATTGTGTTTACTTTCGTACTTGATCAAGTATATTTTCTACACATTCCTACTAAAAATATAGGTTCAAATAACCTGGTGATCAGTCGTATATCCCACGTTAAAGACATTTTTCCAAGATCGTACCTTAATAATTTCGTCTGATTTCGTAGTTCTATCAATATCTCATCACTCACAACTTCGTTTTCAGTGAAATTAGTTTTATTTGCATACTAACTCGATATATATCGGGGTATTAACGTTAACATAATATATACTTTTGGATCCCAAATCAACTATTTTCTGTGCTGGTACCTCTTTGAGTTTCGATCGATTTTGTAGTTTATTGAATTTCTCCTCAATCAGAACTCTATTTTCGATGAAATAAACTGTGTTTGCCTTCGTACTTGATCAAGTATATTTTCTACACATTCCTACTAAATATATAGGTTCAAATAATGTGGTGATCAATTGTATATCCCACGTTAAATACCTTTCTCCGAGATATTACCTTATTAGTTTCGTCCAATTTCGTAGTTCTGCCAATATCTCATCACTCACAACTTCGTTTTCAGTGAAATAAGTTATATTCGCGTAATCACTCGATATATATCGTGTTAATAATGTTAAACCAATATATATTTTTGGAGCCCAGATCAACTATTTTCCGTGATGGTACCCCTTTGAGTTTCAATCGATTTTGTAGTTTTTTGAATTTCTCGTCAATCAGAACTCTATTTTCAATAAAATAAATTGTGTTTGCCTTCGCACTTGATCAAGCATATTTTATACACAAGCCTATTCAATATATAGGATCAAAGCACGTGGTGATCAAATGTATATCCCACGTTAAAGACCTTTTTTCAAGATCATACCTTATTAAATTCGTCCGATTTCGTAGTTCTTTCAATATCTCATCACTCACAACTTTTTTTCCAATGAAATTAGTTTTATTCGCATACTAACTTGATATATATCAGGGTATTAATGTTAAAATAATATGTATTTTTGGAGCCCAAATCAACTATTTTACTTGATGGTACCCCTTTGAGTTTCGATTGATTTTGTAATGTTTTGATTTCTCCTCAATCAGAACTCTATTTTCGATGAAATAAATTGTGTTTGCTTACACACTTTATCAAGTATATTTTCTACACATTCGTACTAAAAATATAGGTTCAAATAACCTGGTGATCAGTTGTATATCCCACGTTAAAGACCATTTTCCGAGATCGTACCCTAGTAATTTCGTCCGATTTCGTAGTGGTGTCAATATCTCATCACTCACAACTTCAGTTTCAGTGATATTAGTTTTATTCGCATCCTAACTCGATATATATCGGGGTATTAACATTAATATAATATATATTTTTGGATCCCAAATTAACTATGTTCCGTCCTTTGAGTTTCGATCGATTTTGTAGTTTTTTGAATTTATCCTCAATCGGAACTCTATTTTGGATGAAATAAATTGTGTTTGCCTTCGTACTTGATCAAGAATATTTTATACACATTCATACTCAAAATATAGGATCAAATAACGTGGTGATCAAATGTATATCCCACGTAAAAGACCTCTTTCCGAGATCGTACCTTATTAGTTTCGTTTGATTTCGTAGTTCTGTCAAGGGTCTAGGGTTAAGGGTCTACGTACGGTCTACGATCAAGGGTCCAGGGTCTACAATCTAGGGTCTAGAGTGTACAGTCTAGGGTCTTGGGTTAAGGCTGTAGGGTTTACGGTCTAGCGTCTACGGTCTAAGGTATAGGTTTAAGGGTCTAGAGTCTACGATGTATGGTCTATGGTTTAGGATCTAAAGTCCAGGGTCTACGATGTGGGGTCTATTGTCTTGGGTCTAATGGTGTAAGGTCTTGGGTCAATGGTGTAGGGTCTAAAGTCTACGGTCCAATGATGTAGGATCTAAGGTCTACAGTGTAGGGCTTATGATCTAGCGTCTAGGTTCTACGGTGTAGGGTCTACAATATAGGGTCTATAGTTTAGGGTCTTGGGTCTACGGTGTACGATCTAGGGTAGAGGGATAAGGGTCTAGAGTCTACGACCTACGATCTAGGGTTAAGAGTCTAAGACCTACGGTCTAGGGTGTACGGTCTTAAGTCTAGGATTTAGGGTTACAGTTCTATGGTCTACAATCTAGAATCTAATCACATGGTGATCAAATGTATATCCCACGTTAAACACCTTTTTCCGAGATCATACATTATTAGTTTCGTCCGATTTTGTAATTCTTTCAATATCTCATCACTCACAACTTCATTTTCAGTGAAATTAGTTTTATTTGCATACTAACTCGATATATATCGGGGCGACGACCGCAGGGCGACGAGCTGAGGGCGACGAGCGCAGGGCGACGAGCTGAGGGCGACGAGCGCAGTGTGCAGGGTGACGAGCGCAGGGCGCATGGCGAGGAGCGGAGGGCGACAAGCGCAGGGTGACGAGCGCAGGGCGACGAGCGCAGGGCGACGAGCGCAGGGCGACGAGCGCAGGGCGACGAGCGCAGGGCGACGAGCGCAGGGCGACGAGCGCAGGGCGACGAGCGCAGGGCGACGAGCGCAGGGCAACGAGCGCAGGGCGACGAGCGCAGGGCGCAGGACGACGATTGATGAGTGCAAGGCGCAGGGCGACGAGCGCAGGGCGACGAGCGCAGGGCGACGAGCGCAGGGCGACGAGCGCAGGGCGACGAGCGCAGGGCGACGAGCGCAGGGCGACGAGCGCAGGGCGACGAGCGCAGGGCGACGAGCGCAGGGCGACGAGCGCAGGGCGACGAGCGCAGGGCGACGAGCGCAGGGCGACGAGCGCAGGGCGACGAGCGCAGGGCGACGAGCGCAGGGCGACGAGCGCAGGGCGACGAGCGCAGGGCGACGAGCGCAGGGCGACGAGCGCAGTGTGCAGGGCGACGAGCGCAAGGCAACGAGCGGAGGGCGTAGGGCGACGCAGGGCCTAGGGCGACGCAGGGCCTAGGGCGACGCATGGTGCAGGGCGCAGGATGGTGCAGGGCGCAGGATGGTGCATGGCGACGTTGGGTGAAGCGCGACTCAGGGTGCAGGGCGACACAGGGCGTAGAGAGCCTGACGCAAGGCGGCCAAGGGCGCAAGACGCAGGGCGAAAATAGGCGCAGGGTAGAGGGCGCAGGGCAGAGGGTGTAGGGCGACGCAGGGCGCGGGGCGACGCAGGGCGCGGGCGCGGGACGACGCAGGGCGCGGGCGACGCAGGGCATAGGGCGCGGGGCGACACAGGGCGACGCAGGGTGCACGACGACGAGGGGCGACACAGGGCGACGCAGGGCGCAGGGTGACGCAGGGCGACACAGGGCGTAGGGCGCAGGGCGACGTAGGGCATGGGGCGATGCAGGGCGAAGGGCGACGCACGGCGCAGAGTGACGCTGGGCGAAGGGCGATGCAAGGCGCAGTCCGCAGCGACGCAGGTCGCGGGGCGTCGCAGGGCGATGCAGGGCAGTGCAGGATGCAGGTCGACGCAGGGCGCAGGGCGATGTAGGGGCGCAGGGGCGACGTAGGGCGCGAGCCGACGCAGGGCGCAGGGCGGCGCAGGGCGCAGGGCGACGCAGGGCGCTGGGCGACGCAGGGCGCTGGGCGACGCAGGGCGCTGGGCGACGCAGGGCGCAGGGCGACGCAGGGCGCAGGGCGTAGGGCGCAGGGCGACATAGGGCGCTGGGCATAGGGCTACGCAGGGCGTAGAAGGTGGAACACAGGGTGACGCAGGGCATACGGGGCGGGCCGTAGGGCGACGCAGGGCAAAGGGTGACGCTAGGCGAAGGGCGACGCAGGGCGTAGGGCGACGCAGGGCGTAGGGCGACGCAGGGCGTAGGGGGCGGGGCGTAGGGCGACGCAGGGCGTAGGGGGCGGGGCGTAGGGGGCGGGCCGCAGGGTGACGCAGGGCAAAGGGTGACGTTGGGCGAAAGGCAACGCAGGGCGCAGGGCTACTCAAGGCGCAGGGTGCAGGTCGACGCAGGGCGCAAGACGCAGGGCGCAGTGAGGCGCAGTCCGCAGCGACGCAGGGCGCAGGGCGCGGGGCGACGTAGGGCGCGGGGCGACGTAGGGCGCAGGTCGATGCAGGGTGCAGGTCGACGCAGGGCGCAGGACGACGCAGGGCGCAGGGCGACGCTGGGCGAAGGGCGGCGCTGGGCGAAGGGCGACGCAGGGTGCAGGGCGCAAGGCGTAGGGCGACGTAGGGCGCAGAGCGACGCAGGGCGCAGGTCGGGGGCGAGGAAGGGCGTGGGGCGATGCAGGGCGCGGGGCGACGCAGGGCGCAAGTCGATGCAAAGCGACGCAGGGTGCAGGTCGACGCAGGGCGTAGGGCGCAGGGTGACGCAGGGCGCAGGGCTAGTCAAGGTGCAAGGCGTAGGGCGCAGGTCGACGCAGGGCGCGGGGCAATGTAGGGCGCAGGGCGCGGGGCGTTGCAGGTCGCGCGGCGACGCAGGGCGCAGGTCGATGCAGGGCGACGCAGGGTGCAGGTCGACGCAGGGCGTAGGGCGTAGGGCGACGGTGGGCGAAGGGCGGTGTAGGGCGAAGCGCGGCTCAGGGTGCAGGGCGACACAGGGTGTAGATAGCCCGACACAGTGCGGCCAAGGGCGCAAGACACAAATAGGAGCAGGGCAGAGGGCGTGGGGCGACGCAGGGCGCAGGGAAACGCAGGGCGCAGGGCGACACCGGGTGCAGGGCGACGCCGGGCATAGGGCGCGGGGCGACGCAGTGCGCGGGGCGACGAAGGGCGACGGAGGGTGCGGGGCGACGAAGGGCGCGGGGCAACGAAGGGCGCGGGGCTACACAGGGCGACACATGGCGACGCAGGGCGCGGGGCGACACAGGTTGCGAGGCAACGTAGGGCGCGAGGCGACGCAGGACGCGAGGCGAAACAGAGCACAAGGCGACACAGGGCGCAAGGCGACACAGGGCGCGGGGCGACGCAGGACGCGGGGCGACGCAGGACGCGGGGCGACGCAGGACGCTGGCGACGCAGGGCATAGGGCGCCATAGGGCATAGGGCGCGGGGCGACACAGGGCGTAGGGCGCGGGGCGACACAGGGCGCGGGGTGACACAGGGCGCAGGGCGCGGGGCAACACAGGTTGCGGGGCGACGCAGAGCGCGGGGCGACACAGGACGCTGGCGACGCAGGGCATAGGGCGCGGGGCGCCACAGGGCATAGGGTGCGGGGAGCCACAGGGCATAGGGCGCGGGGCGACACAGGGCATAGGGCGCGGGGCGACACATGGCGCGGGGCGACACAGGGCACGGGGTGACACAGGGCGCGGGGTGACACAGGGCGCAGGACATATGGCGCAGAGCGCGGGGCAACACAGGATGCGGGGCGACGCAGGGCGCTGGGCGTAGGGCGTAGGGCGACATAGGGCGCTGGGCGTAGGGCTACGCAGGGCGGTGGGGGTGGAACGCAGGGTGACGCAGGGCATACGGGGCGGGCCGTAGGGCGACGCAGGGCAAAGGGTGACGCTAGGCGAAGGGCGACGCATGGCGTAGGGCGACGCAGGGCGTAGGGGGCGGGGCGTAGGGGGCGGGGCGTAGGGGGCGGGGCGTAGGGGGCGGGCTGCAGGGTGACGCAGGGCAAAGGGTGACGCTGGGCGAAAGGCAACGCAGGGCGCAGGGCTACTCAAGGCGCAGGGTGCAGGTCGACGCAGGGCGCAATACGCAGGGCGCGGGGTGCTGCATGGCGCGGGGAGACGTAGGGCGCAGGTCGATGCAGGGCGACGCAGGGTGCAGGTCGACGCAGGGCGCAGGGCGACGCTGGGCGAAGGGCGGCGCTGGGCGAAGGGCGACGTAGGGTGCAGGGCGCAAGGCGTAGGGCGACGTAGGGCGCAGAGCGACGCAGGGCGCAGGTCGGGGGCGAGGAAGGGCGTGGGGCGATGCAGGGCGCGGGGCGACGCAGGGCGCAAGTCGATGCAAAGCGACGCAGGGTGCAGGTCGACGCAGGGCGTAGGGCGCAGGGTGACGCAGGGCGCAGGGCTAGTCAAGGTGCAAGGCGTAGGGCGCAGGTCGACGCAGGGCGCGGGGCAATGTAGGGCGCAGGGCGTTGCAGGTCGCGCGGCGACGCAGGGCGCAGGTCGATGCAGGTCGACGCAGGGCGTAGGGCGACGGTGGGCGAAGGGCGGTGTAGGGCGAAGCGCGGCTCAGGGTGCAGGGCGACACAGGGTGTAGATAGCCCGACACAGTGCGGCCAAGGGCGCAAGACACAAATAGGCGCAGGGCAGAGGGCGTGGGGCGACGCTGGGCGACGCCGGGTGCAGGGCGACGCATGGCATAGGGCGCGGGGCGACGAAGGGCGCGGGGCGACGCAGGGTGCGGGGCGACGAAGGGCGCGGGGCGACACATGGCGACGCAGGGCGCGGGGCGACACAGGGCGCGGGGCGACACAGGGCGCGGGGCGACACATGGCGACGCAGGGCGCGGGGCGACACAGGTTGCGAGGCAACGTAGGGCGCGGGGCGACGCAGGACGCGAGGCGAAACAGAGCACGAGGCGACACAGGGCGCAAGGCGACACAGGGCGCGGGGTGACGCAGGACGCGGGGCGACGCAGGACGCTGGCGACGCAGGGCATAAGGCGCCATAGGGCATAGGGCGCGGGGCGACACAGGGCATAGGGCGCGGGGCGACACAGGGCGCGGGGTGACACAGGGCGCAGGGCATATGGCGCAGGGCGCGGGGCAACACAGATTGCGGGGCGACGCAGAGCGCGGGACGACACAGGGCGCGGGGCGACACAGGGCGCGGGGTGACACAGGGCTCGGGGCGACGCAGGGCATAGGGCTACACTGGGCGCGGGGCGACACAGGGCGCGGGGCGACACAGGGCGCGGGGCGACACAGGGCGCGGGGCGACGCAGGGCATATGGCGCAGGGAGCGGGGCGACACAGGGCTCGGAGCGACGCAGGGCGACACAGAACGCAGGGCGAAGGACGCTGGGCGACGGGGCATATCGCGCTGGGCGCGGGGCGAAGCAGGGCGCGGGGCGACGTAGGGCGCAGTAAGGCGCAGTCCGCAGCGACGCAGGGCGACGCAGGGCGTAGGGCGCATGGCGACGCAGGGCGCAGGGCGATGCTGGGCGAAAGGAGGCCCAGGGCGAAGGGCGACGCAGAGTGCAGTGCGACGCTGGGCGAAGCGCGACTCAGGGTGAAGGGGGTAGAGAGCCCGACGCAGGCGGCCAAGGGTGCAAGACGCAGGGCGCAGGGCGGCCAAGGGCGTAGATAGGCGCAGGGCAGAGGGCGTGGGGCGACGCAGGGCGCAGGGAAACGCACGACACAGGGAAACGCAGGGCGCAGAGCGACGCAGGGTATAGGGTGACGCAGGGCGCAGTGCAACACAAGGCGAAGGGCGAGTCAGGTCGCTGGGCGACGCAGGGCCTAGGGAGACGCACAGTGCTGGGCGCAGGATGGTGCATGGCGACGTTGGGCGAAGCGCGGCTCAGGGTGCAGGGCGACACAGGGCGTAGAGAGCCTGACGCAGGGCGGCCAAGGGCGCAAGACGCAGGGCGCAGATAGTCGTAGGGTAGAGGGCGCATGGCAGAGGGTGCGGGGTGACGCAGGGCGCAGGGTAGAGGGCGCAGGGCAGAGGGCGCAGGGCAGAGGGTGTAGGGCGACGCAGGGCGTAGGGCGACGCAGGGCGTAGGGGGCGGGGCGACGCAGGGCGTAAGGGGCGCTAGGCGAAGGGCGACGTAGGGTGCAGGGCGCAAGGCGTAGGGCGACGTAGGGCGCAGAGCGACGCAGGGCGCAGGTCGGGGGCGAGGAAGGGCGTGGGGCGATGCAGGGCGCGGGGCGACGCAGGGCGCAAGTCGATGCAAAGCGACGCAGGGTGCAGGTCGACGCAGGGCGTAGGGCGCAGGGTGACGCAGGGCGCAGGGCTAGTCAAGGTGCAAGGCGTAGGGCGCAGGTCGACGCAGGGCGCGGGGCAATGTAGGGCGCAGGGCGTTGCAGGTCGCGCGGCGACGCAGGGCGCAGGTCGATGCAGGTCGACGCAGGGCGTAGGGCGACGGTGGGCGAAGGGCGGTGTAGGGCGAAGCGCGGCTCAGGGTGCAGGGCGACACAGGGTGTAGATAGCCCGACACAGTGCGGCCAAGGGCGCAAGACACAAATAGGCGCAGGGCAGAGGGCGTGGGGCGACGCTGGGCGACGCCGGGTGCAGGGCGCGGGGCGACGAAGGGCGCGGGGCGACGCAGGGTGCGGGGCGACGAAGGGCGCGGGGCGACACATGGCGACGCAGGGCGCGGGGCGACACAGGGCGCGGGGCGACACAGGGCGCGGGGCGACACAGGGCGCGGGGCGACACAGGGCGCGGGGCGACACATGGCGACGCAGGGCGCAGGGCGACACAGGTTGCGAGGCAACGTAGGGCGCGGGGCGACGCAGGACGCGAGGCGAAACAGAGCACGAGGCGACACAGGGCGCAAGGCGACACAGGGCGCGGGGTGACGCAGGACGCGGGGCGACGCAGGACGCTGGCGACGCAGGGCATAAGGCGCCATAGGGCATAGGGCGCGGGGCGACACAGGGCATAGGGCGCGGGGCGACACAGGGCGCGGGGTGACACAGGGCGCAGGGCATATGGCGCAGGGCGCGGGGCAACACAGATTGCGGGGCGACGCAGAGCGCGGGACGACACAGGGCGCGGGGCGACACAGGGCGCGGGGTGACACAGGGCTCGGGGCGACGCAAGGCATAGGGCTACACTGGGCGCGGGGCGACACAGGGCGCGGGGCGACACAGGGCGCGGGGCGACACAGGGCGCGGGGCGACACAGGGCGCGGGGCGACACAGGGCGCGGGGCGACGCAGGGCATATGGCGCAGGGAGCGGGGCGACACAGGGCTCGGAGCGACGCAGGGCGACACAGAACGCATGGCGAAGGACGCTGGGCGACGGGGCATATCGAGCTGGGCGCGGGGCGAAGCAGGGCGCGGGGCGACGTAGGGCGCAGTCCGCAGCGACGCAGGGCGTAGGGCGCATGGCGACGCAGGGCGCAGGGCGATGCTGGGCGAAAGGAGGCCCAGGGCGAAGGGCGACGCAGGGCGACGCAGAGTGCAGTGCGACGCTGGGCGAAGCGCGACTCAGGGTGAAGGGGGTAGAGAGCCCGACGCAGGCGGCCAAGGGTGCAAGACGCAGGGCGCAGGGCGGCCAAGGGCGTAGATAGGCGCAGGGCAGAGGGCGTGGGGCGACGCAGGGCGCAGGGAAACGCACGACACAGGGAAACGCAGGGCGCAGAGCGACGCAGGGTATAGGGTGACGCAGGGCGCAGTGCAACACAAGGCGAAGGGCGAGTCAGGTCGCTGGGCGACGCAGGGCCTAGGGAGACGCACAGTGCTGGGCGCAGGATGGTGCATGGCGACGTTGGGCGAAGCGCGGCTCAGGGTGCAGGGCGACACAGGGCGTAGAGAGCCTGACGCAGGGCGGCCAAGGGCGCAAGACGCAGGGCGCAGATAGTCGTAGGGTAGAGGGCGCATGGCAGAGGGTGCGGGGTGACGCAGGGCGCAGGGTAGAGGGCGCAGGGCAGAGGGCGCAGGGCAGAGGGTGTAGGGCGACGCAGGGCGCGGGGCGACGCAGGGCGTAGGGCGACGCAGGGCGTAGGGGGCGGGGCGACGCAGGGCGTAAGGGTGACGCTGGGCGAAAGGCAACGCACGGCGCATGGCTACTCAAGGCGCAGGATGCAGGTCGACGCAGGGCGCAAGACGCAGGGCGCAGTGACGCGCAGTCCGCAGCGACGCAGGGCGCAGGGCGCGGGGCGACGTAGGGCGTAGGGCACGGGGTGCTGCATGGCGCGGGGCGACGTAGGGCGCAGGTCGATGCAGGGCGACGCAGGGTGCAGGTCGACGCAGGGCGCAGGACGACGCAGGGCGCAGGGCGACGCTGGGCGAAGGGCGGCGCTGGGCGAAGGGCGGCGCTGGGCGAAGGGCGACGCAGGGTGCAAGGCGTAGGGCGACGTAGGGCGCAGAGCGACACATGGCCCAAGTCGACGCAGGGCGCGGGGCGACGTAGGGCGTGGGGCGACGTAGGGCGTGGGGCGACGTAGGGCGCGACGCGACGTAGGGCGCGGGGCGAGGAAGGGTGTGGGGCGAGGAAGGCGTGGGGCGATGCAGGGCGCGGGGCGACGCAGGGCGCAGGTCGATGCAAAGCGACGCAAGGTGCAGGTCGACGCAGGGTGACGCAGGGCGCAGGGCTAGTCAAGGTGCAAGGCGTAGGGCGCAGGTCGACGCAGGGCGCGGGGCAATGTAGGACGCAGGGCGCGGGGCGTTGCAGTCGCGCGGCGACGCAGGGCGCAGTTCGATGCAGGGCGACGCAGGGTGCAGGTCGATTCAGGGTGTAGGGCGACGGTGTAGGGCGAAGCGCGGCTCAGGGTGCAGGGCGACACAGGGCGTAGAGAGCCCGACACAGTGCGGCCAAGGGCGCAAGACGCAGGTATGCGCAGGGCAGAGTGCGTGGGGCGACGCAGGGCGCAGGGAAACGCAGGGCGCATGGCGACGCAGGGTGCAGGTCGACGCATGGCATAGGGCGCGGGGCGACGCAGGGCGCGGGGCGACACAGGGCGCGGGGCGACACAGGTTGCGAGGAAACGCAGGGCGCGAGGCGAAACAGAGCACAAGGCGACACAGGGCGCAAGGCGACACAGGGCGCGGGGAGACGCAGGACGCGGGGAGACGCAGGACTCTGGCGACGCAGGGCGCGGGGCGACACAGGGCGCGGGGCGACACATGGCGCGGGGCGACACAGGGCGCGGGGCGACACAGGGCGCGGGGCGACACAGGGCGCGGGGCGACACAGGGCGCGGGGCGACACAGGGCACGGGGCGACACACGGCGCGGGGTGACACAGGGCGCAGGGCATATGGCGCAGGGCAACACAGGTTGCAGGGCGACGCAGAGCGCGGGGCGACACAGGGTGCAGGGATACACAGGGCGCGAGGCGACACAGGGCGCGGGGCGACACAGGGCACGGGGCGACGCAGGGCATAGGGCTACACTGGGCGCGGGGTGACACAGGGCGCGGGGTGACACAGGGCGCGGGGTGATACAGGGTGCGGGGCGAGGCAGGACGCTGGCGACGCAGGGCATAGGGCGCGGGGCGCCACAGGGCATAGGGCGTGGGGTGCCACAGGGCATAAGGCGCGGGGCGCGGGGCGACACAGGGCGCGGGGCGACACAGGGCATGGGGCGACACAGGGCATGGGGCGACACAGGGCGCGGGGTGACACAGGGCATAAGGCGCGGGGCGCGGGGCGACACAGGGCGCGGGGCGACACAGGGCGCGGGGCGACGCAGGGCATAGGGCTACACTGGGCGCGGGGCGACGCAGGGCGCGGGGCAACGCAGGGCACGGGGTGACGCAGGCGCGGGGCGTCGCAGGCGCGGGGCGACGCAGGGCGCGGGGCGTCGCAGGCGCGGGGCGACGCAGGGCGCGGGGCGACGCAGGGAGTGGGTCGACACAGGCGCGGGGCGACGCAGGGCGCGGGGCGACGCAGGGCGCGGGGCGACGCAGGGCGCGGGGCGACGCAGGGCGCGGGGCGACGCAGGGCGCGGGGCGACGCAGGGCATAGGGCGACGCAGGGCATAGGGCGACGCAGGGCGCAGGGCGCAGGGCGACGCAGGCCGCAGGGCGTAGGGCGCAGGTCGCAGGGCGTAGGGGGTGGAACGCAGGGCGACACAGGGCATACGGGGCGGGCCGTAGGGCGATGCAGGGCAAAGGGTGACGCTGGGCGAAGGGCGATGCAGGGCGTAGGACGCAGGGCAAAGGGTGACGCTGGGCGAAGGGCGATGCAGGGCGTAGGACGCAGGGCGTAGGACGCAGGGCGTAGGACGCAGGGCGTAGGACGCAGGGCGTAGGACGCAGGGCGTAGGACGCAGGGCGTAGGACGCAGGGCGTAGGACGCAGGGCGTAGGACGCAGGGCGTAGGACGCAGGGCGTAGGACGCAGGGCGTAGGGCGACGCAGGGAGTAGGGCGTAGGGCGACGCAGGGCGTAGGGGGCGGGCCGCAGGGCAAAGGGTGACGCTGGGCGAAAGGCAACGCAGGGCGCAGGGCTACTCAAGGCGCAGGGTGCAGGTCGACGCAGGGCGCAAGACGCAGGGCATAGTGAGGCGCAGTCCGCAGCGACGCAGGGCGCGGGGCGACGTAGGGCGACGCAGGGCGCGGGGCGACGTAGGGCGACGCAGGGTGCAGGGCGCAAGGCGTAGGGCGACGTAGGGCGCAGAGCGACGCAGGGCGTAAGTCGACGCAGGGCGCGGGATGACGCTGGGCGCGGGACGACGTAGGGCGCGGGGCGAGGAAGGGTGTGGGGCGAGGAATGGCGTGGGGCGATGCAGGGCGCGGGGCGACGCAGGGCGCAGGTCGATGCAAAGCGACGCAGGGTGCAGGTCGACGCAGGGCGTAGGGCGCAGGGTGACGCAGGGCGTAGGGCGACGCAGGGCGCAGGGCTAGTCAAGGTGCAAGGCGTAGGGCGCAGGTCGACGCAGGGCGCGGGGCGATGTAGGGCGCAGGGCGCGGGGCGTTGCAGTCGCGCGGCGACGCAGGGCGCAGGTCGATGCAGGGCGACGCAGGGTGCAGGTCGACGCAGGGCGTAGGGCGACGGTATAGGGCGACGCAGGGAATAGGGCGCAGGGCGACGCAGGGCGCGGGGCGACTCAGGGCGCGGGACGACGCAGGTTGCGAGGCAACGCAGGGCGCGAGGCGAAACAGAGCACAAGGCGACACAGGGCGCAAGGCGACACAGGGCGCGGGGAGACGCAGGATGCGGGGCGACGCAAGACGCAGGGCATAGTGAGGTGCAGTCCGCAGCGACGCAGGGCGCGGGGCGACGTAGGGCGACGCAGGGTGCAGGGCGCAAGGCGTAGGGCGACGTAGGGCGTAGAGCGACGCAGGGCGCAAGTCGACACAGGGCGCGGGATGACGCTGGGCGCGGGACGACGTAGGGCGCGGGGCGAGGAAGGGTGTGGGGCGAGGAAGGGCGTGGGGCGATGCAGGGCGCGGGGCGACGCAGGGCGCAGGTCGATGCAAAGCGACGCAGGGTGCAGGTCGACGCATGGCGTAGGGCGCAAGGCTAGTCAAGGTGCAAGGCGTAGGGCGCAGGTCGACGCAGGGCGCGGGGCAATGTAGGGCGCAGGGCGCGGGGCGTTGCAGTCGCGCGGCGACGCAGGGCGCAGGTCGATGCAGGGCGACGCAGGGTGCAGGGCGTAGGGCGACAGTGTAGGGCGAAGCGCGGCTCAGGGTGCAGGGCGACACAGGGCGTAGAGAGCCCGACACAGTGCGGCCAAGGGCGCATGACGCAGGTA
This sequence comes from Chamaenerion angustifolium, assembly GCA_946814005.1. Taxonomy (NCBI): domain Eukaryota; kingdom Viridiplantae; phylum Streptophyta; class Magnoliopsida; order Myrtales; family Onagraceae; genus Chamaenerion; species Chamaenerion angustifolium. The sequence continues at coordinate 34,318,050 of OX328275.1, forward strand.
GGTGCAGGGCAGAGTGCGTGGGGCGACGCAGGGAAACGCAGGGCGCATGGCGACGCAGGGTGCAGGGCGACGCAGGGCATAGGGCGCAGGGCGACGCAGGGCGCGGGGCGACTCAGGGCGCGGGGCGACACAGGTTGCGAGGCAACGCAGGGCGCGAGGCGAAACAGAGCACAAGGCGACACAGGGCGCAAGGCGACACAGGGCGCGGGGTGACGCAAGACGCAGGGCATAGTGAGGCGCAGTCCGCAGCGACGCTGGGCGCGGGGCGACGTAGGGCGACGCAAGGTGCAGGGCGCAAGGCGTAGGGCGACGTAGGGCGCAGAGCGACGCAGGGCGCAAGTCGACGCAGGGCGCGGGATGACGCTGGGCGCGGGACGACGTAGGGCGCGGGGCGAGGAAGGGTGTGGGGCGAGGAAGGGCGTGGGGCGATGCAGGGCGCGGGGCGACGCAGGGCGCAGGTCGATGCAAAGCGACGCAGGGTGCAGGTCGACGCAGGGCGTAGGGCGCAGGGTGACGCAGGGCGTAGGGCGACGCAGGGCGCAGGGCTAGTCAAGGTGCAAGGCGTAGGGCGCAGGTCGACGCAGGGCGCGGGGCGATGTAGGGCGCAGGGCGCGGGGCGTTGCAGTCGCGCGGCGACGCAGGGCGCAGGTCGATGCAGGGCGACGCAGGGTGCAGGTCGACGCAGGGCGTAGGGCGACGGTGTAGGGCGAAGCGCGGCTCAGGGTGCAGGGCGACACAGGGCGTAGAGAGCCCGACACAGTGCGGCCAAGGGCGCAAGACGCAGGTAGGCGCAGGGCAGAGGGTGTGGGGCGACGCAGGGCGTAAGGAAACGCAGGGCGCTTGGCGACGCAGGGTGCAGGGCGACGCAGGGCATAGGGCGCGGGGCGACGCAGGGCGCAGGTCGATGCAGGGCGACGCAGGGTGCAGGTCGACGCAGGGCGTAGGGCGACGGTATAGGGCGACGCAGGGAATAGGGCGCAGGGCGACGCAGGGCGCGGGGCGACTCAGGGCGCGGGACGACGCAGGTTGCGAGGCAACGCAGGGCGCGAGGCGAAACAGAGCACAAGGCGACACAGGGCGCAAGGCGACACAGGGCGCGGGGAGACGCAGGATGCGGGGCGACGCAAGACGCAGGGCATAGTGAGGTGCAGTCCGCAGCGACGCAGGGCGCGGGGCGACGTAGGGCGACGCAGGGTGCAGGGCGCAAGGCGTAGGGCGACGTAGGGCGTAGAGCGACGCAGGGCGCAAGTCGACACAGGGCGCGGGATGACGCTGGGCGCGGGACGACGTAGGGCGCGGGGCGAGGAAGGGTGTGGGGCGAGGAAGGGCGTGGGGCGATGCAGGGCGCGGGGCGACGCAGGGCGCAGGTCGATGCAAAGCGACGCAGGGTGCAGGTCGACGCATGGCGTAGGGCGCAAGGCTAGTCAAGGTGCAAGGCGTAGGGCGCAGGTCGACGCAGGGCGCGGGGCAATGTAGGGCGCAGGGCGCGGGGCGTTGCAGTCGCGCGGCGACGCAGGGCGCAGGTCGATGCAGGGCGACGCAGGGTGCAGGGCGTAGGGCGACAGTGTAGGGCGAAGCGCGGCTCAGGGTGCAGGGCGACACAGGGCGTAGAGAGCCCGACACAGTGCGGCCAAGGGCGCATGACGCAGGTAGGTGCAGGGCAGAGTGCGTGGGGCGACGCAGGGAAACGCAGGGCGCATGGCGACGCAGGGTGCAGGGCGACGCAGGGCATAGGGCGCAGGGCGACGCAGGGCGCGGGGCGACTCAGGGCGCGGGGCGACACAGGTTGCGAGGCAACGCAGGGCGCGAGGCGAAACAGAGCACAAGGCGACACAGGGCGCAAGGCGACACAGGGCGCGGGGTGACGCAAGACGCAGGGCATAGTGAGGCGCAGTCCGCAGCGACGCTGGGCGCGGGGCGACATAGGGCGACGCAAGGTGCAGGGCGCAAGGCGTAGGGCGACGTAGGGCGCAGAGCGACGCAGGGCGCAAGTCGACGCAGGGCGCGGGATGACGCTGGGCGCGGGACGACGTAGGGCGCGGGGCGAGGAAGGGTGTGGGGCGAGGAAGGGCGTGGGGCGATGCAGGGCGCGGGGCGACGCAGGGCGCAGGTCGATGCAAAGCGACGCAGGGTGCAGGTCGACGCAGGGCGTAGGGCGCAGGGTGACGCAGGGCGTAGGGCGACGCAGGGCGCAGGGCTAGTCAAGGTGCAAGGCGTAGGGCGCAGGTCGACGCAGGGCGCGGGGCGATGTAGGGCGCAGGGCGCGGGGCGTTGCAGTCGCGCGGCGACGCAGGGCGCAGGTCGATGCAGGGCGACGCAGGGTGCAGGTCGACGCAGGGCGTAGGGCGACGGTGTAGGGCGAAGCGCGGCTCAGGGTGCAGGGCGACACAGGGCGTAGAGAGCCCGACACAGTGCGGCCAAGGGCGCAAGACGCAGGTAGGCGCAGGGCAGAGGGTGTGGGGCGACGCAGGGCGTAAGGAAACGCAGGGCGCTTGGCGACGCAGGGTGCAGGGCGACGCAGGGCATAGGGCGCGGGGCGACGCAGGGCGCGGGGCGACACAGGGCGCGGGGCGACACAGGTTGCGAGGCAACGCAGGGCGCGGGGCGACACAGGTTGCGAGGCAACGCAGGGCGCGAGGCGAAACAGAGCACAAGGCGACACAGGGCGCAAGGCGACACAGGGCGCAAGGCGACACAGGGCGCAAGGCGACACAAGGCGCGGGGAGACGCAGGACGCGGGGCGACACAGGACGCTGGCGACGCAGGACGTTGGCGACGCAGGACGCTGGCGACGCAGGGCGCTGGCGACGCAGGACGCTGGCGACGCAGGACGCTGGCGACGCAGGACGCTGGCGACGCAGGACGCTGGCGACGCAGGACGCTGGCGACGCAGGACGCTGGCGACGCAGGACGCTGGCGACGCAGGACGCTGGCGACGCAGGGCATAGGGCGCTGGGCGCCACAGGGCATAGGACGCGGGGCGACACAGGGCTCGGGGCGACACAGGGCGCGGGGCGACACAGGGCGCTGGGCGACACAGGGCGCGGGGCAACACAGGGCGCGGGGCGACACAGGGCGCGGGGCGACACAGGGCGCGGGGCGACACAGGGCGCGGGGCGACACAGGGCACGGGGCGACACAGGGCACGGGGCGACACAAGGCGCGGGGCGACACAAGGCGCGGGGTGACACAGGGCGCAGGGCATATGGCGCAGGGCAACACAGGTTACAGGGCGACGCAGAGCGCGGGGCGACACAGGGCGCAGGGAGACACAGGGCGCGGGGCGACACAGGGCGCGGGGCGACACAGGGCGCGGGGCGACACAGGGCGCGGGGCGACGCAGGGCATAGGGCTACACTGGGCGCGGGGTGACACAGGGCGCGGGGCGACACAGGGCGCGGGGTGATACAGGGTGCGGGGCGAGGCAGGACGCTGGCGACGCAGGGCATAGGGCGCGGGGTGCCACAGGGCATAGGGCGCGGGGCGACGCAGGGCGCGGGGCGACGCAGGGCGCGGGGCGACGCAGGGCGCGGGGCGACGCAGGGCGCGGGGCGACGCAGGGCGCGGGGCGACGCAGGGCGCGGGGCGACGCAGGGCGCGGGGCGACGCAGGGCGCGGGGGCGACGCAGGGCGCGGGGCGACGCAGGGTGCGGGGCGACGCAGGGCGCGGGGCGACGCAGGGAGCGGGGCGACGCAGGGCGCGGGGCGACGCAGGGAGTGGGGCGACGCAGGGCGCGGGGCGACGCAGGGCGCGGGGCGACGCAGGGCGCGGGTAGACACAGGTTGCGAGGCAACACAGGGCGACGCAGGGCGCGAGGCGAAACAGAGCACAAGGCGACACAGGGCGCAAGGCGACACAGGGCGCGGGGAGACGGAGGACGCGGGGCGACCCAGGACGCTGGCGACGCAGGGCATAGGGCGCGGGGCGCCACAGGGCATAGGGCGCGGGGCGACACAGGGTGCGGGGCGACACAGGGCACGGGGCGACACAGTGCACGGGGCGACACAGGGCGCGGGGTGACACAGGTCGCAGGGCATATGGCGCAGGGCGCGGGGCAACACAGGTTGCTGGGCGACGCAGAGCGCGGGGCGACACAGGGCGACGCAGGGCATAGGGCTACACTGGGCGCGGGGTGACACAGGGCGCGGGGCAACACAGGGCGCAGGGTGATACAGGGTGCGGGGCGACGCAGGGAGCGGGGCGACACAGGGCGACGCATGGCGCGGGGCGACGTAGGGCGAAGCAGGTCATAGAGCGACGCAGGGCTACACAGAACGCAGGGCGAAGGACGCTAGGCGTTGGGCGACGGGGCATAACGCGCGGGGCGCGGGGCGACGCAGGGCGCGGGGCGACGCAGGGCGCAGTAAGGCGCAGTCCGTAGCGACGCAGGGCGCAGGGCGACACAGGGCGTAAGGCGCAGGGCGACGCAGGGCATAGGGCTACACTGGGCGCGGGGTGACACAGGGCGCGGGGCAACACAGGGCGCGGGGTGATACAGGGTGCGGGGCGACGCAGGGCATATGGCACAGGGAGCGGGGCGACACAGGGCGACGCATGGCGCGGGGCGACGCAGGGCGAAGCAGGTCATAGAGCGACGCAGGGCTACACAGAACGCAGGGCGAAGGACGCTGGGCGTTGGGCGACGGGGCATAACGCGCGGGGCGCGGGGCGACGCAGGGCGCGGGGCGACGCAGGGCGCGGGGCGACGCAGGGCGCGGGGCGACGCAGGGCGCGGGGCGAAGCAGGGCGCGGGGCGACGCAGGGCGCGGGGCGACGCAGGGCGCGGGGCGAAGCAGGGCGCGGGGCGACGCAGGGCGCGGGGCGAAGCAGGGCGCGGGGCGACGCAGGGCGCGGGGCGACGCAGGGCGCGGGGCGACGCATGGCGCGGGGCGACGCAGGGCGCGGGGCGACGCGGGGCGCGGGGCGACGCAGGGCGCGGAGCGACGCAGGGCGCGGGGCGACGCAGGGCGCGGGGCGACGCAGGGCGCGGGGCGACGTAGGGCGCATGTCAATGCAGGGCGCAAGACGCAGGGCGCAGTAAGGCGCAGTCCGTAGCGACGCAGGGCGTAAGGCGCAGGGCGACGCAGGGCGTAAGGCGCAGGGCGACGCAGGGCGCAGGGCGTAAGGCGCAGGGCGACGCAGGGCGTAAGGCGCAGGGCGACGCAGGACGTAAGGCAGAGGGCGAC